>OX382310.1:9052164-10302164 GCA_947507805.1 Aporophyla nigra
ATAAATGTAAAAATGAAAATTTTAGTTTGGATATTATAGATAAGCATAGCAACTACCATCCTGAATACGGCAATTTTATTCTACTAAGCAATTATAATAGTAAAAGTTGTTTTCAATTTATACGTTTCTTGCCCAATGTTGCCGGCAAGTTTGGAAACATTCCCGGCAGTTTTGGCAACTTTGGCAATATTGCCGGCAATTTTCATGGTTAAGTGTATAACCTAGATTAACACATAGGATATTTTTAGACCCGGTTGTACGTTCCCGTGGGATAGCTTTCGTCCTCCACGTGGACGAAGCCGCTGGTAAAAGCTAATTCACATATATATTTTCTATGACATTGCATTCAACTTGATTCTTCTTATAAATTAAATAAACACATATTTTTGTACCATTCGATATCAATTTCAAATGTTATTGCAATTTTATTCGCTCTCAATAGCCCCACGGTCCCTATCTTTAGAGCAAAGCCTGTAAATATAAAGCGAGGTAGAGCTGGTGTATAATGGCCACGGTTAGTTAGGTGGTCGTTGAGTTTTAGATGCCTCGCTTTGACCTTTAAACGGAAGGCCTCGTTTCTGAAAAGTTGCTCCTTCGAAACATTTGGGTCTCATTTAAAATCCACTCACTAAGTAGCTTTTGAATAAACTATTTGATACTCGGTTTGTTGGGAATTGTTATATGATTGCAATTAGCTCGGGTTTTTGATATTTTGTTCTTCTGTACGTCAAAATACTTAGGCAGACCAATGTTGACTAAATATTTAAGAATAGAGAAAGGTTACGTTCACAGAAATATCGTTGGCAGATATATCAGTAGCTTAGATTTTATAGGCTGTATTGTCATCTCGATGTATTGTCAAAATGTCATCTCGATGATTCATTGATAAATGGACGACAATTTACCTTCATGAATAAATGCACAAGCATTTACCACATACAGCCTAAATGGCCAAACCAATTTGGATGCCATTTGCGTATATTCTGCAGCCCATCAAGGCCTCTACTTAGAAATTAAATAAAAAGCCAAAATTACGACAGTTTTTACTGCTCACATTTTTATAATGATGACGAAAAGTTATTACGAGTATGCGCTACTGAGGTACGTATAAGACTTACAGTTATATTTCCTTACATTATAAGATATTACTATAAACATGGCCTGCATACCTACCCTCGCATTTTATGTGTGCCGGTACCAACAGGGACTGTTTTTTATGACTCACAAACTGACATAAAATGGGACTTGAGTACCGATTTTTCACGCATTATTACGTAAGATGGTAAGTATAAACAAGAATATACAGCCGCGTTGAGAAAAGACGGATACGAAGTTTGTAGTATGATGAAAAACCACAGATAACATATCTATGTGAAAAACATACTCATAATGCAGGCAGAGTAGATAAAAAAAAATTGACCAGCTTTGACAAAAGAAAGAATAATGTAAAATTTAGATAGCGTTTACAAATCTTTTAATATAAATTGATTTTTGCGAAGATACTATCGCTTTAATTCTTAAATATGCCATCAATCATGTTTTTACTAACTTTAAAATCTCTGTCGTGGTAGAATATGATGATACCATATACTGGCGAATAAATGTTACCTAAATACAAGGACATCACACTGACAGAAATTCAACCAAACAGCAATTCCTTTGTATAATAGTTTAATTAACAGCACTCTAACAAGAAACATCCAACAGCATTCCATTCGGAGCGACTACACAAGAAGTAAATGTCACTACCCGACGGCGACGATGGGACAGTTCAAAGCCGAATCCGCGACAAAGACGACAAATTTCCTCGCCATTCACACGGAAGGGACCACCAGCTATTGGAAATTATTTCTCCGAAGCCGTCTGCTGTTGACGTAAGTGGGTCACGATATTTTATACCAACACTTTTTACAATAGCTCCTTCCTTTGGCCCTTTTGGTTGGGCCAACTTTGCACAAAATGCACTGATTAATGAATAGCAATAGGTGCGACCTACTTGGCTCGCTAAAAAGTTTTTTGCTCAGTTTTGTGTAGATGCACTTTTGTCCAGTGACAATAGAAATGGAACAAAGTGCACCTGTTTACTAAGAACTGTTGGTTGTAAATAGAGTTGTCGCAGTAGGTCATTATTTCATTTGCTAATAGGGAAGATGCAAATATAATATTTATGAAAATGTTATGATTTAAATGTTAAAAAAGCATAAAAGATGGGCCACTGCATTGTTTTTATTTTACATAATGTTGATTTTTAACAATAATTACGTATTAAAATTACTTGAAACGAAACGTATTTCAAAACACCAATCAGCGTTTAGTGACGTCACCCCCGTTACGACGACTTGTTGAGGTTATGGTTGTAAAAGTGAAAATTATTTTAGGGGAATATTAATTGCGTTTTTTAAATAAAAATTATAGTTGGGATTATCAAAGCAGACTCCAGGAATTTATTTAACAAGACTTAGTGTTGACATGGGATCTTTTTTCAGAAAAAGGTTTCCTCCAGACATTTTAAACTTTTACCAATTATCGACGTCGATCTCAAACTGTAAAATTAAAAATCTACTATAGACAAGTTTTGTAAGTATTAGGTAGGTAACTAACGTGTTTTTACGTACAAGCAGATTAACTAAGCATACTCGTAAAACAAGTATTTTCGCCTTATGACGTATAAACACACACGACATTCAAGTATATTCGCCTTATGACTTACGTCAAAGTGTCCTTCACAGCATCGAATAGGAGTCTTTGGAGAATAATTGTCATTTCTTTTTGCAGCTTGATATCACTTTTTTCTCAATTTTGGGTCAGAACGTCTAGTCAAAAACAATTTATTTGGAAACTTTGTTGAAGTAGTCACGGACTCATTGGCACAAAACATGAATAAACGCGGCTTTTTTCGGATTATTAGTGGTATTGTTATGATCACCTGATGTTGATGGATAGTCCATTTTAAATTTTTACAAAATATATCTCGAAAGTCGAAAAAATATGCAAAAGTATGAAAGCCGACGAACAAATACGGCCAGTGACAGACAAGAATGACGTCATCGGACCTATAGGTCCATTTTCGCGGGAAAATTTAAACTGTCATTTTGAAACCGCATTTTTTCCGATAAATTACAATGTTTTAATTTTTTAATATATTTGTGGTCTATTCTACATGGAATTCTTTAAAGTGAAAACAAAAATAAAAATATTGCATGTTCCCTATTGTAGTTTATGGTTTACTACTGCTCTTTAAAGCTGTGATTAGACTTTTGGCGTTGGTTCAGCGTCAAATTCAACAATAATTTCATGTTGTTGATGGCTCATTTTCACGTCTTGTTTAGTACTCGGTATCAAAAGTTTGATTGTTTATTGTTATTTATTGTTTCACGTGTTGTCGCAGGTTAAGACCCGCGTAAAAGTTCATAATGAATTATTTCATCACCAAAGACTAAATCATCATTATTATTATCTATGTTCTTTACTGAGAGCATGATGACAAATAGTTAACCTTTGTGCGTATCCAATATAGTAAAACGCATATAGGTACTATTACTACTACATTCTTCAAATTTAGTTCAACGCGAGTAGTTTTTTTAAGTCCCACTAAAATGTCACGTCTACTAAACGTATGTAACAAAAAGCTAAACAATGTGTACGTGAACAAATACGTCATGAAAGAAAACATTTATCTGGTAACTGTATCGTTACTTGAGCGGCCATGTTTCTTGTCTATGGTTTGTAGTGTGACCCACAGACACTTAAACTTGCCGTGTTTCTGACATGGCGTGTTTATTTCCCGCGCTTCGTTTATTTTTCTTAAAAGTTTTTGTCTATTGTGTCCTGTCGCGTCTGTTTTATTTCTCAACACTTTAGATTAAACTGAAAGGTTTAAAGTGTTATTGGATTATTTATTTTACCGTTTTAGTTTGTTATTTTCAGCGCCGCTTCGTTTTGAAAATAGAAGTTCTTTCGCAATTTTATTGGCCTATATTTTCAATTGGTCTCGGTTGACTTTGAACTTCGAACATTCATTTGGGCTTATAATGCTCTCTGCTAAACATAAAACAGCTTTCATACCTCCGTCAATCAGGAAAATGGGTGAACTTACCTGAAAAAAAAAAACATGTTATAAGTATAATAAATCGAAATATAATATTTTCGGTATATCAAAGAGAAAATGGGGATGGATTTTCCTTAAACTGGAAATGAGTAAAAATGACGATTTTCATCCATTATATCTAAAAAAAAAACAATTTTCGCACAGAGTTTGAAATGTAGCGCCTATTTCCTTATTTTTAACTAACTTCGAATAAAGAAGGAGGTTATCAATTCGACTGTATTTTTTAAAATGTTTGTTTCCTCATAACTTTTGACTGGATGAACCGATAGCAACCGTCTTAGGATCTGTATTTAAGGTCTTTTTGCCACCGACTTCCGAAATCAAAGTTATTTTTCACTTTGTAGTGTTTTTTTAGGAAGTCGGTTGTTATTTTTTTTGTAAAAAGTTTTTTCTTTAGCTCTAAGATAAACTTACTGAAAGATCAGTACAAAAATATATTATTTGTTCTGTACATCGATCATTATCACTATTATATCTACAAGCCTAAAATATATTCAATTATTTAAACCTGCAACATTAGCCAGAGGTCTATAACGTAACCTCCATAAAACACTACCATTAAGAGCTCACAGTCAATAGCACCTGCTACCCAGGTACAGTGTACATTTAAAAAGTTTTCCTACCGAGAGCTGTTTAAATTGTAGCCGGGTATTCCCCGGGCGGCCATTCATCCATCATTGTGTCCAAGTGCTGAGATCTGCCGGACTCTAGCTTTTCTAAAACCTTTCCACTTTCCACTAGGGTTGTTACATTTCCTGCCTACTTTAAGATTTGTTCCTTTTTTGAATAGTTTAAATTGAAAAGAAAAAAAGCACTTAAAGTTTCATTGATGTGTTTTTTGTTTTTCACATTATCAGTCAGAAACTTGTACTCTTTGTTGGATTGTAAAATATGACGGATAAAAAAAAACAAATCCTTGTTATTTTTCAACTAATACGATCATTTTGTTTCAAATCATCGATAACAACAAAAAACCGGCCAAGTGCGAGTCGGACTCGCGCACTGAGGGTTCCGTACAAACCTGTAGGTATTCACGGTTTATGCATAAGGTTTATGTTTATGAAATTAAATGTTTAAAAAAAATATATTTGAGTTGATTGAATGAAACGTAAATTGCGGTTTACGATTTATGACGTATTAAAAAAAAACTACTTACTAGATCTCGTTCAAACCAATTTTCGGTGGAATTTTACATGGTAATGTACATCATCCTTTTTTTTTTAGTTTTATCATTCTCTTATTTTAGAAGTTACGGGGGGGTGGGGGGACACACATTCTTCCACTTTGGAATTGTCTCTCGCGCAAACCATTCGGTTTAGAAAAAAAATTATATTAGAAACCTCAATATCATTTTCAAAGACCTATCCTCCTATTGTCCTTGATGAAAAAAAAATAATTGAGTTTTAGTTCTTTGTATGGGGAACCCCAAAATTTATAGTTTTTTTTTCTATTTTTGAGTGAAAATTTTAATGCGGTTCACAGAATACATCTACTTACCAAGTTTCAACAGCATAGCTCTTATAGTTTCGGAAAAAAGTGGCTGTGACATAGTCGGGCAGACAGACAGACAGATAGACAGACCGACAGACAGACAGACATGACGAATGTAAAAGGGTTCCGTTTTTTGCCATTTGGCAACGGAACCCTAAAAATAAGTGACATTGTTTTTAAAAACAGAATTTCAGCTTGGCAAACAGAACTGGAGTTAAAGGTAAAAAAAAATTACACACAAAAACTTGATATCGTTGTAGTTCCGAGTGATAGTATTGATACTGGTAGGCAATATTCTGTGAAAAACAATTTTGAAGATTCACGAGTAAGTAGCTGTTGAACATGTAGATAGCAATACCAGTGTATAATGTATTTGGGAACATTATTGGTGAAGAATGAAAAATAAATTTATTTGTCACAGAAACATGTGCCTATACAAAAATGAGATTGGATAAAAAACATGAAAACAATACAGATTTATCCTTAGGAACACAGGCCATAATCAGTAGGCAGTTGGACGTCGTGACTGTGACAAGAAGGTTTTCACTCAGCATAATGCTGAGCTATGGGATCCTCAGCACAGCGCTGATTTTCAGTGGTCAATGGTAAACGTTTCTATTTACAGGCACATGACGAAAAATTCAACTAAATCCTCCAAAAATCCGTACATTGTTTACACTTATCCTATCGTGGTGAAATTATTCGCAAATATTTAATTATTATGTACTCATGTGGTAGGAACGTTGCGGTTACCGTATCGGATAAGTGACGTCACACCGAACGCGGTGCGGTCGAGGTTTCGGTTTCACCGCGGGTGCAATGCTTCTAGTTTGACATTTAGGGCGAATTTCAACTTTGTATCTGAACACGATCAACACATTAAAACAGCCGTCAGTGTCAATATTTCACAAAAATGATTCGTGCGGCACAATAATAGTTGGCTCGTTTCCTACGCAATACAATAATTGAAAATAGATAAAAACCTTGAAGAAAGGACGACATGTTTCAATTAAAACTTTTATTGTTTAATAGAAAGTTCTTTTCTTGCTCTGCTTCTAGCACCATTAAACAGCTTATCTTACCCTCTTATTACGGTTTATTTTTGTTCTCTGATAACCCTAACTTTCTAAATGTATCCGTCTCAATCCATTTTTCTTGTTCAGGAAATTGGAAGCATGGCAACACAATCGTTTTGTATCTCTGAACGATGTGTCAGATCGCGCGCAATACATTTGTGGTCCTGCACATGATCCATGATCGTTAATGCAAGAGGTGATAGCAATGGATTACGAACGTTGCCGGTGGTTCGATTTGTGGAAGATGTTTGTTTTGGCAAAAACAAAAGAATAACAGTAAAGTTTTATACGGAGTGTATATAGTAAAGAGTATTCCCGTACGCAAAGTACTTACGCATTTGGACATGGAGTAGCGGATACCAGCTCGTCTTAGTAATATTACGACGTCTACTAAAGAGTCATCTCTGCCATTATTTTCTCAACTATGTTGGATGCAGCTTAATTCCAGTATTTTACACGAAGCGACTGCCTGTCTGACCTCCACAACCCAGTTACTAGATAAAACGATACCTTTTGATAAGGCAGATAATCAGACTTTCGTGCTTCAGACGAACCGCAACGACTGTAAAAACTACAGCCAACTGTTTAACGTGCTTCCGAGGCACGGCCTTAGGGTATAGGTACTAAAAAAGAAAACTATATTTAAAATTATATTGTTCTAGCTTCTGCCCGCGACTTTGTCCGCGTCAAATTTTTGCTCCCGTGACCCTTCCCGTCGCATCGAATTGCCTGCCAATTTTCGTCCATTTTTCATTGCTGCTCCGCTCCTTTTGATTGCAGCGTGATGTTATATAACCTATAGGTTATAGCCTTCCTCAATAAATAGGCTACCCAACACAAAAATAATAAAATAATTTTACAATTCGGACCAGTAGTTCTTGAGATTAGCGCGTTCAACCAAACAAACAAACATACAAACAAACAAACTCTTCAGCATTATAATATTAGTATAGATTCTAATAAAATCCAGAAATGAATTTGAATTTGACCGACACTCGCTTCAAGCTAAGTTTGAAAATTATGTAAGCTGCAAAGTAAAAATAGGGATTATAGCTTTGCTAGTTTCGTACATGTAGAAAGTAACTATTTGGTTCACTTAAATAGTGCTAGGTTAAACCGATTAAATTTCACGAGTTGGGCGCTCTACTTTACACGTCGTACTTTGCAAGTTGAAACCGTACCTCCAACCGTTCCAAAGGTAGAAGTTTACTGTTATAAAACACGCGATAAATCATCTCGCCTTTGTGAACTTCACACTATTTGTACGTACCTACAAATACACAGCATAATAGAAACAAAAGACTAGCTCCATAGCCGTGGGGTAAATGGCTCGGAACTGGCATCGTTTTAGTGAGCTGCGTCCGACCACGGAACTTCACTTTGTGCCTACGGACTGGAGCTAAAACTTGATGCCTCGCCGGCGCGGCCGCGCCGACCGTGAACAAATTGTTTTGGATTGAAGTTCTGCTCGTAAAAGTAAGGATTGGTTTTTGACCATTGGTTATTATACTACGAGGGTTTGTGTAAGTATCTAATAATAAACATTTCAGCTGAAAGTCGTCCTGCGACGACTGTTGGACATTACCTCTCTTAATTTAGGGTAGGTTTGTCATTATTGCCTCGCTTGGCAGGCGGGTTGGCGATCGCACTATGGTGGTAAATTGCATAGAGAACGCTGCTGCCCATTCTCTAGTAATGCCTTAGGCATTCTCTACCAGTCAACCAAGGATGGTGAAGTGATTAGATGACAGGTGTTTTGTTATTTCGCGCTCTCCTAGTCCAAATTTCCCATTGTCGATCTTTATTTCGTCTACCTTCCTTCGAAACTGCCTACCTTTTTATTCCCTATCTAATTTAAAATAATTTTATTAAATAATTTTTATATAAAACCTTCTTATGTGTGTGTCTTTTCACGTAGAAGAATAAAGTACAAAGCTAGTTTTTCAAAACAATTTCTATAATTTTCAACGTAATTTAGCATCAATAAAGATCAAACGTTTCATGATTGCACCTTTGCCTCGCAAGTTATGCCTCGTTTGCAGCAATGCCTCGCTTAATCGAGGCCACGTCCCTACTAGCGTTAGCACGTGGATTTTTATGAGACGGCATAAAATTTCACTTAACGTTACGTACGCTGCCGGTACCAATTCGGTTTGTGGGGCTGACTTCATTTCGTATGCCTACAGCGTCATATTCCTCGCATCACGTGGAAATGCGAGCTTTTGTTTCGCATTTGGCGCACATATACATAATTAAAATGTTATGTCTATGCATACGTACGTACGTTCCCTGCATTAGGAACATGATCCAATTACGGAGGTCTGGTTGGTGTCTGTGAGTGAGTTGGTTAATTTTTACTTTCAGCTATGTTAAGATTAAAGAAGAGATTTTGATGCTCTTTTTCATTTCATCAATAACGTAACTCGAACTCCACGGCAGGAGTAACATTTTCAAACCTTGGTAAAAACCTCAAACTAATAAAACTGAGTTACTTGGTCATTTTAGCCGAAAGAATTCCACTGGACAGGTTTTCCTCAAAATGGTGGGTTTTGCCATAATTTCCACGCTTCTGCTCATTCTCTTGTAAGCCCCTTAGTCGTCTTTTACGACACCCACGGGAAGAATAGGGATGGAGATATTCTTTACGACCGGCACCACACGGACTCACCTGGTCAAGGCAGGCTGCCAAATTATTAGACCGGCTATAATAAGTCTAAAACTATTTCGTTACTTCTATTTCCTATAAGCACTTTTGTTTAAGACTCTCAACTATCAACTTGGTGAGTAATGTACGTAATATTCACACGTCACTATTTATGATAAATAGTGTTGTATCGCAAAAGTTTTATAAGAATTACTTTCGCTTCAGACTTCTCATAAAATAAAATAAAACATAAAGTCAGAAACTGGCTTAGTTCAACTAGCTCATTCAATTTATTAGAAGTTTTTCGAGGTACATTATTTTATATAAGAAATGTGATTACGTACAAAATTTATTAGAGATATTCTCGTCTATTTATTTTGTAAACTTTCTGAATGCAGCTGACCTTGCATAGCTCTAGGTCATTGATTCAAGAAATTAGATTAGGATTTCTCATTTTATTTCTGTTTGCGTTTGATCACAATCTTGTGTTCATGTAAATTCGGAAATCAAGATGGACACTTTGTAATATTGTTTCTTTATTATGATAGAGTTTTTTTTTTTTGTGGGTTATCATCAAATGACGTCTCCCGCTCTGGGTGGAACGGAAGGGCGTGTCAGCCTTTTACAACCCTGACAGGATCGTGATAATGTAGGGCAATTGTTTTGGCATTCCCATAATATTTCATTTCAATGGCGTTTCAACTAGTGCTCTTTTTTAGTTTGTTTGAAATGGTTGTGACTCATGGCTTTTTTTTTTTTTTGGATGGGACATCATCAAATGACTTCTCCCGCTCTGGGCGGAGCAGGAGGGCGTGTCAGACTTTTACTGACTAAAACCCATCCGTGTTCCTTCAGTTGCCCATGTGCCAGAGTCATGGTATCTCTTTCGAACAATCTCGCGACTCTGGCAGGTCTCATGGCTTTACATTTAGTTTCTTCTCAGTTTAAAGTTAAATGCCTATGAGAGCTATTTCCGAGTCTAATAAATAGACCTAAACCTCAAATCCTCTTAAAGCATTTTTTAAAATGAAAAGTTATTGTTTCTTTTCTTGGTAATTAAAAAGAATCATTCAGATCAAAATAAAAGTAAATATTTCATTTCACATAAAGATGTTTTTACACTTAAACCTACATGGGGACTTATAAACCGTCAGAAGCTAGATGTGCTGTATCCAATTGGTTGATTCCCATAAAGAAGAACCGGCAAAAAACTCCACGATAATCTTCCAAAAGTATAGGGCTTTAACAATGTTTTCAAATTTCAGTGCTAACAGCTATGGGGTGCCTTAGCCTTAAAACTACCTAAAACATGTGATTTTACCGCCTCTAATTTCGCTTGTTAGTCGTCTGCTCATATTGCTCATACCAAGTAATCAGCAATGCTAGCAAAGCAGTCGCATCGCGAATTTGCGGTAATTACGACCACCCGCGTCATGACGTCATCTCTTCATTAGAGAGCTATCTGTCAATGCGAGTAAATCGCACGACTCATCACTTCTATGGTCACGTTTTAGCCCCCAATGTGGGTGCCGATTCTGCAGCTTAATTAAGGCTTTTACTAACTTTTTCTCTTAAATAAAAGAAAAAAGCTGTCAATTACGCTGCATTATTAGTGACAAAAGCTATCTGGTGGTAAATGTCACATCGAGCATTGGAAAGACTGTTGACTGGATACATATATTTAAAAGATTAACAGCAACTACGCCCTACAATATTATATCGGACTATTTCTACAACCTGATGTACGTTGTGTACGTACGGTCACCAAAAGTGATAAGTAAACAAGGTCGTCGAATACAGTTGAAGATGAAGAAACCGATGGATGTTTCCGAATAAAATTTATTTTATAGAAAACAAACAGTTAATTTATAAAATTAAATTTCATTCACAAAGTCCATCGGTTTCTTACTAAACTTCAACTATGTATATCCAACGTCCTCTTTTTTGGTAACCGTACCTGCATCCTGTAATTGTGTAACACATTTTTTATTACAATCTAAAGGATTTTGACGAAAATGATTAATCCATTGCTTCATATGATTGGAAAATTGTCTACTCAACAACGTAAATGATGCAATGAATACTTCTGAATTTTCAACATGAAAGGCCATTCTAAATTCACACGATAAGTACATGCCGCCGTTAAAAGTCACTCTCCTTTTCACGCGCCATCTATTAGAAAAAGATAGCAATAACCAAATTACCGTTAATTGATGAACAAGAAAATCAGCGCCATTGTTGTTGTGACCGTGGTTAGTTCAGACCGCAGGACAGGTGTAGGTGTCTAGGTCGGTAGGTAGGTAATACCGCTGTCTGTTACACACCGGTTAACTTAATTACTGTCAGTTGACACTTCGCTACCTGTAGGTACACCCCTCCCTAGGTAGTTAAGCTCACCTTTTGGTGGGTTCTCGGTCGGACATTCGATTTTCCCGCAGGTATTGGTTTTGATTTTGTGGAGTTAGGCTGTATCAGGTATTAGTGTATATTTGTCGGTTGTGTTAGTTGTATACTTTGTCGAGGTAAGTGTGTAAATTATATCATGTTACTTTAGAAATTTATGGTCATATTTTAGGTGGTGGTACAGACAATTAAAGGGAACAACTTTGTCAAAGGGACTAACACCGTATCCCGTAAAATAATCAGCAAATACCTAGGCATCCAAAGTAGAAGGAAATAAAGAAAAATGCATTTAAAAATATTAACAAAACTAATAATAAAAAATATAACAGAAAACCAATGTAAAAGACAACAGAGCATTTTTCGCGATTACCATGTTGGTCCCATAGAGTAAGGATGTTCAGCTTGCTGGTTTGGCCCCTTTTAATGATTATGGCCACACATTTCTAACACACACTGTATAATAATTAAAATAATATTTTAATATGGTTTGTATTATTATTATATTCAATTATTTCAGACTTAGTACATCCATAAATTGTTTAGTAACATAGAAATGCTGAGAAACGAATGTTAGTAATGAGATAAGACACTTAAAGAACTAAATACAAAAAAATATAAAATAAAACAAAAACATCATGCGTTAATCCGATACACGTGCACGTGTTTACTTGATTCTATTTATTAAAAATTACTATAAAAACTTAACCATTTCCAAAGATTCTTGCTAATTAGAGCTATATTCAAACAAGATATTTACGATTTTCCTTGAAAAGATAGTCAAACACGGATACGGTTCCCAACCTCTTTGTACGTTCAACCAAATCGGCTTTTGTCTTTTGTTGATGTGCCTTGAATGTCCCATTTGCTCGGCTGAGCGTTCCAAATGCTCCTATGTACTGACTCTCACATGGCAATAGGAATTTATTCGAACTTGAAACGAATTTCCTAAATGTTTCGTCAGTTTTTTCTTTCGATATTTCGGTGTTCTACATGTTAATTTGAGCAGTTGTAGGATGTAGGTACGAACTCAGACAGGCGGCTTCATCACTTCAGCCGTAACACACAGGCCACATAGGCCTCCCCCAAATTTGGGGGCATTGCCATAATCGCCACGCGGCAGGCGGGTTGGCGATCGCAGTATGGTGGTAAAATGCATAGAGAACGCTGCTACCCATTCTCTAGTAAGTCCCTTAGTCGCCTTTTACGACACCCACAGGAAGAAATGGGGTGATGTTATTCTTTACGTCCGGCACCACACGGTACTCCGGCGGTACAGGCGGCTTACTTTATGTAAATTATTTTATTATAAGCCGGCATGTCCTGTTCCCTTTCACCGGAATTATAGGCGGAATATTATCATCATTCATTCACCATTTCAGCCAAATGACGTCCACTGCTGGACATAGGCCTCCCCCAAACTTGGGGGCATTGCCATAATCGCCACGCGGCAGGTGGAATGGCGATCGCAGTATGGTGGTAAAATGCATAGAGAACGGTGCTATTTTTTACGTCCGACACCACACAGAACAGGATCTCGAATTATTCTCGCTATTAAAACTCGCTGAAACATATGTTATGGTTATGAACCTCCTTTATAGTTCTGACTATTGTACGGGTCTGAATGTTACATGATTGATACGCATGGATGTGCTGGTTGATTGTTTACCAAATGCAATTGATTGCATCAGATTTAATTTCAATTGATCGTTTCGGAGACCCTTTAAACAGCTTTAATTTATATATGGATAAGTCGGTGTCGATTTTTTATTAACCTTATATTTTATTACTAAACTACAAAATGTTTACTTCGTCCTTTTCAGTAAATATTTTAAATAATTACCTACTTACTGCTTAAGATTTCCTTCTAATCCAATCTCAGACCCTTCAATATTACTGCAAAGCACATTTAGAGCGAATACAATCTAGGTTACAGAATTTTATTCTCGTCAAACAGTAATAACTAAACTGTAGGACGCAACTTAGTTACGCCTTCATTACGGGCTTCATTAAAATGGACGAAAAAGTGTTAAATTGTAGGTAGGGGCTGTTCTAATTTGTTCGGTAATTGCGAGGGATGCCGTCAGCATTAAAAAGCGATCTGTCAGTGCGACGGCAAATCCTGCAGACTGATCATCCGGATGGTAAATTGGAAGATACGATCTCTTGGACAGCTTGGGGTTTTAAATTGGTGATCTTGATTTTTATATATCGTTCTTTATTATAGGCGATTTAATATTTGAAGGTTTTTTATTATAAAATGTACTGGTATTTTAAGCTGTGGCGAGAGAAACTAGACACATACTCCAAGAGTTGAGTCGAGGTGGCCCTGGAAAAGGATGCCTGCAGGGATTTCACAGAGGCCATTGCTCAGCAGTGGGACACTGCAGGCTAATATAATAAAATAAGCTGTTGATTTCCACGCATAGTTAATGTATCTTATACCAATTACGTGATAAGCAGCTGTCATGATTTCATTCGTTCAGTGTATTATTTTAATACTGAATTACAATATCCACTGTGGCAACACTGTTAAGGTATTATCATGAATTGTAACAGTAATTTTAGGTATATTTTCATTATGACAACTCAGGCAATTTAATATATTATTGTACTTAGGCAACATTTAGAAATAACGGCTAGGATGTCGTTATTCCTGGTTGGGGACAAAAAATTTATTTTATATTTGTAAAATGGAATGCGGATCATTACTTGTTGGACTGTGGAAGAGAGCAGTTGTGAAATTACAAAGTTTAAGTATAAGCAAGTTATAAGTATTTTTGTTTTGTTTCACTATTTACGCACCCGAACATAGAAATCTTGTGCACACGTACGAACGGGCACTGAAAATATGATAATGTTATTTTTGTACTTATTCAAGTTTTTAACTTTTCATTTTCTAGGACAACATTACGTTCGAAACGAAAACGGGTTTCTACAAAAGGTATTAAAAAAACTAAGCTTAAACGGATTAGTTTCCCAAAAGCCAATAATCTGAAACGAAAAACATTGAAATCCAAATCTTGACTTCAATCATAGAGGTAAAGAAAAAAGAAACAAATTCAATGCTAAGCTTTTAAGGGTTAAGTTAAATAAAGGAAACGGGAACTCGGGGAATAAATCCTGGCGGTATCTGAAGCCAGCTTTGAAATCACGCCGAGCAGTGAGAGGGTAGACAGAACTTTCTTTATTTATTATTTGACAAATCTCGTAATTAAACTCCATCGTATTTAAAGTGACTTGGCCTTAATTTTACGTTTGCAACTTCGAATTTTATTTGGAAGCGTAATCGTTTTTCGAGTTTCTGGATTTGTAGAGCATTATTATTTTAAAATTAGCCATGAATTAATAATTACTGAGTCGATATTAATGAGTTTTTGTGGGTTCAAACCGCTTTGAAAACAGAGTACTTACAATTATTTTTATATTAGTCCTTATGGTACTAACGTTATTTATTTCAGGCATTAAAATATAATTGCCAATAACTAACATAAACGGTCCTATTTTTTTCTTTTCTGGGTGTGAAATTATCAAATGACGTCTCCCGCTCTGGCCGGACCAGGAGAGCGTGTCAGACTTTTACTGACTAAAACCCACCCGTATTCCTTCAGTTGCTTGTGCCATGGCCACAATAACTCTAAAGAACAAATCCGCAACCCTAGCAGGAACATACACGGTCCTAAGGTGAGTAGTTCTAGTTCTCAACAAGTATTTCTACCTACCTACAAACTTGACAAAAATCATAAACTCTTGAACTAACGTCAACCTCGAAAAACTTTATCCCCACGCTCAATAATTGCGGTACGAAATATGAGTGTTATGTGTCCCAATACATAATAACAGCAGTTTCATAGAGTTGCCCAAAGTTTTCAATCGAAGGGCCGGTCAATGATTCCCTGTTCGGTCTTGTGCGGCCCTCCAAAGTTTCCCTATAAAAGCTTCGAAATATGTTGTGATATTTCTCGGATAACAAGCAAAGTTTCGTACTTCGGCAGTCATAAAGGCAGGGATGCTAGATGTTTGGCCGCGGTTGGACCGGAGCCAAGAATATCTCCTTGCTTCACGCCTTCGCTGTGAATGCGAAAAATAAGATGTGTTTGATAATCCGAATTATTGTTCCGTTGACGTTTTTTGAATGCGAAATGAGTGGGTGGAGTATGGTAACTCTTTGAGATTTTGTGTTTTATCTTATGGAACATCATTTTAATAATACTTTCTGTTTTTACTGTAAAAAGCCAGAATACTATTACTGACGTTACATTTATGTTTTATTTCTTTATTAAAACTTTAGACACAAGTAAAAAACAAATTGTACAAAAGCGGACTTAATGCCTGACGCATTTTCTACCAATCAACCTTAGGATGATGCAGAAACAAAACATGGCAGGTGTATAAGGGATAGATAACGCGGAAAATAGTACATACTTATACATCCTAGATACACACAGATATTTAACGGAAATAAACTTTCTCCGCGTAGTTGATGGACGCTTCTGAAAATGCTAAGCTCGTAGCCAAATTCTGGGCTGACTATATTTAGATTGCTATCGACACGTTAAGAAGAACTTTGTCTGGGGAAATAACGCTAAGTAGATGTGGAAAGGAATCCACTAAATCAGCGCTCCGGGATGATTCTGCCAACTTCTTACGAATATGCTCACGTGCCTTCACTTAAAACGATAAGTTTATAACAAACAGAAGAAGTGGCATAAACACTTTTTTTTCATCGGTGTCCTGGCTCGTAAACTAGGTTTATACCTCCATCTTGAGAATCAGTGTTCCTCTATTAATTTTGTTTTTCATTATTTTTTGTGGCTTTAATGTACTAATAATACTTGGCAAGATATACCCTATCCAATGAAAAAAGAATTATCAAAATCGAACTATTCTGTATAAAGTTATGCATGGTTATACATTACAATCAGTGAGTGAACAATCAATCATCCCCTGTTTTCTGACCCTTAGAGTTTGATTTTGTTTTCCAAATTTATATGGGACCACTTTCGGAGTATACCCTTTCCAATAACAAAAGAATTATCACAATCGGACTACTATGTAAAAAGTGGTCATAAATTAAAAAAAAACAAAATCAAATATACGCGTCGAATTGATAACCTCCTCTGTTTTTTCGACGGTTAAAAAGTCATGACGTATGTTGTTGGCTATGTGTCTTTCCTGATGTGTTCTGTGCATAGAGTTAGATCGCAGTGCCTACGCCAATTACGTTCCATAAGCTGCACAATAATGAAATTCCTTAGAATTTCAGCTTGTTTTCATGTAAGTACATAAAAACATTCCCTAATTCCTTTTAAAAGTCTCACAGAAATACTTTGTCAATGAAATATGTAATCGTTCAGGCTCGTTAGTCTACACAGAACCTTATTGAGTCGGGCCACTTTATTATTTCGGCATCAAAGCTAATTAGAAGTATTTTTTCCCTCTATTCTGGTCCCGTTCATGTGTCAAACAAAATATTATTTAATTAAACATGAAAATTAAGCTGGAAGCCAACGACAGCGCTGTCAAATTGCGCTGGATTAATTTTGATTCATTTTGTTGCTCCCACCTGTTCTAAATTTAATTATGTCGGAGTTCGCTTCATAAGTAAGTAGCTATCTAATTTCACATGATCTAGAGACTTGAGTGAACTAATTAAATTCTTTGTACAGGATAGCAAATATCCATGATTTTGAACGTCTTCCCGTTTTTAACCAATTGAAAAACAAGGAATGTTTTAGTGTTGATTTTAATTAAATATTTCGTGTTTATTATTAGAAAGTAACTGATTTAAGACAGTAATGAGTTTTGTTATAATAAAAATAATCAGTGATCTTACCCTTTGGGGATTTTCATTTCGGGGGTAAAGATTTTAAGCGTAAAGTAGGTAAGCTGCGCGCAAAGTATGTAAAACAAGGGTTAGCCTAAATTTTCTTTTACCTACTTCTATCTTTAGATCCATTTTGGTACGGGTCTTTAGTGGTTTGTACAGGGTTACGTCTACCTGTTGCTACCTGACGGTTTCCTAACTTGGGAGCTCATTGGCCTCAGCTTTGGGGGCTTTAAACACTTCTGGCGCGAGTATTAAAAGCCTCCGTAATGCCCGTTGAAGTCTATGGCTTAGGGTATTTTCAAATAGCGATACTGATATTATTAAACAAAACAACCTTATTTAACAGAAACGACTACTTTACTAGACTTAAGGCGACGTTACTTGAAGGTGATGAAGATATGTAATTCACTTTTGAAGATCTTCAACGGTATATAACTTTATACATTTTACTCTTCAAACACAAACACACACAGACACACACACACACACACGCACTCACATCCACGCACGCACACACACACACACGCACACAGACACGCACACAGACGCACGCACACACACGCACGTACACACACGCACTAACATAAACTTCCGCCTTCTTTCCAAGGTAGGCAGAAACCACAGAAAGCCACCTGCTAAGATTCTTAAGTACTCCTTGTGCATCGCTTACGTTCATACATCTGGTCATATACGTGCGCCGGTTGTGAGTACTACGCACCTGACCTTTCTAAAGAACATCGCCAATAACATAAATATAGTTCTAGAGCGTCCTTTAAATACACTTTCCAATTATAAACTGTGTAATGGCGTATATAGTGCGTACCCACTCGATCTATCGGCCCATTTGTGCATGTAATGCCTAATCTAGGATATTACCCGTAACCCGGGAGTGTGGGCCGCCTGGGATCGCAATAACCCCACTAACGGGAACTAGAGCGAGACGAATTCCCGGGATGGCTCATTACATAAAGTAATAACTTTAAGTAATGCTAAGTACCATTGTATCGAAGTGGATATCTAAGGTTTTAGAGGTGAAACAATGAATGAATAGTTCTATAAGAGTTTGTAAGTTTATAGACTAGTCATTGTGTCGTGTATTTTACTTTTGAACCACCTAGCATGCACAATACACACAATCAGTCTATAACAATTTAATAATGCTTTAAGAATGTTGTTGGGGCTCAAGCTCCGAGCAAGCTCCAACAGCATTCTAAAAGTAATAGCAGACCGGTTAGATGGTCCATTTATTAGACACTGGATTGCACTCCACGTGTCTAATTGATTTGATTTAATTTTGTAATTTATTTTTTATGTTAATATATCTCGGGATCCTAGAATCCCGGTCTTTTGGAAGGCGTACGAGGGGCCGAAGCCAACTCGCAGAGGCTCCTTAGAAAATTTAGATGAAGTGAGGCACTAACCGACGATTATCCCCGTATGCACTGAGCAAGTGCACCCAAGGACAACCCCCGGTTGGTGTTGGACTATTGCAGGATATGGAAACCAAGATGTTGGGCTATGTATTTGGCTGGCTAAAATGGACTGGTTACCAAGAACTATGGAAGGCCTATGGCCCCTGCCGCATCAATGTTTTTTTATTTTTTATTATTATTACTGTTGTTTTTTTTTGTACTTTACTTAGTTCTTAAGTATTTACTAACACAAATATGGATTATTTAATCTGAATTAAAGTTAATATATATATAACGTTGACGTCCTACTTCTGGGATACAGGCCTCGTCTCGGTGAGAAATATTGGGCCAGAATCCACCGAGAGCACCGAGAATTTTTGGTTCTAGCACATATGCTAATTTCTTTACGTTCTAAGAGCAGTGGTGATGAAATTTTATACACAAAGTGAAGTGCCTGTCTGTTCTTACACTCACTCACTCAGCCGTAAGTTAGGGCCGATACCACTGCACCACAACTGCTCTTGTATAAACAAAATATACTTAATAATTTTCTTTCTTTAACACTTTTCATGGCGTTAATAAGTCTGACACCGACGTTTATGGTTTCAACATGACTGTACAAAGAGCGACGGATTATAAAATCACACCTACTACAAAGACTACAACCCACTCCCATTTTTAGCGTGACCTTTATAAACTAACTATCTTCGTCCGCGACTTCGTTCGTGTATAAGGACATCATTCAGCGGAGTGAGGACGGCGTACTGTGACAGGTTTCTGTCACACATTATTACAGTATGCGACAAAAAACTGTGATAAAATGCGTGACTCAATCATATCACAGAGGCCGTGCTCGCCCCTCAGGAGTGGAAAATTTATTACTCAATAATTCCATGTTTGCAAGTACGTAAAATCATCGCGACGGGAGTTTTTCGCACACTGTATTTTCAACACTCTGCTTAGCACTTACAGTTTAAAATCGAACAGTGTGTTTTTTCGATGCGCTGGATAGAGTTTGAGTTGGATTCTCAATGCTCGGTTCAACACCGTGTGTTGAAAATCCTGGCACGATATTTTTACGTCTGTACGAACGTGGTCCAATTAAAGTGAAAAAAGTACTATTTTCCTATGGGAAAGGACATCATGTACATTTGTTACATCTAAAGTCTACAATTTACCTCCGGGTGCTATTTGAGGGTGAAAATTTTATAAATCATATTTCATTATAAATACTGACTTTTAATGGTATAAAATATTCTGAACGTGTTTTAACTTTCAGCGGCTTTGTCTGCGGTCGGAAACGTACTACCGAGATAAAAAGTACTCTTTATATTAATCCAGGTAAAAAGTTACTGTAGGCCTGTGTCCCAGCAGTGGGAACGTTATATGCTGCTGATGTAGGTTAAAAACTATGTTTCTTTTTTCAAAAGTCAAATTTTATTCAAATTCATTTAGTACTTGCGTGAAACAGTGAAAAACATCCATAATTCCTCCCAAACTTTCACATTTATAATATTAATAGGATAGATCTACAACTAACCCAGTTTAAAAGTACGAAAATCCATATTTTGCCAGCAATCGTTTGGAAACTCATTCAAAGTCCTAAACAGTTATTGTTCGCTGGTTTTTTTTGCTTGCTTAGCTGATCATTTGGAAGATTACCCCACTATATACAAACTCACAGAACCTCTTCATAAAAAAAGATAAATAAACATGTATCAAAACTGATATAGTATTGATATCGATGTCATCTGCGGGAAAAATCCATGTTCCCTTATGGATGTCATGACACCATACACCAATTTATTAATGTAGAAAAGTGTAAATAATTAAGAGTTATTTTCAACATTTAACATCGGTAATATAACTGTCAAGTATTTAATTAATTGATATGCTTGACACTGACAATTCACCACGTTGTGGTTATTATTAATGAATTCTGATTGTAGTTTTATACCAACTATATCACTGAAATACAAAGTACATTTTAGGAGGAAGTAAATTACACCATTTACGCCTCACTTTCCTATGCGTACTAGACTAACAGGAAAAGAAGTAAAATAAATAAAAACTGAGGATCTATTAGCTCTGGTTTGAGAAATTAAGGGATGTCTTCCGAAGCCATGCTGGCTGTAGTTTAGATCATTCACTGTTTGTTTTAACTTGTAACTAAAAGTAGAAGACAACTTTAAACTTACTTAAATACAAAATAATAGTTATTATTTTTAACAGACTTAGCTAGGAAAAATAAACAAGAAAAGATTTGTAACAAAATTGCCAAAATAAATGTTTATTTGCAACAGTATTTTGCCATAGAACACACACTTTCAAAATACTTCGACCCTCCCCGCTATAATTTCAAACGTGTGTAACATAGCAATCCCATAACTTTGCCCCCCCCGTACGGAAAAACAGTGGGACATAACTCCAGAATATTCGTCGAATATGTACGATTTGTGGTAGCAGAATAATGTAGTTCCTACGTGACACGCAAGATGGCGCTCTTGTCACGCGTTGGCCCAATTTATGTAGATGACGTGCTCCTATGAAGTGCACAGTTTACTCTCAGAAATAAGGAGCTGTGGCAAATAAGATAGAAATTCTCTTGAACAGGTGCGCTATTTGACTTAGCAGTCACAGGTAAAGAATATATTAGGGCAAAATTTATTTAAAAATAAAAATACTCCATATAGGTATTTTACATGGATAAACTACGCGTAGTCTTTTGAGTTAAACATAAACACGGAGTATTATTTGTTAATCTCCCATTACCTCTTCTATTTATATCCTCGCACAGAATATTTACTTATACTTATTAATTTATTTTAACTTTTTGCACACAATAAGATACAAAGGCAGATTTAACATCTAAGGGATTTTCTACCTGCCAGGATCGCGAGATTTGTTCGAAAGAGATACCGTGGCCCTGGCACATGGGCAACTGAAGGAACACGGGTGGGCTTTACTCAGTAAAGGTCTGACACGCCGTTCCGCTCCACCCAGAGCGGGAGACGTCATTTGATGATTTCTCACCCAAAAAAAAGAAGGATTCTCTACCAGTCAACCAACGGTGTTGACGAGATAACATGGCAGGTGTTCTTTTTAAGAGTAGAAAATATTAATAATAATAATTGTTTTTAATCATTTCAGACAAGTCCATAATTAAAAACATTATAATTTTACATACATACATTCACAAAACAAAAAGAAACATGAATATAAATATTAAAAAGTTAGTTAATAATTATATTTAAAATACGTGCACAAGTACGGACGCTAGCACATCAACGTACCCGAAACTGTAAAATTTTCCCAATCAATCTCGAACCCAAGGCTTGTTAACGTTACCAAATTCACACTATAAGTATCGTTAAGTAACGTTATTTTCATAAAGTTAATATTTTAACGGTAACACAGGTAACGATACTTTGGTAACGAATCTATAAAATAATTACCAATTAACGTTACTAGTATCGATACTTTTATCGTTACTTAATGCGTTGTTGTCAACCTGCGCAACCTAAGCGACACGCCATGTGCGGCGGCGCTCTACGGCAACATCGCCAATCAAACGATGCAAATGCAACTTCATTAATGTAGACGAAAGAAAGAGATGAAAGAAAATAAATAAAAATTTAACGGTACTCAGTTACCGGTAAAACGTATGCCAAGTATCGTTACCAAGCATAACGTGACCTCTACTGATAACGTTATCTTCGTCCGATGAAAGTAACGACACCAAATTTTTAACGTTATTCAAAGCCCTGCTCGAACCTACGTTAGCGTTAAAGTTGAAAACCTATTAAAGAAATTTGACAGATTGTAGTAGCTTCAAGTGCTGGCGTCTGTACATAAGCAGATTATAAACTTCAAACGTTTAAAATGACTATATTTTCAGCACATATACTTCTTAATTATGGCAAATTTAATTACCTGCCCATTTGCTGACGTCGAAAAATCATTCCCTTGCAAGTTGCCTCGCTTAGACTACTATGAGCTCGAAACCTTCTTTCATGTCACCACTGCGGCATACTCTAGTGAGCATAGAGCTTCAAGAATTGGATACATTTCTCTACTGTGCACTCGTTCCATGGACCTTGGTTTTAGATCTCATCGATCGTTTTTCATCAGTCAGGCGTGATCGAGGTAAAAACAATCCCTTTCAGTAAAAAAGTACCTACTTAGCCATATTTCTCGGCTGTGTGCTAAAATCTATGGGATTTCAAAGTGCCAGAACGTTTCAATAATATCTACTAGGTCATCAGTAAACTTTACACGTGTAGGTATTATTTTATTATTGTGAAGGTACGGAATATTTGCTAATAACATTATTTTGAGTGGTATTCTTTTAAACACATTTCCGAAATAGTTTGAAGCAATTACTAGCTTTAAATACCACTAAATTATATCTTATGTCATTCCGATACTATGTTCGGTGAAGTATATTTCTTAGTGGCCATTAGGTAAGTATGATTCTTTTGCGACTTTTTTTCCGATTTTTCGCAACACTACTATCTCACTATCTTATTTTAGTGCAACTGCCTTAGGCGCAATAGTGACACCAGTTGACCAAGGAGATGGACCTCTAATTCTTACATCATTTATCGAAAATGGCGAAACGGAAAAAGCAAAAGAACTATCCGCAGTAGACCCGAGCCTGTTCGCTGGCGTGAATAGTCACGCCGCGTACTTCACTGTTAACAAAACTGCAAAATGGAATCTGTTCTTCTGGTACTTTCCTGCGCAAGGAGTTCCATTAGACAGTACGCCGTTGGTTATCTGGTTACAAGGAGGGCCTGGTGGTTCTTCTTTGTATGGCTTGTTCGAAGAAATTGGGCCGATAATGATAGTTAATGATACGGGTAAGTATCAAATTGTTCCGCTATAAGTACTGTTTCGGAGTAACTTGTAAAATAATCAATCAAAATATTTTAGTGCAGAAAATGCCCATCACATGGGGTTCCAGCTACTCGCTTCTCTTCATTGACAACCCAGTAGGAACTGGCTTTAGCTTCACTGAGGGAGGAGAATACGCTACCAACGAGGATGAGGTGATGAATTTGTTTTGAGTATCAAATGGAACTGTTCCAAGAAGTCCTTACATTTCATATCCTTAATTGCAGGTTGGCGCCTGTCTCCTAGACTTCCTACAGCAGTTCCTGCTGGTGTTCCCAGAACTGAGACAAGCACCTTTATTCATCGCTGGCGAATCTTACGCCGGTAAATACATTCCAGCGTTTGGACATTATATACATATGAGCCAAAACGAGTCAAAGCCAATTAATTTGAAGGTAAGTTTTATTAATATTTGTCCATTATTTAATTTATAATCGTTTAAACAAGTGAATTCGAATTTTTAGGGTCTAGCAATTGGGGACGGGTGGACTGATCCACCGACACTGTTGCACTACTCCGAGTTGGGACTACAATTGGGACTCTTGGACCTTGGACAAGCAGATGAGATTCATGAACTAGAAGAAAATGCTAGACGATACTGGGACGAAGGAATCTATGATGATTATCGTGGGGTAGGTACATAGAACATGGAAATATACGTAGTATCGCGTGGTGTAAATATAATATAAGTGTTAATTTAATATTTATGAAGAAGTCTCCTTGCTGTTACCTGCAAAGCACCATATGATGAAACATTATTTTGTGCCGATATTTTTCGATCATTGTCGTAATCATAACATTGATTACCACGCTTAAGTACTCCATATATAATTATTACTGATTATTGAACGTCCGTTACTCAAAAATCCGACGTAGGAGTAAGGTCCAAAATGTCGGAATACGAGTAGCGGTTCTGAATAGATGTGGACTCTTGACGCTCCTGCCCACTTCCATTTCAAAGCCAAGGAAGCACACATTAGAAGAAAACTAAACTCCCCTCCAAATTAGAGGAGGCCTATGTCCAGCTGTGGACGTCTTTCGGCTGAAATGATGCTGATAAAATTTAAAGGGGATTATTCAAATAAGTTCTAGTTGATTCGGTTTCTCCATTTACAGTTCTGAACCGCGAAGAGTGTTTAACCCCATAGTCTTGTGCTATAAAATTGGGTTTGAGCTACCTGCTCCTAAACCTTAAACCAAATTTGACGGAATTAGTATTGAAGTTTATTTTTTATTTTAGTCTGCAACTGAAGCTTATAAAACACTCGTTAGATACGCCCCTGTCAATGATTATAATTATTTACGGGATCCATCGAACATTGGACCATCATCAGCATTTTTTTTAAATAGAGCGGATGTGCAAAACGCTTTACACGTGAAGAGAATGAATTATGAACCAATTGATTCTGATGTTTATGACAACTTGAGATATGAGATATACGATACTGTCAAACCTTGGTTAGAGGAGTTATTGGAGCATTACGGAGTTATGTGTTACAAGTAAGTCGTAGTTCCCTTATTGTAAGTTATCATATATTGGATGGAGTTAGTACCAGCACTTTTTCCACTGTCAGCGATGCGTATTTTCATGTTGCCTAATGAGCTCTTCTCTTCTTGATCTCTTCTACTAAATAAGAAGAAATTTAAAACATGTATTAAACACACACTATGTAGACAAGAATATTATAAGTTGGATGATTATATCGTGGATCAAAATATGCTCAAATTAACGCTGGTCCTGCTCCACGGCCACTTGGGGTCACCAGTTAAAAATTTAGTTAGTGGAAGAGATGCTCCCCATTTTTCCGAAATTACGAATTGAAAGTTTATTTCCATTAAATCAAGTTTAAAATTTTGAAAAATTCAAGAGGCATTCATGATTTTCTTTCGTTTTATGGGTCCTTGAAGTTTCTTACCCGTTATTCTCCATAGAGATCTACGAATTGGAATGGGTAACTAGCTTCAACTCTCTGACTGAACGACTCCTTGAGAATTTTTAAGTTCTTGTAAATGAGTTCATTGAAATAAATGTTTTGAGTTTGAGTTTTCGTACGTGCATACATAACGGAACCAAAAATACGAAGACTTGTGACATCTACCAACCCGCACTGGGCCCGCGTGGTGGATTATGGCCCACTCTCTCTCACCGAGAGGAGGCTTGTGTCCCAGCAGTGGGAACAGTATAGGCTGATGATGATACATCATGGGAATTACACCAGTCTTAGGTAATGCTAAATTCCCCATGCTGCTTTTTAGGCAAATTCGTCAACATCCTAATAAAGCACTATTGAACCCTTATTCTTCCTGCACTAGCGGGCAACTGGACTTGATCGTTGCGTACGCGCTATCGGTCAACACGTACAGAAGTCTCAACTGGTCCGGAGCACAGGCGTACCGGGACGCTGAAAGGACACTTCTCAGAGATGCGGAAGATAACACACTGAATTCGTGAGTCGTGATCTTATTTTTACACGATTTATATTAGCTTCGTTTGTATGTTTGTTTGTAACCGACTCCTTATAGCGCGATTTTGACCCACTTTAAACGACCAGATTTCAATCAAACTTTGCACACCTGTCAAGGACCGATGACAATGCAATAATTTCATAAATTTGTGCCATTATCCTTGCCACGGTTACCAGGACAGCAAAAAAACTATCTTAGAAAACTACGCTGACATACGTCACAAACTACGCTGACATACGTCTCAAAATACGAAACAACCTAAAAAATAGAAAATAAATAATGTGAAAATGAAAACCAAACTAAAAAGTACAAAATAATCGAAAAAAAGCGTGGGGTGCTTTTTAAGGTATTTTTTTATTGATATCTGGCACCCCACGCTTTTTTTCCATTATTTTGTACTTTTTAGTTTAATTTTCAATGGAAGCGTGTTTTTTAGTTTTTTTAAACTATTAATTTTTCCATCCACATGTAGTAAACTCCGTTCTCAACCCGTTCGCCAGAGTGGTATTTAAGCAAACTTTGATTGTAACCGTCTATACAGGATCGCGAATTTCTAGGTTCAACATTTAAAGTGTTTGATTTGATTATGCTAATACTGATGTGCACTCGTTTCAGTTTCGTGAAGGCGAGCGGTAACTTCATGGACGTGATGGTGCGCGGCGCGGGACACATGGTGCCCGCAGACAAGCCGCGCGCCGCCAAGCAGATCATCGACATGTTCATCAACAAGTTTAAATAAATTAAATGTTTCTCACTTATTCAATAATTATTACACCATATTTGTAAGCTGACTGGCTTACAAAAAATGTTAGTGGAACTTTCTGTCAATAAAGTACCTTTGTATGACGTATTTTTTCTTTGATTTTTTGCCTTTTGTTTGGTGTATTTTGTTTTAACGGCAACTGCTGAAATAAAGAAAATATTCTATAATGACCCACTAAAGATAAAGGTGACTTCTTCTTCTTGTGAAGGCCGCCAGGAGCTTGATTAATGAGATAATTCAACTTTTATTATTACATAGTTATTTTATCAGTCGACCGATGACCTAGTGAGGGCCACAGGAATCCGCTGAATGCGAGAAGCACAGAACCGATCCAAGTCTTGGAGCTTGGGGGCTTATGTCCAGCAGATGACGTCTTTCGATTGAAATGTTGATGATGATGATAACTTTTTAGGGTTCCGTACCACTTTGTTATCAATCTGCCCGTCTGTCAATCTGTCAAGACCCTTTTTCTCAAGAACGCCCTTTTCCCTTTTTTCTCGAGTTTTCAAGCTGACATTAATATCAAATACTGAAATCTGCCTCTCGTTAATTAGTGAAAAAATCAAACTTCAAAGTCAACGCAATCGGCCGGTTATAATTCATTTATGGCACATATTTTGTCGCTCGCGAAACCTATAGGGTTTGCTTTTGGTCTTTCCGTTGACCTAGAATCATGAAATTTGGCAGGAAGCAATGCCATGTGGCACAATTAAAGGAAAAAAATCGCAGATAAAAATAATTGTAGTAGCACTATTAAATAATTACTTTTTTGAGATGATAAACTTATTTGCAGTTGGTGTACTAACTGCCACATATGTCCATATATGGGGACAATATTTTTCCAACGGCAAAGTTAAGTTTGTTCGTCAGTACAAGATATGTGTATTTTTATGTGTAGTGTCAAATATTGTACAGTGGTATGGGACCCTTTGTGTGCGAGTCCGTCTCGCATAATATATGGCCGGTTTTTTATTGCCAAAAGATTACAAGCTTATAATCAATCTATCCAGGCTTTTCCACACTACGTTAAGGTCGGTTCCAGTCTAACTGGATGCATTAATACTAGTATTTAACATGGACCTGTCTGACCTCTGACCCGCCTGCCTAGCGTGGTGATTACGGCAAAGCCCCAAAATTGAGGAAGGCTTATATTCAGCAAAGGACGTCTTACGGCTGTAATGATGATGGTGATGATGATCTGACCCCCACAAACTAGTTGCTGGGTAACACGATGACTGCTGGTCAGACTTTTAGGATTCTGACTACGCGTAGGGACTGTCAAAGATCTACGAATGCGGCCTCCAGGACTCGGGAGCGGCTTAACTTGCTTTTCGAGAGACAGAAGGGACTCGATTTACGTACGTATGACTAGCTTTGCTCGCGGTTTCGTCTGCATGGATGTCGGAAACTACAATAACTAATAGAAGACATTCACGCGTTGCCAACGTCACTCTTTAAAACATTAACTATCAACCAGTGCATTATTTATCTGCATTATTTATTATCGTCAACATTGGTCCTGTCAACAAACACCCGGACAATCAGACAAAATAATAAAAAAGTTTTTTTCTTATTAAATACCGTATTATATTTTCACATGCAATTTGTAAAAAGCTAGTTTTTTGACGATACGCACAGATTATTAAATTTTATTGGGTTGTTCGATAATTAATGTCGTTTTTTCTCATAGATGGTTTGAACTGCAATTTCATGTAGTAGTGATTGCGTGGCTACATTATTATATAATATTTTAAAGCTTACACTTTAGACTATCCTTAGTTAAAGACTGAGCGTCATTAGTAAAACAAAGTTGGTTAAAACAGTGAGTTGAAAATAGACAATCAAAGAGAGCATTTTCGGCAATTTTATTGTTTTATTTTCGAAAGGGCAAAAATGCGGTGCAAGCTCGGAAGACATTGTGTGACGTTTATGGTGAGGACTGCCTTACTGAACGCCAGTGTCAGCGTTGGTTTGCTCGCTTTCGCTCTGGAGATTTTACTGTGCAAGATGCATCACATACTGGTCGTCCAACCACTACTGATGACGACAAAATAAAGACGTTAATCGAAACTAACCGGCGTATGACAACTCGAGAGATAGTAGAGAAGCTCAACATATCGAAATCAACCGATTACTTGCACTTACAACAGCTTGGTTATTTAAACAAACTGGATGTTTGAGTTCCTCATGAACTAAAGGAAATCCACCTCACCAAACGCATTAACATATGCGACTCTTTGCTGAATCGTAACCAAAACGACCCATTTCTAAAAAGAATCATAACGGGTGATGAAAAATGGATTGTTTATGATAACGTAGTCCGAAAACGATCATGGACCAAGCAAAATGAGCCCCCACAATCGACATCCAAAGCCAATATTCACCAAAAAAAATTATGCTTTCTGTATGGTGGGATTACAAGGGTATAGTCTACTTTGAGCTGCTTTCAAGAAACTAAACTATTGATTCAAATGTTTACTGTCGTCAACTATCTAAATTGAAAGAAAAAATCAAGAAAAAACGCCCTGGACTGGCCAATCGCAAAGGCGTGATGTTCCATCATGATGACGCCAAACCTCTTTGATAGCCTGTTAAAAATTAACAGAGCTCAATTGGGAACTGATTCCACATCCAACCTATAGCCCTGACTTAGCACCATCTGATTACCATTTGTTTCGCTCCCTTCAAAACCATTTGAATTGTAAAACCTTCGATTCCGATCATGCTGTTAAAAATGAGTTGGACCAGTTCTTCGTTTCTAAAAACCAGGGCTTCTTCGAACGTGGAATTTTTCAGCTTACCGAAAGATGGCAAAACGTCATCCAACAAAGTGGCCAATATATCATTGATTAAAGTTTGTTGTAAATATAAATAAATTTAGTTTAGAAAATATGAAAAAAAAAAAAACGACATGAATTATCGAACAACCCAATATTTATTTGTATAGATATATATATCGGAAGAGTCATGAGTACAGGACGTTTATTGACAACGAAACGCATCCGTGAAGTTGGCGCGCTTCGATAGAGTGTAGCCTGACGTTCGTGCGAGTCGATGAGAGCGTCGCAACCACGTGGTCCAGCTCTCTTGATCATCTGACATCGTGCGGAGAGCAAGTGTCTAGAATCTGTCCAACGTTTCGTTAAAACCTAAAAATCAATAATCGTTTTCTGAGATTTTCTTTTCAACCGCAACTTACATGGTCTAAGAAAATTTGTCAAATTAGGGCAACTATCTCGAAATTAGAGATAATAAGCTAGAAACTTGTATAAACCTTTATTTTGGCACCCTAAAAAATCGTTTTTTTTACCTTTGACCTTAGAAAATCTGTACCTTGGTTTATAAAGTTTTAGGGTGCCAAAATAACGGTTTATACAAGTTTATAGCTGACTATCTCTCATTCCGTGGTGAAAACGCAATTTTTTCTGGACTAACATCTACACCTAGTAAAATGTTCAACGTCGAAGAATCCAGTTCCAATCGGCACCATCCACACCACACCCAACAACAAACGGACTGCGGGAAGTGTAGCCTTAACCTTCAAACGACCCGTGTAACTGTTATCATTTAACCATAAGCGTGATCATTAAAGAAGTTATGGCATATTTTTGATGATACAATTTTTCAAAGTAATTCACATTCTGTGCAACATATTTGTTAAATGCTTTAGTGCAATAATTAGCTATAAATGCCACTAAAAATCTAAATAAATCATTCAGAAACGATGTGCGGTGCAGTATATGCCTTAGCGTTCTTTTGGTAAGAATTGTTTATTCCATAGTTCATCATCATTGTCCTGCCCTTATTTATTTTGGGGTCGGCGCATCATGTTTTTTTCTTCCACACTTCTCTATTAGTTTTGTTTTTACTCCATAGTTCTCACCTAAAAAATATAGTAAACATCTCATTATTTTCTTTCAGTGTAACTACTCTGGGCGCAATAGCGTCACCGGTTGACCAAGGAGATGGACCTCTCATTCTTACACCATATATTGAAAATGGAGAAACAGAAAAAGCAAAAGAACTATCCACAGTAGACCCGAGCCTGTTCGCTGGCGTGAATAGTCACGCCGCGTACTTCACTGTTAACAAAACTGCGAAATGGAATTTGTTCTTCTGGTATTTTCCTGCGCAAGGTGTTCCATTAGACAGTACGCCGTTGGTTATCTGGTTACAAGGAGGGCCTGGTAGTTCTTCATTGTATGGTTTGTTCGAAGAAATTGGCCCTATAATGATAGTTGACGATACGGGTACGTATCAAATTGTTACGCTAAAAGTACTGATAAAAAATGTTCTAAAGATAGAGTTAAGATTCGGACTAACTTGTATAATAATCAATCAAAATATTTTAGTGCAGAAAATGCCCATTACATGGGGTTCCAGCTACTCGCTTCTCTTCATTGACAACCCAGTAGGGACTGGCTTTAGCTTCACTGAGGGAGGAGAATACGCGACTAACGAGGATGAGGTGATGAATACGTTTCGAGTATCAAATGGAACTGTTCCAAGAAGTCCTTAAATTTCATGTCCTTAATTGCAGGTTGGCGCGTGTCTCCTAGACTTCCTACAGCAGTTCCTGCTGGTGTTCCCAGAATTGAGACAAGCACCTTTATTCATCACCGGCGAATCTTACGCCGGTAAATACATTCCAGCGTTTGGACATTATATACATATGAGCCAAAACGAGTCAAAGCCAATTAATTTGAAGGTAAGTTTTATTAATATTTGACCATTTTTGAATTTATAATCGATCAAACAATGTGTGAATTCGAATTTTTAGGGTCTAGCAATTGGTGACGGGTGGACTGATCCACCGACACTGTTGCACTACTCCGAGTTGGGACTACAAGTGGGACTCTTAGACCCTGAACAAGCAGATAAGATTCATGAAATAGAAGAAAATGCTCGACGATACTGGGACGAGGGCAACCATGGCTCTTATAGTATGGTAAGTACATAGAACATGGAACGAACATGGAACATTTTATCATTAAATTTCAGCCAAAAGATTACTGAAATTATGATGATAAAAATTCAACTGGTATTATTCAAATATGTTCTAATTGATTCGGTTCCTTCATTTACAGTTCTGAACCGGGGCGAAGGTTTAACTTTGTGCTATAGAATTGGGTGTGAGCTACCAGCTCCAATTGCTACCAAATGAAACTCAAAACCTTAAACAAAATCTGATGGAATTAGTATTGAAGTTTATCTTTTTTATTTTAGTTTGCAAGAGAAGCCTATACGACACTCTTAATATACGCCCCTGTCAATCAGTATAATTATTTACGGGAGGACTCGGTCATTGAATCATTATTCGCTATTTATTTAAATAGAGCGGATGTGCAAAGCGCTCTTCACGTCAAGAAAATGCGTTATGAATCAGATGATTATGATGTTAACGCACACTTGGCTAATGAGATTTACGGTACTGTCAAACCTTGGTTAGAGGAGTTATTGGAGCATTACGGAGTTATGTGCTACAAGTAAGTTCTACTACCTTTATTATAAGTTATCATGCATTTTAAGCCTTTGGACTTGCGCCTGATCTATCTCCGGTCATGTCGGATTGCCGTCCCATCGGACTATGGAACTGCGGGAAGAGTGAGTGCCTGTGTGTCTGCGTACACACTTGAGCACTATAATACAATATGACCCGCGTCGATCGCTAGTCTCCGTTAAGATAGGAAGAATACGGTTTGGAGGACTATAATATAAGTTATCATACAGACGCCAGCACATCAAACTACCCGAAACAGACAAATTCTGCCAATCAATCTTAAACCTAATGCTTTAGCGATAAAGTTGAATATCTATTAAAGAAATTTGACAGATTGTAGTAGCTTAATGTGCTGGCGTCTGTACTGTAAAAACTACTGTCTTGGCAAAAGTACTAGCACACGACTGCTAACATTCCCATGGAGATTTTAATAAAAATTCGTAAACTTCATAATGAAACACAACTATAATCTCTTTCTTTTTCTCCACTAGTGGGCAGTTGGACTTGATCGTTGGGTACGCACTGTCGGTCAACACGTACAGAAGTCTTAACTGGTCCGGAGCACAGGCGTACCGGGACGCTGAAAGGACACTTCTCAGAGATGCGGAGGATGACACAATTAATTCGTAAGTCGCGATCTTATTTAATTTTTTCAAGTCCTTCATGGTAAAAATTCTTTCTCAAAGCTTGTCTATTCGGGATTCCAAAGGATTAGGTTCAAGTGTTCGGGTTTATAATAACTATGATAATGTTCAATCGTTCCAGGTTCGTGAAGGCGAGCGGTAACTTCATGGACGTGATGGTGCGCGGCGCGGGACACATGGTGCCCGCAGACAAGCCGCGCGCCGCCAAGCAGATCATCGACATGTTCATCAACAAGTTTAAATAATTTACTTCTTTATTTACTTCATCATGTTTATAAACTCTCTGACTTACATAAAACGTTTATGGAACTTTTTGATAATAAATACGTACGTGATATATTTCTTTGATTTTATTTGTCCTTTTTTTGTAAATTTCGCCTTAAGATCAGCTACTGGAAGAAAGACAAACTTATTTAACGGCCCTCCAAAAATAAGGTGATTTTTGAGATAGGGCTTTAAGTCAGCCATGGCCTCGATTTTAAAGAAAATTATTAGTTATTTTGTATCAACACCAAATAGCAAAATAAACTGAGCTGCATAATTAAGTCATTATCATCAATTCATCCGAATAACGTCCACTGCTGGACATAGGCCTCCCTCAATTTGGAGGGTTTTGCCATAATCGCTACGCTTGGCAGGGGGTTCATCAACCCGCAGTATGGTGGTAAAATGCAGACAGAACTCTTCTGCCCATTCTCTAGTAAGTCCCTTAGTCACTTCTTACATCACCCACGACAGAAGAAATGGAATGGTGCTATTCTATACTGCCGGCACCACACGGAACAATATTAGTTATTCAAAGTAAAAAAAAAAAAAACATTTCATGAACTCATCATAACTTGCTGACAATCACTAACAAGACTAATTATTTTCATTAATATACTTATTACTAGCTGAGTGGTGCCTTAAGAAACTTGCAATATTGAATGCCGCTCAGTCTCGACAGGGCGTTGCAGCACCCGGCAGATAGGGCTGGCAAGTTTCTCAGAATAAAGTATATAGACAACTATGGTAATTAAAATGTTTTAATGACATAAAGAAAGTGTTAAATTTCAATTGAAGCAATTTTATTTAGTGCATGGTCGTTCTTGAGTGTGGCGTGTGTTTGTGTGAGCGTGTTGTATCTTGTGTGTGTATGTGTGTATCCCAATGACTGTGCTTGGTAGTTATACTTTGGGTTATATCAGCGACTTTGTTTTTCTAAATTACTATTAATTAAATTGGGGGTTTAGTATGTATTTGTATTGTTAAAATAGTAATGGTGCGCTTTTAATTTAACAGAAGATCGCTAACAAACAATTGTGATTACCATTGATAGCTATGGGAACAGAAAAGAGACAAAATGGTAGAAGTTTTGATAGCTTTAATTGCATTCTTGATATCGAGCAAATCTATTTATAATAATAACTTTCCCTGCAATATAACTACTATTTAATAAATATATACGTAAGTGGATGCAAAAATATTTTAAAACCTAAATAACAAGAATTACACACATTCTTTCGATTCTTTGAGTCATATAATCAGGTCATAATGTTCCTATTATTGGGACACGGAGCTCCTTTCCTCCAGAGGGAGTGGGCTGTGATCCATCACGCGGGCCCCATGTTGGTTGGTAGATGTCACATATCTTCGAAGTTTTGGTTCTTGGATATGCCCATATCCCACGATGTGTTCCTTTGCTGTTTTTTGAGATTACTAGAAATTATTTACACAAAGTAAAACGCCTGCTTGGCCTAAAAATAATGATAAATGCTGTCCGATATAGCCATATCTACGCAATAAATTAAACATGCTATTCAGCGTGGCAGCCCTATTCTTTAAATACTTTGGCATATGGAACCAATAGCATAGCTATCGCGACGCTACTTTGTTACAAACTTTAAAGCAAGTATAGCCGCTGTTGTTGAGAACAATCTACTTTATTATCTTTATATCAACTTGTAAGTAATACTCTCTAATACGTACATAAGTAGGTATACTGTTTTTTAGTTTAGCTCAAACTTCGAATTGAATAGTCTTAAATATGGCTTAATTTGTTAGAGGTATTTAAATGGAGATATTGAAATCTTTTAATAGAAAACAAAGCATTTTAGTTTTTTACTTTTGCTATATTTTTTGTTTATTATGATACTCAGATGCATCCTGTTAGACTGAAACCCATTAGGCATTAAAAGTACTCTATGTATTAATCCAGGTTATAAACTATCTGTGTGGTAAATTTCCTTCAAATCTTTTCAGCTGTTTTTGTTATGTAGGTACTTTTTATTATATTGTATAAAAAAAGATAAATAACATGTTTTTTTTTTGTATACAGTGTCTGTCTACATTTATTTGATCGCTGTTGGATACACAAACTACACATTAAGTAAAAAATACTTACACAGTAAGAAATTAAACACCCTAAACGGACACAATTTCGCAAAATCGCTGATTATAGCATAAACGGTAAATGAAGCCACAGAGATTGGCACCTCGATAATATTTGTGTCCCCTATGGACAAATGATGATCATTCATTGCGCTGTGGTGGCACATCATTTACCCGATAAAAGGCGAAATTCCAAGTCCTAATGACAAAATTCAAGCTCAGACGGCCCAATAGTAAAGTAGCTCAACGTAAGATTCTTTAACCGTTTCTACTACAGTTAAAAATAAGTTTTTCGTTCAAAAAAGTAAAAAAAAAAACATCCAATTTGCTAGTAGTTCTCTTCTCTTGGGTATAAAGATTTTAAGTGTTGGCAAATGTGGTTGAAGTTTTCTCACCTAGTCGAGTATCTAGTTAAATATAAACCGGCGAACTATTTCGGATGTACAGAATCTATTTAGGATTGACTCACTCCACTAAAAGTGGATTTATACAACACAGACTGACTAATAGTGTACGTAATGTTACAGGATGTGAATCTAGAATTCAGGTCAATGGCGTTAAAAAAACATTGATGGACTTTAACATTTTCCAAATACACTATTTGGACGCCCAATTTTCCTATTTCTTCCGTGGGTGTCGTAACAGGCAACTAAGAGACTTGCTAGAGAATGGGCAGCAGCTTTCTTTATGCATTTTACCACCATACTGCGATCGCCAATCCACCTGCCAAGGGCGGCGATTATGGCAAACTCCCCGAAATCGGAGGAGCTCCAGTACAGTCGAGGACATCTTTCGTCTGGTGATGAAAACTATTTGGTCGATATTTGCGAAACAATCGGTTTTTGGAAAATTTCACGTTGCCACCGTTTAAACTCGTCATCTTTAAACTGACGCAAATTAGTAAAATCAACAACGAACGTATGTTAAAGCCCCTTGAAAATTCACTCGACAAATGAGATTGCGACCTAGTTGTCTGAATAATCCCTACATAAGCTAGATATCCTGTTATCCCGAAGCACGCGAGTGGCGGGACACATCGCTGGCTCGAATCCAACCTGTCCGATGGCCGCCTCATCTCGCCGCTCGACATAGCCCGTTGGGTCTAGTTGTATCACGTCACATGGGACAATGCCATGCCGTCTCGGTGTCAACTCACTATGACTCCAATTTGCTATAAAGCGGTGGCGCGCCGCGCTTCACTACCGCCAGCTATTTTGCGGCATCGTTAAAATTTTATCTTCAATACGGCTTTGATAGCAGAGTAAAGCTAACATTATAGAGAAAATTAAGATATATTTTTTCTGAAGTGGTTACTCAACCGTCTTCTATTTTTGTCCGCGTGACTGACGCGAACTTGTCATTTGAGACATTCGGCCGCTTGACGCGTGACGTTTTGTTGCATTTGGCATTTGCGTCATCGGAAATGGTAAAGATAATTATATTTTCTAGCAATTTCATAAATATTTGGATGGCTGGTGAAATTTTGTTTAGACAAGAGTCTTGATTAAGCAATCAGAATATTTTGGATTGCTTCTGTAATTAACGTTTGGCTATTTAAAATTATTTTGGAATAGGATAATCTCAATTAAAGTTGAGCAAACAGATTGCTGGCGTGTTTCCAAGGCGGTCGGATGGCCGGCGGCGGAGGGTTGAAGTCAACTCAGCGATTGTGATCCACTCACTCGCTAAAAGGGTAGAAGGGACCCGTCGCCCACTCGTCGGGTTAGAGGCCCTTGAAATAGTTTTCATGTCTATTTTAGATTCGTATACATTATGTTATAGGGATTTTATGTTTGTTTAGGCGTGGGTGGTTAAAACTTCTGCAATTCTTGCAGTTACACCCGTAATTGTCACTTCCGACGTCATTATTTATTCGTATACAGATCTTACAATTAGAGTTTTTTTTTTATTCTATAAGAACATTATGATTAATGGTAATGTGAAATATGTGCTCATTTAAGTTACTCATCGACAGCCGTTCCCGAAAGTGTAGGTTGTATCGTTTTTTTTTTTGGGTGGGTCATCATCAAATGTCCACAATGAAAAATCCCACCCGTGTTCTTTCAGTTGCCCATGTGCCAGGGTCACGGTGTCTCTTTCGAACAATCTCGCGACTCTGGCAGACCTGCAAACGTGCGCACCTTCTAATTACTAGCTCATGTATCTTTACCCGACTACGACGAAGCAAAAAGGAGGGTTATAATTAAAACAGTGTTTGACTGATATGTTTTTATGTGTATGTGGGTCTATAAGTATAGCTGTTCATCTACTCCCTCTGGTACTAAACTAATAAAAGTAGTCATTTGATAAATAAAGATTCGTTAGTAGCGTCCTGATTGAACCCTTGAACTTATCCTAACAAAACAATACATTCTATCAGTAGACAGCAATCAGAAGCCTAAGGCCAAAGTGGGCGCGCAGCGACCACAGCAGAAGATGAAAGTATTATCTCGTTTCATACTTTTTAAAGCGTGATATTTTAGTAGTTGGTTTAAGTTTTTCAACTTACTTTTTTCTGCCTTGAAATCGGATCAAACAGTTGTTAAGTTCAGCCTTAATTGGACGCAGTTAAACAAAAAGGATCCAATCTACAACTTGGTCCAAAATAAGTTAAATGCACCAGACTGATCCAAATTATAGATACTGCGGGTCAGTTAAAACGACCCAGCCGAAATAGCTTTATTTTTTCGTATTTTTAAACTTTAGAACGAATGATATGGCGCTTCTTATTTTTTTCAGCATAACCAATTCAACCTTCTGGTTCTTAACTAGTATTTCTAACAGGACATGTAAATATAACATTACAAATAAAAAAATCATGTTAATATTCCACTGAGAAAATTATACTTCTTGTTAACCTTAAAACAAATAGATAGTAATAAAAAATACCTCTTGAATTTCAAACGTAAATATTTCAAAAGTAACTGGGTGTGGAATGGATCCTGTTCGCTTAACTGCGTCTAATTGTAGATCACATATACAATACATTACTATCTCAAAACACTACCATACTTATACTGAAGCCGCTTTTTCCGAAATCCATCACACATATAAGTCGCTGTGTCAAGAGATTTCCTCCAAGTATCGTCCAAAGTAGTTGATGCCTCAGTGTTATCCCCAAGGGGGCAGTACGGACTCATTATCTGCAGCTCTGAGGCTTCTGCCGTCATGAACATGTGATAAACGTCCTATATTTTATCTTTTGACCAAAATATTTAGTCAAAAGATAAAATATAGGACTTTGGACGACGAGGACAATCTTTGATTAAACGTTGTAGTATAGTTTTAACCATCTTTATTTATGCTATTTAGCTAATTGTGTTTTTATGACATTAGTGTATTAATTTTTTTGAAACACTATTGTCATCAAATCGATGTGTATCACATTGCACATGTTATGTGACACACTTCACAAATTTTAAGCTCGTAGGTAAGATGCCCTGACTTATTATTTTGTGTTTTCTGGTTTTTTCAGCACTGCTCTCAAAACGGTGAAGAAAAACATCGTGAGGAAACTGGCATATCCTAGAAACAAAAAATCGAAGACAAACCCGCACTGGGCACGTGTGGTGGATTGGCCCACTCCCTCTCACAGAGAGTAGGCATGAATCCCAGCTGTGGGCACATTATAGGCTGATTGTGACGGTAAAAAACTACTTTTTAATGTGCCCACAGCTGGGATACAGGCCTACTACAATGCAGGCTGAATTGTTTACTTCCTCACCTGTCTTAGAAATAACAAATGAAAATCACTAATGAGTAACTTTTAAGGAGTTTACTATGGACTTGAATGGAGAGGTAAATTGAGAGTTTTCAAAAACCCTATCAGCCGTCACATATAATTCTCCGAATCGAGTACCTGCAGGGGTTTGGATGCTTTTCAGTACTCCTTGGAGAATTTAAGCCCGGTTGTCACTAGAAGCTTAAACAAGAGGGGATGTAAATTAAACCTCGTTGAGAACAGGAAACGTAGAGAACTGGCGGGGTGACTGCGTAACACACTAACAGTAGAATTGGTTTTCATTCTGACAGTTCAACAGCATTCATTGCTTTTCTACGTTGTTAAGCAGATAATTTTTTCGAACATTTGAAGCAATGGATTAACAACGATTCAGATTATGATTGATATTGTGTGAAGCAATTAGAATTAATGTACCGTGTGGTGCCGGACGTAAAGAATAACACCACCCCATTTCTTCCCGTGGGTGTCGTAAAAGGCGACTAAGGGACTTATTAGAGAATGGGCAGCAGCGTTCTCTATGCATTTTATCACCATACTGCGATCGCCAACCCGCCTGCTAAGCGTGGCGATTATGGCAAAGCCCCCCAAAATGGGGGAGGCCTAAGTCCAGCAGTGGACGTCTTACGGCTAAAATGATGATGATGATGATGAAGCAATTAGACTGTGTTCTATTCTATGTATTGTTATCAGTATCTAACAATAGTATTTTCTCCATATGGTAGGTAGGTAAATACATTTTGTTAAGAGAACTATTAAAAGTTTTATTTGAATATAGGTGCTAGGCATATGACATTTTCTTCTTTAGAACAATTTTTTTGTATAAGAGCTATTGTAGTATTTAATTAAAAGGCGTTTTTTTCACATATTTATTTTGGTATTATCTCACTTTATTGTTCCTCTACCTACACATAAAGCGTAAAGACAAAAATGATATTTAAAACTAGTAAATAAAGGGCAGGTTTTTCAACGCCGGCACATACATACCTAGGTAACATGCCAAATAAATTAAGAAGACTTACGTTTTTTTAGGGTTCCGTTGCCAAATGGCAAAAAACGGAACCCTTATAGATTCGCCATGTCTGTCTGTCTGTCTGTCTGTCTGTCCGAGTATGTCGCAGCCACTTTTCTCCGAAACTATAAGAGCTGTGCTATTGAAACTTGGTAAGTAGATGTATTCAGTGAACCGCATTAAGATTTTCACACAAAAATAGAAAAAAAACAATAATATTTGGGGTTCCCCATACATAGAACTGAAACTCAAAATTTTTTTTTTCATCAAACCCTTACGTGTGGGGTATCTATGGATAGGTCTTCAAAAATGATATTGAGGTTTCTAATATCATTTTTTTTTTAAACAATAATATTTGGGGTTCCCCATACATAGAACTGAAACACAAAACAAAAATTTCATCAAACCCTTACGTGTGGGGTATCTATGGATAGGTCTTCAAAAATGAAATTGAGGTTTCTAATATCATTTTTTTCTAAACTGAATAGTTTGCGCGAGAGACACTTCCAAAGTGGTAAAATGTGTGTCCCCCCCCGTAACTTCTAAAATAAGGGAATGATAAAACTAAAAAAAATATATGATGTACATTACCATGAAAACTACCAACGAAAATTGGTTTGAACGAGATCTGGTTAGTAGTTTTTTTTTAATACGTCATAAATCGTAAACCACAATTTACCTTTCATTCAGTCAACACAAATATAAAAATTAAAAAAAAAAACATTTCATTTCATAAACGATGATGACGAATGATGATGATGATGACCTGCAGGTTTGTACGGAACCCTCGGTGCGCGAGTCCGACTCGCACTTGGCCGGTTTTTTTCATTACTTATATTTTAAAAATCTACTAACAAAAGCCGGATACCATATTTCAGGTACCTATTCCTGTTATTTTCATTAAACCTCGTTGAATATAGCTACTTGAACAGATTCAAGTACTTATTATACCAAAAATAAACCCAATTAATGAAGCCTGTAGGAAGGTCGCCGTTATAAAGGTGAGCGTTCATTCTAAACAAACAACAATTTGGAATTCATTATGTAGGTAGGGATCGCTTTCTATTTTTCTTGTTTTTTTTTTTTTACAATTTGTTTAATTTTTGGATTTAACTACATTAAAACATGTGTAATAAAAAAGTTTTTGCAGTTTATTTATTCACTTAGGCATTTCTCTACCAGTCAACCAAGTGTAGTGAAAAAATTAGATGGCCGGTGCTTTGGTTGAGAACAATGTTTTTTTTTTTTGTATTTTCAACCTATAACACCCATGGGTTAATTGTAAATTTATTATTTATTTATTTAAACTTCTCGCACACAAAAAAGGTACTCCATGTGATATAAAAAAAATTCAAGGTGTAATTTTTTTTTATGGTCCGCATTTAAGGCTTTATTTTCGAAATGAATGGTGTCTTTTTATCTCTTTATAATATTAGCATATCTCAGCCATTTTAAAATCATAATTAATTCTAAAAAAAGGATGCCTGATTATTTTCAAACCGCTAAAAACACCGGGACAAATTGGTCATTACTCAAATCAAAACAAAACACTGGAGGGTCATTAAGATTTGATAGGAGTGTCCTCCAAACGGGCAATCGGGAGATAACAACATTTTCTACTCGTATTTTTAATTAAATAGAAATATTCATTCATTGCTGTGCCTACTTTACCGACATTTATATAAGGACAAAATTTCTTGAAACAAAAGGGTCCTCTGTCAGATTAAATTTCCGCTGGGTCCACTTGAGCCCTAGAATGCCCTTTATTACCCGTTACAAAAGGCTCCACTGTTGAAACTCTAGAATATTAGAATCTCACCCATTCGTTTCCTCGTATAACTGGGCCGAAAGTGGTATTTTAATGGCTTTTTATTCTGAGTTAATGAAGCGGCTTTATTTAAGATTTGTGGTAGTTGTGAAATGTTTTCTAGATGCCTAAAGTTATCAACAGTTACTGAAGATTGATACGACCCTCAATAAAATTTTACGGTACTCTAAATATTTATTCTGCACACAACAGTATATTTCTTCAGGCTATAATGTTCACACGGTACGAGTTGGTAGATATCACATCTTTACACATTTTTGACAGGCGGGTTTCCACACGATGTTTTTCTTCAGCGTTAGGAGAGCAATGGTAATTAATTAATTTACACAAATTGAAGTGCCTATCTAGGTTCGAACCTATGACCTACAACTTCTAAGTTACGGCCGTTTCCACTGAGCCACCACTGCTCTAAATGAGCCACCTCTGGTCTCACCGACCCACCACGGCTCTCATTGAGCCACCATTGGTTTCACGGAGCCACTACTGTTCTTGCTGAACCCCCACTTGTCTCGCTGTGCCACCACTGGTCTCACTGAGCCAGTACTGCTCTCGCCGAGCCGCCACTGCTCTCGCTGAGCCACCACAGCTCTGAATGAGCCACTACTGTTCTCCACAAAATTTCTTATTAGTAGCATGTTCAATAATATTCTATAGAAACGTGTCCCCATATAAAAAACTTTATATGCCTTAAAAAGTTAAACGCGTACTTAAATTATTGAACATTAAACTTTAAGATACAAAGTTTGATAGTCTTCGAGGCTCTAAAGCGAATCAATCACTTATTAAAACGTGCCAGACAGCAAACATTATTAATGTGTATCATTATTATGTTGTAATCTGATCATAAATCTTCATAATAAATGATAGATGATTTTATTTTTGTAAGTAGACTTGTATTTCTGCAGGTCAGTCATATTTAAAAAAAAATAACAACAAGATACTATTGGCGTTATCTACCTGACTACTCTAAGAAGAAGGCCGAAACAAACTCAGAGCTCACAGTCTCTTTTAAAGTCTGCTTAATCTTGATTAAATCATATGAAACCATATCAATAGTGTCTGAAATTGAGCTAATGCACTGCACGCATATGTCAGTAATCGTGCAGCTCAACTCAAAACTTAAAGAGCTCAACAATTCGACGAACAATTACAAAGAAAGGACATTTGTGTAGCCGGTATAAAAGTACTCAAACTGCAAGACAGCCCGATTAAACAGACAGAATTAAAGGTACTGAAAGAACATATCACATTCACAATAATTATAAAAACTTTTTTACAAAAAAAAAAAAACAACCGACTTCCTTAAAAACACTACAAAGTGAAAAATAACTTTAATTTTGGAAGTCGGTGTCTTAGGATCTGTATTTATGGTTTTTTTGCCACCGACTTCCGAAATTAAAGTTATTTTTCACTTTGTAGTGTTTTTAAGGAAGTCGGTTGTTTTTTTTTTTTGTAAAAAAGTTTTTATTTTTAAATTTTTAGTTGTGGTATTCATCCTGCACTAATTCCAAACAAACAATGCATATTTATGCGATAGCAGAAATCGCGGTTGATTTCCTGTCATTTTTTAAAGAGTTCCGGTGTCTGTCTCCCGAACTCATCATCAGATCTATATGAAAATTATATGGGACCATTTCGAAATAAACCCCTTTTGAACAAAAAAATAATTTTGGAAATCCGTCTATATATGACGGAGTTATGGCCGAACATACATAAAAAAAAAAAAACATATTAACATCCGAATTGAGAACCTCCTCCGTTTTTTTTCGTCGGTTAAAAATAATGTACTACTGACAAAGTAAATTTTCTTGTAATTCTGTATGTAAAATGAAATATAAAAAAAGAAAAGATTCGCTGTGTCTTATTGGAGCAGCTCAATCCCAAGCCAAGCTTACACAATATAAAAGACTATCTGGTTTAGTTTCCGCTTTATAAAGATTTCAATGTATTAACATATTCATTTAATCTCTTATAACTCGATGCACTCTCAGAACTCAATAAGAATATATTAATATTATATATTCTCGGCTACGAAACCACACGGTATTGTCATTCATTTTATTATTATGTGAGCAATATTCCTTATAAATAGGAATGTTACACACGACACGGTTATTTCGGGAGGCTCCGATGCCACGCAAACTGCCACTAAACACTTTATTAGGTAACAATGAACTGTTTATTGTGTACATTAAAATGAAGTAGTCGCTAATTTTGTAACGCATATATCTTTACTGTTATTTTTGCTGTAAATCCACAGCAAAAGTAGGATGGGGGGGGGGGGGGGGGGGCTGTCGTGGCTAGTTTTTACCCGCCGGGCAGCTGGACACAACGCTCCCCAAATTAGAGAGCTTTACCATAATTAGTACCGTGTGGTGCCGGACGTAAAGAATAACACCACCCCATTTCTTCCCGTGGGTGTCGTAAAAGGCGACTAAGGGACTTACTAGAGAATGGGCAGCAGCGTTCTCTATGCATTTTACCACCATGCTGCGTTCGCCAACCCGCCTGCCAAGCGTGGCGATTATGGCAAAGCCCCCCAAATTAGGGGAGGCCTAAGTCCAGCAGTGGACGTCTTACGGCTGAAATGATGATGATGACCATAATTGCCATAATGGTAGGCGGGTTGGCGATCGCAGTATTAGGGTAAAATGCATAGAGAACGCTGCTGCCCATTCTCTAGTAAGTCCCTTAGTCACCTCTTACGATACCCACGGGATGAAATCGGATGGTTCCACACGGAGTACTCGGAGAAATTACGGTTCGATCGAAAGTGAATCTACGCGTGCTGCGGTTGATTGGTGGATGGGAGACAGTCCTTTACATATCGAGACCCCTCTGAGTTGTCTGGTATTTTTTGCTGAACTGAGCTTGTTTGGCGCAGCCGTGGGGCACGCTTTATTGCTAGTTTCTGACATCGCACTAACCTAACACTTTTAATTGTTTTTCTTTTTAATGATTTCTTACTAATGAAATTTTTGCTGTATTATATTGTGTGTTTGAGTGTTAAATAAATGTATTTTCTTCTTTATGCCTCTCGGAAAGCACGTGAAGCTGATAGTCACGGCTATCATTCATAGATCGTCGAAATGGATAGCCAGAATCCCAAAAGTCTGCCAAACAGTCTTACTAAGGGGTTCCATGTTATCCAGTAACTGGCTTTATAAGTGTCAGATAGGCAATTTCCCCTTGTAAAATACTAATATTCAGCTGTATCCGGTTAGACTTGAAGCCGCTACAAAATTTTTGGAAATAGGCTTGGTAAATTGATTTTACTAACTCTGTCTCCCATTTTTGTTTGGCGTCTATTCATGTCCCCTTTGATTTCTTGAATTTAGTCAGTAAAAGTATGACACGCCCTTCCGCTCCGCCCAGAACGGGAGAGGTCATTTGATGATTTTGCATCCAAAAAAAAAAGCGCTGAATTTGATTCGAAAATAAGAGTGAAACAAATGAACTTTTAATCGATTCAAAACATAAACAAACCGGAACCCTTGATTCCATTTTCATTAAATATTTGCCGATATCAAGCTCGGGACATGTCTTGTATATTTTATGGACGGAATCCGGCGCTCATTAGCCTAATCCCGTTCGATCCGAACCGGCGGAGAACTCCGAAAAACTGGGAAACTTGGCCCCTTTTTCCCTTTTTATGCCTTTTAAATGGCGAAACGTTGTCTGATTTAACCGATAAGTTGTAAAACATTATCTTAAGTAGGTACCTACAGGATGTTTTATACTTTTTTTTATTCTTTAGCACCGAAGAAGGAAAACAAAAGTTTGCTTTTAGAAACAGTCAGAGTAATACTTTGGCCTTGTTTCTGTCTCTTCGCTGTTGCCATTGTTTTGTTTCGGAAATTAAAGAAAGAAAAGGCTTTGGTCGTTTAAAACACTACAGAGTTGTGAATGTAAACTTACTGCTTTATTTTGTTTATTCGGAAGAACAAACAATCACACATTATATTTTACAAGTAAATAGAACACAAGAAGTTATACAAATGTGCAACCAACAATTTTGTTCATACATACACATAAAGAGAAAGACAAAGACAATGTTGAAAAAACATAACCCTTCCTTGGTAGTCAGGTAGTAAAATAAAAGTCGGACGCAATAAACAAAATATCCATGAATTACACCTACTACTAAAGAACTTTCTTTCATGTAACACTGAAGCTTGCGTTTTTCCTCACTTTGTATTTAACAAATAATTTAATTTATAAATGTGAAAAAGCTATATCATAAAGGAGATACCTGCCGTATTTTGAACATTCTTGTTTTTTTAGGAACAGCTGCAAACTATGACAGTATGTTATACTGAAGATGATGACAGAAACCTTTGCTAGGGCCTTTTCTAAATAAATAAAACGCCAGAAAACAGCACAATACGAGAACAATCACAAGTTCTAACGTTTCCATGACGACCTCAGTAATCTGTTTAGTTTATACATGTAACAAACAAAGCTAAGAATAAATCACTGCTATGAATAATCAGCTATAAATTCTTCCACCACACGTTAACTCACGGCTATCTTCAGTTTCTAAAAACGGAACGGAAATAAAAATCGAATTACCAACTTTAACGTACATCGTTGAGTTCCTGGGATGCCATTCAGAAATACCTTAGGCGAAGCGGTAATGGAGCGTGGATTTAAACGAAATCTGACACTGGTTTCATCGCTTGCCCCACTGACAGTAAGGCCAGTGTAAATCAAACACAAAAACATACGGACGGGTAAAAAATAAATGAAGCTGACACGTGCGTTACGCGTTCCATATGTGCTCGGTATATTGACTCCCAGCTGATTCATAACAATCTGTATAACATTGCATTCGATAAAATGAAATGGTTTGTAAAACGTTGAACACTCGCTTCATAGGCTGTGGGGCACACCGAGTGGAAACAGATGGCACACATGAACAGAATATGAATTTCCGTTAACGTTTTCTCGAATGACCTGGAACATGTCTTGCGGTAAGAATAGATTATCATCTGCCTAGCCTTTTTCCAATTATGCTGAGGTCAGAATACCAGTATTTTAAATAGAGCGACTGCTTATCGGACATCCACAACCCAGTTGCTGGGTAATACAATACTCCTTATAATTCGGGTTTCTATGACGACCCGTAACTACTGTCAAAAAAACCACAAATGACAGTAGGCGCCATCTGTTTAACATACTTTCCGAGACAGCGAGGTCTCTTAGAAAAAAGCTCCAACTAACCCGTAAAATAAATAATAAGTGGGTCAAAATCGCGCTATAGGGAGTCGGTTACAAACAAACATACAAACATACAAGTGAAGCTAATATAAAGCGTGTAAAAATGGTCACCAATCCTCGGACCGACCGCGGCAAGCGTAGCATAAGAAGTGATTACATAAGCTGCGAAAATAATAATGATTACATGACGTTTCATTCGAAGTTATGGCTATGTCAATTTGTTACAACAAGTTTTCAAATGTTTGATATCCACTGATAAGGGATGGATGATGGTCCGTTTTCACGACCTTAGCTGATAGGTTCTCTTCTACTTACTTGCATTGTAATATGAATGTAACGCACGATCAGACGGTAAAATTCGACCTAAAGCTATGTAGTTAGATAACCTACGATAAACTGAGCTAGCTTCTATAGGGTATGAATCAGACAAGCTGTAAAACGCTTTGATAGATTGCCGTATGTGTAACAACAAAACAACAGTTTTCTGATGGAAAACACACGTGATTGACGGAAATTGGGAAAATGTTATGAAAAGAATATGGTACTTAGGACTTAAAATTACCATTAAAAATTTAGAAGAAAAACTGAATTCCAAATTATTTTTTATTTTAAATTAGAAATCTCAAAAATAAAAGTTTTAATTTAATGTTACTTCGTTAATTGAATTAAGATTAATGTAATTAAATGTTTTTTAGCAAATAAATATTATTCTATTCTAAAGAAATAAATAACTTAGGTTCCCAAAAAAACAAACGTCCTTTATTGAAAATACGCCGAGAAACAGATCTTCTCGAACGTTAAAATTATACGAGACAGTCCAAATTGCCCGCCCTTTACCTTCCCTTCAGATATAGCTCAATGACCATTTTGACTATTTGACCATATGCCTCACACACACCATGCGCATAATACATTTTAATCCCTAAATAGTTGTTATACACTATAGCTAGTAGGTATACACTTTCATCATCATCATCATTTCAGCCGTAAGACGTCCACTGCTGGACATAGGCCTCCCCCAGTTTGGGAAGGTTTCCCATAACGCAACGCATTGCAGGCGGGTTGGCGATTGCAATATGATGGTAAAATGCATAGAGAACGCTGCTGCCCGTTCTCTAGTAAGTCCCTTAATTACCACGATGACACCACGGGAAGAAATAGGAGGTAAACACTTTGCCTTATTCATACTGAAAGGCGAGCGTAACCAACTAGTAGGGTAATAACGAAAGACGGATTTATACGACTGCGGTGATCCAGTACTACAGTCTTAGCGAAGTTCGGCTCCCACAGATCTCTTTACTGCCACACAGATACAAGTCTAGGATTGACAATTGAATCTAAGACATTTACGAGCATTTCGTGTTTCTAGAAGTGATTTTATCTTGGAGTTCGTGGGAAGTGGGATGTACAAACTATGTCTACTTATTCTATGTGAAATATTTAACTACGTTTGGCTTCGAACACAATATAATTAGGGTGTAGTATCAATTTGGGACCAAGTTCGTCATGTTGGTTCTCAAAAAAAAAAAACGGTTCGGTTCTAGTTCGGTTCTTGTACCATAAACCGGTTCCACATAAAGGTTCAAGTATACCGATCTGTATCATCAGATTTAAAGGTTATTTTTTTTCTTTAGCCGGTCGCCTCCGAAATATTGACGAGTGAAAGTCTGTACTGTACAGTGTCCGCTAATTAATATTGTCATTCATTATTATAAGTAGTTTCAATAATCTACACTTACTGTAGTACCGTATGAACTCATTCTGACTCGCTTTGAAAAAGAACTGGTAAAATATAGGTTCCTAAATTTTCCGATTTAGGTTCCGATTCCTGTTCGTGTTCTAGTATCAGTCCCACTAAATACCGGTTCTTTACATTTGCATTTTTTTAACGTTTTTAATACCTATTCACGCCTTTGTTCCGCGAAAGGTTAGGTAGAGGTGGAGGGCGGAGGATTACGAATGGCTTTCTTAAACGATAATTATTATAGTAGAAAAAAACTCCAAGTTCTACCAAATAGACCACAGTTCATCTTTACAGTCGAGAATAAAGGCAAACGACGTTATTAATGAACCATTTCATTTCCTTCCAACAGCCAGAAAATTATTGAAGTATAACGAGCAAATTGATTTGAAGATATTATTTTAGTTTCAACTGGAACTAAGGTGCGTCACTATTGTCGTTTGGCAGAAGTTCATAAGATTTTCAGCAATTTCAGTTACCGTTCATAAACGAGGTTCCGGTCCATTGGTTAGCGCCTCTGAGTGTTCATGGTTGTTAGGACAATTGAAAATAGGACAAAAAAAAATCTGCTCCATTGTTGTTAGGGTGTTCACATTTTCCCACTGAATTTAATTGGGCTTGTTGTTACGTATTAACAGTCGGGAGGATCAATTGGTTAGGCTATCGGTGGATGGTTGACCATCTTCATATTTCAAGGCCCCTCCGTGCCTCGTAAATCGATGGCCACGGCTGTAATTTCTGGATCTATAACAATCGTTACAAGTTTTCAGAAACCCGACAACCAGTCTTACCCTCTTGATAAGACTGATTTTGAATTACCACACAACTTCAAGGTTGTGGAGTTCAGATAGTGAAATACTGGAACTCTGCTGCGTCTGGTTAGAGTAGAAGCTGACCCCAAAATAGTTAGCAAAAGGCTAAGCACATGAGATGATTAATACTTGTACCGACAAAGCTGATTCTGAAACTCAAGTTAAACAAAACACTACCTACACGACTTAAAGGTTATTTTTATTTGCAGCTTGTTAAGGATTGTACATAGAAACCAGAAGGTAAACTGTTTCCTTAGTATCAATATTTTCTTTGAATGTTAGAAACTAAACGTATTAAATAAATATTCGGTTCCAACTAGATCATTAGCCTTTACTATAACCGGAATCGTTCACCGAAGCGAACAGTTTGCTTCCCAAGTATTGACTCCTATAACTTACGACCGAACGATGTCTAATCAAATCGAATCAAATATTTACATTATTCTACTGAAAGGAATATTTACTACTGCTTATTACCAATAAATAAACTTTTATTAGCCCAGAATAATTTAAGCGTAACATTATCGTAAAGATAGGCTAATTTGCCCATATTCGAGAATATAAACGTAGCCAATACATTAAAGATTGTCCAGATATGGATCTATAAAAGTTAAACGACTATCGCCAAACTGCAGTAGCTATTCAAATTCGATGCGATTTGGAAGCCGTCCATGGTGGAACGTCCAACGTGGGCACCATTATAACCCTACCAGAGTAAAATGGACTCGGAAACGGTTAAAAAAATAGTTCGTGGAGATCTATTCAACTTGGTCACGTTATACCTGGGAGAGAGCAGTGATGAGCCAACTCGCAGTTACGTACCTCAATCGGTAGCTGTTAAGCTCTGAACGAGGCCTTATGGACGGGAAAAAATAGGAGATAAAACAGTGAGAGGTGTGGAGCGGGAGTGTTTTGCTGATTCGATACGAGCGAAGAAATCCTTTGCTAGTTGGATGTGGTTTTCAAATAGTTTGACGTATTTCAAGAAACTTTATTTTTGTGAGATCCCTCATTCTATTTCGATAGGTTCTATCGATTAGGTTCTTAAGTGAAATGTGGATGTTTGTGTAAAATGTATCCGTGAAGGACGGCAGACAAAATTTTCGCATTTCACTTTTAATTTCTCGTACTTTGACATACGCAAAATAAAAACGATTAGGTATTTTAGCAATTTACAGGACATCGGGTTTTATGTTAATCTACATATGACTCGCCATCCTAACAAATACATAACAGAGAAATAATATGTAATCATAAAAATCATCAATACAAATTCTCACTTAAGGGGCTGTTTGCTGATTCTAATTCTATAAAGCCATATTTGTTACAGTTTCGAATCATATTTTTTTATCAACATACAACGTGATACTGAATTACAAATTGCAAAAATCGAAAAAAAAAATATGTCGCGGGCTACTCTAGTGCATCTCTCTTAAGGCTCCGGCAAACAGGCGTCACACGAAGAGCGCCCGCAATTCTGAATAATTTCCATGCAGTTTTCATCGAATTTCTTCCACTACAGTCGCGCAGCGCTGTCGTATCGCGCGTGTCCACGGGAACCTCTAATTGTTCTACGTTACCAACTTTAGGTGTGATGGCAGATACCATTATATTTATGAATATTAGAAAACTTTGGCAATGTGAAGAACGTTCTCTTGATAAGGGACGGCCTACCATAGCTACTAAGTAATCTCCCCGTATAAATTATACCTATCTAGTATAATATTCGGTGGGTACTGTTTTCCTGAGGAGAAAACATGTTTTGTAGTGAAAACATCGAGGTCAAGTCGTATGTTTTTATTCCTGTGTTATGAACCACGAAGTACAATAATTTTGTATGTGTGTGAGGTGATAAAATCAGGTGTTTTATTTTATCGTCTCTACCGTCTACAGCATGTATTAGTAAAGTGTCCCATACAAAGTCAAATAATTTATTTCAAAGGCACTTCTGAACCCCACATATGTATAATAATTAATTGATTCTAGTTGCTCTTTACCAAAAAGTAGTTTGGTATGCAGAAGAATGTGTAAGACACTCCAGTTTTACTCTTTTATAATGTTTCGCAGTTTGTATTATATTATATCACTGTATATTAACACGACGTTTGTAGAATAAAATGAATATAAAATAATAAGTTAAATTTAAAAAATAAAATAAAAGTAAAGCAATGACAGGTAAATTTTCTATGCCAAATTTAAGGGTGTGGTACGACTCACAGATATATTTTTTTCCAAGGGACTAATAAGGGAAAAAATCTGCTTCTAATGCATTTAGATCAAGTAGGTATCGAATTTAAGTATGACAGTTGATACATTTTTCGCAATCACGAAATTTTTTTCTATAAAGTTGTTACGTTTGATGGTCTCTGTTAATTTTGGCAGGTCATTGAAAATGAACCCTGTATAAAAATCCAACACAGAAAATATTTTCACTTCTTCCTTTACGAAACTGAATAAACAACTGATGTTTATTGAATTTAAGATAAATAAAACATTTGATAACATCATAATTTAGAAAAAGAAACAACTTTATCACGTCCCGCTGTCACCATAATCTATCCAAAGCTCTCTAAACCACTTCGAACTATTTAAAGCTATTAAATCATCACAAATTTAAAACAGATCATTTCTAACAAATCGACGACGATGTTATTTCAAACTCGTCTCGATTTCGTCAACATTTTCCACCTTCGTCGGAAAATCACATCGGGAAAGACGAGTGTTGAAGCAAAAACGGTGCCAATTAGTGAGTTGTATAATAGACAGATATTCACGATGGATTGAACCCTGTTAATGACATGACTACTGAGAGTTCGTGTAATAACAACACAATTTACGATATTAATTTCAAGCTAGCAGCCAGAGATGGCAAAATGAAAATCATATCGAATATCAAAGCTTAGTGTTTGAATTCATCGGAATAGCTGTCTGTTCGATGTTGAACACTGGTTTATTAATTCATGTATTCCAATGACCGTGGAGTGAATTTTAGGAGCTGTGTTGATTAGGATTTCGGCTTTGTTGTTGGTTGTAAATGCCGTTATATAGCTGTGTATGTTTAATGAGTTGGGTTTGTGATGCTCATTTGTGCTCGGATGAATGGTTGGGAATATCCCAGTTTGAAGCAGAGGGTTTGTATTCCGTCAGTCAGGAGTACGGCACCTGTCGATCTATTCTGTACAACGCTCATCATGAAATCTGAAGCGAGTTGTCATTGTACACGATAGGGATTTACAATACTGAATACTTACTTTTCGCTCACTCACTTCACCTGAGTTTTCACAGTCTGTTTTACAGATTACAATTCCCTCATTTTAATAACCCTATTTCCTATTTTAAATGTGAACGTTTGTATTTTCGAATGAATTGAGGTTAGTCAATCACGCAAAAACGGCCGAACAGATTTGGTTGAAATTTAGCATCCAGATACTTTACAACCTAGTTTAAAATCTATAGGTACTAATATTATAAAGCTGAAGAGTTTGTTTGTTTGTTTGATCGCGCTAATCTCAGAAACTACTGATCCGAATTGAAAAATTCTTTTTGTGTTGAGTAGCCTGTTTATCGAGGAAGGCTATAGGCTATATAACATCACGCTACAACCAGAACGAGCGGAGCAGTAATGAAAAATGTTGCAAAAACGGGGAAAATCGCACGAGTAGGAGATTTGACGCGAGGAAGGGTCGGGACAGCAAAAAATTTAACGTGGACGAAGTTGCAGGCAGAAGCTAGTATAGGATACTTTTATCGTTGTAGTATGTTCTAGTGGAATGATTTTCAACATCCACGCGGGGTAAGCCACTGGTAAAAGCTAGTTGTGAATACTTTCTTTTTATATTAACATTTAGGTTCTTACTTATAAGTAGGTAGATAGATTAGGTTCCGTGTGGTACCGGACGTAAAGAATACCACCATCCTATTTCTTCCCGTGGGTGTCGTAAGAGGCGACTAAGGGACTTACTAGACAACGAGCAGCAGCGTTATCTATGCATTATACCACTATACTGCTATCGCCAATCCGCTTGGCAAGAGTGGCGATTATGGCAAACCACCTCAAATTGCTGGACATTCCCTATGTCCAACAGTGGACGTCTCTGGGCTGAAATGATGATGATGATGATGACCTACTTATATATTTTACACATACGTAGACTATTTAAATTGGTTCTTAAGTCCTGACGTCATACATGTTATCTTTAGTGATATCTATTTGTGTCTCGTACGTCACATAGAGCATTGTTAGTAAAGTAAATAAGCGTAGTAACAACAGTTTGTGGAGCTTACCGAGTTTACTGCCGCCATCGTTCATGGGCGGTGCCGGCTACCAACACATCCTGAAACAAATAATGCTGATATTAACACGTGTTTTCACATACATATATAAGAACTAGCTTCTTTCCGCGACTTCAGCCGCGTCAAATTTTTGCTCCCCTAATCCTTCCCATCGCATCGAATTGCCTGCCAGTTTTTGTTGCTGGTCCGCCCCTTTTTATTCTAGCGTGATGTTATGTAGCCTATAACCTTCTTCAATAAATAGGCTACGCAACACAAAAAAAATTTGTTAATTCGGACCGGTAGTTCCTGAGATTACCGCGTTCAACCAACCAAACAAACTCTTCAGCTTTATAATATTAGTATAAATATGTAGGTATATTGTTGGTAAGTCTGTCAAAGTTCGGACGTCCTGAGGGATCCGCATAGGTATCCTATCATATATAGAAGACATTTACACTTTATTTTTATGTATACCTCTGATCTTTCTGTGCGTCATGTTTGCCGCAAATAAACGTATTTTCTTTCTTTCTTCTTTCTTTCTTTATATGGTTACAATGGAAACTTACCGAGCAGTGGAGATCCGGTGGTATCGGCCCCCACTTACGATTTGTGGGTCGTGGATTCGAACCCAGGTGCTTTACTTACTGTAAATAATTTCATCACCACTGTTCTCGAAACGGTGACGGAAAACATATTGAACAAAGTTCTAGAACATTTAATTTGAAGATATGTAACATCTATCAAAGCCGCAGTGATTAAAGCTAACCCAATCTCGAAGAGAAAAGGCCTGTGTCCCAGCAGTGGGAAGATTATGATGATGATGCTGATTGTGATGATGATGATGATGCTGATTAATGAAAAGTCAGAATAAGAAATAATTGATTACAAATAATAACAAAACAATAAATTCTATCAGTAGAAAGCGATGATAAGCTATAATACGACCACAGCTTTTAGGTGAGAATATTTTCTTGTTCCATATTTTTAGAGCGTGGTTTCTCAGTAGTCTAACAAATAGTAATAAATATTTTACATAAAAAAACGCTCAATCTTTTTCTTTTAGTTTTTGAATTTACTTTTTATAGGTAAACAAGAAAAATATTCACCTCAAAGTAGTACATCAATCAATACAGTAAGTTCTCCAAAACTGGCAGCCAACAGTACAGCAGTAAACATCGCAACACCAGAACAGTATCGAATGTGAATACATTGAATGATCATAAAGTAAATTAACCTAAAAGCAATATCGTAAACGCTGAAACGGGTCGGCCTTGTTGACATGTTGTGTGATGCGACTCAATGAGTCAATGCTGTCTCGTGGGGCGGGACTACTCGTCTTACACGTAGGGTTGTTACCTACTTGTTGACTGAACTGTACATCTGTTTTAGTGGGAAAGTACAAGAAATAACAGCACTATGCTACTGGATAATGAAACGTATGGCATCAAAGTGAAGGTAGCCCAGTCGTAATGGCCGTGACTTACTAATTGTAGTTGTAGGTTTGAGTCCCGACAGGCGCATTACTTTGAGTAAATTATTTTAACACCCTGTTCTCAAAACGGTGAAGGATAACATCGTGAGGAAACCGGCATGTTCTAGAACCAAAAATTTGACGACATCTAACAACCTGCACTGCGCCCGTGGTGGATTACAGCCCACTCCCTCTCACAGAGAGGAAGCCTGTGTCCCAGCAGTGGGAATATTGTAGGCTGATTATGATGGCATCAAAAGGCTTACTAGGCGCAAGACATTGTGTAAAAATATTCTCTACATAAAACAATCTTTGAAACCACAATATTAGTTGGGGGAGTAGATGAAGGCCAATCGTACAATATCCTCGCTAGAACGTTCTGGGTGAAACAAGTACATTTATCTTAAAAAAAACTTGAACAAAATCTCATCATCATTGATTAAATTACGTTCGACCATTTTGACGAGAACTTGTAACGGAGATGCTGGCAACTATTCTAGGTTATTGAATGCACTCATCCAAACGATTTCATTTTATTTTATTCTTTCAAGATAAATAAGTATTTAGCCACTGATGAAAGAGTTGACTTGTGTAATGTGTATGGCCACAAATTTTTATTTTATTTTGTAACAACCCTACAACAAACACGAAGCGTCGTCCTACAAATATAGACTCAAACACAAGCGCATAGGTTATGAAATCACTCATCAACGTGCAAAGATGCTCGTCTAGCGACAAATAGAATGGTAGCGTTCACAGTCAGTGGGGCAAGTTTCCAAGTCCATTAATAAAATTGAATCAGACGGACATTCCGAGGCACAATGTGCACGTGTGGAGATAAATAAAACTTCATGATATTAGTGGATGCAGACGGATTTCTGGCCATCAATATTATAACAGGTTTGGAACTGGCATGGACTGAGGAAAGGGCCTTTATCTTTTGGAGAAGAAATTGTGAATGATGCGTCATACCTACTTCAAACGTGACACATGACATCACGCCTTGTTTCCTCGAAGGGTTGAGCAGAGGTGTACCTATAGTACATCCACATTTCGCCTGTAATGTTTAGGTCCCATGTAATGGAGGGCACGCCTATTGACATCAACCGGGCATAAATCCAGATACTAAGAAATTCCAGAGAGAAAATCCCACACCCAAATAACACCCAATTTCTTAAGAAATAAGCAGTACCTTTGTACTCAATTGTATTGATATGCCTTATCACTCCGTTTTTTTACTGTGTGTACATAAATAATAAAATAAATAAATAAATAAAACACTTGGCCCGCTCTGAGAATTTCAACCCAGGTGCGTGCGACCAATGGACCAAAAAATGATTTTGTTTGAAACCGCAGAATATTTTCCTTTCAAGCCGAAGCAAACGAAATTGTCATACCATGTCGTGTAGGTCGTCCGTCATACAAAAGTTATATCATCTCTGATTGACACCACACTATCATTCATCATCTCCTAAAATAGTTAGACTACAGACGGCCAGAAAATACCACAGCATGTAAGCAATAGACACGAGACGTGTAGAGCGTGCTACAGTCCGTCCACAGATTGTATACCTCTGACAGTAGTGACAGCCGCCAACCATCATAGAACTGAGAAATTCAAGATAGAAACCCCAATAACACTTTAACTGACCTGGGAATCGAACCTAGGACTTCATGCTTAGCAGTAGTGTTTGCAAATACTAGAGCAATGCGGCTGTCAGGCATACTTTAAACTTCTTTATCCCTAATTACCTACGTTATGCTTGCATTGTTTCAAACGATTCAGAGCCTTATTTTATCATACAAATAAGGTTAAAGTTTGCTGGTACGCGGCGAACCAAATGTGGTATCTCAGGGACTTAGAGGTCTACTAACAATTTAATATCACTATTTAAGCATGCATTTTTTTAGTATCATAAAAAAATCGAAGTTTAAATTTTCCATCGGCCCGGCTGGTTGTCTAACCGAATTAAAAAATAATAATAGAAGGTTTGAAAGCTCTCAGCTACCAGAGGAAAAGCCAATAAAAATTAAGAATGGCGGAAGGAGCCAATGAAAAATGGTTATCAAGGAGCTTATTGTTAGAACATTTAAAAGTTTTCACTTCAAAAGGTTTTCTTTTAGGTCAGTGTATGGTTTAATACAGCCAAACTGAGTTGAAATTTTCATCACCCTATAAAAATGATAATTGGCAGTGTATTGGAAATACACTAACAATTATCATTTTTACTGTGTGCGTAATAAATATTTAAGCTAATGGCTGACTTAAAAGAGTGTTAGTGTGTAAAAGAATTGAGTACTCGGTTCACTGACCAAATTGTTTAAAAGTCGTAGTTATCGTCTGAATGTTTCTAGCTAGAGCAAGTTAAATAAAGAATATTAGCTAGAGTTACAATAGGCGAGAGGTATGGTGACCGCAGCGTCTACTCCCGAACCGATGACGTCACCACACTTGACTTGACGTGTCACGCCACGCCAGTGCGCTCGAGTGGTGCTGCCGTTTCACGCTTCATTAAACGTGTCAATATTTGTTAAGAGATACTGAAGGAACTCAACATAATAATGCTGTTATTTGTAACGAATATCTTGAGAATGACACATGAAAGGTACTGTAGGGGTTTTAGCCTGCATTTTTTTATATTGGCATCTCGCAGGTGAACCTAGGAGGCCGCTTCACTGGGCATATTACTCGCAGAACAGATCGCTGATGGGGCCGAAGGTTCTGAAATGGAGACCGCGTACCAAAAAACGTAGAGTAGGAAGGCCTCCCACAAGGTGGGCCGATGACATTGAGAAGGCCATAGGAATCCGCTAGATGCGGGAAGCACAGAACTGGTGGAAGAGAAGGAACTTGGGGAGGCTTATGTCCAACAGTGGACGTCTTTCTGCCGAAATGATGATGAAATATTTGTATGTTTGGATATTTGGATGTTTGTTAACCAATCACGCAAAAACGCCGAAACGGATTTGGATGAATTTTGCCACACAGATAGTTTATAACCTGGAATTAACACCTAGGATACTTTTATCTCGGTAGCACTTTCCTGTGAAATAATTTCCGACCTCCCCGCAGGCGAAGCCGCTGGCAAAAGCTACTCTTCAATATACATGACAAATTAATCTCTACTTTTATTGTATTTTAGTAGATAAAACAGTGTAATTTTATTAATTCTCACTAAGTGCAATGACCGTTACAAGTGAGTTCACATAATGCAGCTTAAAAGCTAGTCTACTCCAAATTCTAAGACACAAGATAAAATAAAATGAAAAATACAGTCACGTTTAGTCACGAGAAGCGAGCGATAAAATCGTTGTTTTATGACTAAAGTTTAGATAGCTCAGACGATGAAAACTTCTTGTTTACGTATTGCACGTAACTGTGCAAAACTTGTGAATTTAAACGCTTTTATGTCTAAATCCTACTACAAAGGTACTATGATATATGGGTACGTGGTATACTACGCTTTTTGCTACCACTTCTTAGGGTTGCGTACCAAAAGGACTCTATGACTAAACCTCTGCTGTCTGGCCGACAGTCTGTCTATCAGCGGGCTATATCTCATGAATTGAGATAGATAGGCAGTTGAAACATTCACAGAGTGTCTTTCTAATGCTGTTGTTATAACAAATAATAAAATTAAACTAAAGTTTTCCCTTTTATGCAACATTAACGTAATTAACCCAAAACCATTTAGAGTATTGAATAGGGAGCATAATACTGAACGAACTGTTATAGTGAAGCTAACTGTTCATCATCATCATCATTTCAGCCGTAATACGTCCACTGCTGGACATAGGCCTCCCCCAATTTGGGGGGCTTTGCCATAATCGCCACGCTTGGCTGGCGGATTGGCGATCGCAGTATGGTGGTAAAATGCATAGAGAACGCTGCTGCCCATTCTCTAGTAAGTCCCGTAGTCGCCTTTTACGACACCCACGGGAAGAAATGGGGTGATGCTATTCTTTACGTCCGGCACCACACGGTACGGAAGCTAACTGTTATTTTAAAGAAAATCGTGTTGACTTCAAATAAGATTGGATTTTCTTTAGCTCAATTGGCGATAGGTATGGTAAAATACATTTTTTTTTAAATCTTCACGCATAAAAGTTACTGAAATCCTTTCAGAAGTCAATTATGAACAAAATACTTTCAGGACGTGTGTATTCTGTTACAATTTTTGTCTAGGTAGTATTGTTAAATATTGTACGGTGGTACGGAACCTTTCGGGTACTTGGCCAATATTTTTTTTTATCGTAGGCACTCAAGTTTTTATGAAAGACTGAACGAAATCTTAAGTGATAAATTCATACCAAGTGCGTCTGAAGGTGAAACTCGTAATTCATAAACGTAACTATATTTTATCGTTCGATAAGGGACGGGCGTCGCAGTACTGGGTTTAAAAATTCATTTATAACAAGTCGTAAGCCGGTGCCAAGAGCTGGACCAAGATGATTGATAGCCTGTCAGGATGGATGCCTCTTGTTATGATATATTATCACAATATTTTAACAGCTGTATGTATATTTTGGACGGGTTTTTAAATTTTATGGGGCTTAGACAACGATGTCTTGGGTTTGAAGGACAAGGATAATTTTAAGAGTTTAACTCAAAGAAAAACACTTTTTAATTTTTTCCCCAACAACTTTGCTTTCGAGCGCAATCTAAAACTACATTTCGCATTCACATTTTCCATTTTTTTAACTCTTTTTTTTTCATTGAAACCGGTGCATGTCCGATTTGTGATTGACATGTTATTCCTGGGATTCGAAACTCAAACCAAAATAAAAACTCATGAAAACAATTCAAAAAATTCAGTGTACCGAAAAATATATAGGATTGCGTCCTGACTAAATGAAAAATGATTTTTTCTCATCTAAACTTCACAAAATGGACTCACTATTTCCTTGAATATTTCCAATGTTTACTTTCAGGATTTATTAAAAAGAAGCAAATAGACTTTTATTTATGTTACTATATTTTTCAGTTACCCGTAAAACTCGTGTTCAAATCCGCCGGCAATATTTTTACTAAATCGAAATGTTCTTTATATAAATAATAACAAAATAAATGAAAACCGTAACTGAATTCATGTAGGTTTTAAATTAAAATAAGATGAACAGGCTTTTAAAAGTACCTAAAACAGAGAACATTATTATACTTTGTGCGAAAGCGTTACTTCAGGGCATTTTTTTGTAATTTACTTGTCTGTATCAAGTTGTTTGTTGATCTATGATTCGCTGTCGTATTTTTTTGTTGTTTATTTTTTTGAATTTTTATGATAAAAATCATTAATATAACTCTCTAAGTTCATATTACCGTATTAAATGACTAAATACATGAAATCATGACAGCTAAGGCCTACTCTAACTTAAGGAGTTGTATTGCTGATTGTAATTTTTATAGAACGACAAATATGCCTGTACGGATTTTTTTCTGTAAATGCATATTTTTTACGGTTCCGAATGATATATTAATCAACATACAACCTAACAGTGACCTGTAAATTACAACAAACGCATTCATCAGCAGCCTATAATGTTCCCACTGCTGGGACACAGACCTCCTGTCATGAGAGGGAGTGGGCCATAAGCCATCACGCGGGCCCAGTGCGGGTTGGTAGATGTCACATGTCTAAACAAACGCATTGATCAACAAAAAAACCTAAATAAAGAATTTCGGTAGCTACTTTCACGCATTCCCTCTAAAGTTGCACTGTTTATCCTGTTGTAATACAATATTATTACCTACTATCAATCAGCAGAGTTTTTACTGTAATTTTGCTGGCAATAAATATGTTTATTTTCTATCAGTAAGTCCCGTTAGTATTTACTAAAACGACTTAGGAAATAAATGCCAAGATATTGAGCAACCACTACTATTTGCAAATAGGCGTAGGCGGTACTATCTGTACCACTTACCCTAAGGGAAGAAGGCGTAAATTTTGTGTACCTATGTATAGTCTTATATTTTTTTTGCCTGTAAAATACTTAGGTTTTTTCATTTTGTTTGGCCCAAAATTCAGCAACGCGGATCTCGTTCGTTGACGCACCCATTAGGTCCTCACCTTTGCAGATGACAGGGAATGTGGTGCATGACCCATCCAATGAGTGTACTACGTGAGCTCGACCAATGGATAGGCGAATAACACTTGTGCGACAGAACTGTACTGCGATTCACCATAGTTCGAATGCACGCTTGTGCGACACACTGAATCTAGTCGTTTTTGGTACTCGCCGGCCGCTGCTTTAACCTGCTTTTAACCATTTTTTTTATATCGAGATAGAAATCCTCATGGCTGTCCTCTGCCCTGGGGTAGGTGGAGGAGTCTGTCAGACTCCTACTGACTAAAACCACCCCGGTGTTCCATCCCACACCTACGTCGGGGACCATGGGAACTAACACGTCTTCCGCGATTCCCGACTGGTGCCAGCCAGCCTCGGCGGGCCTCCTCACATTAGGAGGGAGTGAGGAGTTAAAGGCGAGAGGCACGCGTGGAACACTACGCGCTGCCATCCCGGGTCCTAAAAAATAGGGGGCGATGGATGTCCCCAGATCCGTCGTCCCTTGACCCAAACCTGCTTTTAACCTAACCTAACCGAGTGTACTACGTGAGCTCGACTGTGTCGCACAGGCGTGCATTCGAACTATGGTGGTCTCAGTACAGTTTTGTCGCACACGTGTTATTCGCACATCCTTTTGTGGAGCTCATGTAGTACACCCTATCCGGTGCCTGTGGAGAGACGACGCATACCCACCGGAGGTCTAAGCTGTCCATCAACCAGTTGTGTAGGTGATCCTTGGTGCAACCTACTTGGGTGTGATGAATCTATGGTTTCTTAAATATATCTAACACATACAATTAATTTGGCCTTTAAATCGGTCATAAGATAATGTTCTGCTACAGCATATTGAATTACTAGACTTTCATAGTTTCTGATCTGCCAAGTTTCAAATTGATCAGAAATTTTAGTCTCAACTGTTGATAACAGTTTAAGTACTATAAATTAGATTTCTTGCCCGTTTTTCTTCATAGGAACCTACGACACTTAGGAACGGGCAACTAAACTTCATCTTTCTGACCCCTTGACAATCCAAAAGTGCCTATAATTGTTTTATTCGAATTAAATGCTTTGAGTTCGAGCTAATATTGTTTTAGGACTTTCGTTTGAAGACGGCTGAAATAAATTCTGTAATATTCGCATCAGAAATAAACTAGGGCTTAACTTTAGATAAAAGGATTACATAGATTTGTATCGGTTAGACAATATTCAGCTTTAATTAAGTAGTACATGTTATTAGAAATATGAATTTTGCCAAGAAATATGATGTTAACATAACTGGAGATAGTGTGGGTGTGAACCTCTATCTATCCCTTCGGGTGAACAGGTGCGATGTTATATTACGCGTAAATAAGATATTAAAAAAAAATTAGTGAGAATGGTTGCTATCTATCTGACCTCCACAACCCAATTACTGGGAAATGGTTAACAAAATAATATATTAACTTAACTAAAACTATAATTATGTACACAAACTAAAATAAGGCGTCGAAAAATTCATCCTCATCGCTGTCGACCGGCAATGTACCCAAGAGACTGGCGGCATTCCCACGCTGTATAGCAATGCTTAGCCGCTGGCCAAAATAAAAACCAGCCCTTGGGTCACGAGAAGTGTCAACCAGCCGTTTCGATATTTCTTTAAAGAGGCCATGAGCACTCTGACCCCACGGCCCGAGGGTTTCAACCCCAAACGGCTCGAAAATATAATTACCAATAAGGTTGCTATACTTTCGCCGCTTGAGGTTTTCCGCAGCCGCAGCGGCAGCGCCAGCGCAGCAAGCCGAGCTAGTTAACACACGTTGCATCCCACACTAAAGGCCTACCCACCTTCCAAGGAAACAAAGACATACCGTCCGGTCTCTTGCCATCGTCGCGTGCCAAGCCATTGGGTTCTAATACAGCTGGAATGCCGACGGTGACAAGAATTCGTCGGATGATGTCGTTAATGTTCGCGTGCCGCGCTAGGCGACCCGCACTTCGGCTACAAGACAGGCCGTGGTGTCCTAGACTGTTGACAACTTCGCCACAGTGGCAGCGATGAGGAGAACAACAAGGAGCTCCTAGTCTTAGAGAAGCAGCGAGGTGGAAGGTAGTGTCGTCGAGCAAAGTGCCTATGTTCGACGACGGTAGCGCGTGAAGCCACAGACCCGACTCCCATTTAACCACAGCCAGCAGGCGCGCACGCTCTGCTGTAGTAGCAGACGAGTTCAGTAAATTATCTTGTACAACTCTGCAGAGCGGCTCATCCCACCGTGTCTGGGAAAGTGGGTTATCGGGTAGATTTGAATTCGGGCAAGCGAGTTTCCAGGCATCTATAGCCTCGGTGAAGCACGGCACATCAAAATTAATCAGTGTGGAAGCTAAAATTTTCCTGATTAATTTCTCAGTGCCGTGGACCGAGGATATGAAAGCCGGTAAACTAAGACTGTAAATTTTGCGGACGCCGATGCCTCCCATATGAATGGGAAAAGTTGCTTGTGCCCAAGCTTGGTCGTCCAAGGCCACATTTAATTAATTTGGTCCATTCTGTCTAAAAGGTGAGTGTGCTTCCATAAATGGGAAGCGCGTAGGAAATGTGTAAATTTAGGGGCGAAACAGCTGTAACGAATTAAGGTGATGGCCGAGTGCATGTTAATTTGGAACAGTCTTTCCGAAACGTCATTAAAAGTTTGTATTTTTCCCTCTATAAAAGAGGGAAAGGAGTTCTCAAAGATTGGAGACCCAAGGAGACGAAGAGAGCTTTTTTCGATTATTTTTATTTCTGGAGCTATTGCGTTAAATTTTGTAAGTGTCAGTTGTCTGTCAGTGCTTTCCGTTAAATAGAGTTCACATTTCGATAGGTTTAGATCAAGGCCAATGGAATGAAGTTCATGTTTTAAGAATGTTAGGTCATTTATAACTGTTTCTACATCGCCTCCCAAGGTTCCATCATCGAGATACCAAATATTAAATTTAGAATTTAAGTGTCGAATGATTGGGTGAATGGCTAAACTAAAACTCACTGGCCCGAGGGGGTCACCTTGCTGGCAGCCAACTGCAGATTCTAAAAGGTTGTCCTGATATAGTAATTTAGATGGGTGTCTATAACATTGCCAAAGGAAACTATAGATTTGTGGTATTTCTTTTTTAGTTTCTGCCAGCAAGGTGTCCCTATTAACCGAATTGAAGGCATTCTTTATGTCAACCTTCAGGATGACCTCTCCTTTGCCAGAATTTAGGTAGGTCGACAAAGCGTGTACGGCAGCCTCGCAGCCCCCTTTAGAGCCATAACCTAGCTGCAGGGGCTGAAATTTTTTCGAAACCTCCTCACCATAAAATTTACAGCAAATCTTGGCTGCCATACGACGGTATGTAGTTCCCACGGCAATAGGACGAATGCCGCCATCCTTCTTACGCAGGGCGCATAAATTGGCCCCGTACAGGACGTCGATGACGGCCTCGTTCACCTTGCCGGAGAGCATAAGGTTAATCAGAACCGTGAGCTCCTTCAGGAGTAACTCACCAGCTTCCCCGGCGCCTGAACAGACAAGGTCCTTTAGGTGCTGAGGACTCAGACCGTCGAGGCCGCCAGCGGAGCCGCTCCGGAAGGAACAGACGGCTGCGACTAACTCTCGACCTGTAATGGTGAGGGAATGATTGTCCGGATCAAGGGGGTCGGGAAAAGAAAGGCCAACCGCTGGGGCAGGGTGTTTGCTCTCCAGAGCTGCGAGCGTTTCAGGAGAACACGGTGCCACCACATCACTACTGAACAGAATCCTGGCTGCTCCGCTAATGTCACCTTCCGCTAACTTAGATAGCTTTTGAATCCAAATTATGAGCCGAAATATTACAGTTTTCTTTAATTTGTGCAGTTAATGTTTTTTTGTTTGCCAAATTCTTTTGTACATGTAGAATTCTGTAAGGGAAGGTGAGCAGCTGTTCCCAAGCACTTTGTGAGTTCTCCCGGGCGGCAAGACGAACGCAACCTGCTAGGTGTTGCGCCACAAGCGGTCTAGCCCCGCGGGGAACTCGCTTTAAAACTGGTACAGAGTTTTTGAATTTAGAGAGGGTTTTCCAAAACGGGTTATCGGATGTAGTTACTGTTGTAGGTGTTGATGTAAAGACAGGTTCCGAAGTGAGTGCATTGAGTGGTCTGTGTACTTTTCCAATATGCACATTCAGATCCCGCTTACCTTTAAAAAACCGTGCCTGGGTACACAACGGACATCTCTCCAGGATGTTCAGCGATGCTGAAGGTTGACCAGCACTATTTACCACCACAAATTACTGGGTAATATTATACCCAAAAGGTATCGTATTACGGGCGCCGGGAGTCGATAGCTGACTCCCGGCCACCGTAAGCGCGAGCTTGCGGGTGGCGAGTAATGGGTAGCTCGCCGCCCGGTAAGGACCAGGCTCGGGTCGAGATGAGAGATGTCAGCAGCACTGAAGGGGTCTGCTAGGACCGATGCCTGCCAGGGTCGCGAGATTGTTCGAAAGAGATACCGTGACCCTGGCACATGGGCAACTGAAGGAACACGGGTGGGTTTTACTCAGTAAAAGTCTGACACGCCCTCCCGCTCCACCCAGAGCGGGAGAAGTCATTTGATGATTTCCCATCCAAAAAAGAAAAAGGTATCGTATTACCCATTATCGTAAGATTGATTTGTCAGACTTTCGGGCTTTTTACGACTCGTGGCGACAGTCAAAGATCCACAGCCGGGACCAACGTCTTAACGTGCTTTTCGAGACACGGAGCTGACTTGGTATGTAAAGACTGTTTCACAACCACGGGCCAACCGCGGCATGAACACCTTTACCTTTTTAAAAGCTGCCCGCCGTAGTATCATAATAGGCAAAATCAGAGAAGGTATTTATTTAATTAGTAGTACTGTGACCCATTAGTAACTCTGCTAAGCCTGTTCAAGACAGTTAGCGTGAACTTCACAGGTCATTGCCTCTGTCGTCCTTTCGTGTTCAAATAAAACGATACCAGTTTTCATTAAAAAATATTACAAAATAAAGATAAAGCTGCTTAGGTAAGAAGGCCCATCATTTTTATCACTTTTGGCTCGAAAACTTTAATAAAGTAGACAAGAGACAAGGTAAACTGCAGGTAAATTATTACATTTTTATGCACAAGAAGTGTTTTTAATTTTGTCACGTATAACAAAGGCGGGCTAAGGTATTCGAGAATATAAATCAAAAAGGATTTATGAAGTATTGTTATGAAAAACAAGGAAGAGCTTGGCGTTTAGATTGTGAGATTTTTATAAGAAAATTGGAAAGGAATTTGCAATCTTAGTGTTATGACTTTTTTTACTGTATTTAATAGTCTACGAAATGTAGGAACTAAGAAAAAATTTGTTAGGAAAAACAAAGCTAGCCATGAGAAAGTATTTTTTTAACCTTGTTTATTTTGAGAAAGTCGGTAGGTACCGGTATGTAACTACTATACCAATAGATTTTGAATTGCAACTATTTGAAAAAGCTGTGTCTCCTTAGATTGGTGTTAATTAAATTAATGTAGGTACTTTATTTATTTCGTTTCAATAGTCCGCACGCTACGCCGTGACATTTTAGTCTTCTTTCAACGGCAGGCCACTTCGTGTATCCAATGACTACTACACCTGCATAAGAAAAAAAATTAACATTTGAATAACTAAAAAATAAAAATATTATTCATTAGGATGACGCTTGACGTAGTTTGTTTGACATTTTGTCTCATGGAAAATGTAGATGGAATGATCTAGTCGACTCGTGCGCTGGGTAGGTATGTATGTTCTCTACCATATGATACGTAAACATTATTAACAAGATGTTTCATTATTCTAATGCATTATTTATTTTTCTTAGTACGTATTTTCTTAATTGGTAACAATTTTTTAATCACTCCTAGAGGTATATTATGTCGGATACACTGAGTAGACAAGCTTTGTAAGACGACTAAAATGTCACGGTGTATACGAATCGTGAAATTTTATTCGTTCGCGTGAAATATTGGCCACCAAACCGTCGCGTCGCATCGCATCGTCCGTCCGCGCTATTACTTAGTGCTCTTTCAGAAATTTTAAACTTATCTTTACCACTTTATAATAACTGTAGATTCAGGTACATTAATCATTTCTTCTGTACAGTCTGTATAGCAAGGTGTTGTGATATTTCTTAAGCGCGCACCGAAGTTCTCGCGCTATTCGTCCCAAATGTGTGGGACATTTAGGACGAGCCGGTATTGACGTTTTGTTCGGAACGGTAGTTTTTTTCCTTACAAACCCCTATTGTCAAAAAAGTAACAATACCAATAAATACACCGACAAATCCCGCAGACAAAATGGATAATTAATTATACCTAGGAACATCGAGGCCGTTTTTAAAACAAAACCAAAAAAGACGCATTGTTTCAATGAATTAATCTGGTGTATCAGTCCGTACCAAAGGCAGTTCAATTACTAAATTGAAACAGCCGATAGCGTTCCTATAATCAATTTAGTTATTCACAAGTCACAAATTTGATTTGTCAACCTCCAGCCGACCTAAGGAAAATTTCGTCTAGGACGAAATTTTTGCGTAAATGGTAGTTCCAATTCCAAGTTCTATCGGATTTGAATAGGTAGCAATCCGTACTATAGCTGGTGGACCTTTACCTGCGGAGTAATCGCAATTCACTATCAGTGTGTTGTGTTGACCCAGTTGAAACGGGCGCGTCTTACAATACAAGTTGTAGGTTGCAGGTTCGACCCCAGTCAGGCGCATTACTTTGTGTAAGTTATTTAATCACCTCAAAACATCGCGAGAAAACATCTTAGAACCAACATTAGAAGACATGTGATATCTACCAACCCTCACTGGGTCCGCGTGTTGGATTACAGCACACTTACTCTCACAGAGAAAAAGTCTGTGTCCCAGCACTAGGAATATACCAGTAAGAATAGTTTTCATTTTGACAGGTCAACTACAATGAATGTTTCATTGCATTATTTACGTTACTAAACAAACAATCTTTCCAACTTATAAAGCAATGTATTACTAATATCCTTCAAAGTGGTTCAGTTTCTGATTGATACTAGGGTGCAATTTTGTTCAATCTAAGGGCAAGGGATGAAAACAAGAAAAATATATGTCTGGTGTCTTCCAAGGACATAGCGGTGTTTCATCCGAAATACGTTCACTGTTGGACACAAGCCTCCCCAAAGGGGGGCTTACCATAATCACCACGCTTGGTAGGCGGTTAGCCATCACAGTATAGTGGTAAAATGCATAGAGAACGCTGATGCACATTCTCTAGTATGTCCCTTAGTCGCTTCTTACGATACCCATGGGATGAAATAGGATGATGCTGTTCTGTATGTCTGGCACTACATGGTTTTTAGCTATGTTTAAAAAAACATTATTTTTATTACTCAATGTTAGTTAATTAAATTGGCTGTTATGTATTTGAAAGTATTGACCCTTTTTTATGGGAAATCATCAAATGAGTTCACCCGCTCTGGGCGGAGTGGGAGGTCGTGTCAGACTTTTACTGACTAAAACCCACCCGTGTTCCTTCAGTTACCCATATGACAGGGCCACGGTATCTCGTTTGAACAATCTTGCGACCCTGGCAGGCATCGGTCCTAGCAGATCCCTTCAGTACTGCTGACATCTCTTTGAGGCGTGCGTGGAACACTACGCGCCGTCGACACGGGCCTGGTCCTTACCAGGCGGCGAGCTACCCATTACTCGCCGCCCCCAAGCCCGCACTTACGGTGACCGGGAGTCTGCGATCGACTCCCGACGCCCGGGGCGTGTCCTCCTGCGGTGGTTAGGGACGTGAGGGCGCAGAGACTGCCACTCCCTCACGCGCCCCGCCTTCTCCTTCGCGAGCATTACTGCTTCGCAGAAGGAGGTGATGGCTTCCCATGCCCTCTCGCTCCGTACCATGACTAAGTATTGACCCTTTTCTTATTTACCAATGCAAGTGTTTTTCAAGAGCGTAATAATATCACTCACAATCTGTGCTCTCGGCGAGACTTATGTTCCAGTAATCCCAGGACGTAGTTGTTATAGTTTCTATGCAACTATTGATACAGAACTTTAAAACGATGTAGTTATATATGTATACTAAATGTATTGTGCTACGTGTAATGAATGAATGCTTATTTATTCAGAATTTTCCATAGTTTTTATTTAATATAAAAACTACATATAGTTTTCTTTGAGGTCTATTTTTAAAGTCTATGTTTTTCTAAGCTTTATACACGAGGCCTTTTTCGAAATTATTCCCAAAAATGTTATAATTGCTATTTCTGAGAAAATCCAATCGGAATAAAATTGGTAAACTGAGCTTCTGTAACTGATTCATTTCGATCAAACTTAATCTTTTAATTAGTGACATACCGCTATCTTGTTGCTGATTTTCATCAAAGAGGGTCTTCGGCATTTACGTCTTATAAATAGTAACTGAAGGTTTTATTTTATTTATTTGGTAAAATAAAAGTTTACACATTTCATTATTACTCAAAAAAATTGAGTGAGTAAATGTGTAAACTCACGACATTTGCTAAATATTATAATAAAAAATATATAAAACGAATGCGTTGTACGCTTTATTTACAATTTGATATAGTTACAATAAAATAACATAATGAGATAAAACTAAACAGGCATGCAAAATAACAAGATACACAAGTAATTATAAAGAAGGTTGTCATTCTGTCTATATCTTTTTTAATTTCATACTCTCAGGGGTTCTCTCTACCTGCCGGGGTCGCGTGATTGTTCAAAAGAGATACCGTGGCCCCGGCACTGGGCAACTGAAGGAACACGGGTGGGTTTTAGTCAGTAAAAGTCTGACACGCCCTCCCGCTCCGCCCAGAGCGGGAGAAGTCATTTGATGATTTCCCATCCAAAAAAAAAAAAAAAAAAAAAAAAAAAAAAAAAGGGGTTCTCTCTATACAACCCATTGATAATAATTACTTATCTCAAAAGCCATCAGTCGAAAAAGCAATGTAAATAAAATTCAAAACATGCTCTTGCTGCTGAAAATGTAGAAAAAGTCAGAGCTTTAAACTTCCAGCAAAATAAGAAGAAAAACAAAAAAAAACACAAATCCAAATCCCTCACGTGTGGACGTCATATTGAAATAGACATAAAGTAAAATGGCCGAAACCATTAGCAAAATTGAATTAGTGGCCCCTATAGGTGGACAATGGCACTCCACCGGCCAACACAAAACAGGATCATCCGCAAAGTACGAATTTAGAGCGAATGTCCAATACATTGGCTTCATCCACTGTTTGCCTGACAAAGACCATATGGGATTAAAAGGGATGGATGTCTAGGTTAATAAATACGGCCTGGCTGCTTTGTTAGCGGCCTGTCTAATTTTAGGGTTCCGTACCAAAATGGTAAAAAGGAACCCTTTTGGTTAGACTTAGTCTGTCTGACTATCACAGCTAGATATTTCAAGAACTACTAATGCTATACGCTTGAAATTTGAAATGGTTTTAGATGTCATTTGCCCAACTATTTTGCAAATAAGTAAGCTTTATTTACAACAATCACTGAACGGGGATCTTAAAAACTCAAAGTGGGGCTACTAAATCATGTGGGGTATCATATGAAAGAGCGCTATTTGCACATTCACAAAAAAAAAAAACATTTTTTGAGTTTTCTCTAAACTTCGGAGATAACTCCGAAGTTTAGAGAAAAATCTAAAAGATTCTATGTGATAGAAGTATATGTAAAGATTACAGAAAAAATAAAATGTTTTCCCTCAACTTTTCAGAAATCATCATCAAAAATTACATTAGTTCTACTATCAGTCAAGAGTCGGTGATCGGTAACCTTTGTCTGCAATTCTATGTGCAGTAATATAATATTATAAAATATTTATATTTGATGGTACAGAACCCTCGGGGCGCAAGTACAACTCACTCTTGAACGGTTTTTGATTTTGTGGTCGATATTCTCATTTTGCAAAAAGCTTTTATTTGGGACCCACACGTTCTAATAAAAAGGCTTGAAATTTGTGTGCGATGATTTTATGGGATACTTAATAATTGGCAAACATAATAGTAAACAAGATCAAATTAAATGAGGTGGCAATACTTTACCCACGTGTTTGGTAACGATACCTGGAAATAATGAAACTAGAAGACAACGAAAAAAAAAAGTGCGTCTGAACTCGAAACCAAAACTAAACACACCCAAAACTAACATATTAACAAAACTCAAAAAACTTCGATCCACATCATCTTTTCTGTGATATGCACATTATGTAAACCAAAAAATTGTTATGATATAGTTTTTGGAAATTTGCAAAAAAATATCTAAGTTCTAAAAAAATTACAAAAGCTGAACGACGAGGTTTGCTGACTGATTACCTTACCGATATCCAACACGTGGGTTAAATATGGCCAACAAATTTAACTTGACCCTGTATATTTTCGGGACAAAAAGTTACTGGTTGCAGTAGATTGCAGTCATCTTTTTTGTCAAATGATTCTGTCTGATTCTCATTATGTATGTATATTCCATTGAATTTTTGTACTTACATTGGGCCCTATCATGTGGATGCTATCTTGCAATCTACGGCATATTTAAACCTCCATGTGACTGGCTGCTCATATTTTATCAGATTGACATGAGAAATGTTTATTGCTTTGGCCCGAATCTCGGTCATGTTCCGATATGGGCCAAATAGGACGTTTAAAATTGGCGCCTGATTCATTCGGTTCAGAGAATACCTTTTTAAAGCAGACTCGTAAACGTTACCACGGTATAAAGAGCTCAGGATGTGGTTCAAAGAATTTCGTGAACAGTTTTATTAATAAACTAGCTGAAAAGAGATGTTGTCCTGTTCCTAGAACTCGATCACAGCGCTACCTACCGGGTCCCATTTAGAATCTAAAACATCCAGGGACTGACTCAAACATACACAAAATCGGTGCAGTCTTTTACGAGAAGTTCAGTGATACACATTATAATTATTATTTCAGCCGAGAGATGTCCACTGCTGGGCATAGGCCTCCCCCAAGAACCGCTATTAAAAAGATTCTCTGCTTCTCGTATCCGCCGGATTCCTGCGGCCTTCACCAGAGGGGTAATTGCGGAACTTTTTATCGGTAGGAATTGGTTTAATATTCATAGTTAAACAACATTCACTGCGTTATTTACGTTGCTGAGCCACAATTTATTCGAACAAATGACGCAATGGTTTAGAAATAATCTTCAATCCCATTCAGATTCTGATAAATTGTGCGTTTCGCAATTAGGGTGCAGGTCATCTGTCCATCTTGTGAGAGGCCATATACATCATCATTATCTAAAAGTATATTAATACGTGAAGCAAAAAATTTGTACCCATTGTTATGAAAATTAGGTGGACGGAGAGACACAATTAAAGTTTATATAGACAAGGAGTGCAAAAAGCAGATATTTTTATATTTAAAGGAATTATGATAAGACCACTAGCCGACCACTAGTATATATAAAAATAACAATATTTTTTTTCGCGTTTTTTGTTTGGTCCCATAGTAAAAGTTGTTTATAATGGTGAGTACAATGACCCCTTAAGAGGGTGTACGTTAATTACGTTACATGTTGTATATACTAAAACACACAACATTCAGAATTACACAGTACCTAATATAAAAAGGTATGAAGCAATTATACAAATTGTTAGCGTAGAAAAGCAGTCCAAAGGACAATACCAAAACATTTCGCCAGGTCTCTTTCATAAAATCTAATTAATTTACTCATCCAATATAGAACAAAAGCGTCCCCTTTCAATGACGAAAACGTTTACTTCAAAAGCTCAAAAGAGCTCCTAAATTGCATGAGTACACATAAAGAAGTCTGCAGCACTTGACGGTGCAGTACAAAACTGAACAGAGCACATTAGCCGGCACAAACGTTTGCCAATTTCTTTAGAGCCTTGTTACCGCATGCGAACGTAAAGTGCTTATTACCGCATAAGGTCGAATGTAGACGAACGACGAACCATTAGCTCAAATGATTTCCAATTCGCACAGACTTAGTCAGTAGAAAATATGTAGCGGCAGAATTTTTTCGTGTATTCGATCTTCAACGTATTTCTCAGCACTGAGACTTGAAAATCAAACAGTATCTTTTGGACCTCCAAAAGATACTGTTTGATTGATGCTGTTTGTATGTACTCTGCTATATTCTCAATGCTCGCTTCAACACCGAGAGTCATCGATATATTTACGTGCGTGCGAATATGGTTTGACGCGCCATCTTGTTTTATCAATGCAAAATCTGGGACAAATGTTTATCTACAAATTCCCCCCTGTCAATGTAATTTAGGCGCCAAAAGTTCCTTGGTCCTTGTACAGTCCGTTCACACATTTACGTCTAAATTTGCGTCACTGTCAAAATCAAACGAATCTTCTGAAAGGCTGCCTTTGGGCTGCTGCCACTAACAAGTCTGTCAATATCATAGTGATCTTTATTTTTGTTAGTTTAAGGTTGCCGTTGGGTGGCAGCTGTCACTGCTATCAGAGGTATACAATCTGTGGACGGACTGTAGCATGCTCTACACGTCTTGTGTCTATTGCATGCTGTGGCATTTTCTGGGCGTCTGTAGTCTGACTATTTTAGGCGATGATGAATAGTAGTTAACCAGAGATGATGAAACTTTTGTATGACGGACGACCTACGCGACATCGTATGACAATTTCGTTTGCGTGGGCTTGACCGTTTGAGAGACAATTATTCCGTGCTTTCGAACAAAATCAGTAGTTGATCTACTGGTCGCCCGCGCTTAGCTTCGATTCCCCGGACAAAGTGTTATAGGGTTCGTCCATCTGGAATGTTTCAGTATCAGCCAAGACTCTAGGTTTATGCTGTTTGATGGTACTACGCTTGCCCCCTACTACATGGGACTTAAATGCAGTATACTATAGGTACACTTCTGCCATAATCTTAGCAGAATACAGGCGTGAAGTTATCTGTCTGTCCAAACGCAATTTTACCCGTTACCATAGAACCGATTTAAGTCGGTCGCTCGTCTGCATAGCCCGCCCGTAAGGTCGGCCGTCAATGGCTGTCTGCCGGAGCCATGTTTATATCACAATAAAACATTGTTTTACGACAAATGCCGAGCAATTCCGAGTCCCGACGAGGCGACGGGTGATTCTTTTATTTTCCTCCACAATGGTGTCAATTGTTCTGGTAAATGTTTGCTGCAGTTCGCGCGTCTTTGAAAAAGGCGCTCGCTAATTTGATTGCTCTTGCTCGAAATTAGATTATGACGTACATTTTTGTTACGAACCTATTATAAATTAAGTGAGCCTACAGCAAATTCCTTTCATTGTACCAAAACAGAGTAAAATTTTGTATTCATTTTTCCGATCACGTAAAATTTTCCAGGATTTTTTTTTTAAATTCTTACAGTATCCAAAGAAAAAGTTTTTCAGTATGTTTAGTCTATCCAAACCAACTAACGTTCTGGAAATTTAATTTGCAAGTAATACATACATACAGTACATACAATATCGTGTTTCATGTAGTACGTCAGCAGATTCCATACCATGCGCTGGCGTGACGTCAAGTTTCATAGTTTCCGGTGGCGAGTTTATATCCATCTCGCGTTCTATTGCTTTATTTGGGAACGATGATGTCGAATGTATCGTAAATACCTACGTAATGGGTGGTGTATTGAATGATGCATCATGTGAGCTGTTGTTCCCATATTTAGTGTTGTTCGTGCATCGCACTGATGTGAGATGAGTGTTCCGTGTGGGGTCGGACGTAAAGAATACCACTATCTTATTTCTTCCCATGAGTGTCATAAGAGGCGACTAAGGGACTTGCTAGAGAGTGGGAAGCAGCGTTCACTATGCATTTTACCACTATAATACGATCGCCAACCCGCCTGCCAAGCGTGGCGATTACGGCAAACCCCTCCAAATGGAGGGAGGCCTATGTCCAGCAGTGGACGTCTTTCAGCTGATATGATGATGATAACTGATGCGAGATGTCCTACATAACTTATCAACATTCACAAGCAAGCGAAACTGCACCTCGACAGTTCATTCGTCTATACGTTCTTTCATTTGTTCGTTAAAAATTAATCGTAGAATACTAATTAGCTTGTGGAACCATCATTTTTGTAGGAAAAAGTACTAATAAACGCATTTGAAGTTGGAGTCAGATTATTATTCATCGAACCCTGGGTCGAAACAGTTTTGTATGGATAAATATAATGCTCTCGTTAGATGTTTCAATTTAACATAGGTACCCGAAAGATTAGTAAGAAATAGTAGTTATGTTTTTAACCGACGAAAAAAAACGGAGGAGGTTATCAATTCGACGCGTATATATATATTTTTGTTTTTTTTTTTATGTATGACCACGCATTCCTTTTTACATAGTAGTCCGATTGTGATCATTCTTTTTTTATTGGAAAGGGTATACTCCGAGGGTGGTCCCATATAAATTTGGAAAACAAAATCAAACTCTAAGGGTCAGAAAACAGGGGATGATTGATTGTTCACTCACCGATTGTAATGTATAACCACGAATAACTTTATACAGAGTAGTCCGATTTTGATAATTCTTTTTTCATTGGATAGGGTATACCTTGCCAAGTATTATTAGTACATTAAAGCCACAAAAAATTATAAAATAAAAACTTATTAACAAAAAATTAAACCACCGAAAAAACTTAAAAGCGAAAAATAATAAACCTTAAAATTATGAGTCGGCGCTTTGAGTGATCTTTGTTCTTTTGTTTTTACAACTATACAGCGTCGCCGGGACATCGACGTACAACTAACATGGATTGAGAACGCAGCGTTGAAATGTATAGTCGGTTATTAAAAAAAACGCTACTACCCTTACTAGAAATGGGCAGCAGCGTTCTCTATGTATTTTACTACTATACTGCGATCGCCAAAAAGCCGATCATCGTAAACGCGTAAGTACTATATTTTCCTATGAAACAGATATTTTTTATTTTATTTTTTTGATAATCGACAAATAATACTACGCAAGGAGGTTTAGTATCATGTGCTGAATTAATAGTAAAGTTTTATAGTATGCATTCAAACGATGAAAGTAATTTATAAAATATACCTTTACTAGCTTTTGTCCGCGACTTCGTGCGCGTAAATGTCGGTTATCGCGGACGCAGACAAAGTCACGGGATAAAAAGTAGCTTATGTCCTATTTTGGTGTTCAAACTTACCCCGTACTAAATTTCATCTGAATCGGTCCGGTAGTTTAGTCGTCAAAGACAGACAAACAGACACACACACTTTCCCATTTATAATATTAGTATGGATACCTTATTGAAAAAGGCAAGAAACTTATACCACAAACATAACGTTTGCCAATAATTTTCCAACTATTTGAACCAAATAGAATGTCATAATGGCTGTCTACTGTACAATAGTAAAGTTCTCAGTAACATCATTCATCAAAACAATAATTTGTGAATGAATTTTGAAATGTGTCCAATAGAAGCCAGGTGCCAAACTATTACTGGTCTGCGACCCAATCACTGTACGTGTCTGATGTAGTTCTTGCTTCTTTGGATAACTAATCATAATAGTTATTAATACGTTTTATAAAACAAGTCCTCGCGCCGCGTCTATCTGTCTGTCTGGACGCGATTAACTACAAAACTACCAAATGGATTTTCATACAGTTTGCACCAATGAACGGAGTAATTCGTGAGGAAGGGATAGGTATATAATTCATTCGGGTTGTAAATTGTAAATAAATGGAAATTAGCAGAAATATTATTATAATTGTGGAAGATGAAGGGAAAAATCAAACTAGCTGGCAGTTTTACTAGCGAACGCCAGGTAACCCAATACAGGTATATAAAAACAATATCGTGGTCTATTTGGGCATTATGTTGAAAATTCTTAACAGCCCAGTTCGAGACAGTAAAAAATGTATGATGATGAATGAAAATAGGTATTGGTCATGCTCGTTTTGGCGTATATCTGTAGCGTCTTAATCAGCAAACTTAAATAACTTATTGTGTACTAGCTTTAGCAGTTCAGACGTTTTTGCGTGATTGAGTTACAAACATCCCAACTTTCACATTTATAATATTAGTAGGATTCGATGGTCTACAATTAAAATATTTGTGCAATAATATCACGTTATTACAAAAAATCCTTTACTGCAGTTTGACCATAAACCTCTGTCTACGTCATTGGGGAACGCAGTCGTGTTGTAATCATTAGACGTAGTTCACCAGATAGATGTTGTACCGCCGATGAATGTATTAGATCAATCATGGTAGCCCGATATATCGCCGTCTGCCTCTGACAGGGACATAGATAGCAACGTGTCACTGCTTGATGAAGTGCTTCAATTACACCATAGTGTCTCCAGGAGCATAGATTTAGAAAAAAAGTTTTGTATATCTTCAAGAAAGGCCAGTCGATGTTTTTCCTAAAGAAAATGCACTCGGAAACTACTACTAAAACTAATTAAGTCGTCATTTTGCGTTATCGAGAAATATTAGGTGTTGGTAATGTTCCCTTTGACATTACTGGAAACCATGGAATTGGTATGTACTTTAATATTTACTAACACCATGATTTACGAAAATTATTAATACATTTTTACTTTATCTATGCTAACTCGTGAAAAATGTATTTCAACATAATTTGACGAGGTCTTCTTCCGAGCAGAGAAACTTACTCATTTAATAAATATGAAAAAGTAATCAAGCAGTAAAATCACACGACAAACAAAAACGGACAACAACAGGAATATAATAAACTACGTCTTGCCCACGAATTTGCCAGCGATCCAGGATGAAAAGTAGCCAACGTCTATATCTAGGTCTTGGACTATCTGTTTGTCAAATATTATCCAAATCCGTTCATTTACCGTGAAAGTGTAACAAACAAACAAACTTACTTATCAATTTATAATCTTAGTTAGAATAAGGATAGCACATTAACAGCATCCCATACTAATAAGTTCAAAGAAACCCGCTCTTAGCGTAATAACGTGCAATTGCAAGCAGTTCCCACACAAATGTTACACAATATGTAGCAACCTGCACAGTGCACATGTTACGCTTACGATGCACTAATTGTGTCAGCAGGATTCATCGCTTGAGGATTTTGTTGCTAACTAGTATAGCATACGGTACTATTGTTGCGATTGCGATGACTAGGGACGACTGCGATCGCGGGATTTTGTCAGTGGAGTAAGTTTTAGCAGGATGAATTAGGGTTTTGTTTCTTCGTGGGTAGGAAATTATCAAATGACATCTCCTGCTCTGGGCTGAGCGGGAGGGCGTGTCAGACTTTTACTGACAAAAACCCAGTCGTGGTCCTTCAGTTGCCTATATACCAGGGCCCCGGCATCTCTTTCGAATAAATCTTGCAACCCTGGCAGGATGTATTAGGGCTTGGGTTTCGGTATGGTGCAGGAATAGCACCATTCCATTTCTGCCCTCGGCGTGGGTGTCGTAAGAAGCAACTAAGGGATATCCTAGAGTATGGGCAGGAGTGTTCTCTATGAATTTTACCACCATACTGCGATCACGAACCCGCCAGCCAAGCGTGGCGATAATGGTAAACCCCTCCTCAAATTGGGTGTGGCCTATATCCAGCAGTGGACGTCTATTGGCTGAAGTGATGGTGGTGTTGTTTAGGGTTATAATTTAAAAAGATAGGTATAGTTTGGTTTTTGTATCGCTCTATATGCTCAAAAAATTATAACTGCGAATTTTGTAAAATATAGGTATATTTTTTGTATGTTAATTCATCTGAATAATCATAAAAATATTTGCGCCAAGTTCAATGCGAGGGGGTGCAAAGGCTGCAGTTGTTTCTACATAGTCAATTTTGCCTTCTGGGTACTATTACGACAAGACCTCAAAAAATAGTACCCATAACGATTACACTAGTTAGGAAAGTAGTACCAACCTATACTTCCCTAACGAGTGTAACCATTGTTTACTGTTCAGAAAAGTATACCTTTTTAGACAGATTCTATATAGAAACTAGTCCAACAGTAAAGTGCAGCCTCCTGAGGTCGGTGCGATCAGAACGAACTTCATTAAATTCATATTAGCACGCCATCGCGGACGCATCTTGAACACGTTTCATTCGTGAACCTTAAAGCCAACAACGTATATAATATAACTCATCAAAAATGTAGGTATATAAGGCCAGGTAGACGTTCAAAAGCGTCACCCGAGTACATGATCAAGTGTCACCGACACACGAGCATGATATCGACTTCTGACGGCGTCATTCACAGTGTCACACTACCCGTGTGCTGCGTTCGTGAGTCCCGGGTGAAGCTAACTGTTAACGTCAATCCTTGCAGCGAACGCAAGTTTTTTGTGCAGCTGGTGTTGCAGGGTTATGCAGTTTTTTAATGGCGATTGCATGTCACCTGTCAGTTACCAATTTTATATTTTGTTGGCTTTTATCCGCAACGTCGTTCGCTTAAATTGCGTCCGTTATCGCGGACGCAGACGAAGTCGCGGAATAAAATTAGGCCTATGTCCCTTCTTGGGGTTCACATATACCCCAAACCTTTCATCAAAATCGGTTCAGTGTTTTAGTCGTGAAAGCGTAACAGACAAACAGAGTTACTTTTGCATTTATAGTATTATAGTATAGAATAACAGCAAAATATCTCACATATACCAGACGCAAAAAAGTAAGCTGCTTTCTTTCTTCTTACGAACAGCTAACAGTCTTATGAAAATTCGCTTTACTAAAAGAAAGACTTGGATAACCTTACAATCGAATGTAGCTATCTACTCACAATCCAATAGCCCGTGTTATCCAGATTGCCAAAGGAATGGAGATAAGATCCACAAAACAAATTCTTGGTCGCTATACGATATAAGAAAAACAAACTAACAATAAATCCAGCGAATGAGCTCCAATATTTCTATTTACGTCGCAAACGGTATCATTTGAATAATTTCCACGATTCCGCAGATTCCTAATTTCGAGTTGTCTATAGAGATTCGGGATAATAGGGGCTCTTTCTATGGCCGGAGGGAGGCCCTCCTTCCACCCAGTCACCCCCCTTACAAAGAAATGTCTAAAAGTGAATGCTTACGACGCTTTTTGTGAGAACTGCGCTACTAACCTTGTCGGTGACTTGAAGTCGGAACTCGTTTCCGATTCTGGGTAACACGGATTCTATATTTGTGTTTGTGATGTCTGTTTCCTTTAACGGAGTACTTTAAGGTATTCCAAAGTTTTGCCAAGTCCATTTTCCTTGTTGGTTTTCCGAGACCTCGCCGTGCATTTTCAACATCAAAAGCACATAAAAATTACAAGTTAGATGTGATCGGAAAACCATTTGCACGAACCTTGCTGTAAAAGTGCACAAATGTTATAAAATTGTTACGTTATGAGCAAGTTTCTTATTCTGCATTTAATGCAGAATGAGAAAAACTTTTTCCAATAGAAATTAGAAGTGGTTTTATAAAATACATTTCACGTTTCGTTGAAGCTGGTTACGAGAAAACTAGATAGAACATCATTTTGAGAAGATATCCTCAAAGTTTCAATGTATCTCGTGCAGTATCACTTCTTTCAACTTCATGGAATGGTTCCCGTCTAGATTTTCTCTGTGAAACTGAATACAGCTATGATACGTGTACAAACATATAAGGGACTGTCTTTTCTTAATACAAGAGTGTCCAAGCTATGATATGTAGTTGGTAGTCTGGTCGTGAGTAACTGTTACTTCAGGCGTGGTTGAGACACGACTGTGTGTATTGCATGTGGGATCTCCGAACCGAATTAAACTGTCCCTAAGATTGACGGTCTGTACAGAAACGTTTGTAGGTTGATACAGTGACTGTAGGTTTATTCCGTTAGGCTAGTTTTTAGTAAAGATTATTTACACTAATAAAGAGATTAAGAAATGTCTCATGAAAATCGATCCATGAACCCATCAAAATGTTTTATGAAAATTTTTGGAACACCACCGTCATGTTAGGCTTTCAATGGTTTAATTACACACATACACAAAACATCACACCTTGTATTCCAAAGGGTTGGAAAGAGGTGTACCTATAGTACACATATTATTTATTCTTTGGATTGTTTTGGTTCATGAATTTATGATTAATTACAGAAAGAAATCATCAATGATATGAAAGGTAGGTACTAATGTCTTGTCAAATCAAAGTCAACAGAAACAGGGATCATCGTTGAAGAAAACAAAAGAAAACGCTGTTGTTTAGCCAGAATGAGACATGGCAGTGTTTAGAGCGACAATTTATTATTTCAGAGAGACAGCGTCACGTGAGTCGGTCCATTCGCGCCACATTCCATAGCTCTTCTTAGCAACAACACAAAAAACTGTGCGTTAAATAATTCGTGCTTATTTTGATCGTGCTTTGTCATGCGGACGGAAATTCGAGTGTTGTTTTTAGTGGACATCACGCTGCGCAGTCTAATGTCGGATACCTATATCTAACTGGCTGTTGTTCTGTAAAACAACGAGTGGGAGTGTGTTGTGCTAATAAGAAATACCATTTCAAAAAACCGATTTAGATTTGCAGTCAAGTTAGCGTTATGGTCTTACGCCATCCTCCGTTTAGAAGAGCCTACAATGGGATTCCTGTAAAGCGAGAACTCACAAACCACATAGACCACATAAACAGACTGAGATCTTCCATAATCGGGCTATAATGTTCCCACTGCTGGGACACAGGCCTCCTCTCGATGAGAGGGAGTGGGCCCTAATTTACCACGCGGGCCCAGTGCGGGTTGATAGATGTCACATGTCTTCAAATTTTTGGTTCTAAGACATGCCGGTTACCTCCTGATGTTTTCCTTTACCGTTTATGAGAACAGTGATGAATAAAAAATACTTTAGAGGTATCAAGGGACACCCGGATGGAACGAAGTTCCTTTCCAGGATTCATATTTTTTTATATTATTTATTATGTACAAAAAACCTGTATACACTCAACAAAAATATTCTCTCTCCCTCTCTCTCTCTCCCTCTCTCTCGCCCTCTCTCTCTTTCTCTCTCTCTCCCGATCTCTCACTCTCTCTCCCTCTCTCTCTCTATATATCTCTCTGTCTCTTTCTCTCCCTCTCTCCCTTTCTCCCTGTCTCTCTCTCTCTCTACTCACAACAAAAAAAACAACAATATACAAACAAATACAAACAACTATTATATATAATATAATATACAGTCGAATTGAGAAACCTCGTCCTTTTTTGAAGTCGGTTAAAGCATGTCGTGACAACTTTTCGTAAGATTTTTTTCCGTCTAGCCCCCTTTTACAACGCGCGATAAGGAACTTCATTCCAATAATTCACACAAAGTAAAGCGCCTGTCTGGGTTTGAACCCACGACCTACAACTAAGTCACGACCGTTATCTCTGGGCCACCAATGCTCTTAGACTGAGATCTTTTGGAACGTAGTTCCTTATCGCGCGTTGTGAAAGGGGGCTAGACGGAAAAAATTCTTACGAAAAGTTGTCACGACACTTTTTAACCAACTTCAAAAAAAGGACGAGGTTTCTCAAATCGACTGTATATATTTTATTGTTTGTATTTGTTTGTATATTGTTGTTTTTTTTTGTTGTGAGGAGAGAGAGAGAGACACGGAGAGAGACAGAGAGAGATAGAGAGAGAGAGAGAGGGAGAGAGACAGGGAGATAGGGAGAGAGTATGTTGAGTGTATACAGGTTTTTTGTACATAATAAATAATAATAAAAATTATGAATCCTGGAAAGGAACTTCGTTCCATCCGGGTGTCCCTTGACACCTCTAACTTTTGTATTGTGGGTGGGAAATTGTCAAATGACGTCTCCGTGGAGCGGATATCAGACTTTTACTGACTAAAACCCACCCATGTACCTTCAATTGCCCATATGCCAGGGCCACGGTGCCTCTTCTGAACGAATCTCGCGACCCTGGCAGGTAGACTGAGATCTTGTGAAGGCCATATTCCAGTCATAGCTGATGGAGTGTTTGATTTACCTAACGATAGATAAATGCTGAGGTCTATACGTGACGAAATACACTACTAAATACCTGATGTTGCCCAGTATTTATATGTCACACAACGATTTTACATCATTTCATTTAGGTATATTGATTGCTGTGCCCGCGACATCTGATTCAGGATAAAAAGCTTCTGTAGTCTCTGTCTTTACAGTTTATCTGTGTACCAAATGTCATTCATATCCATTCAGCCGTGTAACCATAAAAGCGTTATAAACAAACTCATATTCATATTCACAATTACAATCTTATATAATACGAGTATCTATACTACTATTTTAAAGCTGAAGAGTTTGTTTGTTTGTTTGGTTGAACGCGGTAATCTCAGGAACTATTGGTCCGAATTGAAAAGATCTTTTTGTGTTGGGTAGCCGATTTATTGAGGAAGGCTATATAACATCACGCTACGATCAAAAGGAGCGGAGCAGCAACGAAAAATGGACGTAAACTGGCAGGCAATTCGATGCGTCGGGAAGGGTCAGAATTTGACGCGGACGAAGTCGCGTGCAGAAGCTAGTCTAGTTATAAAGTATTTAAATGCTGGGCTGCACATAACAAGAAATTGCGTTCATACAGTTCGCAAATCTGAAATAGAAGTTGTAGATTAGATGAAACTTGCAGTACCTATCAAAGCGTAAGTCACAAAAGAAACATGCACTACCTACCTATCAAAGCGTAAGTCACAAAAGAAACATGCACTACCTACCTATCAAAGCTTAAGTCACAAAAGAAACATGCACTACCTACCTATCAAAGCTTAAGTCACAAAAGAAACATGCACTACCTACCTATCAAAGCTTAAGTCACAAAAGAAACATGCACTACCTACCTATCAAAGCGTAAGTCACAATAGATGCGTAAGTCCAGTTTCAAAGTTGCAGAAGAAACATACTTTCACAATTATAATTAGCTAAATGAAAGCTTAAGTAAAGAAAAAGAAAGCAAGAAAATAAGCCTAAGGCATTAAGTCCACCTTTGTACCTTTTTTGTGTGCGAGAAGTTTAAATAAATAATAAATAAAATACGTTAAAGTCATAACTCATAAGAGATGCACACCCATACGTCCAGTTTCAAAGAAAAAGTTGAACCGGCTAACCTAAAGTTCTGAACTAAAACTTGCAAGTCAAAGTCAGTCAAATACTTGCAAGTATATATAGGTATACTTGCAAGTATACACTCCGTAATTGTATGTTTACGTCACATTAGTATTCTCTAGTTACGTCGTTTCGTAAGGCCGAGAGCCAAGAATGTTATACATTTAATGGATCACTGGCCGATGTATCCGCGAACGATTCAGCTTTTATATTATTATTGTTTGTATATATGTTTGTTTGTCACTAATACGAGGACTATTTCCTATGTTGTTTGAAGTGTGGCTGATATTAGTGGCGTTTTCTTCTGTTTGAGGAAAAATGTTCAGTTTCAGTTTTTCGTCATCACCATACAATTCGTATATAATAATAAAATAAAACAAGTTTATTGACACAAAAAACCTTTGTATATAATAATAAAATAAAATAAGTTTATTGACACAAAAAAAACCTTTGTATACAATAACAATAAATTAATTAAATTGGTTTTTGGGAAAAGGCTGCACAAATAGTGGAAAACCCTGCCTCCTAAACTAGGGAAACCCTGTGACCTAGGAGTCAGTGTTCTACTAGTTACTACGTATACAAAATAAACCTTTATTTAAGAGTGTGATTCTAACAATAAACCCATAATGACCTGATTTGCTATATGTATGTGTGAGTATGTGTGTGGGGGATGGATGTATATGACCTCCGTATACGAATATACAGGTTGTATCGCGCCTGCACCAACAACATTTTTTTAGGGAATTGGGTGGGTCATAATATGCTATCTTTCACTCATTGACCCCATGTCCTAAGTGTCTCATAGATTAGACCCCTAAGTGTCCCCTGTTTTTCATATATTAATTCATGTTTAAGAGTTTAAAAGCTCGTCAAGTAATTTTTTGTTATCTACGCTAAGAATTTTTGTTTCATTTAGAATAATCATACATTAGCGAATGCAATAAAAGTTATTTGATGCAAATACAACATCATTTGCCTAACTTTTTCCCAATCATGTGGGGGTCGGCTTCCAGTCTTACCGGATGCAGCTGAGTACTAGTATTTTACATTGACTGCCTATCTGACCTCCACAACTCAGTTACTGGGTAATACGATACCCCTTGGTAAGACTGTTCGTCAGACTTTCGGGCTTCTGATAACCCGTAACGACTGTCTAAGATCTACGAAAGACAGCCGGGACCAACGGCTTAACGTGCTTTATGAGGTACGAAAGGGTTTTGGTATGTAAAGATGGTCACCCATCCACGGACCAGCCGCGGCAAGCGTAGCTTAACCTGAACGATTGACCCGTGCGGCTGTTGTAACTTAGCCACAAGCCCGTGCAAATACAACAACGAAAAAAAGATGTCGCTGTAAAGACGATGATTCTGGTAATTTTAAAAAAAGAACAAAAAAATCGTATCTCGATTACAGCGACACCCAAAATATTTTGTCCATGCGCCGAACACCCTATATTTATATTATATGTATTTGGATGGTATTTTGGAATCAGACGCAATATTCTATAAGCCCTAAGAAGGGACCTATTTACCACTACAAGAAAATCTTGTCAACAAATATCAGAGGCGCAGTTCTCGTAATTTTAAGAACAGTTCTCAGTCTGTCAAAAATATCAGAGGCGCAGTTCTCGTAATTTTGAGATCAGTTCTCAGTCTCTCAAAAATACGTCAAGTTTCCATGCATTTTCGAAATGAGACTGCAACTAGATTTGGAACGTTTTTCATTACGCGAATTCACCTTCTGTACCTATTGAAATAAATGGTGAAATCCATGATGGTAGTAAACAACGCGAATAACACAATGTTATTTGCAATAATTATTACTCGAGTGCCCACTGATACATCAATTACGAATCGGATTCGTTTTAATTTAAGCGAGTCAAATATATTGTCAAGTATCTTGTTTATTGGAAACAGCATACCGCTCTGATTCCAGCAAAAATATCTATAATTTGTATCGGTATTCAATTTACCGGTGTTTACCTGATGCTGCAGATTCAAGTACTTTGTTTGTTATTTCAGCTGTATGCGTCCAAAGTTTGGTATTCTGTAGGGTATAGAAAGTTCTGTTGTTCTGGGTGATTACGTACTTGTATTCTTGAGTATTTACGTAAACAGGTACAAAAGACGTGGATCAACCACGTACTACAAAACTGAATACAGTTCATCATCACCATAACTAACGCCGTAAGACTACTGTTACTGCCGTAAGACTACTGTTACTGCCGAAGACTACTGTTGCTGCCGTAAGACTACTGTTACTGCCGTAAGTCTTCTGCTAGACATAGACCTCGATCAAGCCTTTTTTTTTGTGGGTGAAATCATTAAATTACTTCTCCTGCTCTGGGCGGAGCGGGAGGGCGTGTCAGGCTTTTACTGACTAAAACCCACCCGTATTTCTTCAGTTGCCTATATGCCAGGGCCACGGTAACTCTTTTGAACAAATCTCGCGACCCTGGCAGGTACCTCCACCAAACCTACCAGGTTGCAGAAAGAGTTATCGATTTTTTTTGCAGTTTTTTGGTGGCAGCCCTGATTCGGAATTTGTGCCCGGTTGATGGCAATAGGCTCGCTCCCTATTAAGGCTCGTACAGACAGGCGCGACATGTCGCGGAGGCTATTCTGCGATATATCGCAACGCAACACCTTTCACACTGGCGCGACAATTCGTGCGCGAATCGCGCGCGAATCGCGCGTGACGTCCTTGTAGCGGCGCGACGAGCAGCGCGACAGCTTTTAGTACACTTTGTATGGCGTCGCGGCGGATTCGCGGCCGCGACGCCACAGTCGGGGCGCGACGAGGTCGTCGCGGCTGCGAACCGACGCCACACAAAATGTACCTTATGTTGTCGCGCTGCTCGACGCGGAGCGACCGTGTCGCGGCGCGACAGGTCGCCCCTGTGTGAAGTGTAATTGTTCTACGGATATAAATCGGGGATTTGCGCGCGACCGTCGCGTCGCGCTAGTCTGAACGAGCCTTTATATGGGACTTAAACATAACTGACGAAATTTAGGAGTACTATAGATATACCTCTGTCCAACCCTTCAGAGAAACAGACGTAATGTTATGTAGGCTGAAACAATCTAACAATTGCGATCTAAGTCGGCCTGACAGTACCGAATCTTGTTGCTCGCGTTGTTGATTGTAACCAAGACCCTTTCAGTTAGTTCAGCCCCTCTTTGTATGTATCTCCAGGAATATATCTGGCAGTTGACATAACAAACATGTGTGTGCTTCCAGGTGAACAAATAGAGGTAATTGTTCATTAACTTACTCACCTATAAAGTAAATTACTGATAAGTACGGCGCGCTTCTGAAATTTTAATAACACATTAAAATGATCATTAATTTTACACCCGATAAGCAATTATAACGCTTGATCGGATAATTATGTGGCCATGTTTGATGTTACCTTTTTAATTATTTTACGTAAGATACTTTTTTTGGTAAATTACTGACAGATTTTTGGGAAACCAAATAATCGTTACTTAGAAAAAAAATCTTAGTATCATTTCTCAAAATAGTGCTCTGCATCTTTGAATTTTTAGCGACATGACTGAAAATACCCAAATAATATTCAAAGTCTGGAGGAATACTTACTTTCTGTTGCTTATCACTACTGCCTTCACAGTACTTTCCCCAAAATTCGTCTCAAAAACTCTATTCCTGGTAATTCGTAGATGTGTTCGCAGAAGCTTTAATTTTCGTTCTACTTTTCCAGAACTGCCCTAGTTTCATTGCATGAATATTTTTTTAATGCCATTGTTAACATTTGGCAACACAGCTAATTTTGTTAAAATTCTTCGTAAACAGACTCAAATTGAGAAAGGGAGACAAAAGAAAATAAGGCTTAATTCTGAAAGAGTTCGTTCAAAGGTTGATTGGGTTCACAATTGTAAGAGTTCCCTTCTATAACATATTGTTCGAGTCAAGATGAGGTCTCGTAAAACGAGATGTACGGCGTCTTGGCTAACAGAATCTTCGTAACGAGGTTTGCACGAAGAACATTCTCGAAGTTACAAATATCTTTAACTTTTTTATGTACCTACCTGTTACCTGTACGGCGCAATTCTGTAGGAACCTACTTAATTCTACTACAGCTTTAACTTTGTTTGTGCTTACATAAGTTTTATGTGTATTGGATAAGAGCGTAGTCTACAACCCATGAAATATTTCAAAAGTAGGTACCACCACGCTCAACACTTGGAAGTTTGTTAAATTTTAGCTGAGTACAATTTACAAACAGAAAAAAAAATGTAATTTGCTTCATACTCAGTCTTCTCTCCGCACACCAAACGATTCTGCACCCTAATTGCATCACACGCGCTTTCCACCAAAGTCTTACTTACTGACTTTGAAGTAAATTCTTAATCCATTATTTCATACAATTATGTTTGAAATATTTTTATGCTGACAACGTAAGCAGTGCATTGAATATTTCTATTTTTAAATTATCAAAAGTAAAGGTCATCCAGTTGCAAATAACTACACGTAACAGCTACATAAAAACATAGTGGTGGCGAGTGGTAACGGCCGCGTCTAACAAATAATAGGTGGTAGGTTCGAACCCAGACAAGCGCTTTAATTTATGTGAATTATTTCATCACCTCTGCTCTTAAACGGTGAAAGAAAACACCAAGAAGAAACCATGCCATGAAAGAAGAACATGCCGTCCTAGAACCAAAACTTGGAAGACATGCGACATCTACCAACTTAAGAATCTAATCTTACAAAACAATGGACAAACATTTAAAAAAAGTTTATGTAATTTCTTCGACATTTGTTTTTAATGACGCAGCACCGCGCTGAGATGGACGAAGCTGTTTTGTAAAACAGCTAGCGGTTTTGTAAAACAGCTAGCGGTTTTGTAAAAACAGCTAGCGGTTTTGTAAAACAGCAGATTTGACCATCCATTTGTGGCATCTGCGAGATGTGCAAAGCAGTAAATCAGTCCGGAATCCGATAGGACATTATTTCACTTATTATATGTAGCTCTGACACATCCATTAATGTATTTTTTGCTCACATTGCGATTAATTATTTGCTATTAACGCAAACATTTCAGTCAACATGGAAACAACTACAAAAGCTTGGCCACGCAGGACTGCACATGTCTGTTTTATGATATTTTTAGAAAACATTATCGGCCATAATGTGTGCCAAACATATGCAAACGCGACTCATTTGCATGCTTTTCGAATACGTTATACAATTAGTCGCGGAAAATTGCGCCTGAGTTTTAAATGCTGCATTTTTTAATGTTGTTTTTACAAAAATCTGAATATACTTTCTGTACGACTGGAGTTCTACAAAAAAAGTTTTTCGAACACTAATATGAAACATGAAGAAAAAAAATCTTAATGATACCTGCAAAAGTTATCGACATATTGTATACCGTATTGTACAAGTAGATTGTAGAATCCTATGTGAATGTTGAGGATACAATCTTAGTGTAAACATTGGCTCTTATTTAGGAGCCCGTATAACCACCTTGGTGTCATAATTTAGTATTGATACATCCACTTAAACTGTTCCACACGCCATTGACAAGTCCTTGAGCAATAAGAAAAAGAGTTAATAGCTCTAAGAATACCTTTGCTATAAACGCTTCTTCTGCTGCAATAAAATGTATGTTTAGAATTTTAAGTCGCACAATTGTTGAAAGAATGAAAACATTGCTTTTATAAAATAATTTGAGATATGCTGAAATAACATTCAATGTTTTCAGTAGGTTAGACAATAACAAAACAAAACATCTTTCATATTTAACATTGTCCTTACATCCCAATTTTTTCCTTATTAATTGTAATGAAACAAAAAAAAAAAAGTGATGTAAAGAATTACAAAAACGAGGTCAGGGCTTCCATGGCAACCTTGATTTTATGCTCCTCTTTACGTCCCATAAAAGCAACACCGAGTTCCCCCGTCCATAATTTAATTTTAAAAAATAAGGAAACTCTTTTGTCCCGAAATTAAGTTAGGCCTGTAATTAAAACATAATATAATTGGACCTCGTTTATGAATGGCCTATTAATTTTATGCTCAAGTCAAAAGGATTTTAATGTAAGGGTAGGAGCGTTTATTTTATGGAAAGTTTGCCAACTAGTGGGTTCCGTGGTGACTTGTTTGGGATCACCTGTATTGCGATTTCGACTGCGAACGAATTAATCCCTTGCCAAAGTTCTGGTTTTCATTACTAGTGACCGTCGGGCGTTGGGCGTTGGGTTTCTGTTCTAAAAGCTGCTACTTATGTTACGCGTAGTTGTGTTCGGAACTTGTGAAAAGAGTTTTATTACGTTCAGTTGAATCGGTGTTTGTTTTCATAGTTTATAGCGGAGGATCCCAAACTTATTCTTCTCGTAGACCACTTTCAATTTAACCAGTAAAAATTTGGTGGAACTCCCAGGCTGCTACAATTCTACCTCATTCCCAAAAACTCGTCAATATTTTTTTATTAAGCCCGTGGACCATGCATATTTTCAAATTTATATCCCCGTCGAGTCTCCTGTGGACCCCTGAGAGTCCGCTGTACCACTTTGGGAATCACTGGTTTACAGCTATGACAAGAGGAAATCTAAATTTTAGTAGAGATAAGTATAGTGAAATACAGAGTTCAATAAATTCTCAAAAGATGTTTATCTAAATCTTATATAAATGTAGAACTGTCTTTTTGCCCTGCGCCTACAATTTTGGTGACCTACATGCCAGTAAAATCTATTTTAACTGTTAGTAACATATATTAGATTTCCTACTTTTTTCCACCGATGTGTTAAATGAAAACATTTTATTTTTTCACGGTCCGTCAGAACCTGGCATTCTATAGAGAAGGAAAAAGATGCGAATTGAGAGGAAATAGTACAGATGTAATCTGACGTTCGTATATTTCGTAAACACATTCCTAGAAGTGACTAACTATATAAACTGGCGACGAGTAAGTGTACAAAGGTACTCCTTATTTTTATTTTCTTTTTTCTGGGTGGGAAATCATCAAAAATCAAATCAAACGACTTCTCCCGCTCTAGGCGGAGCGGGAAGGCGTGTTAGACTTTTACTGACTAAAACCCATCAGTGTTTCTTCAGTTGCCTGTGCCAGGGCCACGGTAGCTCTGTCGAACAAATCTCGCGACCCTGGCAGGGAATAAGGAGATTTGGCCTTTGATTCGATATTAGTTGTATGTAGGTAATATGGGAGAGGATTATTTGCTAAGTTCTGGCTTGTGCTATTCAGAATTTGAGACCACCATGGACGCAGTAAAAAGAACTTACCTAATATTGTAAATCCGATTTATATCACGAGTATCTAGGTTCTTAAGTACCTACAACGTATATGTCCTTAATATAATATTGTTTTATCATGTAGACATTTAATGCCCGTTTAATGCGGGAAGGGGTGTCAGACTTTTACTGACTAAAACCCACCAGTGTTTCTTCAGTTGCCTGTGCCAGGGCCACGGTAACTCTGGCGAACAAATCTGCAGCCTTAGCAAAAAGGTACTCCTCTGCCTAACCCCTCGAGGAATTCAGGCGTAATAGAGAGATATGTGGAAGTAAAAAATAAACTATTCTAACAATAAATTTCACGGTAAAAGAAATGTTCTAATAGTAGCGACAACGTTCCTCCTTCGCTTGCCAAAACTGATGATTACTGTAAGGACCATTTGATCTAAATAATAGTCTTATATTCAGAAGCTAACATTTACAGGTTCATAATGACAAATGTGAGTCATCGTCTACGAGGTTTATTTTAATTCACTTTTTTAACCGACTTCAAAAAAGCAGGAGGTTCTCAATTCGACTGTATTTGTTTTAAATGTTTTTTACCTCAGAACTTTTGACAGGTTGATCCGATTTAGATGATTCTTTTTTTTATTTGAAAGCTGGTGCTTTCCGCTTAGTCCCATTTCAATTTGGTTTAGTTCTGACAATGGCATCTATGAGAAAACCAAATAAGTCTTAAATTAGCATTAAGTATATGCGCGACAAATGGACGAATAATGCGATTAGATTAGTGCGGGTAGTCCATACCATTATTAAAAAGTTAAAAATAAAAAACGTTAAAAATAAGGAATTTTTTAGATCATTATCATCATCAGCGGGGCGAGCATGGCTTTGTGACAGGCGTGAGTCACGCAATTTATCACGGTTTTTGTTCCCAAACGGACGGACATCACAGCGTTAGCACCTCTTTGGATACGCAACGCTAAATACAACATTAGTCACTTACAAATCACGGTCGATATGTAAACGACACAATAATACCGTCAATAATAGACTTCATAGAACAATGCCATACGTCCATATGTCGGATATCGCTTGGCATTGCACCAACTAATGGACAAGGCAACAAACATATCATGTTGAACGGAAATTTTATATCTCTGGTCATTAATATTCAGCCGCATGTTGGCTTTGAAAATTGCTTTATTTATTTGTCGTATATGAATTATTTTGGGTCATCGATCGTATTTATTTCACAGAGTAAAAAAATGTTTTAGGGATTCTCATATAGTAAGAAGTTCCTATAGTACAAAGTGGTGGTGCTTTGTGGAGGCCTAAGTCCAGCAGTGGACATCTTTCGGCTGAAATGATGATGATGATGAAGAAGCTCCTCCCTGGAATTACTTATTTTGGCTAGCAGATTGGTGATTGACCTAAGTTGACTTCAGGCTATGCTCGGAGTTTCTTTGAAGGATAAAATCAGCAACAAAGTTATATGAAATTATATGTTATACTAGCTTTTGCCCGCGGCTTCGCCCGCGTGGATGTCGGAAATTAACGCAGGAGGATGTACTACCGCGGTAAGATGTGTTTATTCAGGTTATATAATAGGTAATAGCTGTTACCCGCGACTTCGTCCGCGTGGTATTTAACAAAAAGTTTTTCATAAAAACTGTCTTTGAAAACTACGCTGACATACGTCACAAACTACGCTGAAATACGTCTCAAAATTCAGCGTGTTTTTTTTTTAACTAATATTTATTTGTTCTAAAATAAAAGTAGCGTAAGTTACTTCTTGTTACATCAGCTATCTGCCAGTGAAAGTTCCGTCAAAATCGGTCCAGCCATTTCAGAGATTAGCCGGAACAAACAGACAGACAAAAATTGTAAAAAATGTTGTTTTGGTATATGTACCGTCTATACATCCATATACACTTAGTAAAAAGTGGTTATATTAATATTAAAAACATACTCTCCAATTTTATCTATTTGTATAGATGTATATAGAAGATAAAATAACTGAAGTTACCGACATAGCTTGCAGAATAAGCAGATTGAAGTGGCAGTGAGCTGGCCATGTTTGTCGAAGGACCGACCGACGAAGTCAAAAAGTTGGCAGCGATAGACTGGATGCGGAAGGTGGAGGAGAGGTTGTTTTGGCGTAGTATGTGAGAGACTTATGTCCAGCGGTGGACTGTGATAGGCTGAGTTAAGTGACTGATTGTTTCTTCATAGGACTAAAATCGAACGGTAACTACCCGTGAAGATTTTTCGCTATTACGATGTTAGTCTCACGAAGACAATAAATAAATCAGCTCAATATTTGTTCTGTACGACACTCTTAATACCGCAGTGTCTCAAGACAAAAGTCTTTCACCAGTGTGTGTTGCCAGTGATGACATATGGCACTGAGGCGTGGTCGCTCACAATGGGCCTCATAAGAAGGCTCAAAGTCACCCAAAGAGCAATGGAGAGGGCTATGCTTGGAGTTTCCCTACGCGATCGAATCAGAAATGAAGAGATCCGTAGGAAAACCAAGGTAACCGACATAGCCCGAAGAATTGCCAAAATTAAGTGGCAGTGGGCAGGGCACATTGCTCGCAGAACGGATGGCCGATGGGGCCGGAAGGTTCTGGAGTGGCGACCACGTACTGGAAGACAGAGCGTTGGAAGGCCTCCCACAAGATGGACCGATGACCTGGTGAAGGCCGCAGGAATACGTTGGATGCGAGAAGCACAGAATAGGTCGAAGTGGCGGTGCTTGGGGGAGGCCTATGTCCAGCAGTGGACGTCATTCGGCTGAAATGATGATGATGACGACGACACTCTTAATATGACTGCATCTTTCTGTTATATATCAGTATACATGCTGTATACAGTAGGTTATAAATTGAGCTTATACTAAATCTTAAATATCGGTTGTCATGTGCGGAGGAATAAGGAAAATATCGGCGAGCTTTGAGTATGTCGTTGCCTATAAGAGTAGAGGAAGACCAAAGGAACGATGGACTGTGTGAAAGATGATATATGGCTAGAAACGGGGTTACTACCGAGATGACGACTGATAAAGAAGTATGGAAGAAAAAAAAAGACATGTTGCGGTGATCCCAAATAAATTGGAATGAGGAAATAATAATAATAATGAGCATGCAGAATCGTCCAACAATGTTTCCACTGCTGGGACACAGGTGTCTTCTCTGTCAGAAGAATTGGTCGTAATCTACCACACGAGCCTAGTACCGGTAGGTACCTAAATGTATGTTGATTTAAATGTTATTCGTCATTGTAAAAAATATCTATACTAATACTAGTTTGTTTGATTGAACGCGGTAATCTTAGGAACTTCTGGTCCGAATTGAATAAAAAAAATTGTGTTGGGTAGCCTATTTATCGAGGAAGGCTATAGGCTATATAACATCACGCTACAACCCAGAGGAGCGGAGCAGCAATGAAAAATGTTGCAAAAACGGGGAAAATCGCACGGGCAAGCGATTCGATGCGACGAGAAGGGTCGGGGTACATGAAATTTAACGCGGACGAAGTCCCGGGCAGAAGCTAGTGGCTTTATAAAATTATAATCATTAACTTTAATGATGATAATCCTACCGTCCTCATGAAATATTCATTCAATAGGATTATATGAGCTCATAGGTTTGTACTGATGATTTTAATTATAATATTGCTGTTATATATTACTGTTAATACATACTTATTATTGACGCGAATAACATTTTGTTCATCATACAACCGAACACTGATCAGCAAATTGCAAAACAGGTAACAATAAAAATGTGAATTGCAAAATATAATTAACTAGTACCAGTATCTACGTATTTGTCAGTAACTTTAGAAATTCGAAAATGACGCTCCTGCCTTATGTAAGTCTTTGTTCTGTTCAAATTAAATCTTTTCAGTGGGTAAACAAAATTCTATGACGTTGAACACTATGTATTGTTGTTATAACGTACTAAGCGTTGCGAAGCTGAAGAAGATAAATCTTTATGTTCAACGCGCGCCAATAATTTTAATTTTGTAACGCACCGAGGTGGTTGACCTTTGCGCAATTTTATTTCTCTTGAGCCACACATTACACTGTTTTATATTATTTTCACTATATAACCTTGTCTCTAAGATAACATTTCAATTTCTGGAGCTCACATGTCAAGTCGAATAAGATATTTAAGCACCTAGATCCTAGAACCTGAAATCTCAAAGGAATGAAAGGCACGACTAAAGTCAAGAGAAATTCAGTAAATTTATTACCTTCAGTTACAAAATTAACTTGAATATCTAGATTGAATATCAAATAAATTAACGTCTGAAGGTAAGAGTGTTAACCTGTAATTGGAAATCCAACTTTTGAACCACTAAAGTTATTAAGAAAAGATATCGTGTTTCATTTTTCTTTGATAATTTTATTGAACTGAATTTTATTGGATGATATTATTGAACATTGACGCAGGAAAACTAGGAAAATATTTTTATTTTCAGCCAAAAAAAAAAACACAATTTAATTTAAAATTAATTTACTCTAAAACACATATTTACTTTGCAGCCAGAAATGAAACCAAGCTGATAGCTGCCTTCTTGACAGCGATTTTTTTTGTGTTAGTCAGGTGATCTGCGTAAACAAAATCACTGTCAGTTCGAACTAATATAATCTTAAGAACGTTCGATGACATTTACCAACTAAATTGATATTATTTACTTTTCAAATTAGTTACGTACCTACAAGAAAAAAAGGAAAACTAAAGTAAAACAATATAATGTAACGTTACAATATAAAGATACGCTCTGATACGAACTTAGGTACTACTCGTGATATTATTATACAGTATATTTATTTGTCAGATAACATGATCCATTATGGTTAGTAACAATAGGAGCTTATAAGCTATGTTAGTAGATAAAGAATTATATATCTCGAAGAAGTATAAATCGGGTTTTCAATATTAGGTAAATTCTTTTTACTACGTCGATGGTGATCTGAAATTCTGATTAGTACAGCACAAAACTTAGCAAATAGAATCCTACAGTACTGATACACAACCTTAAATCGAATCAAAGGCTCTTAAAGGTTCTCATAATTAAGAATGATCAAAATCTAGTCATAAACTCATCACAGCGACAATCAATGTAAAAAACAATAGTGGGTGTGGGTAAACACAGTACATTTTTTGACAGATTGAAAGAAAGGGGTAAACGTTCTTCAAAATATGGGAATATCTCCATAAATCAATACTAATTTGAAAGCTCAAAGACTAAACAAGCTTCAGATATGACACTTGACGCTGTTCAATGGCTCAGAAGTGACGTGACGTGGAAACCTCAGTGAGGCGGAAAACAAAAGCCTACCGGCTGTACGGGACCCGGGGTTCTCTTTAAAGTACTAACGGTAACGTTTTAGCCTTGAGCTTGTTAACTCTTGTACTTGTGTACCCTTGTGTACGTCTATCGTTGGCTTGAGGGGTTCAAAATTAGCTGAAAGGCTCCTGACACATATAAAGTGAAAACGGGCCAAGTCGTGATTCGCATTTTGCAATTTAATGCAAATTTTCTTCATGACATCGATGATTTTATTTATACCTTTTTTTAAATTAGTTTTTTCCCGTGATGTCGCTCAGATACTACGCCACTTTATAAACTAGTAATAGATTATTTTCTACATTTAGAATTTGACCATTTAGCTCGCGTTTTTTTTTTTCTTTGTTTTTGTTACTTAATAATGCTTGTTTATTTTTTATATGTTCCTAAGAAGACTTGTAGAGCTGAACACAAACTTATAAATTGTAAAGGTATAAACTTACCAAACGCTAGTTGGATGTATATATTGGAACTTACCTGAAACAAAAATATAAATAATTAAATTAAAGTTATGTTAGAAGGAAAATTGATGATAAAATTATATGCACATCTACGATTATGGATACTAGCTGTTACCCGCGATTGCGTCTACGATCCAAGATAGAAAGTAGCCTATGTCCTTATTCAGGGTATAATCTGTTTATTCCAAAATTGTATCCAAATTTAGCCGTTTAAGCGTGAATGCGTAACAAACAAACCAACTCACTTTCGTATTTAAAGTATTAGTTATTTATGACAAGCTCCGGCCAGAACTCGGCCACTTTTGAAAAATGTCTGAGGGGTTGAAGCTAAATCTGTCAATTTTGGCTTTTTTTTTGGCCGGGAAATCATTTAATGACGTCTCCTTCTCCGGGTGAAGCGGAAGGGCGTTTCAGACTTTTACTGACTAAAAGCCACCCATGCTCCTTTAGGGCATTGGCTGTGAGGGGAAATATGATATGCAGAAGGTTTCATGGTTGCTCAGTACCCGTAAAATTAACTCTTTTTAAGGCCTACTGCCAATCATTTGCCAATCATTTTACACCAGCAGCCTTTGGGACAACCACACCCTAAAAGCAGAAAATGCCCTGCATATTCAGTACAACAATGCCTTCAGGGCGCTGTTAAGGCTTCTACCTTACTGTAGTGCGTCTGGTATGTTTGCTGATGCGCACATTGACGACTACTTTGCTATAATGCGGAAGAAAGTTGCCTCAGTAATATCCCGAGTGAGGGGAAGCAGCAACAGCATTCTGGGGGTGTTTGCAGAGAGGTTGGATGGGCCTACATTGGGAAAGTTTACCAAGCTACATGTTGGTATCAAAGCTTGTTAAACCTTAATGTGATTGTGATTTTCTTTTTTTCCTGCATGTTACTAACATAGTTTTTTAAGTAAGATCTAATACGAACACCCTATGGGCACTGATGCCTGAAAATAAAAATAAAAAGTTTTTTTTTTAGTTGTCTATATGCCAAGCCACGGTAACTTTTTCGAACAAAACTCGCGACCTTGTATTTTCTGTGTGATACTAGATTTTTTGAAATATATCTATGTAAATTCATAGTTCTGTGTGGCGCCGGATGTAAATAGAAGCACCATCTCATTTCATCCCGTGGGTGCCGCAGAAGGCGACTAAAGGACTTACTACAGAATAGGCAGCAACAGCGTTCTCTGTGTATTTTACCACCAAACTTCAATCGCCGACCCGCCTGCTAAGCGTCGCGATTATGGCGAACACCTCCCTTTGGGGAAGCCTATATCCAGCAGTGGTCGTCTTTCGGCTGATATGATGATGATACTGTATGATAAATGGATTAAAGAAAATACAGCCACCGGCAAACACTAGGATCTAAACTAAACGGCAAAAACTAAAGTCAAAACTTCAGGTAAACTCAGCTGCTAGTTTTGCTTCACCTTCGCTTCTCAATAAGAACCTTATATATATGGCTAAGTATTATTTCTCTTGCCAGCAATTCCCGCAATTGCTATTCAAAGGAGTTTCTGGAATTGGAATCGGCAGATCTTATCGCTTCCGATAACACTAACGGCCTTGATCAGATCGTTTTGCGCCTAATCTTGAGAATAGGCTGAGAAAAAGGAGAAAATCGAATGGTGTTAATCGCATCAGTTAAACATCATTATAAACGTAACTGTGATGTTTATAATATTTATTGAGTTTAGCAACGTCACCAGTGGATCAAAATCGTTAATTCTTTTGTTTTAAATTTTATTAGGTTCTTATTCTTCTTCGTCGCATAAGCTTCGACTAGAATTCAGCAATTTCGACAGCGTTATCGTTGGCCCCGAAAAGATCTTCCATAGTGCAGGTGTTAGCGTGCATAGAGCACGATATACAAGATCATTTGTGATGTGGCTCTACAGTGGCGCTGCGGCACATTTTATGGGGTTCTTATTCTTCTTCGTCGCATAAGCTTCGACTAGAATTCAGAAATTTCGACAGCGTTATCGTTGGCCCCGTAAAGGTCTTCCATAGTGCAGGTGTTAGCGTACATAGAGCACGATATACAAGATCGTTTGTGATGTGGCTCCACAGTGGCGCTGCGGCACATCGTTGTACCTTCACCTGAGCAAGTTTGGACGGCAGCGGTCCCCTTGACTTCTTAATCGATTAAGAGATTTCATATGAGAAATTGGTGGCCCACTGGAAGCCATTCTGTAGGTTCAACTCTTGTATACATTCTGATATCAATCTCTGGATCTGTTATTTTTTAAAGATCATCTGAGACATGAATCTCATCATCATCATCATCATCATCATTTCAGCCAAAGGACGTCCACTGCTGGACATAGGCCTCCCCAACCCCCGCCAATCCGACCGGTTCTGTGCTTCTCGCATCCAGTGGATTGCTACGGCCTTCAACAGGTCATCGGTCCATCTTGTAGGAGGCTTTCCAACGCTACGTCTTCGAGTACGCGGTCGCCTATCCACAGAGAACCATTCGGCCCCATCGGCCATCTATTCTGCGAGCATTGTAGACATGCTGAACCAAGATTATGTTCGGATTTTAAAAGAAACCTGTGAGCTCGTTTCGGTGTTTCCTCTCAGAGATGACGTTTGAGAATCATTTAACTCACCAAATTCTAAAACGTTTACAGAAATAAATATTTTTTATCATAAAAATGTAAAGCCTTTATAACCGAAGAATTACACTTTACAAACATCGAAAACAGTCGAATCGAAACAGAAAATCTCAATACGCAAGAATGCTTGGAAACGCATTCACAATCAAGTTACAATTCAATAAACATCACGGGTACTTATGATCGGGGCATTTATAGGACCGACGGTAACAACTCCGATACACGGAGGTAATATGGTAAAACTCTCTCAGTTGATTTTAGCTCGCCTTCAGCACAATATAGATGTGTTGCAGAAGGTCGGCTCAATACAAAAAAGTGACAAAAGTTAGTTGGTGCGTTCGAGCAGATTCACGTAGCATCACCAAAAAAGATTATTTTCCAGGGTGGCCGGATATAGTTGAAGTTTAGTAAGAAAGCAATTAATGTTTTCGATTGGAATTTTATTTAATAAATGAACTGTTTGTTTGCTATTATTTAATTTATTTGAAAACATCCGACTGGCGTTTGAACAAAGAGAGGTTATGCTTAAACGAACATAGAACCAAGAGTATGATTCTCGATTTCTTGATATTTAAGTATAGATTAATCGATGGAAGAATGCTCTTGCCCTGTTTAAAACTAAAGAATTTGGTAAAGTGCGGATAGAAAGTGAATTCCTTCGTTTGATCTCTAAACACACGTTCAGATGACTTCTAAATCAACCACATCGAGCACTATTTATTTGTATGAACACTTAGCAACTTTTAAAAGTGAATTCAATGTAATTTGTATGTTTTTACGTATTATTTTGCGACCCCTACATGCCTCGGAAAGCACGTTAAGCTGTCGATCCCGGCTGTCATTCGACAATCTTTGACAGTCGTTTCGGGTCGTTAGTAGCCCGAAAGTCTGACTACCAGTCTTACCAAGGCGTATCGTGTTGCCCAGTCACTGGGTGGTGGTGGTCAGAGAGGCACTTGATCCACGTAAAATATTAGTATACAGCTGAACTCAGTTAGACTGGAAGCCGACCCTAAATAGAGTAGATGACGATGATGTTATTACGTATTATTTTGGATCTGTAATGTATTATTATTAATATATTAATAATAAAACTTCTGAACGTCTTTGTTGCATCTTCAGCGCCCAGTGATCCGGAATACCGATGATTGGATAAAGGGTACCGCACATTTTGTAGAGAGCGAGAGTGCACGAGACGCTCTGCATGGTAGAATTATTTAGTTCGTTATATGGGATCTAGTGATGTAGCTTGGGATGCGAAGGTAAAAGGAGTTTTTATTCTTTGTTGACGCATTTTGTGTTGTTTCTAGAAAGCTCGGCATAAAATGTAGTTTCTTTACTAGACTAGACGGTTTAAAGAGCAAAACAACACGGTGCAAATGTATAGAACAGCTGATAAGAAAATATATCCAACGGAAAAATTCAACCCTTCTGGGTATTTTGAAAAAAGTCTGTTATCAGGACATTTTTCAAAGTCAATGACAGTAAGAGATCAAAAACTTAACAATATCATGTTCTTTCCAGTTGGCTCTGGGACCACATTTTCAATATTTAACGTGCTTATACCCTTTCATACAAATCCGCTCTCCCGTTTTTGCGTGATTGAGTGTTCAAAACCTACAGTGGGACAAATAATATCCAAACTATAATAATAATAATATTTATAATATTCCACAACTATCACACAACGCCATCTAGTCCCAAGCTAAGCAGAGCTTGTGTTATGGGTACTAGACAACTGATAAACATACTTATATATTTCTAAATACATAAATATTATAGATAAATTACACCCAGACACAGAACAAATGATCGTGCTCATCACACAAACATTTGTCCTGGGTGGGAATCGAACCCACGACCTCCGGCATAGCAGTCAGGGTCGCTAACCACTAGACCAACAGGCCTGACAAAAAAACTAACAAACTTTGTCATTTAAATTAACAGTAAGATAAACTATTTTAATCAAAATATACTTTGTATAACCGGATTATTATCGTGGGTCTGAACGACATCCTGCCAGGGTCACGGATTAGTTCGACAGAGTTACCGTGTCCCTGGCACATGGGCAACTGAAAGAACACGGGTGGGTTTTAGTCAGTAAAAGTCTGTCACGCCCGCCCGCTCCACCCAGAACGGGAGACGTCATTTGATCATTTCCCACCCAAAAAAAGGGGCCTAAACGACATGCTTCTGCCCAAAAATCTGCTAAATCCATTAGCTCTTCGTATGCGCCAATATTTATGCATTCACATAATTTTGTAAGGTTATTGAGATATAGGTGCTAAGTTAAGAATGAAATAAAACACTTGCACCCTAATTGCGAAACGCACAATTTATCAGAATCTGAATGGGATTGAAGATTATTTCTAAACCATTGCGTCATTTGTTCTAATAAATTGTCGGCTCAGCAACGTAAGTAACGCAATGAATGTTGTTTGACTATGAATATTAAACCAATTCCTACCGATAAAAAGTTCCGCAATTACCCCTCTGGTCGTTTTACATCTCAACTAAAGTAAACGTCACAATCAATAGACTACAGTGACGAAACTTATTGTTCCAATTAAGGTGACATATTGAAAAAACCGTGCTTTTTCTTTTAAGTGTACCTTTCTTACCATATGATAGCCGAACTTAATATTTAAGTGCATGTTTTTTGACTATATGATCTAGTTTTCTGTAAAAGGAATACACGATACAATAAAATTTTCTCGATACAAAAAAATCGCAAAGTTCTATCCATGTCTATGATTTTTTTAGCCTCAAGGCGCAATGCGTTAGATTTATTAAACATAGTTTACTTTAAAACATTGATAATCTTATCTAAGTTTTTGTAAAACAGTTTTCGTTTTAATCATACTTTTCATTCATAAAAGACGGCGATTCGTTTTGGCACATACGTTATTTTATTCCAAGCGCATACACATTATCGCCATCTCTTTTTTTGCCTATAATAAGTAGTGTCGTCACTCTCGTCCGTTCATAAATCAGTCGCCCAGTAGGGCTCATCGACGACGGATCTATGTCACTTTTTTACAAATCGGTGCGATCAAAATTACGTTTTTAAAATATTTATGTTCCCAGAAAAAGGTAGTAGTGAAGTATTTTGCTGTAATTATTTAATATAATAAGTGTTGGCTTTCCAAAAACTTTATATTTAGACTGTATATGTGTCTATTTTTGTGACTGTGAATAATATAACATTCTTTTTCTATTACTATTTAGTGACGACCTAAATTATGTATGAAAATGGGAAGAACCATAAACCAAAATTGAACAGTACCTTCAAGGTTAGGAGTACCTGCACAGGGCAATTAATTCATTCATTTTGCGGGAATTCAATACCAATAAGATGATGATAACAGTAAGAGGAATTCACCACCTTCACTAAAGCATACAGCAACAATTTATTCTCACTTTGTAAAGTAATATTGAGTTAACATCCTATTTTCTAGAGAAGAACATCAGTTTTATCCCAAAAACTTATAATAATCGTTCATTTAGAAATAAATTAAAATATATGATTAGTTTTTAGATTTGAAGTACGTCAACAATACATTTATGTCAAGTACTGACACTATAAATACAAGAGCACAACGAAGGAATGGAGTAGCATTACAAGTGTGAAAAAGGTGAGGTTTTATATCTGACTGCGGCCCAAAGGAGGGTAATGATTTTACCAAGCAAATGTATGGTGATCGGTGAAACAAAGTTGGAGTTTATCAATCTCTTATATATCAACATCCATTTTATTTATATACCTCTAGAAGATTGTCGTAAATAACAAAGGTATGCAAAATGTACCTTTTTGAAAATTACAAACAAAGCTACTACTTGCACATTTAGATTTTCATAACGACTAGCTGACCTGTGCCCACTTCGTTGGGCGGTAAAGGGTTTTGTTTTTATTGCATACCAGCTTCTGCCAGTGACTTCATCCGCGATAAATTTTTTGTTCCCCCGACCCTTCCCGTCCGTCGCGTTGAATCGCATACCCGTGCAATTTTCCCCGTTTTAGCAACATTTTTCATCACTGCTCAGCTCCTCTTGGTTTTAGCGTGATGTTATATAGCCTATAGCCTTCCTCGATAAATAGGCTACCCAACACAGAAAGAATTTTTCAATTCGGACCAGTACTTCCGGAGATTACCCCCTACATACAAACTTACAAACTTACAAACAAATGTTACCTCTTTATAATATTAGTATAGATTAGCACTAACCTGACAAAATAAACTGTTCTATTCTATTCTATTTTTTATTATGGCAAACAAAGCCGATGTCGACTATTCTGCCAATGTCTAAAGTCAATTGAGATAACATAAGTGCGTGCTTAAATAAAAAAATAAAGATTTATAATCTTCGATGAAATAAACTGTTATAAATCCTTGTAATACCATATTTGCTTGTCACTGAAGCTTCTTTGTCATATTTGAAATTAAACATTTTCATTTTCATATCTTTACAGTAAAACTGAATCACCATCTTGAGCAAAAATTGAGACAAAAGATTTTTCTCTATATCTATTCTATGGAAAAGTAGTGCCCGTAGCCAATTTTTTTTTCTTTGATTCGAGGTCCTAAAAGTTCTGCTGCCATTTTAGAAAGATCTTATTTACGCACCAAGTTGTTTAATTCTGGTTGTGCAAATAGCTGTGGCTCGGTTTTGTCGATAGAGAGACCAATCAGTCGACAGTCAATCACATTTACTAGATATTTTTAATAACTACCAACAAGTAATGATGATCTACAATTGTATACAGCTGAGCGGGTAGAAAGTTTACCAGACGCTATAGCGGATATAAACCGAGACCTGGATGCAATAAAAAAGTGGTCTGATCGTTTTGGAGTGTCAGTAAACCCTTCAAAGTGTCAGGCCATTGTTATTGGAAGCTTGCGCATGATGGGTAGGGTGACGCTTAGCTCTCTTCCTCCTCTCATGTTCAATGGTACCGTCATACCCATGACCTCTTCGGTGAAAGATCTCGGTTTGCATCTTGACTCGACACTGAGCTGGCAACGCCAGGTGTCTAGTGTCAGTCAAAGAGTCAACGGGACTCTGCGATCCCTGTATCGTCTGAGGAACTTTTTGCCCGCTAAAACGAAGACCATGCTTGTGCAGACTTTGATTTTTCCAATCATCGACTATGGTGACGTGTGCTACTTTGACTTGAATGCGGTTTTGCTGGATAAACTCGACAGATTGCTCAATAATTGTATCCGATTCATATTTAGTCTCAGGAAGTATGACCATGTGTCGAGCTATAGGTCTGAGCTCAAATGGATGTCTATTCGCCAAAGAAGAAGTTTGCGCGCTTTGACTATGCTTTTCTCCCTTCTCAACTCTCCAAATCCTCCTTCTTATCTTATGTCTAACTTCCAATATCTATGTTCTTCTCACACTAAGAATCTACGTTCATCTAACAATCTTCTTCTACTTTGTCCTTCTCATTCTTCAGACTTTGTTCATTCTTCCTTTCATATTCAGTCCATCCTTCTTTGGAATGCGCTTCCTCTCGATATTAGGACGGCCACCAGTCGGTTTGCATTTAAGCGGAAATTGCAGAGTTATTTTCATAACAAATAGCGTAGAGTCATCTCAACACTTCTCTACCTTGAATTAGTATCTGTAGATTTATATATATATATATATATATTATAAGTATTTATTATAGCAAATATGTATGTGTGTATATTAGTTTATAACCTATTTTAGTACTAGTGTTTTTCTCTTATTTATAATTCATTATTATACATTTTTCACTATTGTTCCTCTCAAACAAAGCACCTGCCATGTAATCTCTTCACCACCCTTGGTTGACTGGTAGAGAATGCCTAAGGCATTAAGTCCGCCTTTGTACCTTTTTTTTTGTGTGCGAAAAGTTTAAATAAATAATTATATAAGTAAAATGACAGTCGAAAATAATAACTGTTCATCATCTGCCTAGCCTTTTCCCAACTATATTGGGGTCGGCTTCCAGTCTCACCGGATGCAGCTGAGTACCAGTATTTTACATGGAGCGACTGCCTATCTAACCTCCACAACCCAGTTACTGGGTAATACGATACCCCTTGGTAAGACTGGTTGTCATACTTTCGGGCTTCTGACGACCCGTAACGACTGTCTAAGATCTACGAAAGACGGCCGGGACCAACAAATTTTTTTTTTGGATGGTATATCATCAAATGACGTCTCCCGCTCTGGGTGGAGCAGAAGGGCGTGTCAGACTTTTACTGACTAAAACTCTTTAGTTGCCCATATGCCAGGACCACGGTACCTCGTTTGAACTAATCTCGCGACCCTGGCAGGGGGACCAACGGCTTAACGTTATTTCCGAGGCACGGAAGGGTCTTGGTCTGTAAAGATGGTCAACCATCCACGGGCCAACCGCGGCAAGCGTAGCTTAACCTGAACGACCGACCCGTGCAGCTGTTGTAACTTAGCCACAAGCCCTTCCGAAAATAATAATTGTTATCATATCATATTTGTACTATGGTAGCATTTATGAAGGTTTTTACAAAATCTTACGTGATGGAATTTTTTCTTTATTTTTCCGTTAATCAGGAATTCAAATTCTATAAAAAACCATTATTCGATTTCAATTTATTTTATTTTTTTTACCCATGTATACCATTAATCAAAATTTAAGTTTAAGGTTTTTAAATATTTTGTATTAGTTATCTACTCCATAGTTTACTATGCGCAAAAATGTCAAAGACCGAGACAAATTAACGTCACTTGGCATGCACATTTTTCTTAAATATGTTGCCGTCTTTATCTTGCACTTTTATTTTAACAGTTGTGCGACGGTGACACGAATAATGCTTAGCAAAAGGCCATGCTAAGCAACGTTTTTAAATTTCGGTCAGTGATAATTCCTTCGTTCCACTTTTGGCCATTGGTAAAAGAAGTCAATAAAGTTTGTGGCGCTGACGTGTCGGCCCACCACTGAAGATAGATCCGCCACTCCCCGCGTGCGGGGGAAACAATCCAACTATCATTTATTGTCAAGGTAGGGTCTTAAATTCTACGATTTAGTTTCTTTCCTTCCGTCAAACTTTGGGCCAGCTGCCAAGGAGTACGTTAAAATATTGTTGTCATGTGAACTAATAGCCCTCTGAAAACAGTATATTATTATACTCATTAGGCACGATGTAGTATTCGCTAAAATGAGGAAGAATTTAGAGGACATTTTAAAATAAAATCGTGTATTTATATTTAGCTATTTATAATTTGGATGTCATATAACTGAATTCATCTGAAAACACGTGTGCATTCGTTGAAGATTGTGCAATGTGTTACGTGGATACTGAAATATGTTTCAACTGATGATACTTAAAAAAAAATTACATAATTTTATAAAAGCCATTATTTTGTCGAGTTAATTACAAGGAACAATATTTTTACAGCCGAAATAAAAAAGTAATAAAAACAAACTACAACCACATGCTTTTTTATTTCGCTAAAGAATTACCTAATAGTTTAAAATAAAGGTTAACTTAAAAATAAAAGATAAAAACACTAAGAAAAATCCACGGTGTGTCATTTGACCAGACTATTCCGGTCGGAGTCGGAATGCGTTCTCAACATCTGTTGGGCACTAACTCACTCATGACGTAGCCGTATTATATACAACGTCAACTTGTATATCTAGGAGAATAACAATTGGAAAACCTTTTGAACTAGTAGTTGCTGTCAAGTCTATTATGACAGAATACATATTAACATTAAAAGTGCAAACACTTTCTGTTTATCTGTTACCTTTTCACGCATTTACGGTTGAACGGATTAGGGTAAAACTTGGCGTACCGATGGACCATGACCTTGGTTAGCACATAGGATTTGGAATATAGTATGAAGCAATGAATTAGCATTATTCTTCGAAATGATTCTTCTTGTGATTGGTAGTGTGTCCATAATTAGGATGATGGTCAAAGAGAGCAGTGCTTGGAGGAAACCTATGTACAGCAGCGGACTTATGACTGAAATTATTTTAGTGAATCTCCTGAACGTGCAAAATAATCTTCTTTCCGATACAATGACATAACATTCGTCTAGTTATCTATATTACTTTGGCCCAGTAGGTCGCTACGATGAACTTGCGATATATGTAATAATCTCTAAAGATTCTCCACCGTAAAGGTCAAAATAAACGAGCATGTTAACAAAAGATGTCTCGAGCCGTTATTGTTGTTATAGATTGAAATAGATATCGAATTATTTGTAAGCAGACCACGATGTTTGTATCTCTCTAGAGTAAGAAATGGAATCAATGTTTTGGAAAGCCCTAGAGACGTCTGAAATATCGAGTAAAAAAGGAATGGATATCTAAAAGAGGCTATATATTTACATATACATAATATATCATACACCACTCTTCATATATTATATTTAGGTACCTTCTTACATTATACCTAAAAAACAAAAGAAAGCGTACAACAACAGAAATTATTATTAAAGTATTACAAAGTACCATATTGACAAAAAGAGCTCATCGAGCCAAACAGATTACCCAGTTTGTTGTTCTTTAATTTCTGTGGCTAAAAGTTCTATCCCATCTAACAGCTGTCAGGTCAATCTTCGTTGTAGTAACAGAACTCTGAACCAATCTATATAAAAATATAATATGCATGTACATAATAGGTTGGGGAAAAAGTTTCTTCGCATTTTTTAAGAAAATTCAAAACATTTTTAATAAAGTTTATTTACATTTAACTAAAGTATGTAGGTACCATTTTGTTCGATAACTTTTTGCCATCTTGTAGGTAGCGACATGATCCCACTGCTATAGAAATTTTGGGACTTCTGGTCAAAATACCGCGACAAGTGGTTTTGGCAGTCCTCTCGTGATGTTAACCTGACACTGCCTAAAGAGTTCTGAAGAGACCGAAACAGGTGGAAATCTGAAGGTGCATGGTCAGGACTATACGGCGGATGCATTAACACCTCCCAGCCAAACTCTCTTAATTTTTGTTGGGTGGCTAAAGATGTGTGAGGTCTAGCGTTATCATGATGAAAAACCACACCCCTTCTGTTGATTAATTCCGGCCGCTTTCTCTCAACTTCTTGTTTTAATCTCATCAGTTGTTCGCAGTAGAGTTCAGAATCGATGGTCCTGCCTGGTGGTAACAGCTCATAATGAATAATGCCCTTCCTATTCCACCACACACACAGCATCACCTTGTTGCGAGTTAACCCGGGTTTCGCCAGTCAGTGAAGCCTGACCGGCCTTTGACCACGACCTTTTTCGCATGTTCTTGTCATACGTGATCCACTTTTCATCACCAGTTATCAGCTTCTTCAAAATGGTTCGGTTTCATTACGTCGTAATAAAGAATCATAAATGAGTACACGGTTCATTAGGTTTCTTTCAGTGAGCTCGTGAGGTACCCAAATGTCGAGCTTTTTTGTGTACCCAGTTTTTTTCAAATGCGCCAAAACTGTTTTGTGGTCAATTTCCAGTTCTTCAGCTACGTCGTAACTACTGGTATGCCGATCTTGCTCCACTTTTTCAAAAATGGCATCCATTTTATCCATAATAGGGCGACCAGAGCGACGCGCATCTTTGACATCAAAATTTCCGGATTGAAAACGCTTAAACCAAATTTGTGCTACTCTCACAGACACTACACTAGGTCCATAAACATCGCAAATTTTTTTCGCGGCTTGCGTTGCATTTTTACCTTTTTTGTAGTAAAATTTTAAAATGTATCGAATTTCTTCATTAGATTCACTCATCTTGACGGTACGAAAGACAAATGAAAAGCACACATTTTCCTAATTTGAATTTGGAATTATGTTCTTTAAAATTTAAACTTTCAATGATACCAAAACCAGCCAGATACAAATAGTATAGCCAAAGAGATTTTATTACACGTTCATACATACTATAATGCGAAAAGACTTTTTCCCCAACCTAATATATTTACATACTAGCTTTTGCCAGCGGCTTCGCCCGCGTGGAGGTCGGAAATTATCCCGTAGGAACGTACTACCGGGATAAAAAGTACCATATGTGTTAATCCAGGATAAAAACTATCTGTGGCCAAATTTCATTCAAATCCGTTCAGTAGTTTTTGCGTGAAAGGGTAACAAACATACACATACATCCATCCTCACAAACTTTCGCGTTTATAATATTAGTAGGATACAACACTGAAGTGACTGTTTGTAATGTCAAAATAACAGCTTTTAATATGAAAGTATAATCATCATCATTTCAGCCGAAAAACGTCCACTGCTGGACATAAACATCCACCACATTGGGACTCCGGAGGGTTTGCCATAATCGCCATGGTTGGCAGGCGGGTTGGCGATCGCAATATGGTGGTAAAATGCACAGAGAACGCTGCTACCCATTCTCTAGTAAGTCCTTTATTCGCCTCTTACAACAACCACGGGAAAAAATGCGATGGTGCTATTCTTTACGTTCGGCACCACACGGAACATAAAATAATATGATAGTATATACGATAATTATAATAAAAAAGAAAAAATCTTGTCTGTTTGTTCCGGTTAGTCTCAGAAACGGCTAAACTGATCTTGACAGGACTTACACTGACAGTTAGCTGATGTTAAAAGACTTAACATAGCCAGTAGCACGTTCTCTACCACTCGGACGAAGCCACGGGGAGAGCTAGTTTAATACAAGACTAACATGTATTACAACAACTGTACCAACTTAGGTTGTAGCTATCACCGACAACCTTGCCATCGGTTGTTTGATTCGCTCCCACTCGTGTTTGTTTGAGTACATGTCTCTTTGATCTGTTCGACAGAACTTCACCCAATCGATAATTTTAACATGGTACTGGCAAGTTTGTGCTCTCACAGTACAAGTTGTGATTCCTCTTGGTAACTATCCGTCTACGGTCTCAAAGAACAGCCCAATAGGTTATTCTAGGAGTACTAATACTCAGAGAGTATATCGGTTTATAATCTGGGATGGTAACCTGTTACCATGGATTCAGAATATGATTCTGGACCCCCTTTTTTTGGATGAGAAATCATCAAATGACGTCTTCCGCTCTGTGAGGAGCGGAAAGGCGTGTCAGACTTTTACTGACTAAAACCCACACGTGTCCCTTCAGTTGCCCATATGCCAGGGCCACGGTATCTCTTTCGAACAGATCTCGCGACGCTGGCTGGACACCCTTGTGATGAAATTTTTCGTCCGACGTGTTATTACAAAAAAAAAAAATGGCTCGTGTAAATTATTACATCACGAATGCTCTCAAAACGATGAAGGAAAACATCGTGAGGAATCCGGTATGTCCAAGAACCATGAATTCAAAGACATGTGTCATTTATCAACCCGCATTGGGCCCGCGTGGTAGATTACAGCCCACTCTTTCACAAAGAGGAGGCCTCTGTCCCAGCAGTGGGGACATTATAAGCTGATTATAATGAGTGTACACCTTTGAGTATACACATTCAGTTTAGCTTGTTTCTAGAATTCGTGCTGAATTCATGGTACAGTTTGCGCGTCGATATCCCTGCTCAACTGCCTGTATAATAATTCGACGGACGTAAGGAATTGCACCATCCCATTTCTACCCGTGGGTTTCGGAAAAGGTGACTAAATAATACTAGAATATTTCTAGAGAATAGGCAGCAGCGGTCTCTATGCATTTTACCATCACACTACGATTGCCAACCCGCGCCAAGCGTCGCGCCAAGCGTGGCGATTGTGGCAAATACTCCCAAAATGGGGAGGCCTATGTCCAGCTGTGGGCATTTTTCGGCTAAAATGATGATGATGATGATGAATTAGTTGAAAGCATTCTACACTTATCTTTTCGAAACTAAAATTCAACCGAAAACTATAGCTACAATAGGTATAAATTACTCTACAAGACCAGCCAAAATAGTTTTATTTAAGAATCTCGTATCTCGTAAACATAGACGCTTTTAATTCACCACTTATCGTTTTCATTGTGTGGAGATGCATTACGGACAGACTAAATAACGAGAACCATTATAGATCTAATGTTTTGCGCTTAATGTAATGACGCACATTTTTATAATGGATATTATATTTACACAAAATACGCCATCTTGCTGATTGATTTTTATTTTTTTGAAACTGAGAAAATTGTGAAGTTATCTCTACTGTAGATACTCGTGTAACTAAAAATGGTGTATCGTTTTTAATTACGAAAGTCTCTTGTGACATAATCTTTATATTAATACGTGAAATAAAAACGTTGTATCATTAAATTATGCGTACGGTAAATTCACACTCCTGTGAATTGTGGCACGGTTATAATTTATATGAAGAAGGAGTGCAGTAAGCTTGTAGTTTTATTTAAAAATGCACTAGAAATACATTAAGTTTTAAATGAGTTATTGTTGAATTTCGACCACTGGGTGACTACTAGTATGAATAGAAACTTCACAGCATTTAACAAGACAGTATTAAAGTTTCCACTAACAGTCGCTACTCCTCTCTACTACATTTTTTTTATGACAGCTTCAGAATTTTTCTTCTTCTTCACATTTTTATGAAAACTTTATAAAAATAGTGCTACCAATATCGCGTCACACTATCGCGTGCCACACTGTCTGAACCTTTAAACCAATTGCCGAGACATGAAATGGAAATCAAAGCTTTTCTTTCTTAGATACCCAATGTATAAAGTCGGTCAGTTCTCACGGTTAAAGAGACTGACGACTTTGTAAAGTACGACAAACATTTTTTACCCTAGACCCAGGGTTGAAACTTATCTAAAAGTGCACTAATAGCGCCTAACCTTTTTATTAGTATGAGATCGCAGGTCAACCTATGGGGTTGTCGGCTGCTTAACCGGACTTGCCTGTGGCCACTTTAGTCAATTAAGGCCTCCAGTCAAGGCTTAAAACCTTAAAGCTAGAGCGTAGTACTACTCGCTAAGGGCACCCCCTGTTGTGTACTGACCTCGGTTTAGGGCATCGCTGGTGGCGGGCAGCAAGGGACGGGCTGGATTGGAATGATTATTATATTTAGGGACAACTATAAAGCTACAGGCTCAGCGGCGCGGATTAGCTCGAGCAAGGGTCGAAGCGGATAGCGCCTTAACAACAATCGATAAATTATAAAAGGTTTGTTTTGCAAGAACTCGCCACAAATAATCCCCAATAAAAACTTCAAAGTACAACAATCGTTTAAGGCACCAATCAGCATCGATTAAAAATCGATTAACCTACTGATATCAAGAACAACATTGTTTACAGAAACACACGTTTAGTGCGGGCTCGTAAAGGTCTTGCACTCGCCGAACACTTGAAATAACTTTATTGATGGAACGGCCCATTAAAGTTTGATGTTCGCTGTCATAATGGCCGCTGTTCAGCTCATGTTTACATTGTCGCACACATAAATTTACACAAGCAAACTGACAAACGGATTTTTAATTATGTTGTACTGCTTTGTGTATGCTGTAAACAAAGATATTATATTGTGATTTCTGGCGAAAACTCTGGTTATATTTGTTAAATATTTATCTTTTTTCGTCCATCGCTTGAGCACTAATTATCGTAGGTACAGACGCAAAATTACCCAAGAATCTAAAAATAAGGTAGGTAGTTAAATGAAAATACTAAATAAAAGAAATAAACTCTACGTTAAAGGTGATCGACAAAAGCGTTTTGCAAAAAATTACAAAAAGATTATTCTGATGAAAAACATGGCTGACTGACACTTTGTTAACGCCAGTTCCAAATATGAAACTACAAAGTGACGTCACGTTACATTTTGTACAATGTAACGTCAGAATCGACGCATAACTTCAGCTCATAAAAGAGTTCGCATACTCGTTCATTCACTTTTATTTAATGTAAAATGTAGTCCAACTATAACTCACGCAATGCCTAGTAATGGCTTTTTGTTTGAAAAGGAGCCAAACGCATTTATACGTTCTGTCGAAATTGTTTTAACATTATTTCGAGTGTGGAACTCAATAAGTGGTCTATTGGCAGTTTTATTGTACGTAGCATTACGCGGGAAAGGTATATTATGGGCTCCCGAATGTTTCCATAACTAGTTGGGAAATCCAATAGGTTTATATTATTGAATTAAATATTCAGTACCTGGATGACCGAGCTTTGCTCGGTATATTTTCTTTTTATTGGTCAATTGGTTTTTTTAGAAATTATATTTAAATACAATTTACATTTTGTTATTTTTCTTCTCATAAAAAAGCAAGTTTATGTTTAAGTTGATTATCGATAAACTTGATTATTGAAAACACGAATAAAACGACATTTCCTAAAAATGAATCCTAGTTAGATTGATTTATCGCCCTCGAAACCCCATGTATACTAAATTTCATGAAAATCGTTGGAGCCGTTTCCGAGATTCAGATTATATATAAATATATACAAGAATTGCTCGTTTACAGATATAAGATATTACCTACTTGCTTATTAGTTCATAATTAACAAAAGTGAAAATACAACAGCGTCAACAAAACAACAATTTATTGTTTATTTTGCGAGCAACGTCTTTGGCGAGGGACACTTCCAGATTTATGGCACAAATTGTACGACGACACGTTAGTTCGTCTTATAAATGTTGAACAATAAAAGCCACAACATAATATTTTACTCTATTTAATGGTATAGGATTCCTGCTACAACAACATTTTAAAGATGACGCAATTATTTCGCCTGACACTGCTCGTGAATGCTAATTTTAAAAACATTCAGTCAAATGGATAAATAGACGTCCAAATAGAAATAAATGGGCGGATAAAGTTCCATGATAAAATCTTGATTCGCACCACGGCAATTTAAATACATAGTTCTTATTTTAAAATTCGCAATTCCGAACCGTTAGGTCTCGAGCGTAAAGATAGCTCGAGATTAATTGAGACTTCCTGTTTTTTTTTTTTACAAGCTTTATTTAATTGGCCTTTTTAGTTAGTATGTTTTGGTCAAATCTTGCTAGCCCAAATTCCTTTCATTCTCTGGATTTGACATTTTACATGGTGATTCGGCGTTAACAGTTATTTAATTGGGCAGAGTCAGGAAATTGAACATTTCGGGAGCAAAACATACAGTAAAAAGTAATATCTACTGTCTTAAGAATATGACTATGAATTTATCTAAGACGTTAGAGTAATAACAGATATTAGAACGTAGTATTGACATGTTGATAGATGGATTAACTGGCTTGGCGTAACGTGATCGATTTCGTCTTCGTCTTGATATTTGAAAATTGTACTTCAAATTACAAGATGAAATATAGAATGGGTGGCATATCACGCAACCATTGATTGATTCAGAACATAATTCTGGAAGCCCTTTTAAATGTTTTATTAGGTTTAAAAAAAAAAATAAGTTGTTCCTACATTTTAACCACGTAGGTACTTTTCAATGAAACCGCAGATTTCTTCTGAAAACCAACGTAACAGTTCTACGATGGGGTTATAAAATGTGCTAAAATTTAGGTTTCGGTTGCGCATCGATTTCCCAGACAAGTAAACATAATATCACGCCTTCCCCAAAGGGTTAGATAGAGATAGATATATCTATGTATAGTATATATCTATAGTACACCCACATTTCGCGAGTTATATTTTAGTCTGATGTAATAGGCCGCGAGCCTATTGCCATCTACCGAGCACAAATCCAGTCTCTGGGCTGCTACTGAGAAATTCCAGCTAGAAAAATCGAACAATACTTTGCCCGAAATCAGGACTTCTTGCTCAGTATTAGCGCTTGCGACCACTTGACCAACCAATCATACTGTATATACATGTTAGAAGGTGTTTCTAGAATAATCGATATTGGATCTGGGTGGTGCAGGACGTAAAGAATAGCACCATCTCATTTCTTCTTGTGGGTGTCGTAAAAGGCGACTAAGGGATTTACTACCTGCCAGAGTCGCGAGATCTGTTCGAAAGAGTTCCATGGCTCTGGCATATAGGCAACTGAAGGAACACGGGTGGGTTATAGTCAGTAAAAGTCTGAAACGCCGTTCCGCCGCCGTTGACAATCCCGTTCCACTCTAGAGCGGGAGAAGTCATTTGATGATTTCCCACCCACAAAAAAAGGACTTACTAGAGAATGGGCAGCATCGCAACCCTCCTACCCCCCCCCCCCCTTCTTGGGGGTCACCTATGTCCAGTAATGTACGTCTTTCGGCTGAAATGATGATGATACATCGATATTGTAGTCACGTAAACATAACCTAGTGGGGCGCACTGACAACTTTACGTCTACCTAAACCTAATACTGCCCGTCCAGTGAACGATTTCGAGCAGCCTACGAGCATCATAACCTTTAAATATTATAACTCCCATAAAGTGAGCTAACCCGTCCGACGCTGGCAACCCTGGCTCTGTTTGTTTGAATATTTTATACGAACATTTCTCGGGAACATCCTCAGACGCAGCTGGAGTGACGGTCACATGTTCAATATATTTATACGATTTTTCTTCTACGTTGGTCGTAAATAGTAATACGCCATGAAATATGACGTACTTACTATGTTATTGTGATCGTCTTTTGTTGAAAGATGGTGTTCTAGTTGTAGACGGTAATTTATTGGAAAACGTTTAATTACAAAAAAAAAACTCGGTGATATGTATGTAGTAGGTATGCATCAACGTCCAGAGTATAAGCACTCAACAGGTGTTAAAATATTGGTATTATATGAATGGGAAAGCTCTCTATGACGAAATCGCTATTTTACGAACATAAAGTATTTGTGGTTTTGTATAACCCTCTATTTTTAAGTATTATTATCCTACCAAATAGTGAAGGGCGGGCGTTTTGGGGGGCTGTCTTATGTACCTAATGTAATGTTGAAAAATGCTGTGTCCGTTTGTTTAAATGACTTTTGATTTTGGTTTTTGTATGTTTATGTATTACGCTTTCACGCTAAAACGGTTGAGCGGATTTGGATGAAATATGGCACACAGATAGACCATGACCTGGGCTACTTTCCGTTCTGAATCAACGATGAAATTGCGGGCAAGAACTAGTAATAATTACATACCAAACCATATTGCTTTATATATACACGCATCTAAACCAAATAATGCAGTAACATTTTTGAATACAAATCAGTAGGTATTCGAACATGTGTTCGGCGCGTTTGTTTATGGCAGTCAAACAGATTATAAATAGTAATTTATGGCAACATTGATACGGGAACAGACAACGAATTCCATTATTTCATTGAATTATTGGCGCAATTTGGCAATGATTGTATTTCCCCGTTCCGTTCTATTCACAATGGTTTTCAATGAGTTATGTTAATTTTTCTTAGGTATATTTCGTGAAATCATTATTTCAGCCAAAAACTTCCACTGTTGGACATAGGCCTCCTCAAATCTGGAGAGGGTTGCCATAATCACCACGCGTGGCAAGCGAGTTGACAATCGTAGTAAGGTGATAAAATGGATAGGGAATGCAGCTGCCCATTCTCTAGTAAGTTCCTTAGTTCCTTTAAACACTTTTTAATTTCGTGTAATAACTAAGTTTAATATTAATTTATTACTCATATAAAACTTTTGAAATTAATGTAGGTGAGGCTCATCAAAATCCATCGTTTAGAGAAGAAGATCTAAGCAGTCATACAGACAGGAACGAAAAGCAACTTTGTTCTTATACTCTCAATATAGGTATAGACTGGACATGTTATGACATAAGTATCTAGGTAGATAATAAAATAAATGGTCTCGAATTATCGTTGACCTTTATATTCCGACGATAATAAGTAAAACAAATTGCCAAACACGAGGCACGAGCTCTTCAGTTAAAAAAATAAACCCGTTGTCCCTACAGTAAGTTTTTGACGTTTTTGTTCGAATTACCAGCCGCGTCGGAGCGGTCACGTAGCGCCCCCGGATTAACTTAAAACGTAGGCTTTAAAAAATTGAATACAATAAAATCTTACATTTTCGCCCTTTTTATGTCGGCACGATGAAAACGTGAGCTGCTTTCTCTTGTTTTTATAGACATTGGCGAATAACTGATGGATTGATTTTTGATCTTGGAGAAGGGCATACGTTTATCTTGATATAGAGTTAGTAGATAGTAAAAAAAATATCCACCAGACCAAATTTTCAAGGCCTTGGCGACCAATCTCAGCGGATATATTATCTATACAAAAATAAAACTGAAGTAGCTGTTTCTAATGTCAAAATAACAGGTACCGTGTGGTGCCGGACATAAAGAATAGCATCACCCCATTTCTTCCCGTGGGTGTCGTAAAAGTCGACAGGGACTTACTGGAGAATGGGCAGCAGCGATCTGAATGCATTTTACCACCATACTGCGATCACCAATCCGCTTGCCAAGCGTGGCGGTTATGGCAAAGCCCTCCAAATTGGGGGAGGCCTATGTCCAACAGTGGACGTATTACGGCTGAAATGATGACTAAATGCATATGATGGGCTAAGGGGCAGAATCGACTAAGTCACAAAAACTGGGCTGTATTTTGGATTTAACAGGAAATAAGTAGCTAAGGCCATGACTAAGCCACTTCTTCTCTGCCAAAGCGAATGTGAAACGGGTAACTTTTATGGAGATGACAAACCCAATATCGATAACATACCATATTTCCTTTTAAAATCAGTAATTTATGTATGAGAAATATTTTTAAGTTAGCTATAAAAGGATATCAAAACTTCAAATACTGACAAATTTGGTGAATGTGACTAAGCGAGTTCTTCCCATCAGCCCTTCATATGAAAGTATACACGGTATCAAGGTACTTTTAGCACTTTTATTTGTCTTATTTATTTATTTAACCATTTATGTACACAACTATTTAAACAGACAAGAAGATTATAACAGAAAAATTGGAACAGAGGTGATCTTACTGTTTGTCTGTTTGTTTCAGCTTACCTCCGAAACATCTGGACCTACTTTAACAGGACCTAAATCTGTGAACCTAATTTCATTGAGCGATAGCTGATGTTATATAGAGTAACAAGTCCACACGGATAAAGTGGCAGGCAGAGCTGGAAGTGCATAATTGTATGCGCAAACACTGACGCACATTCTTTTCTTACTGGGGTTCCAGATTTTTCTTAGTAACAGCTCAGAGAATGGTAGTTGTCGATATGATATCCCAGAGCCTCGAAAAGCACGTTAAACCGTTGGTCCTGCCCCAGATCTCTCTCGAGTCGTGTCGGATTGCCGTCCCACCGGACTATTGGAGTGATTAAACTAATATATAGTAAAACCTTATTTAGATTATCCGTGTTTTTTTTAGTATTTTTTTTAGCTAATGCTATAAAAAGTAATATAATAGAATGCGCTCAGTACATGTTCGTCGCAAAGCAGACAAATTAATTAAAAACAAAATGAAACTCATTCACTAAAGTAAGCCATAACGAAGAGTGCTAATTAAATTAAATACCCCTTATCTCATGTATTTAAATACAAATGCACGAACACAGTCACAGAATGAATAACTAAACACAGATAAAATAAAGGGATAGTTAGAATGCAAATGAAGTAGGTACCAAAGAGTATTCATTAAGTTACTATGGCCAAAATTAACGCAGTAAATACAATTTCCTTCGCAATTTTATTTAAAAAAATGTGCCTTTAAATTTGGAATTTTCCCGCGGGTTCGGTTGTTTTTTATGTTGGCACTCTTGATCTAAAATGTCTAACTCTACTTACTCCCATTGAATGCAGGTACCGAATTTTCTTGGTCAAGTTATTTTCAAAAGAAAATGTATTTCTACTCAAAAGAGATTTATTATTTTTGTTTTCGTTACCCTGTGGTGCTTTTTACTTCTTAGGGAGCAAATGAAACTCTTTAAAATATACTTAAGGGAGAAAACGATGCCATTTTAGCAACAGATAATGCAATGCAAACTCAACAAGATTAACTACTTCGGAAAAAAAATAAAGAAAATTAAGCGGAACAAACATTTTCTTAGCACACCACTAACAGGCGTGGTCCGAGGGGGGGGTTCTAGGGGTCATGACCCCCCCCAAAGACAGTCATGCTGACCCTGAACGATTGAAAATTGTTCTCAATTGAGCCACGGAGACTCCGATGGACATTTCCAAAAAGATTATAACCCGGGACATCATGCTGATCAGTAGCGCTTGCGACTACTAGACCAAAGAGGATGTACCTTTCTAAAAATATTCTTCAGTAGGTACTCATGGTGACCCCCCCCCCCCCAAAATGTTAGGCTGCGACCGCGCCTGACCACTAAAAGCCCAAGATGAGGTTATTTTTTATGATATTTATCATTTTCTCGTTCAAGAACTCAAACTCGCCGTCTTAATTTGCGTCCCGTAACAAATTACACACTTTTTCTTAACAAAAAGTTGTTTTATAAAGTGCCTTGAGGAAGATTGATGTCCATTAGTAAGTAATTTCCTAAACAATTTCAGGAAAGGACACGGCGTTAATCGAACGAAGCATGATTATTCCATGTTTCTGTTCAATCAAAGAAAACGTTTTCTTTGTTCTTAAAAAAGCGAAACTCTTTAAAACAAACAAATCTTATTTTTACATTCTTTGTGACTTCGCTTTTTTTTCTGGGTGGGGAATCATCAAATGACGTCTCCCGCTCTGAGCGGAGCGTCCGTGACCTTCGTGACCCTAGCAGGCATCGGTCTTCGTGGACCCCTTCAATATTTGCTGAGACCTCTTTGACGCGCGCGTGGAACACAACGCGCCGTCGACCCGGGCCTGGTCCTTACCGGGCGGCGAGTTACCCATTACTCGTCGCCCGCAAGCCCTCTGTGACTATGCTGAAGTTAAACTGTGAGAAATTTTCAAAACTCCTTTAAATTTCCGTTGGATATGAAAAATGTTATAGATCTAATATAGCAGTGATGGCCCAGTGGTATCGGCCTCGTCTTTAAACTAGTACGTTATGGGTTCCAACTCAGTCCTTACTTTGTGTAAATATGTAATTTCATCACCACGCCTCTCAAAACGGTGAAGAAAAATATCATGCGGAAACCGACATGTCTTTGTCGAGGCCAAGTGACATCTATCAACCAACACTGGGCTTATATCGTAGATTGCAGCCCGCTCCCTCTCGAGGACAATAGGCCTATAAATACCTAAATACCTAAGGACAACCAACACACCATTATCTAATCCCAAACTAGGCAGAGCCTGTACTATGGTAATCAGACAACTGATAAATATACTTATATATTTCTAAATACATACATATTATAGATAAATTACACCCAGACACAGAACAAATGATTGAGCTCATCACACAAACATTCGTTCTGGGTGGGAATCGAACCCACGACCTCAGTCTTTGCAGTCAGGGTCACTAACCATTAGACTAACAGGCCAGTCAAATGTGTCCTATGTCCCAACAGTGGGAACATTATAGACTGATTATGCTTACATAGACATATTGTTGAATAATAATAAATACAACAGACTTCCCAAAATTCTTGCCATCATTCCTCCAAGAAAGTCCAGGGAAAATTATTTCAACGGGATTTGTTAATATTGTTCTAAAACCGTTTCCAACTAAATAAACCCGTTCTTTTGTTTATATAATATAAAAGGAGCTTTTAAAATGTCCACTCAACCTTCCAAAGGTGTCAGTTATGCAAAGTTCTTTCCTCATAGCCGCTTGTACCAAATAGTTTGACAATTCGGAACATTACACCGCGCGGTCGTATGGGCGAAGAGCACTGTGTTACATTACAAAGGGTGTCAGTCGACTTGTTTTTATTTATATTGCTCCTGATTGATAGAGACCCAATTCTTTTGTAGTTATTTTAAGCTGATGGACGCGTTACTCACGTTGTTACCGCTTCAGTTTATTAAAGGCTAGTATTTGAGTTTTCAAACTGTATAGACTTAATAAACTAATATTTTAACGTAACAGAATCCTATTCTACTTGTCATAAATGTGAAAGTTTGGATGTATGGATGTTTGTTAATCACGCAGATTTGTATGTTTGGCACACATACATTATATCCTGGACTAACATACTTTTTATCCTGGTAGTACGTTCCCGCTGTGGAATAATTTTATAAGATATATGTACCTAACGGTTTTTTTAGAAAACAAGATTTTTTTGTAGGCATGGCATAACTCATTGAGTTTATTTTTGAATTAAGAACCTATCAGAAATCGAGATACAGTTCCACAAAACCAACAACTTAGTCTGGTCGTAGGTTGTCAATTTTGTACAAACTACTAAAGTTGGCATAAAGTTCGAAATACAAAAACTATTGTGAAGGTTTAAGCTTTGTAATGAGATGGTAAGTGTTTGATATCACCTAAATAATGCTGACACCGCACTAAGGATTTTCAATGTATCTAAGTATCAGTATTGAGAGTTAATTCAGTCCCCGGTTTTTAACCAAAACGATCAGTGATACTATCAATACGGCGCATTGTATTCCGAACGTTCGTTCAACCCACATTCGGCACCGTTTCCTGACGATAACCGGAGCAAGCTTCGCATCGAAATTAATTTAAATAGGCACATCCTTGTCTTTCTGCTCCACTGAACCCGATTCGATTTGCAATTTCTACACCCCAATAGTTCCGTTTCGTTCACTGACTTAAAATTACTAGAAAGTTTGCTACTCCACTCCCTTTTTATTTGTTTCGGAATCGCCCGCCTGCGTAAGCTGAGTTAGTTCTTATTTTTTAGCTTTCAAACCTCGTGGTCGGCGATGTGGAAAAATCCGCGTTGGTTCCTCGGCTGTGATAAATTACCTGCAAATAATGGATAGCTACTTTAATTATGTTGGTTGGGTAAATATGTTGTAGTTTTTGTCGTATTTTTTGTGTAGGAAAATACTTCAGTCGATAAAGTTTCTAGTGAACATTTGTAGTGAAATAATAGCTCACTTCAGGAAGTATCTCACTGAACAGACAGTTGGCCATCAACTTCAGTGACATCTGTTCAAATGAAATTTTAAATTGGTAAAGAATAAAATGAAGCACGCCATCCAGTGACAAGTAGTTCTACGCACAAGTAGTGGCATAATACAAGAAAAATAACTACGAAGATATCATCAGTTCTAGACAATGCGATATAAAAACATTTTAGAAAATCACATAAAGATGTCCCTAGAAAATATTTAGATGGGCTCGTAAATCCCTGAAACAATGTTTTGAAAGCGATCGCGTTCGTAGGTACGCGTAGTACAAAGTAGTCGCCAAATGTCTATACATAATTTTCAAGGAAATGTCGAGTAAAACGGGATGTCATTTAGATGGATAGAACAAATGGAATCATGTCGGCGTACGCTCCGAGTCTCCGAGACGACGACATTGAAAATCACATTAATTTTTGAATTTATGTTCCATGAAAAAAAAAGTTGTCATCTGATTGTCATCCGGACATTGTTGTACCACGGTTCTATTTACGTAGGTATTTTACTAAACTTTTAAGTGGCCCAGCTTTTTTAAAGCATCATAAACTTCGCCGAAATTAGGAAAGAGCGACAGTTGTTGATCTATTATAAATTATTTGTTGAACATTGATGATCCCTTTACTCGTCTAAAACTGAAGTTTTAATGTTCAAACAGATGTAGGTAGACAGCTGATGCTACTAACCAAGCGTCTCTAAGATGTTTGTAGTACCTAGGTACTTACGTAGTTTCGAGCGTTGCTAATGCGTTATGTCCGACATCGTGTAGACCACGGTTGAGTTACTGCCGAACCGACGTGAAACATGAACTTCACGTAACATACATATGTGCAATGTGCATGCATAATGCAGTTAACATTGTACCAACTTACTAACTTGGCTTTAAGTCTTATCGCAAAGTTGGTTGACTTTGAACTTCGGTACAAACACGTAAGCTGCTAGATGTATTGGACTTTCAACTTTAAAACAATTGAAGTAGAAATAAAAAATACCTCAAAAAGATTTTAGTTTTATACTACAATAAAATCTTTTTGAGGTATTTTTTATTGATCTCAAGCACCCCACGCTTTTCACATTCAAATGTTTACATTTATTAATCACTCCAATTTTATTTTGAATTTTTCAGAAACCACTGCTTGTTTTTAGTTTTTTAAACTATTACTTATTTTCTATTTTGTAGTTCCGCTAGCAACAAAAGCGTATTTTGTTTTCCATCCTGGTGATTCTTGCCAGGATAATGGCACACATTTATGAAATTATTGTCTTCTTATCGGTCCTTGATAAGTTTGCAAAGTTTTAAATGAATCCGAAGTTCTGAAAGGGAGGATCACGGTCAAAGATTCCATTACACACATACCAAGTTTAATAAAAGCGTCTTAAAAACCAACGAAGAAATAAATCAGAATTAAAATCTTTTTTACGGGACTCTTGTCTTTGAAAGCCAGTAAGCACAATGTGACTTTCCATTTTTGAAACGTGTCGACATTCACAATTCTTTGAACAAAACTAGGCCGTAGAACACTACTGTCCCCTAAACTAAAGATTGTTCTATATATTTGACGGGCGCATAGTCACTGGCAAACTCTCGCGTCATCTACGAATAAACACTAGTACGCACTGAAAATAAAATATTATGCGATCGCATTTGTAACGCACGGTCAGAAATAGCTCCGTGTGTCACGACAGTGTACACCGGCCTAGTATGGCAGGGGGGACATTATTGTCTCACACATTGGTGCCGTATTCGAGACTTGTGTGCCAATTTTGACTGCTTATTAAGATGGAGACTGATTGTAACGCATCTTTCGTATTGTGATTTTCTGCAGCTAAAGAATTGCCTTCCAGGGTCGCGAGATCAATCAATCAATCAATTTATTTATTTTCTCACCACAATATTAAAAAGTTTACAGGTCCATATTATATTTTTGTCTTAAGGCCCTCTTGTAGTTGAAGACGTTTCGGCGAACACTGGCCGGTCGTTGCGAGCGCTTGAGCTGCTAGATTTTGTGTATAATTGTTTCGTGGAGACAAAATGATAAGGAAATTATAAAATATTTTCTCAACATACCCTAAAAAACAATAAAACCTATCTTTTGGTATGAGTTTTACATGGTTTAATGATGGAATCTCTTCAAGGTACACGTTTTAAATGGCGATTTAGTGTCAACTTTATGATTATTTTTTATCGAGCCAATTGTTTTAATTCACGTTTCTATCTTCACACAGCGCTTAACAGTATGTTCAATTTTCCTAAATAATATTTTTTTTACGGAAACTAGCTATTTTGCTAGATTTACAGAGGTTTAAAAAAGTTAAAAAGTACTGCAACCTCGCCTTAAGCTATTAATACAAAAACAAAGCAAAAAAGCAAAGCAAATTATGGCAAAGCCCCCCATATTGGGGGAGGCCTAAGTCCAACAGTGGACGTCTTACGGCTGAAGTGTGTGTGTGTGTGACAATATTGTGGGGGACTGGTGCCTAAGCTAGGCCAAAACCTGTATTTCAGGACACCAGGTCTCCACTCCGAGTAACAATGTTTGGGCATATTATAGCGTTACACCATATTATTAATTATCATGCGGCGAGTACAGCGTTATGGAGAGTTGTGCGGTTGTGCACGAGAATGAGTGTGTAATTATGTATGTGCGTGTGTGTGTTTGTCTATGTGAGGGTGCGTGTGTGTGTGTGTGTTTTTATGAGTTTAGATTCGTTCGAAAGAGGTACTGTGGCCCTGGCATATGGGCAACTGAAGGAACACGGGTGGGTTTTAGTCAGTAAAAGTCTGACACGCCCTTCCGCTCCACCCAGAGTGGGAGACGTCATTTGATGATTTCTCACCCACAAAAAAAAAAACAAAAAAGAAATTCCAGCACCCAATTAGCTTCATTATGTGAGTTCGCTTTCATAATTGTAACGTTTGGCCTTCATCATAAATAGAAAATTGACTCTACAAAGCTTATCCACAGTAGATGTATCATCATGATTTCAACCGAAAGACGTCCATAACTGGATATAACCCTCCTCCAATTTGGGGGGTTTGCCATAATCGCCACGCTTGGCAGGCGGGTTGTCGATCGCAGTATGGTGGTAAAATTCATATAGAACGCTGCTGCCCATTTTCTGGATAGTCCCTCAGTCGCCTCTTACAACGCACATGGGAAAAAATCGAATGTTACTATTCTTTACGTCCGGTACCACACGGTACCAGCAGATGTGTGTATAACTATTAAATTTTGATTCCAAAACGAAATCAATGATCAAAGTAACGCGTGAGTCAAAGTAGACTATGCTATAAAAACACAATCATTGTAACTCAGTGTAATAATACACAGACCATTAATTCCCTGTCTGCGACTGTATGTCTGCACTAAAGTTACATTGTAGCACAGTTGTCTACGACGGACTTCGGCAACGCCTTTCACGAAGTACTTGTGACCTAAAACACGTTACAAAGTCGAACGGTCTGTCGGTAAATAATGGAGAACCCACACAGATTGCGCCCATGCGTTCTACCAACTATTCGCTTTGATTAAAACCGACAACACAGAACACAGACAGCTGTGTACGCGTTGAAGTGAATTTTTTAAGAAGAAAAAAAGCGTCTCTACCTCTGAAATTCCATTTTATCTTCACGCTATGACTGGCTAAAGGCCCAAATGAGTCTTTTTTTGTTAAGCTCCTCTCTGCACATCAATTTTCTGCTCGAAATTTGTCTAAGCCTCTCACGGATTATCGCTTTTCGTACCTCAGTGAGCGCTTAATAAATGACTAGTCACAAAGTAGGTACTAATGTCATGAAAAAGCATTATGTATTTTTAAGCTGATAACACGTAACTCGGGCTCATTCATACAGTTCCTGAATTCTTTACGACCTCCATTGCCTTTATTAGACTTTAGTCACGAACGAAAATTGTTCCTTCCGTCCGTCCGCGTCGAACGGAAAATCTACCCGCGCTGTTGTTAACATAAGCCATAGTAAGATTAGTTAACCAATAAGTACATGTAGGGTACTTTACTAGTAAAAGCTAGCGAAGCTCTCATCTATGCAACGTTAAAACGTTATGAGGCTAGTTGATATTCTGAATAATTCTCTCTTGTTACTCTTAATCAAAGTACGACGAAGCTCCTTTTATAAAAATATAACACAATCAGAATTGATAATACGTACTGATTTATAGAGCTGTGGTGGCCCAGTGATAATGGCCGTGACTTACTACTTGCAGATCGTAAGTTTAAGCCCAGAAGGCGGTTGAGGCGGTTAACCTTGTGTTAATTATTTCACCACTATTGCTCTCAAAATGGAGAAGAAAAACATTGTGTCGAAACCGGCATGTTCTAGAACCAGAAATTCGAAGACGTGTGACATCAGCGTACGCACTGGGTCCGCGAATTGGGTTACGGCCCATTCCCTCTAACCGAGAGGAGGCCTGTGTCCCAACATTGGCAACAATATAGGCTGCTTATGCATACTGTTGTAAAGTTTAAACATAGCACATGTGACTAAAGTTGATTAAAATACACAATATATTAGGTACTTTAAAGCGGTAGTATTAAAATTGAGAAAAGTTTTAATCCAAAAATACGAACCTAACTAAAAATGCAAACACTATTGAGATTTTCAGAGATATAATTATTAAACTTAGATGAGCACATACAGTCATGAATCGCAGTTCACAGGAAAGAGAGCGAATTGACAGCTAGGTCATTATCGGTGACCCAATAACAAAGTATGCGTTTACAAAGTAAATTCTATTGTTCATTATGCGAGACCTATTCCATGCATAATACCATCACTTTATTCTATGATGTTACGTTGACATTATGTTTACAAAGACAGCTCTAATAGTTAGTAGTTAACTTTTGACTAGCTTTGTCCATTAAAAGTTCTCTAAATTTGGGATAAACTTCAGTTGAAAGACTGCTGGATATAGGTACTCCTCCGCCAAGCATTTTGGGGCGGTTTCCTATTCCCCACGCTTGGCAGGTGGGTTGGCGATCGCAGTAAAATGGTAAAATGAATAGAAAACGCTGCTGCCCATTCTTTAGTAAGTCCCTTAGTCGCCTTCTACGACACTCACGGCAAAATGGAATGGTTACGTTCAGCACCACACGAAACTTACGTCTAAAAGAATTTAATATGTAAAACGTGTCAAGAAAATTTTCTGTACTATTGCGTCATGATGACGTTTTCCCAAACGTTTGCCGAAAGCTAGAAAAGATTCCATTAATTTTATTTCAGGTGGTTTGGTTGGTATCAGTCACAGAAAAACCTGATATTGATGTAGCTATAATCTGTAATAGCATAAGCATACGAGTAATCGGTCTATGATGTTCTTACTGCTGTGATACAGGAGTCGTGTTTTTGAGAGGGAGTGGGCCACGATCACGCGAACCCAGTACGGTTCATGTAACATACATACATACAAAAATTCACGCCTTGTTCCCATGGGGGTAGGCAGAAACCACGGAACGCCACCTGCTACGATCTCTACACACTCCTTTTGCCTCGTTTAGGTTCATACAATTGGTCATACACACACGCCGGTTGCGAGTACTATGCATCTGACCTTTCTGAAGAATATCACCAATAAGGTCCCTATATGTCCTCCTAGCGCGTCCCCTCCCGGTGTTTCCATTCACATCTGCCTTGTAAATACCTTTTGTGAGCCGTCCCTCATTCATCCTCTCAACATGACCAAACCATCTAAGCACATGTAATGTAACATGTCTTTGAATACCAAAATCGTACAACCGTAGATATACAGTAGAATATTATTAAAAGAAGTACCTATTTCCAAACATTCATCGAACACTGTTTCTATTAGACACAGCCAGGTATTTCCGAATTAAAAAATGTTTTCCAATTTTACACGTAAAATTAATAAAAGTTCCCACATAATAGAGTTGTGAATTATATTTTTGTATATATTCCATGAATAGGATAAAAATAAATGGTTTTATTATTAAAATATACTTAATCACGAAACAAATCTGGCAAAGATTCATTTCTAAACAAAGCTCTGGTTATTTCTCACTTTATCAATGTTATATTTTAAACCATTTTACCTTGAGTACAGAATAAACGCTTTAAATGTATAAATGTGTATTCAATTGCTACGATTCTTTGAGAAATATAAATCACATTATCTGATGTTCATCTCCATGCGGCCTTTGACGATAAAACCTTCTCCGATGATACTTATGTACTTACTATATACATTGATGAAAGGAATTTTCCACCGAAAAGGATCTATTTACGAGTGTCTATCAAAACAGTCTGCTTTAATCTTTTCAAATAGCGTATTTTCGAGCAAAGATTGTGTTGGTACAGAATTGCGTTCAGACATAGAATTGTGGAGGAAATTGATTTCATAAGCAGCTGTCTCTTCACATTTCCAACCTATATTACTGAGGAGAAAGAAAATGCGAGTTCAGGGCGTCATTCACTCTGTGAGAACATGGAGTAATTAGGGTACGGTTGCGTGGAGAGGAGGTAATATCGTCATTTGTAATATGAATTAGTGTAACCGCCAATATTACGAAATTGAGTCAAATATGTATACAGTTCAAATTGAAATGTTTCGCTCTATCGATTGGTGTCTTTAAAATCTCGATATCTTGAGAAAAGGGCCATTACGTTTACAAAGAGTACGTACGTTTGCGAAGACATTTTACATTTTATTCAACAAATTTTTGTCTAGTATAAAATTTTATAAGGTGAGCAATGTATGGGTTCATATAACGATAGACTTAGTCTCTTAAAAGTACTGACCCAGCGTGAAACAAATCAATAATGTAACAGTCATTTACTCGCGATATACGTTCAACTAGGTTTTATATTTTGTGAATTTCGAAACGCTGTTATTAGTTTAAAAAAAAAAACTTAATCGTACCATTTTATCTTCGAAATTGTAGGGTTCATAATTTATGGTTCAGATAACAGATGTCAACATTTCAAGAAAAATGCTCTGAACAACACCGCAATAGGATAAGTACCTACATACACAAAAACTTACAAATCTTTTTGTGAATTGTAATTTAGTTTTTGCCTTTTGGCGGTTACACTCATTCATATTACAACTGAAGATATGTATCGTCCTATACAAGAAATATAGCAAGAAAATAATAAAACAAACGATTACTTATATGGTAGACCAAAACCCGAGTTAGTCGGAGCGGAGGCCTGCGTGACATGCATGAAGCGTTGCGAAAGAGGCCTCGGGCGAACCCCTTTCACGTCATTTCTATTCAGGTCCTGTGCCAGTATCACGAGACCTAAGTGCTAATAGTGATAACGGAGAGTGCTTCAGAGTCGGCTCCACCAATAACCGAGGGCCAATTATATCCCGACCTTGCTATGACTGGGGTTATTTTATCAGAGGGACCGCCGAACGATTTTAATTGGAAAACTAAACTGTGGAGGCCAATTAAAGCTCTTTGTTGGGGTGTAACTTTGTGAAAAACTATGAAACTTTTCTCTTTGTTTTTCGAATGTCAGGTGACTTCATTAGGGTACGTACGTATTGTGAATTTGGGACATTAAAGCGCATTGAGCGGTCCTAGAACGTAAAATCAACTAGTGGTCTACCTTCGCGTGTTCGCATGTCTAGTAGCTCAGTGCTTCCAATAAGCGAGGTGATATTTCACGGGGAACTTAGTTCGGGATCAATTGAATTGTTATAATTTGATTCATTTGATTGTATAACTATTGATATTAATATTATTAATTTATTTTTTAATGCGTCATTCAGACGCTATTGCTGAGCAGCTATTGCTGAGTGGTCTTGTGTTTAATCAAACACAAGACCACATGCTTGCATGCTGCTTGGGAATCCCCAAGGTCGGGCAAAGTGTTATTTTGCTTTTCTGTCTGGATTTGTGCCCAGATGACGGCAACAGGCTCGCTGCTTATTATAAGGGACTTAAACATAACTGAATAAATGTAGGTGTCCTATAGGTACACCTCTAACCAACCGTTCGGGGAGACAAGTTGTGATTTGATGCTTTCCGATACATGCTTGCATATTAGAATGTTTTGTGCCGGTGTCCACAGACGCCTAAGCGCCCGTTGAATTATAAAGCTATGATCACACTGGCACGCTCGCTTACGCCGACCAGTGACAGCCGTACTCATATATTTGCAGCGTGGACTTGGTGGGCGGTGCTCTATTGTGTTTACGTTAGGGTTGACCGGCTTTTTTCGTCATTAATTTTAATATTTTCAGTGTTGCGGCGAGTGCGGCTCTGACTATTCTTGTGGAAATAATATAGAGAGCAATAAAATGTGGGACTGTTAAAATAGAATGGTCTTGAGTTTGATGAGGTGTACAAGTTATTGGTTGTTAGTTGTCTCTATGATATTGGCACTGAAACTGCTATTCAATGAGTCAAAATGATACATTTATTTATTATGATAATTTTATGCACACCAAAGTTATTTACGAGAATGGCCACCATATGTTTTTAATATAAATCATGTCTTTAGCAACATATTTTATCACATCACTAACGCTGCAAATCAAAGAACAAACGACCGCACACGAGTGTAAAATTTACGCTTACTTTGACACGAACACAACATAATCCTCCAAAATTTCTTTTAAAACGATTTATAGCGAATAAATATAAATGATCAATAAAATCAGTCGTTAGTCAGCCCTGTAACCGACACTCGGTCGTAGTGTCGCCGCTGGCCGATCGCCAGAACAAATGTGGAGCTATGAGCAATCCCCTTAATAATCTGTATCGGTTAATCAACCCGATACTGCGGAGGTTGTGCAATTAGATCCGACTGTCGCGTGCAAGCTGCTGTCTCGTTAATTCTTTGATTCAGCACATATTGACAGCCAATGTATTGGTGGTGGTCACATTTCAAAGGTATCAGACCTTTCTTAATGATAAATGAGAAGCAGAACCCTGTGTGACCTGCCAGGATTATGGATTTGTTAGAAAGAGTAACCGCGGCCCTGGCACCGGCGGCGACTGAAGGAACATATGTGGGTTTTAGTCAGTGAAAGTCTGACACGCCTTCCCGCTCCACCTAGAGCAAGAGAAGTCACTTGATGATTTCCCATCCAGCAAAAAGAAACATTTATGAATATCATCGCGACGATATTTATATAATATGACGTGTATGAATACTACAATTCTCCAGTAAGAAGACTTTGTAGATACCAACACATCCAACTGATGAAGTTTGAACAGTGCAACGATGCACGATGGTAGATATTCCCATAAAAATTAATAAAAAAAACAACTTTCACTCCCTAGCTATGTATGACTATGGCCCCTAATAATAAAATACTTACAAAACAATTTTACGAAACTGACAAGGCAGATTTCAAATGCTTCAAATCTTCGTTCAAAAATCTTCGTTCAAATCCTATCTCTTTCATATTTGTACGATCAAATATGATACAATATCTACGAAGTTCAAGCATTCTCATGTTTCCGTGAAGGGCAGAATGTTTTATTGAACCAAAACAATAAACGTACGTGGAACCCTGTATCAGTACTGAAGTATTTAATCCTATCCTCTTTGACAGTACCAAAAAAGCGGGTCGTTTCTGTATGACAACAGGTTAATAAAAACAAACAAATGAAAAAGAGGAGTCGTTATGAAATATTCGAATCATATTTCCGAGTTCACTTTTGAACTGACATAGCAACAAAGGTTTTTTTGCTTACCCATATTTCGGCAGTTATGTTTAAGTCCCATGGCGCTAGCTGCAGTGAGTATATTCCCATTGAAAGGACTATAATCTGGGATTCACAAAAAAAGTATCGTTGGAAAATCCCAAGAACACTTTTCCAAACCCTAATCAGACTCGGGACACGAAGTTCAGCAATCGTGCCTTCGACGACAAGGCCGACGCCGCAGAAGACTAAAACGCTTCAAATTCATAATGAAAAACGACAAAACTAAAAATTAAAATGGCTTACACCATAAAGCATACCCCTCATTTTCCGAATTATATTCTAAAGCCAACAAACAATTCATCAGTTTTACACACAGATAGCTCAGAGTTTAGTGCCGCCGGCGTCAGCCAGGTAGTGCGACGTCACGTAGCCAACACACCACACGTGATACTACTACAAATAACCCACAAAGCCTTTGGGATATTCCACCAATCACGCTCACTGGCGCTCTAAGTACGTGCATACTAAATATTGGACGAAAAGCGAACGCGCCCGTACGTGACGGCTATTGAAAGGAGATTCGATTTTTGCCAAGCTCTTTTTACTTTTTTCGCATTCAGTGAATATGATATCGTTTTTAATAATTTATGTCTCTGTTTTCGGGTTAAGGGTACCCTGTTTGTGTGTACAAAGTTGGCACACGATGAATGATGTTTGCGTGCATTAAAGTTTTCGACAGACAGTTGGCTTTGGACTCTGGTCTGATAAATGCAAACAATGTTTGCATGATTATAATACAATTTGCAAATGATGATACTAAATAATGTATTCGTATTTGGTCTACGTTTTTGCAGGCAATTTTTTTTTGGGATGGGACATCATCAAATGACTTCTCCCGTCCTGGGCGGAGCGGGAGGGCGTGTCAGACTTTTACTGACTAAAACCCACCCGTGTTCCTTCAGTTGTCCATGTGCCAGGGTCACGGTATCTCTTTCGAACAATCTCGCGACCCCGGCAGTGTGCTTGCGTTGTTAGTCATCTTCTATCATGCCTAGCTATTTTCCAACTATGTTAGGTTCAGCTGCCAGTATAACCGGATGCAGCTGAGTTCCAGTATTTTACGTGGACCTGTGTAATTTTTATGTTTTCTGTTCCTTTTTAAAGCCTCGTCTTTTTATTTATATAACTGAATAGGTTATATAATATCATCATCATCACCTGCCTAACCCGCACTGGACCCGCGTCTTGGATTACGGTCGACTCCCTCTCACCAAGAGGACGCCTATGTGAGTGTCCCAGTAGTGGGAACATTAAATGCCTCGCCTTCTCCGAATATTTTGTGATTGGTTTTCCGAATTTATTGTAAAGGTCACATCACATAATACCTATGCCAGAAAAATATACAAGGGAGCTTTCAAATTCTCTTCAATAAAAGCCAACATACAAATGGAGCAACTGATGTAGCATCAACTTGATTAATACGCTCGCAGTAAAATTACAACCGTAAACGAGAAACGTTACGAGTCAAATTACTTCGCAAGAGTGACTCGTCTCGGCATCTTCATCTGTAATTTAGTCCATGACAAACTTTTCGAAATTAATGTATTCAATTTTAAATGCGCGCCGCAAAATAAGCAAATCGAAGCCAACACAGATAAATCTACGTCTCCTACTCGGTGAGGGATCATAACTTTGTAAGCCACCTGTAATTGACCTGGCCGTCTCACCGTAATTTTCTAATTTTGTGTCGAGGAAATATTAGACCGTTCCGTTTTACTAACTCGATCCATTTATTTTGAATCGCATTCCATTTCGAATGACGTCGCCATATTTAGATGGCAGTACGTTGTGAAATTCAAAAATGGAATATATGAAGATTAAGCAACATTTTACTTGGAACTTGCCACATAAAAATATTGCAAGCGCAAAATGGCACGCGCGGGAACTGTAGAGAACAATCTGCGTCTCATTTTCGGTGGTTCTTTTTAGTGTCGTACTTGTTATAAAAGCAAGGCAATTTCGCTTATCACACTTTCCTCCTAAATGGATACGAGAATATAAAATAGACTTCACTACAATGCACCTGTGCGGTGCGAACATCAAAATGTGATTTTGTTTTGTCCCTCGTTCGGATGTAAGTGCCATTTTCGGTCTAATACATTAGGTACCTGCATAAAATTTGTAGCTAGAAATTCTTTCTGGGTTTTAAAATGTGGATTTTAAGGCTTTTGAGAATGCTCTGTACATTTTGCTTGGTCACTATTTGTATGGCAACCGAATAAGCACTTCAAAGTAGGTAATTGGAATCGTTTCAAACATCTCGTCAGTTCAAAAGGCGTATTTTTCAGTGAATGAATACCTAGACGATAGTACAAATTAGTACCGTGTGGTGCCGGACGTAAAGAATAACACCACCCCATCTCTTCCCGTGAGTGTCGTAAAAGGCGACTAAGGGACTTACTAGAGAATGGGCAGCAGCGTTCTCTATGCATTTTACTACCATACTGCGATCACCAACCCGCCTGCCAAGCGTGGCGATTATGGCAAAGCCCTCCAAATTTAGCCTAAGTCCACTGTCCAGCAGTGGACGTTTTACGGCTGAAATGATGATGATGAATACAAATTATATTATTAGTAAAATGCTGTGATTATATTATATTTATCACCCTGTAAATATATATTCAAATGTATAGTAAAGTACGCGAATTGTCATGTTATTTTAATAATTTTAATTTGTACAAATGTACGCTACATTGTGAATTTTGTTTAAGGATACGTTTTGTGTAATTTAGCGTGGATCTATTTAATCAGTTATGACAAAAGTCAATTCCGTTACGTAAGTGTAATTTAAGATACTGTTAAAACGTAGTTTAAATATTCTCCAGCCACATACGAGTATGTTTTACAAATAAAATCTTTGACTTCGATTTCGTATCTTGAATAAAAAAGAAGTCGTGAAATTAGGTTGTACACAAAATTACTCTCAACCTAAGAGTTCAACGACACACTTTAATAAAATTCCTCTTCGACCGATGTGCTCAGTCATTTTTCAAAGAGAGCAGACCTTGGTAGGGCAAAAAAGTAACACAAAAATGTTTAGCTCGTGCGAAGCAAGGGTTCAGACCGCTAAAACATTCAGGCACGCGTGGGAGGACCCCATTGTTTTTATTATAAGCAAGCATTGCACGCGTTTTGTTCTTTTAAATTATGATAATGAAACCTTTAGAACTGCGGCTGTGGTAAACGATTTAAAATAAAATGATATATCTACTCTACTGCTTGTAACGCAACTAAAGGAACTCCTTACGGGTACGCTCATAGATACTCGCACAGATAGAATATTTGTTAAGCGAAAACAGAACTCAATGTTTAGATAACCTTATAGAAAAGTATCTCGGAGAGATTTAAAAAAAGAATAGATTTTATTTTTACTGTTTGGGAACAGTTATCAAACAGTAAAAATAATTTCTATTCTCTTTTTGAAATCTTAAAACAAAACCTTATTTCGCAGAAATAAGCTAAGATCTTTGAAATAAGGCTTTACTAAGAATACCTCCTCAGTAACGCCGCTCTGTTTACTATAAAACAAAGTTACATCTTCTGAATTTGTTATGTATGCCATCGTCTTCGTCGCCGCAGGCCACAATGTCACGCACTGCTTTTATGCTCTCTTTTAGACAGGGTGACAGGAACCTCGATGCGGAACCCGCTTCTATGATACAGTCACCAAGATAGATAAGTAACCAGGATCAACGGATATAGTTGAATTTTAGTAACAAACCGATGGTTGTTTTCAAATGAAATAAATGAACCGTTTGTTTTCTATAAATTAAATTAAATTTTATTAGCAAAAACCTTCAGCCGACTATCTGGGTTACTTACCTATTTTGGTGATTGTACATGGTTCTGAAATGTCCGTTGAAACATTTCGTCGGTTATAACAGAAAATAAATCTGTTCCGTACATTTTGACTGCGTAGGTATTTCACTTGTCTATGAAACAAACGCTGTTTTATTGGAAACCAACAATTTATATCCACATCTATAACCATGTGCTGAATCCATGGTTACAAATTGCACGTCTATGTCCCAGCCACCTTGTATTCTTTAGTAGAGCGAGCATTCCTTCAAACAGACGACTCCATGCCTCGGAACTTAAATCTCTCATACTAAACTAATAGAGTTGGGAAATAGAACGTCTTTGTTGACACTCACTGTGTGACACACGGCCGTGAAGACTCGCAAATAATTGTATTCTTCCTTTAACCCGACACTACTCGTCTCAAGGTTGTGTGAGCGAGGAACACATACATAATAATCGTTCCAATATTTTTTGGCCAACCACCGTAAGCTATTAGTTACGAATAATGGCTTATTAATTTTGTTTTGGCGTTTTCTACGAGACAAATTAGACGTTTCAAGATACTAATAGGTCTGTTATGAAATTATCATTACATTCATACATTATTATGTACGTACCTACCTTTTATTTTCAATCACAAAATGTAAGTCTATTCAATTAATTAGGTGTCAGTGACCTAATTATGGCAATTTGACAAAAAATTTAGAAATGCTCCAACAAGTGTTTGTCACTATTTCATTACCACAGGCAATCAAAGTTCCATGCGGGGTGACAGCGTGAAATATTTGTATTAAATTGTCTTAGGACAATAAATTACACATCATAAACTAAGACATGGGTAATACATGATACCGTTTGGTTTAAATTGTTTTTTTAATTTTCATATTCTTTTATTAAAAGCATAGATTGTTTTCTATTTTGTGACTGAGAATTTTCTATTTCGTTGTAGTACCTACTACACTGCTGGACATACGACTCCCCTAATGTGCAAGGGGAGGGGAGTTGCCATAATAGCTACGATTGGCAGGCGGGTTGGCGATCACAGTTATAAAGATAAGATAAAATACATAGAGAACGTTGCTGCCCATTCTCTAGTAAACCCCATAGTCGCCTCTTACGACACAAATGGGAAGAAATAGGATGTTACTATTTTTTAGTCCGCGCGGCACCACACAGAATAGAGCGGGTGTATGTGAAATCAAATATTTAGAATTTGAGAATGCCAATTGATTAAACTGATAAAAAATACAGTTAAGGTGCCCGTGGTAGAAACTTTAGTACGTTTAACACAGTGAAGAAAAAATCGGACTACTCTGTATAAAGTTATGCGTGGTCATTTACAATTAGTGAGTGAACAATCAATCATCCCCTGTTTTCCGACCCTTAGGGTTCGATTTTGTTTTCAAATTTATATGGGACCACCTTCAGGGTATATCCTTTAAAATAAAAAAAAAGAATTATCACAATCAGACTTCAACGTAAAAAGTTATGCGTAGTACATACATAAAAAAAATATACGTGTCGAATTGAGAACCTCCTCCGTTTTTTTTTCATCGGTTAAAAATGATATCGGATTGGGGGTAAACTAATATTATCGTAAGCCCACGAATATTGATGTAATATACAAACGGCTGATATAACTATGATGTAAATACCAATTCTAAAGGCACTAAAGTAATACCAATAATTCTGTTTATTTTCCTATTTGCATGAATACATACATGATTTAAATAATTTACCATAATAGGCAGTTAAACCGATACTAACTACGCTAATATCAATTATATACAGTTTGTGGTAAACCAATATCAATTAGTTCATATTATTCGATATTATAAATCTGTTTTAATCTCACTATCATTTGTGTTGTTGTTTAGAAACGCGTAGATAGGTATAGAATCTTAGTTACCACATAGATACAACCATTTGTTTTAGAACCGAGTCATCATCTGCTTCGCCATTTTGCCAACTATATTCGGTCGGCTTTTAATCTGACCTGCCCATAATACCCAAACCAGTTACTGAGCGATACCATACGCTTTGGTAATACTGGTATTCGGACTTTCGGGATTCTGAAAACCCATAACAACTGACGTTTTTGGACTTTCAGAATTCTGAAAACCCATAACGACTGATTAACGTGTTTATCAAGGCACGGAGGGATCGACAAACTGAGTGTTTTTCACTAAAAAACTGCAGATTACTATTTTTATTCATAACTTTTTATTAAATATTTCAACAAAACCACTTTCAATCCCATCTCAAAATATCTACTGAATGTAAGTATTCCTCAGATTAACATAACCTCCAAATGTTATCTCAATCTTCGCCAGCCGCACTTAAAAGTCACTTGTCTAAGCAAACGCATACCAAGTAGGACTCACGAATACAGATCTCAGATAATATGATTGCGCTCGCCGCTCCGATGAGCCATGAGTCACGAGTATAAGTGAATTGGCCGTTGGCGCGACGAGCCGCCATATTGGAATATGAAATCCCCACGCGCCACGCGGCTGTGGCTTTTATTGCCCGACTTTCCCCGAAAAGAGTTGCCGATATCTACCCTCTTGATAAATAGTGTTGTTTTCGCCAAACCGAGTCGTGTTTGTGCCCGTGGTTGGGCTCCACTATCGAACGTATCCACCATTACAGAACGCCACAGTTAACAAGAAAACATCGTCGGCGCCAACATCTTTGTTTATGTCTGAAAGCCAGGATTGGTTTATGGCCAGCTTGATTTCAATAAAAAATGACACAAAACAAAAAAATATTATTGTGACACAGATTACTGTTTTCAGCATTTATGGGTATGACAACGATCGTAAATTGTGTTTTTATCAATGAGCCGTGTATGGTAAACATTTTTTCATGGGCCTACAGCTAAATAAAGATTTATACGTAAATCATTAGGTATAAACAGGCAGCAATATACGTTACTAAAGTAAATAAAATAAAAAAATCAAAATCGTGTCAACCCTTGCCTTTGCCTATCCCTAGTCCACATGAGAAAATTACAAACATAAACTTAAAGCTTAATTTAACGATTATTTAATACCTTCCAAATTATATTAATCAAGAAAACAGAACGAGACGCAAAGAACATTTACTAAGCGCAGATTACGTTTTATCTCCTAATTACCTAGGGATTACCAAACTTCCTCCTTGTAGGCATAATAAGAAAATCTAGTTTCTTAGCTCATAACGAGAGTTGCGTAAGAAAATGTCGGAATAAAACGATAATTACGTGAATGGGTGTATAAATAATGTTTTATATTAGGTGGTAACAATAAGGCGGCGTAGTGCGGGCGCTGTTGGGCGCCATAATGAATTTCATAAATTATCCACTGCACACGCTCGACACGCGAACATTGTTCCAATTAATCTTGCTTCTTTTGCTTTAGGAGACTTATTGGAGATTTTGACAGTTCGGCACGAAGGTACGCCTACATAGAGTAGAACAATGTTACTATAGGAATGTCGATGTTAAAAAAATAGTTCCGTATGATGATGGACATAAAAAAAAGCACAATCCCATTTCTTCCCGCGACTAAGGAACTTACTAGAGAATGGGTAGCAGCGTTCTCTATTCATTTTACTACCTTATTGCTATCGCAAACCCGCCCTTGCCAAGCGTGGCGATTATGTCAAACCCCCCCCCCCCCCTCCAAATAGAGGCAGGCTTGTGTCCAACCGTGGATTCATTCTTTCAGCTGAAATGATGACTATATAAATTAAAGTAAGTAGATGAGTACTTTATAAGTTTATACCTTTATTAGATACGGGTTTGTGAGAGCCAAATGGCGTGCGTGGGAAGTTTGTGAATTGAACAGGCACGCTTATTCGGCTAATGACTAAAAAGGGAAAGGAAAGATTTCCATGTTCCAGGTAACACTAAAGATAAATAGAAAAGGACGAATAAAAATTCCAAGAAGTACCTAAAAATAACTGCTACGACCCGACTAAGTTCTTCGAAAGCTACATAGCGAACCTAAATTTTAGTAATGTGACATCTCATTTCCCGATGTTGACTCTCACGACGCGAAGGGTGTTGGGACAAGCTACGCAGACATTCTGTTTTTCTTCAATTTAGAGGCTGCATAGAAACGTGAGAATATCAAGTTGGTATTCACTTTAATTAACTCGAGGAGCTTTTGGCTAAACAATAACAACCGCAAGGGTCGATAAAAGGTTAAGCTACGCTTGCCGCGGTCGGTTTGTGGATGGGTGACCATGCATAAAATATCGAGACTCCTCCGTGCCTCAGAATGCACGTTAAGCCGTTGGTCCCAGCTGTCTTTGACAGTCATTACGGGTTTCCAGAATTCTGAAAGTAATACAACCAGTCTTACCAAGTTGTATCGTACTACTCAGTTACTGGGTTGTGGAGGTCAGATTGGCAGTCGCTCCATGTAAAATACTGGTACTCAGTTCCATCCGGTTAGAATGGAAGCTATCCCCAATATGGTTGGGAAAAGACTCGGTTGACTGATTGTTTCACTTTAATTAACTTATTAGAGTATTAAATGAAATGAAGTAAAGTGCACATTTTACGAAATTCCTGATCCTTTTGTTAAGATAGATAAGTCAGGCAAGGGACTTTAAAATAAAATATGTATCTTTTAACAAAAGTTCAAAAGACACACAGCATCTATTATGTAAACTGAAATGTTTTCACTCAAATATTAATCTCGTAAACAAACTTTGCGAAAACTTAATCGTTTGTCAAGTACTAAATAATACGCGGAGTGTCTTTTTGTTTGTTGAGAAAACAGAAAGGGACAGATCTATAATTAAAGGCCGGCTTTAATTAAAGACAGCTTGACATTTCAAAGAAGGAGGACATGGGTTTAATTATAATCGAACACAAATATCATTGGGGCAGCGTCGGCGTCGAGGGAGTGATTGCAGGTCGATGTGGAAGCGAGACAGACATATCACACGATTTATTAGGGTTATCTAATGTCATTTTTGAGTTATGTTTTCTAAGGGCCGGTTTTTTGATCCGTAGTCAAATCGTATAACCATTTGTTAGACTAACGATAGCCTTTTAGGCTATTACGTTTTTCAATATCTATTTTTACTAATGTCAAACTTAACCATTCAAATCAAATCAAATCAAAATATTTTTATTTCATATAAACCTACATGGGCACTTATGAAACGTCAGAAGCTAGGTGCACATTAGTATCATAATGCCAGTTTTATGCGAAATCGTTTCTTAAAATAGCTATGATTTTGTATCATAATGTCTTTTTGACAGTTTAAAATAATGTCAAAGCTGTCAAATTGCATTAAAATAAAATAAAATAACACAAGATTGAAATTAAGCTATTTTCACTGCTTGTATATTTTTCTTGAAATTTCACCTTGATGGCCAAGCATCTTCTTAAAAATGTCACGAAAGGGGCACCAATTCAGCGAGTATCAAAATACCGTTGCACAAAGCAGTGGCAGCAGAAATGCAATAACTTGTACAAAACAGATGTTGCGCTTGAGTTAACCATCCGCCATATTGTTATACGCTCCCACTTTGGTTGGTAAATAATTTACAACTGATCACTGATCACTAATGATTTACTAACAATTCATCAAAATACACATTTTGCCAAAATTTTATCATTAGTTACAATTGTTAACTGTTGGTTGAGTTAACTACGGATCAAAAATCCGGGCCGTTGAATGCCATGTAGGTATTCTGTATTTAAATACGATTGTTTTAGAGATGAGAACATGGCTTACTTAATTTTATGAAACGTTCTACTACCTCTCTTCATTCAGTTTTCAGGCCGTATCAAAAACAAACATTAATCCAGTTTTCAGCTCAACAATATTTCAGTTCCTTATCTGTGTGCTAAAGTTTAAAAGCTATAACCAAATGGTCATAATCCCATAGCTTAGCAACCCTACGCGCATGACAAGGAGCGATGTCGGGATTGCCCCAGTTTAGAAGCTATCAAAGCATTGTTTGTCGCGGCGGCTACGTAATGGGCACAGACGTAATGTCAAGCAGGTCGACGGAGATATCTTGTCAGACTGTCTGGAGACCGAAACTAGCGTAGTTTCGCCCTTTCGGGATAATCCGATTGAGGCATGTGACGTTTGTGACGCAACTGTGATGAAGATCAACGGACGGCCCAAATTGACGTCATTTTTAACGCTTGTAAGATCACCAAATGAAGTGGGTTTAAGTCACTAGTGCTATAATATAGTATAGTATGGTATACAATTCGTTTAACTTAAAAAGTCCATTATTGCACGCGTTTAGCACCCTCACTACGCTGGAGCGCTAATTTCACAGCGCTGGACAACATAAGTCACACGTTTTGCAATATTCTAATTTATTGCACAGGTACTTTATCAAAGGAAGCATTGAAATAAAAAATCTAACAAGAAGACATTGAAGTCCTAAATCTGAGCTAAAATCAATTAAATTAAATTGGAATATTCGAACAAAAATGCCCAAACAATCAAATTTTAATACGGAAAAAGAATTGAAAGTGGATAAAACAAATTGCACCGTAATGCAATGATATAAAGTGAAAATTCAAGAGTAATAAAAATCGAAAAGCAAGTCGTCGCTCGCGGTCCATTGCATTTGACAGCAACGGATAAAGGTTAATTATTTTCTTAAATACTTTGCTCCGACACCGGAAAACTTCTAGAAAATTTTTAACATTAAAAATTCATTCACAAGTGCCACAATCAGACCGCTATTGTCGTATAACTCGTAAAGAACTTGTTATTTTTTACATTTACGATTTAATACTTTTGTGTAACCCATAGAATAGAAAACTTAGGCGGTGCTCCTAATTTGAATGTCGAGATTTTTATTTGTTGAACGTGAATTTTTAGTCTTACAAATCACTAATTAAATCTTTTATGCGTAACTACTTCTTTTCATTAAATTTTATTTGGGATCTATTTATATTTGTCTATAGTATTTCAAATTCCTAAACCCTGGATTGTTCAGCAAATGTTAAAGGTATTTTTGATTTCAAATTTTCGCTTACTTAAGAGCCATTTTAATGTAGCAAAAACCTTAACTACAAAGGAAACATAGTAGAACAAAATTTCATTCCAAGTGGCCTACTTCCTGCAATATGTCTGAAACTGTGCGCAAACCCACCGGCATCCCACTGCAAACTAGTTCCTGACACGAACTAACTTTTATAAACTAACTTACAAACTACATACTTTCTATAACGGGATGTCGCGCCCGCAGCCATATTCCATAAATTAAATCCTTCCATAGAATAAGTGAAACTGGGAAAAGCGTAACGAAAAGAAGGCGAACACACACAGAATTCGTCATAACGCCCGGCGAAACAACTTGGAAACTTGCCGAAGAATATATTAAAACTTTATCAAAGCTGAAAGTTCCATTTCCTCTCCAAGTGTCGTGGGAATCCCCCCCTCTCCTCGAGAGCTTGGGGTACGTCTGCCAAATGTACCCTCTGACAGGTGAAAATTAAATTAATCGGATGTCACGTTGCGTGTTTTTAATTATCTCTTAGAGTTTATTAAATAACTCTAGATTCAATTAAGCGCCGCGTCTGAACTTTGAAATAGGCTTAAATTATAATTTAAAATAAACAAACTTTATGAAACTTTATAATATTTCAAAGTCATTCCTTTAAAAATAAACTGAGGTCTTCCCCTTTTCCTTTTATATATATACTCGTACATAATATATTTATTTTAGTGTTAGTTCGTATATTTTATTACAGCTTTTAAAAATTGTATTTCGAATGATTAAAGCGAAGGACATTGATATCAAGTAAAGAAAGTCCCATGACTAGATTTTCACTCCGGACGGAAAATTCCAAAGTTATTTCATTCTACCCGGTAACCCGAACTGACTCTCTTTCTGCTCACATTAGTATAATTAAATCTGTAATAAGGAATTCATTCATATTAAGGATCACAGCTTTCAGCGGACATGCAAAAGTCCTTTCATATTTTAATATAGATTTCACTCGGGTCTAGCAAAAAATATGATTGGAACTTACGTCCGCGCTCCTTATAAATATTCATTGTAGTACAAAGTTTCATTTCTACGTTGAATCTGAGTTATAAACCGGGGGTATCAGTGGATTAATTGGTTTCAAGTTAATGATGTTCCGTACGTATGTTATGAGCGATTTTATGGGCATACCAATAACAATTTAACGACTCTATCGTTCTGGGAGGAACAATCGACATAATAAAAACGATGATCGTTTAAAAGTGGAACGTTATGAAGGAATTTTTAATCTTTCGTCATTATACTTCAAACATGCCGTTCGAGAGTGATTCATTAAATTTTATTGAGCTTTTCCAAGAGCTTGAAGTGCAACTTACAAGTATTAATACCTTTTTCCTCACACAATGCCCAGAGTTCGTACCTGAAACAATAAAGACAAAATATTAAAAAACTTTGCAAATAGACTAAATGTTTTGCAAATAATATGTAGTCTAACATTTCGTCGTGGGTTTAAACTATTCGGAACTTTTATAAATAGTCGGTCGCAAATACAGCGTAGGCGCTGTTGACAAAATATACTCAAAATTGCAAGTCTGCATTGGCGCTGTAAACATCTAAACATATAAAAGTTTGCAGAATAAATATTTTGACTGATTCTATATAGTTGATCAATTTTTACAGTTGGTGGGTTTGAAAAGAGAGTTCAAGGCACCTTTAAATTAAAAATTAAAAATATGATAATTTTATTCGTCGTCATTTGTTTACATTCTCGGAAATTATAAAAGAAAATGTGTCATCTTACAAATTCAGATGTTTCATTTCAATAAGCGTGAATCTCTAAGACACGCAATTATTCATCACGAAATATGAAATAAGTATTTCATTTAAAATAAATATGTACTCATCATAATCTAATTTGATACTGTAAGATCTTATTGCAAATTTTAAATGAAAATGAAATAACCTGCACGTTTTCTACAGCTACAAAAGAAAAGAATTAGTTTTAAAAACATTAGCGCTGTGCTTTTACGGACCTGTAGGGTATAAATATCATATTCCATATCTTTAAGGTTCTATAGTAAAAATGGACCTCATAGCCTCGACTTCGACACAGACTGGCGTTATATTTTGTGAAAATTATTTGATTACCACTACTCTCAAAACGATGAAGGAAAACATCGTGAGGAAACCGGTGTTGGGTCCCTTGGTGGTGGTGTGTAGTGTACGTGTACCTTTGTGTAGGGAGTATGATTGAAAATCACTGCAATTAGTTACATGAGGATTTATTGGTTCAGTTCACATGTTTGCATCACCACTGTGCGTAAGGGACGGGCGCTCGCGCACGCCACGGTCACGCTTGGCGACTATACATTCTGTCGCGTAAGCATGTGTGGTGTGAGCCCCTACACCGGCATGTCCTAGAACCAAAAATTCGAAGACACGTTACATCTACCAACCCGCACTGGGTCCGTGTGGTATTGTAGATTACAGCCCACTCCCTCTCGACAAGAGAAGCCCTGAGTTCCAGCAGTGGAGGTTATAGGCTAATTTTAGAATAATGATTTAATTTTCGGAAAAAAATCGTAATTTCCTCAAGGTAGCATAATTTTCAGAATGCATTCATGTCTCAACAAACATACGTAAAACAAGGAAACAGCATTAGTTAGAATTGTTCTACACTAGTCTAAATTATTCGAGACGCGAACAGGCAAACAGGCGTCGTGTAGTAGCTACCTTCGTCGCCCCTCATCACACACTCCGTTGCCTCTCAAAAGAGGGGAGGAGGCTAGAAAGTTGACTTCTCGAATGTTTAATTAGAGTACATAATTATTTGCTTCGAGCCGTTGTCCCGAAACACTATATGTTCTTATTGTTAGTTTCTTAGAATTAATTTTGGGTGTGAAATTTTATTTTTCAAAGTACTACTGCACCCTTGCGTAACACACTATCTATGACAATCTGAATAATTTTGACAGCTATTGCTAATGTGGTGGAACTATCAAACTGAAAGCCAGTCCTATACGTATGTACCTTGCTATACTTTTACCTTTAAAATATTCCTTCTATAGAGTCCTAATATTACCTATTATATTCCTATTTATCAGGATTTATGTGCCAGCTACTAACCAGCTACCGATGATGCAAGGTCTTCGTCATTGTCTGTCGTCGACATGGCTGCAGAATATGTACAAATGAATGTCTTGGTTGCCTCTTGGAATATGAATCGAACCATCAGTCTGTCTGTTACATTTGACGCTGAACGAATGCACCTATCGTTATTATCTAATAGGTAGCCTGGTCTATATTAGACTTCATAGAACAATAACATACGTCCATTTGTCAGATATGAATACGGCCAAATGCGCCACATTTAAAAAAAAAACAAGTTTCTCGTATGAGGATCTCCCTAAACTTATAACTTAATTTTTTTAATTATTTTTTGTTACTGAAAGCGAGAGCTTAATAATAGGTTGGCACCCTTTGGGTACGGAACACTAAACATTATAAAAGACAAAATACATACAGACGAAATAGTAAGCATATGAGCACCGTATCCTTACCAAGTACTATCTAACTCCTTGATTGGGTGATGTAAATCTACAAGATTAATCGAAACCTTTCGCCCTTCAGATCAAAGAACATATTCAAGGTAAATCTCAAACCTTCTGACAGAAATCAACATTATAATGAATACGTTTAGAACACGTTAGAAGACTTTGTCCTAATCTCACGTTAAAACAATTTATGATCCGATTCCTCATCAACATGTCTACGTTTATGTTTCCTTATTATGTGTTAATTATGAAGTAATTTCACATCTTACAAGCCGCGTCTATCAAATCTGTTTATTTTGTTAACCAGCAATATGTAGCGTCTTTACTGTAAGTAAATTAATTTCAGACTTCGTTTTGTGGGAGATAAGTGTAGGTTGAAAAAGTTAAAAGACATGCACTCTAAAACCTTCTTATTAAGGTTGCCAACGGGACCATATTACTAAGACTCTGTTGTCCGTCTGTCTGTCATAGAGCTGTTTCTTTTGAATAGTAATATTCGACACTTGAAATCTTCACAGAGTGTGTACTACGGTGGCCGATGTAAGAACAAATAAATAATACTCATAAATTGAAGTTAATGACTAAAGTGAATACAAGAAACTTGCTCTTTTCGGCCTATTGTTACGATATATAAAAAAAAAATTGGGTGTTAAATATTGTGTGGTGGTACGGAACCCTTCGGGTGTGAGTCGGAGTAGCTCTTGCCCGCTTTTAATCTGTTGCCAATATTTAATGAATATATTTTTTTCCAGGAATACAGGACGCTAAGTAAAACGATCCTTGCTAAAGCCCTTTGCACAGTCTATAGGATTGAGCATAATTCTGAACAACAATTCATAACTTCAGGGAATGTAATAAAACATTGAATTTCTCTGTGATAACTTCAGTCTATCGGCTTCATAGCTAATGACTTTCGGCTTACATTATTACCAACGAAATACAAAGACGACTGTTGTGTCCCAGAACCTCTATTCATTCAAGATCCCAATTACCCATTACTATACTGTTTATGACATTTTTTATTACTCTAATGAACCACTAAATAAACAATGTTTTAAATAAAAGACATTGTTTTTCTTGCTGAAATAAACAGACGCTTCTAAAGACTTCTTCTACAAAGTAAAGCTAGCTTTGGCTTCAATAAAGTAAGATCTTTTATTTACGCCGCTTATTATGTTACTTAAAACAATGAACGCGTAGTGTATCCACAAATTACTACAAGGAAAACTAAAACAAAGGGTTCATCAGTCAAACAGAACATGCCGCTGATTATACGAAAATAAAACAGGAACATCTTGATCAAAGTGTAACTGTTCATTTCTTCTGACTCATTTCTCTCTTGATCTCTGTCGACAACCGTATCGGGTTTCGTCAAAAATACGATAAATTCGAAAACTCTCGCGGTAAACGTAATAGAAGAGACACATTACTGAAGCCACACAAGATCGAACAAATAAACCCCCCTGAATGGAGACGAGAGCTCCTGTGAGCTTCCGAACTGTACCAAAACAATAGCTGGCAAAAAGAAAACGAACGATCCTGTTAAAACCCTCGTGACGTCACCTGAACGAATTAAAACTTCCATCCTTGTCACGCGCGATGATCCCTACACCTCTCACTCTGGCACAGGAGGCAATTGACCTATTTTCGGGCAGGCGTGCAATAATTTCACGAAGGGTGGTCTACATAGCTTTAGTTATAGATTTGCCGGCTTGCACATTCTTAGGATCGCATCGACCGAGTTATACTTTCAATTTGGCCGTTGCTTTGTAATCGTTATGGCCAATAACAGTACGGATCGCTGTTTACGAAGATTGGATACAAACTCGCTAGTAACTGCTTTTATTGCGTACGCAGTCCGCTCGTACAAATAGAATGTTTTGATACAGCCATTCGTATATCATAGCAACCGTAATCACTGTTGTTTGTTTAATCTGAAATTAGTTGCCGCTTATATTTCGCTACGAGAGAACTTGGCCTGTTAATATCGTTTATACTTGAGATAAAGGCGTATCTAGACTCATTTATATATGACAGTGTGTTTATTTCATGTTTATTGTTAAACAAGAAGTCTATATAATTATAAGGCACTGTAAGTAATGGACTTTTGGTGAAAGTTTGTAGGTAGTTGAATTTGTTCTGCGCGGCCTTCTCAGTTCTCGAGGGAATCAAAGTCAAACGTAAGGAAACAAATATTACGAATGTTCCACGCTCAAATTGTGAAGTGAAAAGTAAGTCAAGTTGAAGATACTTTGCGAAAGTAATAACGATATAATATTTCGTTTTTTGTTAAGTTGTTATTTTCGTTCTTGAATTAACAAGTTGTATGCCTACCTTTATTTTCTCTGAGGCCGCGTTAAATTTCCTTTCCACACAGTCTACAGATATTATCTTACAACAACTGAGCTAATATACAAGTCCCAGACCTACGCAAACATAACAACGGAGCCTTGTCAAAATAAATTAAAACAACCATCCTCCGCGCAACACATGAAAATGAGTAATGTTCCTTTTTGAGGCATTTTATTTTACATAAAAGACCACCTAAAGTTTTTACACCCAACCTTGAACTTAAAAACAAAAAACGTTACGACCTTTTAAAACATGGCCTCAATACACTTACCACGAACATTTTATCTGAAACATATTTTATAATTTATTCCCTTACAAAGTTCGACGTAAAGTAGACTACCTGAATCCCTTATCAATAGACGCCGGGTAGCAGAACGTATAGCAGCACAAAACCCGTCAAAGCCGCGGTTACGCAGGCAATATAACGTAATATTTCAAATAAAATTCCTACCCAAGGCCGTGCCATTGGGCCATTATTATATTTACATAATATACGTAATAAAAGGTAACTGACATTACCAGTGAGAAGCCGGGGCGGCTGTTACGCACGAGCGACTCTAAGCCCAGTCTGAAGCCTGAAGGCTCAGCTCCCAACTAAATTGCACACTGATATTGCAAAGTATAATTGAGAAGTAGCTGTTATTTTAGATAAGAAATTGTTCTGAGTCTAGAAATATTTAAGTCTATTAGAACAGGAGCTCTGAGTTAAGTTTGTTTTTAAAAATAATTTGATTAAACACATACATATCTTGGTAATATGTATGTCTTTCTTAACAAAGAACTATTTGTGATCCAAAAACAGGCTTTTCTTCAGGTTTTTTCTTCTTTTTTTCAGGTTTTTCGATGCCAAATAATGTGTTTTTGCCATGAAGAACGATCGGAGTAACAGCACCTGCCTCAGTTTAAAAAAAGTGTTTTGTACTGGTTTAAATGGGAAATATGACAACAAAGCTGTCATGTAATAATACTTTTACAAAAAAATAATAGGTAAAGGAAACGAAGCAATTGACACCAAATATCAATTTCAAACGAATTTAACGGTCACAATAAAGAATTGGCACAACATCACCTGTTTCTCAATTCAATTTGAAAAGAGAAGCAATGGCGCCGGAGTAACATCCGCTTTGAATACATGCCGACGGAAATTCGTAATTTGAAGCTGAAAAAAAGTGAAAATACACATAATTTTAGGATATGTAGGTACTAAAGGTTTCTCTAACAATTTGAAATAAGAAACCGAATTTGTATGTCTGCCAGTTTAAATTGGTTCAATGAAGTTGACAGAACTTATCAGAAGATGATGTAAAAGGTCATTACGCACACGTGATTCATACATAGATTTTTACGACCGATCCTTAAGACATATCTTAAGCTGAAACATTCCAGGTTTCACCTAATTTCCATTTCACCGTAGTTTGAGCTGCAGGCTAGTAACCCAACCTAATTTTCTTTATCCGCCGTATTGACAGCGTTAAAAAAATGGCGGCATGCCTGCAACTAATAAATCTTTTCACACAATAATGGCAGATCTCTTTTTACTAAATCCAGTGTGCGTTCGTGTTGTGGTTTTGCTAATGCCCCTGTTATCCTCGTTTATAAATCATTCACGTCGATGCCACGTTTTCAGCTTAACTGGGCTTACGGTAACGTATAATGGTGGGCACGCTAACAATCGTACTTTTACAAGAGCCCGTAAATATTGAACGTGGGCGCTTTTATGTTTAGAGGCAATAACAGCTTATGTGATTATTAGATTTAGAGGGAAATAGTTTGTTGTGGAAATTGCTTTGTTTTTACATTGATTGAGTGGCTAATTGGATGTGAAATGTGAATAGTGAGTGCTGAGTACACAAGCAATTTTATTTTGATTGTTGTGGAAACTTGCTTGCATATAGCGCAGAAACTTTTCTGGTATTTAGGAATCTATACAAATAAATAAAATTGGAGTGTCTGTTTTTAATATTAAGATAACCACTTTTTACTAAGTGTATTATACGCGGTACATATACCAAAACAACATTTTTTACAATTTTTGTCTGTCTGTCTGTTTATTCCGGCTAATCTCTGAAATGGCTGAACCGATTTTGACGGAACTTTCCCTGGCAGATAGCTGATGTAACAGGGAGTAACTTAGGCTATTTTTATTTTAGAAAAAATAAATAATAGTATAAAAAAACTAAAAACACGCTGAATTTTGAGACGTATGTCAGCGTAGTTTTCAAAGACAGTTTTTATGAAAACACATCTTACCGCGGTAGTACGTCCTCCTGCGTTAATTTCCGACATCCACGCGGGCGAAGCTGCGGGCAAAAGCTAGTATATAATATAATCGGGATTATCGCCTGGGTTTTACCGAATACGAATAATCGGCCGAATGTTTAGTTAAAAGTTTACCGAACCGAATATTCGGCAGGATTTACCGCGCTATATCGTGCATCTTAGAATTTCCCGTCTGTGTTTTTAGAGCGCGTTGAAGCGCACTGCCCATGCCCAGTGAAGCCACTACCCTTGACGGCCCGGATGGTTATTGCAGCATCTAGTTTAGTTAGTTATAGATCTTACCCTTGAGATAACAAAATTTTTGGGAACCTATGCTAAACTGGCCCACTTATACTTATAATTGTGATACTTTTTTTTTTGGATGGGAAATCAACAAATGACTTCTCCCGCTCTGGGCGGAGTGGGAGGGCGTGTCAGACTTTTACTGACTAAAACCCACCCGTGTTCCTTCAGTTGCCCATGTGTTAGGGTCACGGTATCTTTTTCGAACAATCTCGCGACCCTGACAGGCATCGGCCTAGCAGACCCCTTCAGTGCTGCTGACATCTCTTTGAGGCGCGCGTGGAACACTACGCGCCGTCGACCCGAGCCTGGTCCTTACCGGGTGGCGAGCTACCCATTGCTCGCCACATAATTGTAGTACTTCATATATGCTTATCGAGTTTTTTTTATTTAAAATTATTCGGTACAATATTCAAAGTTTTTCCGAATAATCGGCCGAATATGAATGTTCGGTAAACCTGCATAATATGCCGAATACTGAATATAAAATGAATATTTAGCCCATCCCTAATTTAGGCTATCTGACTGTGGCTATACAAACTTTCCTTTTAAGTATCGTTAAAAACGAAATAAATATTTTCTGCTATTTCAACAGGATATTTACATTCAGAGCCAGATTTTTTATACGCAGACAGACGTCAAATGTGCAGTGAAGAACTAATAACTACAGAAAAATTGTATCTGCACGCACCAATAGGAACATAATTATACCAATAATTAGCAATCAAATTTAAAATCAACATCCCACTCTAAACAAAACTTTATCAACTTGCGTCAAAGTTCAAAATCCAATATTAACACATGCCTGTTTAGGCCAGTTCTATCATCAATCACAAGCATACAGTTTGATATCGCCTGAGATCGGTAGCAGTACACACAAATTAGCCTTGTCCTCCACTGACGGTTACGACTTCCGTAATAATAGGTATCTGATACAGTTCATGCTTCCTTCCCAGATGTACCTACATAAATTAATTTGATGTAAACTTTGCGGTATTTTAGATTTAGTAACAATAATAAACTAAACTCTGATGGTAAGTTCTGTAAACGGTGGTATGAAACCTTCTTGTTACATTCAGGAGTTCGTCTAGATGAGTATATTTGATTCGTTGTTGTTTTTTGTATTTGTATTTTATATTGTATTTGTTGTGGTGGCCCAGTTCTAATATCCGCGACTTGCAAGTCTTAACTTGAATTATAGTTTCGAACCCAAGAAAGCGCGGTTTACTTTGTGTATATTATTTTAAAACCATTGCTCTCAAAACGGCGAAGGCATTCAATCCAAATTCATTTTAACTATCGTAAACCTAACTTATATTATACGTGGCAAACAAACTAACCTTCTCACGGTTAGTTTGTTTGTTACGTTTTCACGCTAGAACGGTTTAAAGGATTCTAATGAAATTTGGCACATAGGTAGACCGTGACCTAGAGAAGGGAAATGGGTACGTTTTATCCTGAATCGCAAACAAAAGCGCAGGTAACAGCTAGTATTCAAATGTATGTATTTTTGCTTCACAAACAATGCCATCATCATTTATATCAAACTGACTTAAAACACAGTTCGTGAGAGACTTGTGTGATGTCTATACTAAGAATAACTAAAAATAGCAAATCACTAGGGTCCCAGCACTCGGTACCTATGTAAACACATAGGTACCGAGTGCTGGGATGATGAGTTATTTAGTGAATATGAAGGAGTTGGACTTAAATAAATATACCTACCATAATCAGCCTACAATGTTTCCCACTGCTGGGACACAGGGTTCCTCTCGGTGAGAGGGAATGGGCTGTAATCTAACAGGCGAGCCTAGTGCGGTTTGGTAGAAATCATATGTCTTCGAATTCTTGGTTCCGTCATCGCTTTTAGGGGAACAGTGGTGATTAAATAATTTACACAAATTAAGCGCCTGTCTGGGTTCAAACCAGTGACTTACGACTCGTAAGTCGCAGCCACTTGGCCACCAGTGCTCTGAAAACAGTTAGGGAGTGGCGGACATCTGTATTTAAAGTGGCTGCCTTCATAGCTCTTTCAACTTTACAACCTTATTTTCATCCACGTCTTTGCCGTACAAAAATGAAAATCACAAAACATTTATTCAAATCAGACTGTAAATAAGCACTTTTCAAATGCAAAAATTACATAAGACATTATCTAAAACGCCCGCCCTAAACCATTTCCTAGTGTTTTCTTCTGGGAAGAAGAAGTCGCACAACAAACTCCCAATTACGTACAGACAATAATGTTCCCATTCACAATCAAGTAACACGATGATAGTAATTAGCATTTAACATAATTATAACCCATGTTGATGACGTAGACGTTTATGTCATTAGCGTAATGCTGTTACGTCGTGATTGAATTACCTTTGTGGCCTATTATTAGTTGATGACTGACGAAAAATCACTAAGATCGTAGAATAATCTTGAATGTTCTGTTATATTCGTGATTTAGATATGAATTTTAATAGCCCAAACTCTTAAATAGATAAGCAATTAGGCGTATAGAAATGTCTTAGTAATAAATTTGTCAGGTATAAATTAGTTCGTGTTTGCATGTAAAGCCAATGTAAAGAAATAATTATTGATACCTACGTCTTCACAAATAATTGATACCTACGTCTTCACAAATAATTGATACCTACGTCTTCACAAATAATTGATACCTTCGTCTTCACAAATAATTGATACTTACGTCTTCACCTTTACTTCCCGCTTATATTCTTCTTTTACTTTCAATTCTTGCAGTCTTTCTACTTTTATTCTTTCAAGTGCAGTCACAGGAACTCGAACTCGGTGACGCCAATATCTAAACAGACCATCCACCCGACACATTACCAAATAATTATCTATCTCTACGTGAACACCTCAGATTCATCCTACTTCCTAGTATATACAACGTGTTCCTATTGATAGATATCCCATAACCCCTAGTTAATGAGGTCATGTCAAAGAATCAACTTTCATATGATCACTTTGTATCCCGGTCATACCTTACCATGGCATTATATCTGACCTCCACGCGGGTGAACCCACTGGCCTAGTAATCAAATAAAGCAATCAAAACACACAACAGCCGGGAGACATCTGCCTCACTGGCAAAAAGCACAACCGAAATACTTGCAAAAACATTCCCGGTATAACACAATCAGTCAAAAAGATAAAGCCACTCAAATCAACTTAAAAGGGTATGTGATAAATAGGAGGGACCTTTAAAAACACGCCATCTATCTGAGAGAAGTGAAATTTCCTTGTTGACTCGTCCCCTGTAATGCAATTATTGAGTGATCAAACAATTTGTGGCTAGACTGGGCCGTCGGATCCCGAAGAACTCACTTGCGTAACGCGGGTACATTTATTATGGGAGAAGCGTCTCCGAGCGACAACATAAATCATTAGCATTCCCCTGCCCCCCACCGGCGTCGCATGCCCTCACCCCTCTGTACTGATTCATCAGGTCATCGTCGGGATAGATTTAGATGCTGCTACTACAATGATATTAATGTCTGTAGTATTTATTGCTTCCACGCTGTTCTGAGATTAAAATGACGGATGTTAGATGTTTATCTTTTTGTTTTGTCATAATACTCATCTAAACGGAAAAAGGGAATCTTTTTGTTTATTTTCTGCTCGTAGATTTATCAGATAAATGCTAAAAATTGTCACTCAATAGTATTTTTCCGCAAAGTGTTTTCAGATGTTTCAGTAACTTAAAGTACCTTTTTTATCTTGCTTATCCCCATGGGATCAGTTGATGCGTGATGTGACAGAAATCACACATAAAAAAGCATGTTTAGGCGACAATAAGCCCAAACTTATGTAGGTATACTTTTCAAATAGGTTTTAGTATAATTTGGACAACTGCGGACAATAGCGTCGATCCCAGTAGAATCATATTGATTCCGTATTTAAGTACAACAATATCACTTCACTGGCTCACCACCACATCAAGCGATACCGTGCAGACCTGCTTCACCGTCTCTGTTTCCCGCCATTGCTCCTGACTAACAGATGATATTAGTGGCAGCTGCTGCCTCGGCTTGTGAGCATGATACAGTGTTTACATATCTATTAAATAGATCCCTTTTTAAATCTTATGCCTTAAGCAATAAGATTGAAAAGTGCTCGATCGCCAGTGTCCGTGATGTTACCAACAGACCAATAATTTAAAAGTAATTCTAACCTCCACAAAATACAACAAAATCAAAGGAGTCAAAAAATCATATTCAATTATAGTTCTAGTGTAAATTATTTAAGAAAGTTTCTATAATAATATTCTAGACCAGCACAGTAATTTTCGAAAACCGACTTCCAAGATAACGTATCCTCCGACTCAAATGATGAGGGAGATGCCCACTACCCGAAAGATCGATGCAAGATTTAGTAACGACCCTTATGGTCGAGCAAAACGTCTGTATATTCGATCAGGGTCGTCACCTGTCATTTTATTATGGGAAATTTGAATAAGCGATTACCCAACGATAAAAGATACGATACTTGCTCCAGTTTCGTAATGGCGTTTACAGAGGGTTGGGTGAGGTGAAAAATAAATGTTTTGGGGAAATAGGGTTCAGGAATGTTGGAGGAAAATAGTTTGTAGCTTATAAACCTTTGGTTTTTATTGTACTTAATGTACTGACAGGGAATAAATAGAATAGTTTTCATTTCAACTAGCTTCTGCACGCGATTACCTCCGTGTTAAATTTCTTGCTCCCCCAACCCTCCCTATGATGCGGGCGGTGAGCAATGGGTAGGTCGCCGCCCGGTAAGGACCAAGCTCGGGTCAACGGCGGGTAGTGTTCCACGCGCGCCTCAAAGAGATGTCAGCAAAACTGAAGGGGTCTGCTAGGACCGATGCCTGCCAGGGTCGCGAGATTGTTCGAAAGAGATACCGTGACCCTGGCACATAGGCAACTGAAGAAACACGGGTGGGTTTTAGTCAGTAAAAGTCTGACACTTCACCCGCTCCGCCCAGAGCGGGAGAAGTCATTTGATGATTTCCCATCCCAAAACAAAAACCCTCCCCGTAGCAACGAATCGCCTGCCCGTGCGAGGTCTTCGTATTCGAGACTTAAAAGTCAATGTTACTTATTTTGAAGTACAGAATGCATAATTTACTATGTTATGGGTCTTTTACACCCTGTATGATGATTAACACATCAAAACACTTAAATTATTTAGTTTTAAATCACAGCAACAGGATCCCACGTGCGTGATTGCGTCTTTCTGCGATTTATACATGTTGGTTGTGATCCACCAAAATCAAACAAACATTGCCGAAATATTGACCCATAGCAAGGAGCTTTTAAACACAAATCGAAATATAACTTTCGCGTAATACAATACTTTCACTTATAACTTCAATTGTGAAGCAATTAAGATCGTGATATTGGAAAGTAATTCAAAATTAATAATCAGCCAAAGATGGACAAGCATTAAAAACTCAAAGATATCAAGTTTCAAACTAAACAAGTCTAAACCAACTTCGTTACAAACTCGGATCGATCAAATTTCACTCTCCCAAGTAATTAAATTACTGATCATTACAACTAACAGTTAATTAATGGATTTCAGAGTTACTTTTACACTTCAACAGAGTTTCGGAGTTCGTAAAAAGTAAATAAGCGTCTCTTCTAATTTCAAGACTTTGTTGAAACGCTCTCGGTACAAATATTTACCGTAATGTGCTACTAGCCCTGTCTGAAACTTTATTTTATTACGCCCAAGTTTTTGGTAAGTCTATATTTATATTACGTTATTTTTTTTATCGTTAACAAGCTTTTTCCAGCGGCCTCGCCCGCGTATTTTGCATATAATACCTTCCTCTGAATCGCACTCTTTTCACGGGAACCGCATTAAAATCCTTTGCGTATTTTCAAAGATCTAAGTGTACGAACGCGATAAATGACTTTGTTTAATACTATGTAAAGATACATTTTTAAAATTATTTATATATTAAATTTCATTGAAGAGTTTATTTAATTTCACTTTGCTGATTTTTCTTTCCATTAGTATCTTAAATCTATACTAATATTATAAAGCTGAAGAGTTTGTTGGTTTGTTTGATTGAACGCGCTAATTTCAGGAAGTACTGGTCCGAATTGATTTTTTTTTTGTGTTGGATAGCCTATTTATCGAGAAAGGTTATAAGCTATATAACATCACGCTACAATTAAGAGGAGCGGAGCAGTAATGAAAAATGTTGCAAAACGGGTAAAATCGCACGGGTAGCCGATTCGACGCGACGGGAAAGGTCGGGGGAACAAGAAATTTAACGCGGACGAAGTCGCGGGCAGAAGCTAGTATTAAATACGTACGGAGCGCTTGCATAGATTTTGACTTGACATTAAGCGCTGGATCATTCCATTTACTTTATATTCTTTCTATTTAAATATGATAACTCCAGCTACAACTCAGACCAAAAAATATGTGCCAACTCATTCTTAAGACTTAGGCAAAGTCTATACAAATCTTTATAAAGTGCGGTGTTTCAAAGTGCAGAGGGCACCAGGACCAGCGGGCATAAATCATTGGTGTCGAACGCCGTCTATCGGTCTGACACCTAAATCGCAGGAGGCATTACTCATTGGGGACACGCTACGAATAAATCCCAGTATTTTTCCTTTTTTCCTTAACGACATTCCGCTTTACGCCTTGGAGACGGTTCCGCGTAAGCGCTGATTTTTATGTGTTGTCAAATGTAAGCAAGACGTCGAGAGTTTGTCCTTGTGAGATAATGCCCAAGTTTATTGTACGCTAAGTGTGTATTTGTCCTTCGTAAATCATTTTATGGAGCTTTCGGTTTGTGTTTTGGAAGTTGCTTGTGTCCCTCGGTAATTTACGTCTTGGATGGATTTAATCTGGCCGAAATTCGTCAAATCTATACTATATTTTTAATGTTATAAAGCTAAACAGCTTGTTTATTTAAACGCATTAATCTATGGAACTACCCTTCGTATTTTAAAAATCTTATTGTATATATTAACCACGATAAAGGCTATGCTGGCTGGCTAGGAGCCGAGCAGCCTTTGACTGGCCTGTTAGTCTAGTGGGTAGTGACCCTGACTGCTAAGACTGAGGTCGCGAGTTCGATCCCCACCCAGGACAAATCTTTGTGTGATGAGTACGATCATTTTGTTCTGTGTCTGGGTGTAATTTATCTATAATACGTATGTATTTAGAATTATATAAGTATGTTCATCAGTTGTCTGGTTGCCATAGTACAGGCTCTGCCTAGTTTGGGATCAGATAACGGTGTGTTGGTTGTCCTAAGATATTTATTTATTAAAAAGATATGAAGTTAGAAAGAATGCTAATCGAAAACAACGTAATGGCGCGGCAGGTGATGCGATACGAGGAGATGGATAGGGAATCAAGAAATTTCACGTGGGCAGAAGCTAATCTATAGAACGTATAAATCAATATAGTAAGTAGGTATAGTAATTGACTTATTTTCGTACCATTCGTTTTAAAAAAAATCCTTTATCCGAACTGACAACCCTAGACGGAAACGTAAACAATTTTATTACTTATTGTTGTTGTGTAGCAACGTAAATATCATTATTTGTACTACGTAGGCGTAAATACATCTGTGTGGTCTCGGACATTAAGAATACCACCATCCTATTTCTTCCAGTGGGTGTCGTAGAAGGTGACTAAGGGACTTACTACAGAATGGACAGCAGCGTTCTCTATTTTACCACCATACTGCGATCGCCATCCCGCCTGCCAAGCATGGCGATTATGGCAATTTTCCCAAATTGGGGACGGCCTATATCCAACGGTGGACGTCTTTCGGCTGAAATGATGATGATGAGGCGTAAATACGCATAAAGGTGCAAATTACACGATGCCCAAACTATGCAATCACAAATAAAGAATCCATCAAAGTATTTCATTTCAAACTTTATGTACTTCTCATTAGGTTGAAAAGCAATCGAAAACTCAAAGCTATGCATACAGATCTCGATATAAACAAAACACGATAAAGCGGCTGACAAACTTTTTTCATTTAAGGCATCGAGAGCCAGTGAATCCGACTCACATTTAAAATATGGTATCCTTAGGAAGGAGGCGCGAAGCCTAGAGCGATGGCCGTTTTACCGACGAAACAAGTGCTTGCTCATTTTAATATTTCCAACTTTCCTTGAGCTTGGCGTCATTAAGCGAAAAAAGCGCTGCGGGCGAAAGTGGGCCAGCCGGGTCCTTTAAAACCTCTTCAGTCCATTGTTGTATTTTTCCCTTTCAGTCCGCGTGTTTTAGGAATTTAGTTACGGTGAAAATAATGTTTTCTTTTTAATTCTACTTGGTCTCGATTGGGTCTTTGTTTAGTTAGGAATAATTGGCGCCGTTTTCATTATTCGAGTTTTTATGGTCAATCACTTTGTGTAAATAGAACCTCTTTGACCTCATTTTTAGTATCGCTTTAAAAAGGAGTAATATACACCGCGACATTTTAGTCTTACAAAAGTTGTCCACTCAATGTATCCGACATAATATACCTCTAGGAGTGATAAAAAAATTGTTACCATTAATTAAGATAATAGACACTAAAGAAAATAAATAATGCATTAGAATTATGAAACATCATGTTAATAATGTTTACGTATCATACGGTAGAGAATATATCTATCCAGTGCACGAGTCGACTAGATCATTCCATCTCCATGTTCCATGTGACAAAATATCAAATTTCAAACTGCGTTCATAATGAATAATATTTTTATTTTTTTAGTTATTCAATTGTTTTTTTTTTTTTTTGTTATGGATGTGTAGTTGGTCATATGAAGTGGGCTGCAATTTTAAGACGATTAAAATGTCACGGTGTATAAAAAATCTCTTCTCTGCCATCTCCTCACAACTCACACATAAAACCGTTAAATTTCTGGTCGCTGCGAATTATGAATGCACAAATCTCGTCACACGTGTAACACATCAAAATGTCTGATTACGTCACTTATGTCTACAACTAAATAACTACCGCCAACGCCGCCCCTTCATACATAATTACTTCAAATGACGCCCAACTCCTACGAACACGTACAACATTCCTCTACAAACATTAAAAACAAGGCGTCATCTTAAAAAAAAAAACATCAGCAAACACAATCGTGAAAACTTAATTTAGACGAGTTGTAGTAAAGCTGCGTATTCACTAGATGACACAATGTTGGCTAGTGCTCACTATAACCAACATTGTGCCCGCAGACATCACAAAATGTAGTAAAACAGGTGTTCGAATTGTTCAAGGAACTCTGTAAGATAATGTTCATCAATGACACAAATAATGTTGGCAGACATTAAAAGATCTTCTATCTGATCTGCGGGATAATTGCGTAAATATCATTTTGACAATTCATTGCAGTATATACATTGTCGAGCAGAAGATATTTCAAAAATATGAAGTGGTGGATTAGTAATTTCTTTTCAATTGGAGTGCTGCAGCTTGGTAAAACGTAGTCAATGCAGCAAACCAAGACCCGAACCAAAATCGGCCGTAGCAAAGACAGATGATGGTTCATGGATTGCTCAGATCTCAAGTGCGTATGCGGCTTCTACCCACAGACATTTTTTTTTTCTGGATGGGAAATCCTCAAATGACTTCTCCCGCTCTGGGCGGGGCGGGAGGGCGTGTCAGACTTTTACTGACTAAAACCCACCCGTGTTCCTTCAGTTGCCCATGTGCCAGGGTCACGGTATCTCTTTCGAACAATCACGTGACCCCGGTAAGCATCGGTCCTAGCAGACCCCTTCAGTGCTGCTGACATCTCTTTGAGGCGCGCGTGGAACACTACGCGCCGTCGACCCGAGCCTGGTCCTTACCGGGTGGCGAGCTACCCATTGCTCGCCACCCGCAAGCTCGCGCCTACGGTGGCCGGGAGTACCCACAGACATTGGGTCGCTTTCCATCTTGTGGTGCATACCCTGTTACTTCAGCACTTGAAGATCTTATGACTATGTCAGTATGTGCAGTTCACGAAGCTGAATTTTTAGCCAAAAATTATGGATAAACATTTTGATCTAGGTACGCTTGAAGAAGAATGGAGCAAGCATATGACCCTGGGCTACATGTTGATAAGTTTTGCCCATTTTTACCAGTGAGTACACAGCTTTACACCGTCACTGAAACAAAATGGAAACTATGACGCGCATGAATACGTTTGGTTTTGTTTTACGTAGAGATAACAAGAACAGTGAATCACCTGCGCGTACGTAATTATGTATTTATAATCTCGTTTAGCGAGACCATTCGGTACCTTCAGCATATTTCTGTTCCAGTGACGGTGAAATTAATGGCGTGACGAGAGAGAAGTAAACAACAAAACGGTGGAAGGTAACCGAACTGTAGTAGATATTTAACAAATAACTAGTTCGCTACCTCAAATCTGAGGTACATTTTCCGGTTTTTTTTCTGCGTAATCGTCAAATGACGTCTCCCGTTCTAGGTGGAGTGGAAGAGCGTGTCAGACTTTTACTGACTAAAACCCACCCGTGTTCCTTCAGTTGCCCGTATGCCAGGGCCACCGTATCTCTTTCGAACAAATCTCACGACTCTGGCAGAGTACATTTTTGGGTTATTTAGATGCGCTAATATATTCACTGTTAGTCCACAGTAAAAGTACACGTTCCCACGTTCGAGAATGTTTTCGGAAAAGGCTTGCTGAGCTAGAAGAATTAATGAGTAAAAGTCACACAAGTTTCGTGTGACTCTGGAGCCTTCGGAGTGTCAAAACACTGCTTAATATATTATCATCGGTCCATTTCTGCTTACTAAGGACTTACTTTTGCTTACGCTTACGTTTGAACGCACACATCCATGCGTCATCCCTTCAACTACGACAGTCCGTTGCGTTCATAAATCAGGGTGGTCAAACAGCTTGGAACTTGCCAGATATATTGCTGTTGCGAGCTGTTACTCGTTCCACTAAGCTAAAAACTTGCTGACAGTTCGTACGGTCAGACGAATAGGAAATTTTTCGTTAATTTTGACAGTACATTTTGAGATAACATAATCTGTTTATGCTGACTGTTTTTATGTCGTTTCTACTCTGAATATCTTGTTAAAATTTTGAAATTTAAACTCCATGCGAGTAAAAAAGTATTCTAAAATTGAGCTGACTCCCATCTCCAACTAGCGCTTATCAACATTAGTAAAATTAGGTTTTCCAGCAAACGCCCTCTGAATTTCGTACTCAACATTTCATATTACATTCAAAGTTCACATTACATAGGAAAAAACGTCCTTTATAATAAACAAGTTTTATATTTTTGTTAGAAATATTTCTAAAGGTCATTACGAACACAAATATAATGCAAGTATATGAGTCGTCAAAAATTTGTGGCCGACATATTTTTATCTCTCCCACCCACTGTTATTTTTTACCAAGACGTTTTATTTTTAAAACGCGAACCACTGATTCACGTTTCCTAATGCCTCTGAATATGACATTAATTAGCGGGTTCTTTTTTAAATGTTAGCGCAGAATTCCAATTAAATCTTTGATTATAAAATATATTTATGACCCTCGTGATGAAGTAATTTGTTATCGCTGAAATTTTACAGCGGGGTGATTACGTAACTCCGTAACAGTACAATATCCATTGCGTTATTTACGTTGTTGAGTTGCCAATTTTCGCGAACATATGAAGCAATGGATTAGCAACAACCTTCAAAATTATTCAGATTTTGATTAATAGTTTGTTGTGTTGTGTGTTAAACCGTATAGTATAGCCACTTGACAGTCCGGACTACTGAGAGTAGTTTCACTTTGGCAACTACGGTTGCCAAGGACTGTCAAGTGGATAAGCATAATCAGCCTGTACCGTTCCCACTGCTGGGACACAGGCCTCATCTCAGTGAGAGGGAGTGAGCCGTAATCTATACCACGCGTGCCCAGTGCGGGTTGGTAGATGTCTCATGTCTTCGAATTTTTGGTTCTTTAACATGCAAAAATGCATGCAAAATTCGTATACCGTACTGAAATCTCGATAAGATATTAAGCTTAACAAGAGTTGGTTTCCACGCTCGACCTCTTTATATTTCTTCCCAAAATACTTTAGAACGAACCATCCTAATGTCAAATATTTGCATCTGCTCTGCAATAAAACGAATTTCTCTACGTGTCTGCAACCAAATAAAAATGGCTGTTTCAAAGCAAATTTTCGCCGTGAACCGTAAAAGTTTTACGAGACTAAAATGTAATTAGTTATTACACACGACTCGTTCAACGTGAGACATCATATTTCTGCACTGCGTCAAATTATAATGTCATTTGTGAAAGACGAAATGATACCATACTTATTTTTAAAAGAGTTTTAAAACTTCAGTTGGACTACGATTTTTTGTAAAGAACTTCTCAATTTTTTATTTAATTTTAAAATGCTGTACTAATTAACTACGTAGCCCCCAGCTTCACTCCCATCTTTGACTGCAAAAACGATTATCTCATTCCTTTCTATCTCGATGAGAAGCAGAATAGATAACTTTCATAAAGTGCTACGAAAATATTTTAATACTTTGTACGTGTCGCGTAGCAATTACTGATTTACGTAGCGCTACACCTGCTACGCCGTAGCTTATCGATGGTGATTGATAAACCGCTGAAAGACACTAAGTACTTTGCGAATAGTACAAGATATTATGAATGACTTTTTTATTATTTTTGCTACAAAGTAAAATGTACCTTTGAGTTCAAAAAAGAGTTATCGTGTTGTCTGTCACGCTTTATTATAAATCTCTGTGACGTGTCAAATAATTTACAATTGTATCTAAAATTGTATTTGCTTTACAATATAAAGAAATAAAAATATTTTTTCAGCTGAATGCTATCTTCTGAGATACAGGCCTCGCCTAGTTCAGAAGATAGATTCTATTTACCAAACCTCTTTTTACTACAACAAATGCTGTTGGATTATTGTTGTTTATTGTATACGACATTAGTATTAAGTTCGTTTAATATGTAATCGTTGTTGCTATGTTGGTGAGAAATAAACTCTTTTTTTTGTATAAACAGTTTGAGATTATATCTTTTTTCTTTCATGAATTGCAGATTGTTTGAATCCCTGACTCTTTGCCCTGCAGTGTTGTCCCACTATTATTCTTAGCGCATCGATGGCAAAAACCTATGCAACATCTTTGACCCAAGTCCACGTATAACCCAGTCATAAGATCATCAAATGCACTGGTGACAGGCATGCAGCGCAGGATGGAACGTGTGCTTATTATCTGTGAGGAGGTGCCGCATCCGCACTTGAGATTGGAGCCGTACGAGAAACTCCATCTGTGGAGATCGTCTTTGCTCCGGCTAACTTGGAACATTATATCCTGGTATTATATTTGAGCAGTGGTGGCCCAGTTGTAGGTTTGAACCCAGCCATACAGTTTACCTACTTTGTGTAAATCATTTTATCACCACTGTTCTCAGAACGGTGAAGGAAAACATCGTGAGGAAACCGGCATGTTCTAGAACAAAAAATTTGAAGACATGTGACTTCTACCGAGCCGCACGGTGCCCGCGTGGTGGATTAAGGCTCTCACAGAGGAGGCCTGTGTCCCAGCAGAACAGATAAAAGGTAGGCAAAATATAGGCAGATTATAATTGCTATTGAATTATCGCGCAAAATCTCTTGGTCGTAAGTAGTTGACTGATATCTGCCGTGAACGTGACAGAAAAAATAAAAATGTTCATTTATAAAATCATAATCACAAACGACGAAATGATCTTACCGTGTATTGTGTAAAAATGTTATTGTGTCATACTGATATAAAAATAAATAATAGAATACTATGTCTGCCTGTTTACGGTCACTGATTTCGGAAAATGTTGGACAGTTTGAGAGCGATTGTCGCCAACTGATAGCAGTAAGATAATCTTGTTCGCAACATTACATTATTATTTTAACTTTTGATTCCGTGCCAGTAGGAGTAAAGTTTTACTGTTTGTATTTAAAACCGGCCAAGTGCAAGTCGGAATCGCACACAAAGGGTTCTACCGTACAGTATTTAACAACACATACTAAAAAAACACGTTGTTTGTATGGAAAATAAATTATTATCATTATTTTATTTGTATTATTTATTGTTACAGCGGTAATAGAAATACACATTCTGTGAAAATCATCACCGTCATAATCATTACAGCTGATAGAGGTTCACTGCTAGACATAAACCTCCCCCAAGGGGGGGCTTGCCATAATCGCCATGCTTGGCAGGCCGATCACAGTATTATGGTAAAATGCATAAAAAATGCATTTTACCACAATACGTAAGTCTCTTAGTCGCCTTTTACGACACTCACTGCAAGAAATGGGGAATATTAAAACTTATTTCATTACAGTTTATAAGATGCAGTCTGCTGATAGATTGGCTGACGAACGTATGGACGGACAGCGGAGGCTTAGTAATAAAGTCTCCTTGGCAACCTTTGGATACGGAACCCTAAAAAAGTATTTCGTTAAAGAACATAGCCCTATTTCTTTTCTTGTGAAATCTAATGACGTAGAAACACAGGTTGTTATTTATCGGCCATAGTAGTATTTTGTGAACTCTAATGTGGATCAGTAAATTGATCCATTAACATAAAAATGTTGGTATTTAACGAGCGGCGTCAAGCGCTGTCACTAGTTTATGGAGATAAAACATTTTAACGAGGTTTTTTTATATGTTTTCAATGGTGGGCGTCACAACGAAATTGTTTGTTTCAAGCTACTGAAAGCAATGGGCCAAACATTAATTTTCTTTTCTGAAAGAATTAAGTATTTTGTTTTGTTAGTTTTTAGGGCATAATTCTGTTATATTCTAAGCCCCATTAAAATATTTTCGCAAATGAAAATGTGGCTTTTCAGTCAAACTTTGTAATTAAATGTAATCGAGAGATATAATAAACTACGCTAAATTAATGCTTTGGTATATTATAGTAGTGTTTACAAGGGAGGGTCCTGTTTTTAGTGTAATCTATATATACTATATAATATTATAAAGCTGAAGCGTTTGTTTGTTTGTTTGATTGAAAGCGGTAATCTCAGGATCTACTGGTCCGAATTGAAAAATTATTTTTGTGTTGGGTAGCCTATTTATCGAGGAAGGCTATATAACATCACGCTACAACCAAAAGAAGTTGAGCAGCAATGAAAAATGTTGCAAAAACGGGGAAAATCGCACGGGCATGCGATTCGATGCGACGGGAAGGGTAGGGGGAACATGAAATTTAACGCGGACGAAGTCGCGGGCAGAACCTAGTTTATAATATTAATGTCTGTATTATGTCCCGTTTGGTGCCGGACCTGAAGAATAGCACCATCCCATTTCTTCCCGTGGGTGTCGTAAGAGGCGACTAGGAGACTTACTAGAGAATGGGCAGCAGCGTTCTCTATGCAATTTACCACCATACTGCGATCGTTAACTCGCCTGCCAAGCGTGGCGATTATGACAACCGCCCCCCCCCCCCCGCCTACCCCAAACCTTGGGGAGGCCTATGTCCAGCAATGGACGTCTTTCGGCTGAAATGATGATAATACTATTAATGTTTTTGTTCAAGGTAGTGAACTATAGTTGTGTAGTACTTATTAATTGGATGCTTACGATGTTGTAGTTCCTAACCAAACCAAACAAGATCTTATAAAATAAGCGGTTTAGGAGTTAAGATTTCTGAATAGTTTTATTTGCTTTGTTGCGTGGACTAAAAATCATACGAGCATATATATATACCTAAATAAACCGATTTACTCACGAGTCTGCTCACCAATAATTGTGTAGTATAAAACTACTGAGCAGACTTCCGAGTATAACTCGTAGGTTCGAATCCTGTATGGCGCTTTACTATGTTAAATTATACCATCACCAATGCGGTCAAAAGGTGAAGAAAGCCCTTATGTGACATCTACCAACGCTGCTGCCCATTCTTTTGTTAGTCCAATAGACGCCTGTTACGACACCCACGGAAAGAAATGGTATGGCACTATACCATTTCTTTACGTTCATCACCACATGGAACGAATTTGAACTGAAATTGAATTTGCACAAGTCCTGACGATTGCCCAAAACTACGTTTTTCTGTCCGACATGACGAGTGTACAGAAACAATGTGACAGCACTAAGGAACAGTGACTAATCGACTGAAAACCATGTCTATTTCTATTTTGCATGTTTTCCACTACAGTAGCCTTGACTCGGGCGAACACAACGAGCAATGAATAGAAAAATGGGCGTTTTGTTCTTGTCGTGAAACCGAATGTGATTGCGGTGTGACAGAAAAATACGGAATGTTTTCAGGATAAATATTGTCCTTGTTCATATGTAGCTGTTATGTCGTGTTACGATTGTGGTTCTTGTTGTCTCCTCTCTCCATTATCTATTACCAATGTGTCACGCTCAATTGTTTTTTTTTTTTGTGATTTCTTGGTAGTTTTTTTTTTTGTACTTGTTTCCCTTTTAGGGTTCTGTACCCGAAGGGTGACCAATAGGACGTTATTACTAATCCTCCGCTGTCCATTCGTCCGTCTATCTGTCAGCGAGCTGTATCTTATGATCCTCAATAGGTGGACAGTTGAAATTTTCAAAGAATATTTTGGTTGCCGCTATAACAACATATAATAAAAATTAAAGGGAAGAAACGTATATTCCTCCGGCGTGTTTTGGCTTTTGGTACCGGACCCTTCGTGTACGAGTCCGACTCACACCTGGCTGGTTTTTGTTATATTACTCGTTTATCGACGTTTTGACGAGGTTTTTTTTTAAACTAGTAGCGCTGCAACCTCTGATTTTACTATCCTGGCTGTTGTGGCCGGCGAATACAGTGTCCAGCGAGATGAATTTACTCCTCAGACTAAGTGACTGCGATGCTACTGACTCATCATCGCGTTAGCAACTGTATTATGTGCTAAGTTATAGCCCGGGGTTTAGAAGTTGGCAGTGTGTTACCCCGTGCTTCGGAAAGCACGATAAGCCTTTGGTCCTACGCCTGATCTCTCTCCTAATATCTCCCGCGCCGATGGTTAGTCTCCATTGAGATTGGCCGAATTAGCTAAGAAAACACAATTTCTTTCAGTTTCTGTATTATTTATTTATTTATAATGTAGGTTATTTGCTGCATGTAATGTTAGTTACTATAGCCGAAACTTCGTCCACGTGAATTTTCTCATCGCCGCATCGCCGGTCCGTGGTGCTCGGCTCCTAAGATCCATTTTGTGATGATGAATAGCCCAACTTCTACAGGGATTGGATTATCAAATATATATTTTTACATAACTCGGACGAATAGTTTCAGAGATTACGAAACAAAAAAAAAATAGTTAAAAAAAACTAAAAAACACGCTTCCATTGAAAACCAAACTAAAAAGTACAAAATAATGGAAAAAAACTGGCCAAGTGCGAGTCGGACTCGCGCACCGAGGGTTCCGTACAAACCTGCAGGTATTAACGGTTTAGGCATAAGGTTTATGTTAATGAAATTAAAAGTTTTTTTTTAATTTTTATATTTGAGTTGACTGAATGAAAGGTAAATAAAATTGTGGTTTACGATTTATGACGTATTAAAAAAAACTACTTACTAGATCTCGTTCAAACCAATTTTCGGTGGAAGTTTACATGGTAATGTACATCATATATTTTTTTTAGTTTTATCATTCCCGTATTTTAGAAGTTACGGGGGGGATACACATTTTACCACTTTGGAAGTGTCTCTCGCGCAAACTATTAGGTTTAGAAAAAAATGATATTAGAAACCTCAATGTCATTTTTGAAGACCTATCCATAGATACCCCACACGTATGGGTTTGATGATTTTTTTTTTGAGTTTCAGTTCTATGTATGGGGAACCCTAAATATTATTGTTTTTTTTTTTTCAATTTTTTGTGAAAATCTTTATGCGGTTCACAGAATACGTCTACTTACCAAGTTTCAACAGCATAGCTCTATAGTTTTGGAAAAAAATGGCTGTGACATACTCGGACAGACAGACAGACAGGCATGACGAATCTATAAGGGTTCCGTTTTTTGCCATTTGGCAACGGAACCCTAAAAAGCGTGGGGTGCTTTTTAAGGTATTTTTGATATCAGGCACCCCACGCTTTTTTTCCATTATTTTGTACTTTTTAGTTAGGTTTTCAATGGAAGCGTGTTTTTTAGTTTTTTTAAACTATTATTTATTTTCTATTTTTTAGGGTGTTTCGAATTTTGAGACGTATGTCAGCGTAGTTTGTGACGTATGTCAGCGTAGTTTTCGAAAACAGTTTTTTTTGCTGTCCTGGTAACCCTGGCAAGGATAATGGCACAAATTATTTTGTGACGTATGTCAGCGTAGTTTTCGAAGACAGTTTTTTTGCTGTCCTGGTAACCCTGGCAAGGATAATGGCACAAATTTATGAAATTATTACATTGTCATCGGTCCTTGACAGGTGTGCAAAGTTTGAATGAAATCTGGTCGTTTAAAGTGGGTCAAAATCGCGTTAGAAGGAGTCGGTTACAAACAAACATACAAGTGAAGCTAATATAAAGCGTGTAACAAACATCCTTTCCGCTTTATTATATTAGTATACAGTATAATATATGTAGATTCAAATATTCTTAGATTTAATTCAGGCGTGCCTCGGAAATGTCATGATTATTTAATCTGCGTTTTCCTTGTAACGCATTTTTATTCGTTACAATGTCATGTTTGTGTCAAATTGAGTGACATTGCTGTAACGCCTTTTCCTTCTTAATAAATAATTGGGATTGACGTAGTTTTGGGCGGGTTTATTAACTTTTAAACTAACTATATTACTAAACTGTTCATCGCTAAAAATGTTTGTTGAGCAGAAGTAATGAAAAGCCAGAAAACTTTAAAAAAATGTTATTTAAAATCTATTACTGGACAAAAGAAGCTTATTTTCCAAATTTAAATAAGTATTACCAAAAGCAACTGCAAAGTTAGTTTTACCATTTTTTTTTTTAAGTATCAACTACGTTGAGTGTCGTAACTCTACTTTTATGAGGGCTAAAACCGTTTACCATAACACTTTGTCCCACGACTGTACCGAAAGAAATGTCCCACTCTCGGAGACAATAGAAGGTCACTGGTGTATCATAGCAATAGAATTCGCCTTGGCAGTAGCAGTACATTACTCGGCCGCGATTTGGCTCGCACACAACTGTTAAAACAGGGAACGACCGGCACGGAGCAATAACAACCACTCGACGCGAGCGTACTTCCAATCATTATTCGTGTTTTGGGCATTTATTTTTTGTACAAACACGTACAGCTGTGAACTTTAAGGGTTGTCGGTGAGTGTACTCTTAACTCTTGTAGTTTTAATGTATTCTACAAGGTCGAGTGTTAAGGCTTTGTCATTAGTTGAGCTTAAGTAATAAGTGTGGGTAGATATTAGTGGGATTATTTTCGATTCTAGAAAGCCAGAAGATGTAGTTATCTGGTATAGGTATCACAATGTTTCTGCTTATGAAATCTGCTACCGACCTTTTAATAGCTTTGAAGCGTATAGTACTTGGTACAAACCCTGTATTGTATGCCTTTTTTTTTCGATGGGTAATCATCAAATGATGTCTCCTGCTCTGGGTGTACCGGAAGGGCGTGTCAGAGATTTACTGGCTAAAACCCTCCCGTGTTCCTTCAGTTGCCTTTGCCAAGGCACGGTAACTCTATTGTATGATTGTATTCTATGTTTAACTCTATTCTCTGTTTTGTATGCCTAAGAGTTAAATAGCTTACAGATTGGCCTGATTTATATGTGTTGATGCAATACTATTTTAAGATGCGGCCAGTAAATATCGACTAATCTGAACGATCGTAGTTAGAATATCATAAACGCCACGCAAAGGTCAAGGTGGTTCTCTATAAATTATGATACCCAGATACACACAGAACCACACTCATTATCTACCGACGTTGTTCCCAATTAATTTAAGGTCGACGCAGCAAGTCTTTATCCTCTTAACATCTCAATATTCTCCACCCTCATTGCGTAATACACTATCAATTAGATCTGAATCGTTTTGAAAGATATTTATTTATTTATTCAAACTTTATGCACAAGTAAAAAATACTGTACAAAGGCGGACTTAATGCCTGAGGCATTTTCTACCAGTCAACCTTATTTATTTACTTTGGATCTCCAACAACCTTAGGGTGATGCAGAGTTCAACAAAACATGGCAGGTGCAACATAGGGATAGATATTTCGGAAAATAATACATACAAATACATAGATACATACATATATATATAACAAAAATAAAAAAAATTGTCTGGAGAAATAACGATAGGTGGAGGAGAAAACGAATCCAGCAAATCAGCGCTGTGATGAATCTGCCAACTTCTTACGAATATGCTCACGTACTTTCACTTTAAACGATAACCGACAGGTTACCATCCTGATATTCAGAGGAAGCGCATTCCATAGAAAGACCGCCTGGACAAAGAAAGAAGATTTAATAAAACCAGAGCGGTGAAAAGGACATCGTAGAAGACGATTGTTAGTGGAACGGAGATATTGCAACATTGCTTCGTTGTTGAACTTTCAATTCGAAAGGCATTCCTACTATCAGAATGTGATGCAATTACTCCTCTATTTATTCTTATAGTCACAACCATATTCTATACATCCAATCAATCTGCATATCTATTCCTTAGTCAGTTAGTTTTCTTAACCCCATTCCCAGAACCACAGTACCCTTCACAAAAACACGCCTATTTCATGTCTCACTTCTCTAACACGTGCAAAGCGTCCACAACATTTTTGTACACTCATAAATTCTTGGCCTAATATTATAATAACAAACACAACGTTCTGCTGCAATCACTCGCCACCTTAATGTGGCGTAACTCAAATAAACTAGTTTTCGATGACACATAATTACTTTCAGTAGAACTATAAATCAGAAAGGCTAATCATTGCAGTTGAAAAGTATGACAGTTATAACACGTCTAAAGGTTGGGAGTACAATTTGTACTGCTGCCCTATTTACACCTTACTTAGTGGTTTTTTAGCTGAATTATTAAACAGAAAAGCTGACTCTGTTAATCATTGCAGTTGAAAAGGATGACAGCCACAACACTACTACGGGTTGGGAAGTACAATTTGTACTGCTGCCCTATTTACATATATGAATAAATAAACTAGTTTTTGATGAAACATGATTAGTTTCAGTAGAACTATAAATCAGAAAGACATACTCTGCTAATCATTGGAGTTGAAAAGTATGACAGCTATAACACGTCTACTGGTTGGGAAGTACAATTTGTACTACTGCCTTATTTACATTTCATTAAGTTTATTTAGATTCTTTTATATTATTTTTATTAATATGAGAACATTGTAGGCCTTGTAGACGGTAAACCATTTCCTATTTTATTAAGTATCTGGTACTTGTTAACAGGCCTACACTGTTCCCCAAACCTATTTACTAAAACTGTGTAATTTGAAACCATTGTAGAAGTCAATTATTTTTAAAAGAATAACCATGGAGTTTCTTGCCGGCTCTTCTCCGTAGGAATCTACAGATTGGAACAAAGTACCTAGCTTCTGACGTTTTATAAGTGCCCATGTAGGTTTATTTGATATAAAATATTTTGATTTTGGTTTCTGATTTTGCACATGTTTTGATGATTGTGCTAATTTGACGCGAACACGACTCGTGAAAAGTCACAGCCGCGTCACAATTTTTTATTCAAAACAGTCGATTGTATGCAAAAAAAAAATTCATTCATTATGTAAGTACGTATATAATTAAAATAACAATAGCGAAAACATACCTATGCGCCACGAACTTTACGCAGGGTTCGTTTAAACTGAAAATGTTATAATGTTATCAAATATAAAACCAACATAGATTTTTTCAACAGAAGGGTAAACGTATGCACACATTATTGTTAAAAATGAATGTTCCTGAATGGAATGGAAATCTCACACCTCGTTCTATATTTATTTTCACAACACATTGCTATGCTAATAACATATTTTTATGGCAGACACCAACGAAAAATGGTAATGTTTTGCATAAATCTGTCACCAGTACAATCATAGGTAATAATTTGTACAACATACTGCCTAGTTTTGCTTACTCTCGTAAATATGTGCGTGGTATTATCATCTTTATGTGAAATGTGTCTGTGCCTAAAATAGCGTACACTAATTTAGGGTTTAGTGATATTTATGATGGAAGAGTGGACACATCGAATAGAAATATATAGTGTTTCGTAAAGGTGGGTTGGTAGTGAAAATAATATTATTAATGCGGTCATTCACCGATCTAATATTAGACATTTTATAATTTATAAACCCACAGAAAGATCTTTTCACATTTATGAAAAGTTGGCGTATCGACTGACTCTCATCCGTTCGTGAGAATAAGAAAAAAAACAAACTAAATTGCTTGTATTTTTCTTTCATAATATACAAAACGATTTACAAAATCCTAAAAGAAAATAAAGAGAGTGATATAAATGTAATAAATTATTTCATTTTGTTTTCAGATCAGCAGGCTAGTCATGTAATAATAATAATAATTAAGTAATAATTAATAAGAGTTTGAAACCCTAAAAACAAACGCTAAGCTATTATTTTCCCAATTATGTTGGGGTAGTCATTCAGTCTAACCGAATGCAGCTGATTATCAGTATTTTACATTGAGCTATTACCTGTCTGACCTCCTCAACCTAGTTACTGATTTATATGATACCACTCGATAAGGCTAGTTGTCAAACTTTCGGGCTTCTAACGACCCGTCACAACTGTCAAAGATCCTTGAATGACAGCGGGACTACGGCTTAACGTGCTTTCCGAGGCACGGTAAGTAAAGACCTCACGCATCCACGGACCGACCGCGGCAAGTAAAGCTTAACCTCGATCGATCGACCTGTGCTGCTGTTATTACTTACCCACAATCCTTGTCCCACCCACAAACGGGTTTTAATTTCTGTCAGATACGCCTATAAAAATTTCAGACTTTAATACTCTCGAATGTTCTTAGAAAATCTAAAATAATTTGTGAAATCCAACAATATTTTTGTCATGAAAAATGATTGCTTTTGATGGATAATGTGTTCTAACTAAAACGAATATCTTCAAAATCAAAACTGACTCATAACAATGTACGCGTATGTTTGCTTTCAATCACTTGTCGTCAGCGAAATTGCAAATGTCATAAGTAACATCTTTCATAACAATACGGGAACTGTTACGCATATCATTCAGCGAATAATTAACTGTTGCGAGTATAAATAACAGTGATTTTCGGTATCTGTTCCATTTTTCTTCAACCAACTTCAATTCTTTCATTACTCGGAGACTCGTTTTAGTTTTTCGTTTTTATCTTACGCGGTGAGAACGGAAGTGGAAATTGATTTTCTTTCAAACTCTTTCTATTTTCTCTTCTAATTAATTTCTTTAGTGGATGAAAGTTTGGACTTCCACGACATCGCTCGGTAGAACGAGAATAGAGCTAAATCTGGAGTAATTGTGATTTAGAGAAGATTAATTTATTATTCGACTGTGTATAACCCAGTGAGCAAGCAATAAAAATTGAAATTATTTTTGTTGACAGGCTATGGATTGGCAGCTTATTTATAACTTGAAACATTTTTGTGGACATTTACACCTCAACAAAATGTCTCCTCCATGGCTGACGCATCACAAATTCAAATTTTTCGAAGTCATTACAGATTACCATGATGTTACACAGAAAAAATACAACATCAATGGAAATGCGACGTAAATTAAATTGTCCGTTTCTTTTTTCTACACAATTTCATCGTGCTGGGAGTTAAAATACGCGGAGCAATCAACACGCGATTCGGTTGCTCAACATCATGTACATCATTTTGTGCCACCTCCCGAGGGGATGAGGAATTAGTGACTGTATGCTGCAGCTTTTTCACATGTACGCTAATTTGTAACAATTTCTATGTCCGTAGAGTATTATTATTTATTTCACGCTTGTCTACAGTGTCGCATCGAACCTCATTAAAAGCTCTTGTAGGCAAGCAAGTCGAATAAATATTGTACTTCGGTACAAACCACAACGCGTATGAAACTCCTAATAAAAACTTATCTTCTGTGTTTATGTCGTTTCTATGTACTGAGATGCAATTGTATATAGTTGATAATACTTAATTGGACAACTTGTTCTTTTATATCCATGTTTCTCATATCCTTTTTTTTTTTTTTTTGAAAAGGACCGGGTTCTGAATTGATTTCAATATAGTCTAGACTTATAAAGAATACTAATCGTGATAATTATTTTAAAACTTATTATAGTATTGATTTTACTTTACAACAGTCGGTTTCATTTTCTCAGAGAAATAACAGTTAGCATCCAACTGTTTTGTTTTGACTAAAAAACGAAAAACACTGTCAGGTCATAATTATTTAACTCATAAATACCATACTGAAGATAATCCTAAAACGATTCTTGCCACAGACATAACCCTTCACTACAAACCTTGCTACATGTAAATAGATTGTCATATCGCAAATACATGTACGATTCACGAGAAGCGTCCCTTTGGGTTGTCGTAGATGAATATTTGACGAGTAAACACCTGTGAGTCCTTATAGTATACATGGATATCTATACCTATGTTGATGTTACGATGACCCGTCCTCGGTAGAGTACCGACAGCAGGGTAAACCGATTCCAGCAAGCCAATTTTTGAATTAGGAACCCAATATGGTATAAAAATGCAGTTCCATTTACAAAACTGACATCTTAGTCCAGTGTTTGTTTGTTTTTTTTAAAGAACTTTACCTAAATCGAAATAAAGTTGGAAATGCAAAAAAGTGTCCCAATCCAGCCAGTTTGTCGCGTTCTAACTTTAGTTCCAGATTAAATGCTAAAACTAAAGTTGGTGTTCTAACTTTTGTCATAATAAGGATTGTGATTTCGTTAGCATTACTCATTTCAACGTAATACTTAGAAAGAGATTTTTTTTAGGTAAGAAGTATGGTTTTATCATGTAGTTTCGGGTTAACCATTTAATAAGGTAAAACATATTTTAAGTGAATTATTTTAACCTAAATAATAATAACATACTAGATTTTTTATAATAATATCGTCACGATTACTGTAAGCGTTGTAACAAAGGTAAACAGCACGAAGAAAACAGAACTGAAACGACTTTTGAAAGTGGTTCATGAATGTAGCTACGGATGTTCTAATATTTTTTTTAAAGATTCTTATTTATTTTTTATAATAGGGCTTTATGTTTTTCTTTTCTATAGTAATACATATGATAGGCAATTTTTTTGGTTTTTTTGATCATCAATTTTTTTACGTCCATTTTGAGATGACATATTTTTTTTTTCAAGTGACATTCTCCAATCATATTAATTGCACAAATATTAATTAAAAGAGGTCTGGATGCCAAATTATTTGTTATTTTTTATAAGCGTTTTCGTATTTGTAAATTTTCTTGAGATATACATATCTACATTGCAATTTCTAATAGCAACTTGGATAACTCTGTAACGGTGTTATAAATGTAATTTAAATAAATATTAGTCAATTATAATATCAAAATTAAATAAATATTCGTATCAATTCTTCTATGAAACATTCAAATGATAACTCACTCATAAAAAGACATGCAAAGGAACGATAGACGGAAGTTTAAATAATTTCCCTCGGGCTTGAAAGGAAGATTCATAAATAATAACTAATTTCAATGTACGCTCACATACCGCTCTACACTTATTTACAAGGGAAATGAACGTTGTGCATTCATTTACTTCATTTCATGAGCCTTACGTTAGATACGAACGCCTCTGATGCTTGGGCAAATAGGTTCTGAGATGAAAACTTTACATAATTTGTCTAAGAAAATCTCGGATATTTGTTTATCGGGTTCCGTATGGTGCCGTACGTAAAGAAAAGCACCATTCCATATCTTCTCGTGGGTATCGTAAAAGGCGACAAAGGCACCTATTAAAGAATGGGCAGCAGCGTTCCTTAAACATTTTACCACCATACTGCGATCGTCAACTCACCTGCCAAGCGTGGCGATTATATCAAATCTCTCCGATTGGGGGAGGCCTATGTTCAGTAGTGAACGTCAGTCGGCTGAAATAATATCTCGGATATAGTCTCCGTTTTGTATAGTTTGGTTCCTAGCTAACTGATAACAGCTAAACGGATCGATCCAACGTTTTTTTTTTTTTTCTTAAACTATTTTTCCCGGGGTCGGTTCGTAGATGGGTGCCATCCATAGTATACCGAGACTCCTCTGTGTCTCGTAAGCATGTTAAGCCGTTGGTCTCGACTGTCCTTCGTGAATTTTTGACAGTCAGTACGACGTCTGAACTTTGAAGCTTGAAGTATGACAACCAGTCTTAGTAATATTACCAGGGTTGTGGAGGTCAGATAGGCAGTCACTTCATGTAAAATACTGGTATTCAGCTACATCTGGTAGGACTGGAAGCCAACCCCAATATAGTTGGAAAAAAGCTAAGCAGATGGTGAAATGAAAACTACATAATTCGTGTAAGGAAACTATTTTAAATGAATAAAAAAAATATATATATAAATATTGCTTGGTTTCTAATGAATATTTTATGTCAATTTTATTTGTGATATTAGAATTTTTCGTAATAACTTTTATACATTTACCATAGATTTGTGAGTAACTTTATTTATTTTAAATGAAATGATTCTTTCTAAGTATTGTTATAGGTATAATATTATATAAAGTAAACATTATATCACATTTTTAAACGCTATACTATTTTCTTATTGTAATTTGATTAGATTTTATAATGATAATAGTACTTTAATTCCTATTTACTTTTAATCATACTACCATTTATAATGTATTAAACTGTTGTGCTAACCAGATGCAGCTGAATATCAATATTTTTTATATTGTAATTTGTCTGTGATAGGTCTCAGATATTTAGTCTACATTTTGACTAGATCGGAAAGCAGCGTCTTCACTACGCGTCGGAGTTAGTTTATGTTACGAGTTAGCTACAAAATTAAGACTTGCTTGTTGTTTTAATTATGATAAGAGATTCAGGCTTGTCGATTTGACTGTATTACCTTCTTTTTAACACACATATTGTTGGTTAAACATTTTTTAACTGTTTTGCTTTGTTTTTTGTATTTTGTATTTCGCGAGCTCTGTAAATAAACGGTATCCTTTCTTTTTTACACTATTTCGTTTGTATGAAAATAAAGTACCTACCAGTAATTGCTACTTATTTCATTGTTTTTGGAACGGTTTTCAATCTTTAGATATTTTTTTAATGTAATATGGTGTATGTCATGACATTAGTTACACAAAAAAGCTGTCAAATTGCCATATTCCTTTATTTATTACTCAAATAAAGTTTTCCAACGTATTTATAATTTTCTTTTCGTGTTTTCTTCTTGTGTTTTTGAATTTTCTTGAAAAAGGAAAATGGAAACAATCATTCATTTATGGCTTAGCTTATCCGGACTATCTTCATACATATATGTCTTATTACTCACATATATCTTTCATTAAATGATTCACTCAAACTAATTCAACTAAATATTTCATGAATGTGGAATAGTCACTTCAAAAATGTGTTGAAAAGTTCTGGGAATGTTTGTGATACAGCCCTATTTTCCAGGCCAAAGTGTCACTTCCCGCGCAGGTCGTATTTAGTATTTGCTGCTGACATTCTAGGCCACTTGGCTGTATGAATGAATGGCCAATTAACTGCCATTTTGTGACTTGATTATTGTACTAGCTGTGCCACGTAGTTTTACCTGTATAACTCTTGATTCCGTAAGAATATGGGGATAAAAAGTATCTTTTGTCCTAATCCAGGTCATGGTCTACCCATGTGCCAAATTTCATTGAAATCCGTTGAGCCGTTTTAGTGTGAAAGCGTCACAAACAAACATATAAAAAATGAAATCTTTTTGCTCTTTGTAATGAACCATGTTTATTCAGTGTTTTCAATTTTGGTAAATTAACTGATTTTATTGTGAACTAGCTTTTGCCAGCGGCTTCGCCCGCGTGGAGGTCAGAAATTATCCCGCGGGAAAATACTACCGGGATAAAAAGTACCCTATGTGTTATTCCAGGTTATAAACTATTCTATGTGTCAAATTTCATCTAAATCGGGTCAGTAGTTTTTGCGTGAAAGAGGAACAAACATCCACACATCCATACATCCAGACATCCATACATACAAACTTTCGCGTTTATAATATTAGTAGGATTTAAGATTAGTGACATGGTGGACTCCAATTCTAAATAGATGAAATAAGATAAAGATTCTAGGTCGATTTTTTTTAGTTTCAGTCTTTGTTTGAATATTGTTTGGCAACTTTCATTTTTATAATAAGGTGCATAGTGCATAGGTTATTTTACTTAGAATTTAGGTATAGTTAAGCAACCATGACATGTACGAACCCGCACTGGCTCCGCGTGGTTGATAACAACCCACTCCCTCTTGAAGAGAGGAAGCTTGTGTCCTAGCAGTGCACAGTGGAAATATTTTAAGCTGATGTTGCTTAGCTAGATATATAAGATAACAATAGATAGCCAATTTAAGGTTCCTGCGGTCCTAGATGAACCTAGGATATTCCGTAGGAAAGAAAACTACCTACCTATGTTTTAAACTAATACCCTTTCCTACTGTTTCTTATTAAGAAAAGTATTACCAAATTAGAGAATTATTAAGACCCATTTTGAATCCCTTTTACCTACCAAAAATACAACGGCAATTGTTTTCGGAATTCATTCTTTCATTCCGTCTCATAAATTAAACGTTAATCATGAAGATGATTATTAAACAATAACAAACAAATAAACAACTCGAAGCAATGATGAATAAGTAAACTTAATGAAAAATGTTCAAAAAGAAACATTAAACGCGGGACAAAGGAAAAAGAAACTAATTATACTTAAAATTCGCGTCCAACGGAGTTGGTGTTACAATTGTTCGAACAAAAGAAAATCTCCCGCTTCTTTCCCCGACAGCTCCGATTAGTCGATTATTGAATTCGACATTTTAAAAAAATATGTAGGTCATAAAATATTTCCTTTATCTTGTTTAAGTCTAGCTATATTAGATTGTATGTATTCAAATAATAGTTTGATATCTTTATTTATTAAATTAATATTTACAACCTTAAGTATTTAGGTTCTTTTTTTTTTAATTATACACATGTACTCACATTGATTAATGCAAGTGTGTACAATTAAAAAAATATTTAGAATAAAAAAAAAAATACCCGCCGATTTTTAGTGACCCAATTATTGACCCTATTAAACACCACATTAAACTAAGTAATTAACTATTTAAATATACGAAAAATAATATAGTTGTAATAAAACAGAAATAAATTTCCACATACAATACAAACTACATAAATCTTACCTTGATAGAAGTCGTCTGGAACCCGGCACACAAATAAGTCCAAGTACTTGCACTATATATCACTATACAACACGACGTACAGACAATCACATCTCAATGAGAATGAACTTCCAAGTTTTTGCCCCAGTTTTGTTTATTGTAGTTGTCACAACCTCATGGGAAATTATCCACGAACACCCAACGACAATTTCCAACGTTTGTAATGGAAATAGAAAAGCAAACACTACAACAGGTACCAACATATGTACATAAAATACTTAATTTTCACTATTTTATTCGTACATACATAAATATATTTGCTTGCCTAGCGTTTAATCACAACTTACGGGAGTATTAACAACCAGATTATTTTTTTTTGTAAGTCTTTTGACGACCGTTACGAACGCACTTAGATCTTCTTCTCGTTTGTTTAATCACAACCATTGCCACCCATCCGTCTAAAGTCTAGAAGTCCACGCTGGTTCACGGCTACATTTCTTTCCAAGTTCTAAACACTAATTTAATCTATATTCACAACACTTCAGAGGTAAACATTGAATCACGTTAAGATTTACATCGTGTTAACTTTCGCTGTTATTTCTTAATAATTCCATTTTAATTCACGGAAGCATCGCAAAGTAGAAGTTTACGGAGTACTTTCATATTTACAAGTGGGTTATCAAATAGTTTTTGGCACAGTTAACTTTGACGGAGTTCATGTTGAACACGTGAAGTTTGCCACCGAAACGCGGGGACGCGCGCGTTTTCCACTAACTCCCAACCGGCCACTGAACACACGTCGCTACGAAATATGCATTTATAAATAGTTATATGTATCCACGTCCAAGTGTCTCACTAATACGCGATCCCGCCGTAGTTCGGACGACGGCGGTGAATGTCAGGTGATGTCGGAGCTGTCAGTGAAACTGTGTTTTCAGTTTTCCAACGCGACGTGTGTTCTCGTACTGTTTGTGCTCTGTTACTAGAGGCACGCGTTCTACTGCAACTGCTGAAAGGCGAAACCTGTTGAAATAGGACGGGGGACTACGTGCGAGCGAGACGACATGACGCCGCGCGACTCCGTACCGCTTTTCAGGCGCTTATTTTGCTCGGTTTGCATGTGTGCGTGAAAAGTTGCGTGCTCACAACCGGCGAATCGGTGTTTGTGAGTTGTGGAAAACTCTCTTTAGGCCGCTTTCACAAGCGCAAGGATTTTCATGATTCCAAACAGCGCTCTTAATAGATTGTATTGAACATCGCACACTTTTTGCTAACATTAAGGTTTTTTTTTTGTAAATTTCATAATATTTTTTTATGGATAATTAAATCAATTACGGATTTCAACTACGTATTAATCTACTTGTTGATCCAAAATTATTTTTATTGGATAAAGATATATGTTTACCGATTGACCTACTTTTGTGACAATTATTTGAAATTCATTCAAAACGTTTTAATGCTGTGCTAATTATAAAAAAAAAAAATTAACTAAAATAAAGTCAATGAAAAACTCTTAACTTAACTATGTGTGCCTCCTGAAATACTTACTAAAATAGTACTTTGGAACAGAAATAGATATTTTGTTATTATTTTATTTTACTGGTGCAGTGAAAGTGAAAAGTGACAAGAGAAATAATTCATTTATCAAAAAAAAGTATAACAATACATTAATCGAAATCGTTTCTAAGAATCGGAGGTGTCGTTGTAAGAATTAATCAATTTAAAGTGGCATCAAGTCCAATATAAACAAGGGGCCACACAGACGCATGTCGTAATCAAACAGCACGCAACTTGGGAGGCTGTGTAGGTCGACGAGCGAGACAAAAGAACGGCGGCGATACGAGAGCGAGGGAGACCACGACACGCACCGTGATGCGCACGCAACGCTCGATACACCCTACGACCACCACACTCACACCCCCACCAAATCTATACCGAAATGGGCGACCACCTCTGACAGCTCGCTCCAATGTAGCGATGTACCCTTCATTATATCGGGAATCAATTGACAAATGGGCACCGTGCGTCTGTGGTCGCTGCCCGCACACCGCCGCGCCACCACACCGACACACCACCACCTGCATCGTCTGCATGACCACGACCACGCCGACGGCCCTTTGTTTATCTTTTTTAAAAGCCTCCTAATGGAGAGACTCGTGCCCCAAAATCCTAAAGGACGGTCGCTTTGACGACCGTACCTAAGAATGTTTCGTCACAAATTAATTGAATGTCTTTACCTTTTGAATCTCCTTGATGTTACAGAAACTCAAACACAAGTACTCTCTATTCTTTCGTCTCGTATTCTTCGTTATTGTCTTATTCGTTTCATATTTTCAAGTATTTTGTAGAAGGGTTTCGTCTGCGTTGTTAAAAACTAAATTGAGTTTTAAAGTTGACGTGGGCAACAAAAAATTGGAGCCCCGTGGGGGTGAACAATTGTTGGAACATTTCAAAGAGCCTGAATTTATACTAAATATTCTATTACAATTGTACAAAATGTAAGCTTCTATGGCAAAATAAAATATTTTCCTGTTAGCAGGAAACTTTTCAATCAAACAAATCTAATCAAGTATTTTCCTATCACAACATGAATCAACATTCGGAATAACAAAATTCCATTCATCAAATCGAGCACTATAAACAAAGCCATCGCTGCTGTCGAAAAACAAATCGTATAATTTTTTCATCGCACGAAACTTTTGTATGACCTTTCTTTGTTCTGGAAGCCTCAGTCATGCTCAATTATGAGTAATTAGGTGAACATTGAAGCGGTGCAGGTCGTATTACGAGACGGGGGCACAGTTCCAAGGGCGCCGCGAGAGACATTCCACTCTACAACAAAAAAAAAAGCTTTTCAGAATTATTAAATTTGACCTCCGCGAGCGTTCTGATTGCTTGTTTTGAAATATCAGGGGAGGACAGATAAAATTAACATTTAGAGGATCAGTGCGTCCCTTGGCATGTCTTTAGAATTGCGTCTGAAGTTTAAATAAGAATTGTACAATTTTATGCTTAGAAATACCGCAGCATACTCTTAGTTGAGCAGATAATATAGTTCATTTTTCATTTGTGAGCGTATTTTTTTTTTTATCGTTAAAACTGTGCCATGCGTAAAGAAAATTCGTTTGAACTTGAACTTTCTCCGCCCACCCACGTGTTGCGGTCGGTAGCGCCATCTGCGAGGAACGCTAAAAACTAAAATAACCGTGTGATTTCAGGACTCCTCCACAGCAATATAGCCATGCATTATAGTACCTGCTTAGGTATAATTTAATAAACTTATTTAAGTATATACAATCATTCTTACAATTTAATATTATTATATTTTGTACAATAACTCGAATTAATTTTTTGCTGCCCTGACTCTTATTAATAAGTTAATATCTAATTAAATAATTCATGGTTTAACCGTTTTTTTTCCGATGTGAAATCATCAAATTACTTCTCCCGCTCTGGGCGGAGCGGGAGGGCGTGTCAGACTTTTACTGACTAAAACCCACCCGTGTTCCTTCAGTTGCCCATATGCCAGGGCCACGGTAACTCTTTCGAACGAATCTCGCGACCCTAGCAGGGTGGTTTAACCGTTGGCGCTTAAAAATGGCCCACCTCATAAGCTGCTACAATAAGCGACCCTTAAGCGATATAACTAAATAAGTAGGTCAAAATAAGCACTTACAAACTGGAAAATACAGTGGGAGGAAATTCAACTATCAATAAAATAGGTAAATATTGTGTTTTGCTATAGTAAAATAAAATGAAGTTGTTTATTCTGTAAACAATATATCGGAATCACTTTTGCACGTCATATTATAAAATAAAAACAACATTATCTGGATGGAGTTGACATTTGCTATCTGATTATCCCTAAGAAGAAATGGTGAAACAAATTCAAAGGAGTTCATGACAACCGTCCTTCTAGGTATTTTCTCTTGTATAAATAGTTTTCTTAAGAAGAAACCTTTATCTATTAATTTAATATTAATACTTTCTTTCCTACTGAAAATACGACCAAAATAGGCAAAAAGAAAAGTCGAACGGGGGTAGTAAATGCTTGCATTTCAATTTTATTTTAGGAAAACTTCTGCCACACGACTGAATTAAAGTGTACTATTGCTAAGTGACTAACTACAATATAGAAATGAATTTGATGATAAAGAAAACCACTCGTCATATGCCTAGCCTTATTAGGTCGGCTTCCAGTCTAACCGAATGCAGCTGACTACCAGTATTTTACATGGAGTGACTACCTATCTGTCCTCTACAATCCAGAACTGGGTAATAACCCTTTGTAAGACTGGTTGTCAGACTTTCGGGTTAATGACGACTCGTAACGACTGTCGAAGATGTACGAATGGCACCTGGGACCAACGGCTATCATAACAAGACCGCTAATCTAGTTATGTAATGGTCACCCATCCACGGATATGGAAAACTACTAACCGAATTTCTGGAAAAATATGACCTCAGAATAGGTCGTGTTTTAGGAAGAACAAAAAAAAAACTTCTGTGAAAGAACATTAACAGATTCAAATCACAAACCAAAGTATATTAACCATACCTTTTCATACCTGAGCGAACACAGACTTCATCCATAATAAAATAGTTAATGAGTCCGATTAATCGCTTATGCGAATAAAATAACCTCTTAAAAAGTTGTCACAGTGCCAGCGACGCTTCTAACAGTCAGTTGGGAACCACCAAAATAATTAGTACGTCGCATTCCGTCTCTATTGTTAGAATCATATTATTTCTAAATTGTTATATCTGGTAATCCTCTAATTAGTCGACTACAAGGGACTATGCTCACATTTGGAGCGTCCAGTGCTTCTAATTAGAAAATCAGTTACGCTCTGTGATTGTCTACACACGGTTACATATACATTTCCAGTTTAAGCTGACCTCTCATTGTACGGAAATCCCATACAATGTGAGGTCAGTTTATACTGGAAATGCATTGCTTGACTTGTAGCTGGGTGTACCAATGGCGATAATGTTCTGTTTTATTTTATTTACTTTTTTTTCCTGAACTAAATTTTAAGTAGTAATGTTGTTTGGATGAACGTGGTCATTCGAAGTTTGAACACCAAGTACCTATCGTATTACAAGTCTCATTGATCTAGTGGTCGCAAGCGTTTCTGCTAAGCTTGAAGCCTTGGGTTTGATCCCCGTGTCGGGCCAAGGGCTTTTCTATTAGGAATTTTGCAGCAACAGCCCGGAGTCTAGATTTGTGGCAATAAGCTCGCCTCCTATACCTACATGGGATCTGAACATAACTGACGAAATGTAGGTCTACTACGGTACACCTCTGCCTCACACTTCGAGGTCACTAGTGTGATGCTATGTTACAATAACTAACTTTTTCTTTAGCGTAGTTTGTAAGGTAGATTAGTTTACAACTTCCCTAATAGTTACGCAAAGAAATTGGAGATGGTAATTTATTTTAAGTTTAAGTTCTTTTTCTGTTGCTTTCTATTGAACATCATCATTCATCATAATCATTTCAGTTTACCATAATCGCCATGCTTGGCAGGCGGGATGTCGATCGCAGTATAGTGGTGAAATGCATAGAGAACGCTGCTGCCCATTCTCTAATGAGTCCCTTAGATGCCTTCTACGACACCCACGGGAAGAAATGAGCTGGTGCTATTCTTTACGTTCGACAACACATGGAAAAACTATTGAACATATGTTAATTATTAGGAAGTAAGCAAGTTGTTTAGGTCATAAAGGTCTTTTAAAAGATCAGGACAATATCAAGAGTTAGAAAAACAATATATGATGACTGATAGTCAGTGTTTACTCTAATGGAACTTTCATTGAATCTGGAGAAAAAGAAGAAAAGATTTGTCCTTATCCAGAGCTGTTTATGGCGCTGATGACTTTTTCCATCACAGTTATATAAAATTATAATTTGTTTCCCCAAATATTCTATTTGTGTGAATGTGAGACTCGTGGTTCTGTTTGCCGACGTAATAAAAAATATGAAAACGATATCATAACACCATGGAAATTATAATAAACTGGCTAAATAGAAACAATTTACAAATAAACGTACAAAAAACAAAGATGATGCATTTTTACCAAAGACTACGTATCAATGACCTAAATATTAATTATAACCGTCAAAATGTGGACAGAGTAGATATAACGAAATTTCTAGGAATATTAATTGACAGTCAACTGACATGGAAGGCACAGGCCGAAGCAATCTGCAAAAAACTTAGCGCATCTGCATATGCACTATATAATCTTAAAAAAAAAATTAATATCAAACAGTATTACTTGCATATCATAGTCTTGTCGTTTCTACTTTAAGATTTGGTATTATATATGGGGCAATTGTACCGAAAGAGAGAGTATTTTTAAGGCCCAAAAACACTGCCTACGAGCAATTATTGGTTCAAAAGTAACTGACAGCTGTGTTCCAATATTTTAAACTAATAATTTGTTGACATTTCCGTGCCTTTACATTTTAGAAATTGCTCTCTTTGTTAAATGTAATCAACATCTATTTTTAAGTTTATTGGAAAGCAGACATCGAGATGTAACTTTACGATCTCAATACCAAAACTTGTTACGCACAGGTAGATATAGGACTGCTTTGTTGAGAAAAAGTGTTTTTGGTATGGCATCGGCTATCTTTAACCACATTCCTAATTCCATAAAAAAGGAACCAGTAACAACTTTAAAAAAACTTTTTAACAAAAAATTAAACCGCCGAAAAAACAGAAAAGCATAAAATAATAAACCTTAAAATTATGAGTCGGCGCTTTGAGTGATCTTTGTTCATTGATTTTTCAGCGCCGACTCAAAATTTTAAGGTTTATAATTTTATGCTTTTCTGTTTTTTAATAAATAGGCTACCCAACACAAAAAGAATTTTTCAATTCGGATCAGTAGTTTCTGAGATTAGCGCGTTTAACCAAACAAACATACAAACAAACTCTTCAGCTTTATAATATTAAGTATAGATGATCTAACAATTATAATATGTCTCATATGTACGTAATTTTATCTTTTTTTTTTTTTTTTTGTTACAGTCCAGTACTAACCCAACAAGATCTACATGAATTCAACTTATTGAAGATTTTTATCGTTTCATGTTATTCTTGAGTTTCCATTTCATTTTAGACATTGGCAGAATGGTCGAAATCGACTTGGCTTGACATAATAGACAATATAATTGAGGCAAAGATTTGATAATATATTGCTTTTCAGGTTTGTTGTTTCTGATAACTGACATGTGTTTGTACGAATACTTTGATGGACTGTATATGTTATTATACTCCATCAAAGAATTTGTTTCAGACAGCGTAGCATATAATGTTACCGAAGCTAACGAAAAGCATATAGGTACATAGCATAATCAGTCTTTAAATTTTCCCACTGCAGCAGGCGAAGCATGACCAATTCTATCTCTATTCTACCAAGAATAGACAAAGTTCTTTCTACTCAACTCAACATCTCTTCGGCTCGAGCACGGGGCGACCCGTAGACTCGGGTTTCTATGAAGACAAAGACTTTCCATAGCTAGAGAGTGGTAACTAATGTAATCAAGGTGGATCCGGTAAGAACTTTTTTTATTGAATAGTCACACAGTGGGATTAAACGATTTTAGAGTATTGTATTGATGATTAAAATTAATATAATGTTGTAAAAAAATAAATAATAGTTTAAAAAAACTAAAAAACACGCTTCCATGGAAAACTAAACTAAAAAGTACAAAATAATGGAAAAAAAGCGTGGGGTGCTTTTAAGGTATTTTTTTATTGATATCAGGCACCCCACGCTTTTTTTCCATTATTTTGTACTTTTTAGTTTAGTTTTCCATGGAAGCGTGTTTTTTAGTTTTTTTAAACTATTATTTATTTTCTAATTTTTAGGGTATTTCGAATTTTGAGACGTATGTCAGCGTAGTTTGTGACAGTTTTTTTGCTGTCCTGGTAACCCTGGCAAGGATAATGGCACAAATTTATGAAATTATTGCATTGTCATCAGTCCTTGACAGGTGTGCAAAGTTTGAATGAAATCTGGTCGTTTAAAGTGGGTCAAAATCGCACTATAAGGAGTCGGTTACAAACAAACATACAAATATACAAACATACAAATATACAAACATACAAACATACAAACATACAAGTGAAGCTAATATAAAGCGTGTAAAAATGTACCTCCAACTGAAACTCCAACTCAAAAGTAGAGAAAAATTTGTCGCCATGTTCAACATCGTAGAATTTTGTTGACTGAAGAATAGAAATATTTCCTCTCTTCAGTTTTAACATTGCCGTGCTTAAGACGATAGAAATCTTTCTACATTCTGTCATTTTGTCTATTCTTCCGTCGACAAAACTCGTTTCTACGGTGGTCATGCTACTCGTGCTAGAATACAGGCCTCCTCTCTTCAAAAGAGAATGGGCTATAATCTACTACGCGGGCCAATTACAGGTTGCTAGATGTCACATGTCTTAGAATTATTGGTTCTAAGGCTTTCGGTTTCCTCACGATGTTTTCCTTCACCATTTTGAGAACGGTGGTGATGTAAACACAGACGGAATGTCATCATTTCAGCCGTAAGAGGTCCACTACTGGACATAGGCCTTACCCAATTAGGGTGAGATTGCCATAAACGCCACGCTTGGCAGGCGAGTTGGCGATCGCAGTATGGTGGTAAAATGCATAGAGAAAGCTGCCTATACTCTAATAAGTCCCTTAGTCGCCGCGCCTTATACTGAACTAGCTTCCGCCAGCGGCTTCGCCCGCGTGAAAATTCAACCCCCCAATTCACCCTCTTAGGGATGGAATTTCAAAAAACCCTTTCTTAGTGGAAACCTACTCTTCACAAAGAATACACCCTCCAAATTTCATGTCTCTAGGACCAGCGGTTTAGGCTGTGCGTTGATATATCAGTCAGTCAGTCAGTCAGTCACTCAGGACTTTGAATTATATATATATAGATATAAAGACAACTAATAAAACTAAGCTTGCAATTCACTACAAATATCCGATCCTATAGTAAGCAAAATGTATCTGCAAAGCGTCTATTCACCGTCAACGCTATCTCCAAAACAAAACACTGCCTATCCGAAATGTAGTTGCATTTACGAAGATAGCTCTATCAAACGTCCAGTTTTAACTCAAAGGCGCCTAAACATAGAGACCACCAACGTACAGTGCGCTCAGTAGTTTATTGAGTACATTCCGTCTCTGTTCTGCTCTGTATTTCATCTGGATACATTCATCAAGTGTTTCCGGAGGTGTGTGAAAAATTGCAGCGAGCGGAGTCTGTGTGATGTGATTGTTTAGGTCAGTGGTGCGTGAATGTGGATATTTGTGGACTGCATCACCTCGTTTTTACACGCTTTTATTAGCTTGGCATGTATGTAAGTAATGGAATTTTTGAAAGTGATTTTCACGCCCTTTAAAACATCGGATTAATTTGAAACTTTGCTCACTTATCGAGGACCGATGACAACACATTGTTTTTATAAATTTGTGCCATTATCCTGAGCATAATCACCAATAAAACATAAAAATCATAAAACACGCTTTTGTAACTGGCCTAACTAAAAAATATTATATAAATAACAGTTTAGAAAAATATCTACAAACCACGCTTCCATAGAAAACTAAACTAAAACGAAAAAAAGGCCTGACATCAATTAAAAATACCTGAAAAACCACCTCACTTTTTTTTAAATTACTTTATACTTTTAAATTTGTTTTTCCATTAAAGCGTGTTTTTTTTTTTGTAATATTATTTAATGGAGTTATGTAGCTACTTGACACTTTCACTGTTCGCGTAACGGATACAATAGGTAAATAATCACAATGTATTTGGGCAGAAAAAGGGTTAGTTATAATCATATGGAATGCTAAGTGACCACGTCAATGTGCCTCATACAAAGGCCGAAAGCTACTTAAAGGATAATGGAAAGACCTATGCTTAGAGTTTCCCTATTTGATCGAATTTGATATGAAGAAATCCGTATTAGAACCCAGGTAAACGACATAACCCGAAAGATTGCCAGACTTAAGTGGCAGTGGGCAGGGCACATTGTTCGCAGAACAGATGACTGATGAGGCCGAAAAGTTCTAGAGTAGCGACGCGTGGGCTAGAAATATTTTATTTTCTAAACATTGAGATTAAATGTAGGTATTTTAAAAATCAATTATCAACGGGTATCGTGTAGCCCAGTAACTGGTTAGTGGTGGTCGAGTAGGCAGCCACTCAATGTAAAATACTGGAATTTTAGTTGCATCTGGTTAGTCTATGCGCTGACCTCAACATAGTTGAGAAAAGGCTAAATAGATGATGACTTGGCAAAACAAAATTATTAAAGTATTATTTCATTATAACTACCTATATCCTACAAAGAACTTATATACAAAAACTAATCTACTAAATCTCACACAACTTTACAAATATTACACTTGCATTCTTATTAAAAAAACCACTACGAATTCCGTACAATCAAATATACAAATACATAAAAAAACAACAACATACAACACAAGAAGTAAACACAAGTTTCAACTAAAGACTGCACGAGCACGGACTAATTACGGTCGAAAGACAATATTGTTTGAGGGAGCACAAATGTTCAATAATTTACCGGAGGAGTTAAAAAAGTGTGACAATATAAACATTTTTTTTAAAAATCTTAAGAAACATGTATGTACACTGTAATGTCACCGGAGGCAAATATGTATAATTAATTAGATGTAAGCACTTTTGTATCTCATTTTAAGTGAACTGTTATTTAAGTTCTTATGAGAAAATAAATTCTTTAAACCTACTTGGAATGGAAAAATATTACACTGACCAACTTTCATTCTGTCTACAACCTTATAATGAGAAGATAGGTAGGTGCCACTAAAAACTCAACACAGTCCTAAGATCAAAACAATTTCAAGTAAAACCATTTCTCTTTCATGTAACAATGTGAAACACAAAACCGCGCTACGTCTGTCAGAACAAAACACGTTAAGGTTAGCAGATAGGTGCACGCCAAATTTGACGTTGCTGCTAATCCAATAACTCCCTGAAGCACATTTGAGCCGCAACTTTTGTACTAAAACCACCACCACATAGATAAGGCAAAAGGCTCAGTTGTTGTTGTCGGTGTAAAACAAATAATATAATGTGGTTTCTCCAGTGGCTTTGGGAGAAAAGTGACTGATAATAAAAGAAGGTCATCTTTCGACCAAGTTGAATTTATGCCTCATTACTGGTGTTATACAACTTTTACGTACTCACTTTTTTAGGGTTCCGTTGCCAAATGGCAAAAAACGGAACCCTTATAGATTCGTGTGTATGTCTGTCTGTCTGTCTGTCCGAGTACCTATGTCACAGCCACTTTTTTCCGAAACTATAAGAGCTATGCTGTTGAAACTTGGTAAGTAGATGTATTCTGTGAACCGCATAAAGATTTTCACACAAAAATAGAAAAAAAAACAATAATATTTGGGGTTCCCCATACATAGAACTGAAACTCAATTTTTTTTTTTTCATCAAACCCCATGCGTGTGGGGTATCTATGGATATGTCTTCAAAAATTATATTGAGGTTTCTAATACATTTTTTTCTAAACCGAATAGTTTGCGCGAGAGACACTTCCAAAGTGGTAAAATGTATGTCCACCCCCCCCCCCCCGTAACTTCTAAAATAAGGGAATGATAAACCTAAAAAAAAAATTTATGTACATTACCATGTAAACTTCCACCGAAAATTGGTTTGAACGAGATCTAGTAAGTAGTTTTTTTTTAATACGTCATAAATCGTAAACCACAACTTACCTTTCATTCAGTCAACTCAAATATAAAAAAAAAACATTTAATTTCATAAACATAAACCTTATGCATAAACCGTGAATACCATAGGTTTGCGGAACCCTCGGTGCGCGAGTCCGACTCGCACTTGGCCGGTTTTTTTCACCCGCTTTTTATTAGCTTGGTATATTGGGGTGCTTTTTGAGGTATAATAAAATAAAATAAAATAAGTAATAAACACTAATCTTATTTGGCTTACATTGCATGTAAGTTGAAGGAGTCTCCATTTAGACATAGAAAATGCTTGTAGTAGGTATTTTTATAATGACTCTACTTTTATCAATGTCTGTCGATAAAATATTCAAATCAATTGATACCAAGCACCCCACGCTTTTTTACATTAAAATAAATTTCATTTATTAATCACTCTTTCCTTATTTTGGATGTTATAGAAATTATAGAACTTGGTTTTCTATTAAAGCTTGTTTTTTGTTTTGATTTTTAACTTATAATTTTTACATAAATACATGATTGGTTTGACCGGCCGAGTTCAGCCGACGAGTGACGATGATGTGCATGCTTCGGCCGAAGATTCGGATTAAGGGTTTCATAAACAGGTGCGGCGCTACTCTCGTAGAACAATTTGCATAAAAGTTCAGTGAAATTTTTCAACAAGAGTCGCGTCGCGCCTGTCTTAACAACCCTTTAAGTGTACTGGAGCCGTTACAGTCATGGCTCTATAAAATATAAGTAAAATAGGAAAAAAATAACAAAACTTGAGTTGAGCTACAGCTAAGCTATATCTTTGCCCCGATAGATGAGTGATTTTTTCGTTTCTGAAGATCCAAGAAGCACACTTCTATGATATGCATCTTGGATATAGACAGCTACAACAATAGCAACAAATTTACGCGGCGAACAACACCATTGACGAAGATATGTGAAATAGTAAGCCCTCTTCACTTTCTGTTTAGTGGAAACGCTCTTCATGAATTACCTTACAATATTTTCACCTATAAATAAAATAATAAAAATCATTTATTTCAGGTCTTGAACCCATATAAAAATTAAAAAGGACACAATTGCCATGCTTGTATTATAAATTTTACATAATTATTGATTAATACACATACAAAATAATTAGAAAAATTGAAGTTGAATTCAGAATTTTAAGTCAAATAAAAAAAGTTAAATTAAAAACTTCAAAAATAAAATAGAAAATTAATGTCACAATATGTCAAAAAAATAAATAACAAAGTCAAAAATATATAATATGTGCAGGCGCTGGCATGCAGTTGCAGCCATCTCCGCAAGAAAGGAGAATTCCATCGCTCGGACAACACGCACAGAATCCCGTTCGAGCTGCCTCTACAGCGACGCAGAAGCGATGCACTCCTATTCCAGATTATTGCGTAGAAGTCATCGGTATTAACATCAGCGAACATCGCCGATGCGCTACAAAACCGGGGCCGCCCCAGCAGAATTCTGAACGCGTTGTTGTACTGGACATGAAGCGCGTTGTACGCCCGCAGAGTGAAATTGGTCCACAGCCTGCACGTGTAAAAAGTCTGGCAGTATGCCTTGAACAAGGCTATATACGAAGGCTTATAATTAGAATAATATTATTTAATTTTTATTTCAGAAAATATTGACGATGCATATTAGAACAATTTAAATAATATAATATAACATAACAGCGTCCTTGTTTCCCCGAAGGCTTGAGCAAAGGAGTACCTATCGTACACCCACATTTCGCCAGATGTTTTTGTCCCATTTAATAGGGGGCGAGCCTATTGTCATCAACTGGGCACAGATCCAGACACCGGGCTGTTTTAATTTGGTAGGTTACCCTGGATCATCCACTTTTAGTAGCCACTGTTGTAGAAAAAAATCCCTACCTCTAAATAATCACACACATAAACAAAATTTCAGTTGTTATATTGGCTATATAGATTCTAAAGTTAAACTCTACATCACCTACTCAACTACATCGTTTCAGCCGAAAGACATCCACTTTTTCACATAGGCCTCCCCTGAGAAATGGGGGGTTTGCCATAATTGCCACGCTTGTCATGCGAGTTGGCGATTGCAGTATGTTGGTAAAATGCATAGGGAATGATGCTGCCCATTCTTTAGTAAGTCCCTTAGTCGCCTTTTACGACACCCACGGGAAGAAATGGGATGGTGTTCAAAAACTCAACTACAACTCGATAGAAATGTTTAAAATGTAAACCAAACTATACAGTTAACAAAATGTTACAACATAATTTTAATTAAACCTCTATTACCAATAAAAACGCAATAAAACAAACAATAAAGGCCGCACAACAAAACAAAATGAACGAAGCATTTAGAAACAATAGTTTTAGATCCGTCCTCGGCCACTCCACGAGAAAGAAATGGGTCAGTGTCGGCAAAGAAATAAAAATACCCACTTGTGTCTACATTGAGCGTTACCCTTTTCATCTCCACTAGTGTAAAAGTGAGATGTCACACGAGTCGACAGCCCAACCGCTTATATTTATACTGACTTGTAGCGATATGTTGTATCGATAAATTCGCATATTTGTTCAGTATTCTTTGCTTAGAACGTTAGCGAAAATGTAGGAAAATTTCGGAAAGCATTTTGCGCCGATATGTTTTATTTGATGGGTAACTTTAGTTAAAATAACGTATCCATTTTCGAAAGCTAATTCAGTGTCTGTGTTAACTTTTTTGTTCTTTCTGTTTCGCAGTGTCTGTCATCAAAAACGATAAGCTACTTCTTTGATCTCTGTTAAGTTACTCCTTCCAATAAACTGAATGAAGAAGAGTTGTGAAGCTATGATGTCTTCATAATCTCTTTAATTGCAGATCCCTTTTACCACTTCGTTTTAGAGTTCATTATGATTTTCTGAGAGTATATTTTGGTGTTTGCCGCTATATTGGGTTGGTTATCTCTTGTTTAACTGTGCGTAATTTCAAGTCTTTGTATGTATATATTTTTGTTACCTACTAATATATTGGGGTATGTTAAAGACTGCTCTGTTTTGGACTGAATGATTTCAATATTACTTTGGTTGGCAGTCGACAAAACAATTTCCTATACCTGTCTCAGTTAACTTTTTTTGGGTACCTCAGGGAGGGAACCGATAAAGATCTAACTGCATATAGTAAACCTACTTCAGAAGGACACAAAGCACTTACAGTCCCCCTGAATACGTGCGTCCCATGGGATACAGATTAACTATTATTTCCTTTCTAGCAATATCGGCATTGGGGAATATTAAATTGCACGCAAAAACCAATATAACAAAACATATACTGATCCCAGTTTTCCTTACAAGATTATAAGGATGAACCGAGATCATGTCTACCATTTATTTTAATGCAATTTCTCGATTTTGTTTTGTCAAAGTAACGTGATGAATAGATACCGAAGTCTTTAGCGACACATAGCGCCATCTGTGGCCCTAGCCACGAACTACAGGCAATGTAAGTTTGAGGAAAATGGAAAAGGTAGAAGGTTTTAGGAACGAAGCTAAACACACAACGTTTCTTAATACTTAGGTAGGCTTGCTACTGCATTTGATTTTATTTTTAACTTTGTGACCCGTATAATAATTTGTACTTATTCATTAATTGCTTTATTTTAGCATTTGACATTTTATTTAAATTATGTGACTGCGTGTATGTGACCTATAAAACATTTACTTACTCATTATTTTATTTTAATTGGATTGTCATTTATTTGTTTTCTGTTTCAGCATTTCAAAATTTTATTTTATATAATGTGGATTTTTGTCTGAATAAACAGAGGAACTTGTCTGGTAACCACACATTTTGAAGAAAATATACTTGTTAGTACTGTATAAATTTTGGAATGTGGTGGATAAGGGTATCTTGTGCGCGTGACCAAAGTTATGATTTGGTTTTAGAGTGGAATGCACACATACCATCAGCATTGTCACGCTACCAAGGTTTATGTTTCTCGGTGAAATGTTTATTACCAAAATATATACAAAATGCACGAACATGACAAAACAACGGAGGTTGAAAGCGGTAAACACCAAGGATTCAACGATGTTACCCCGCCTTTTGGAGAGTAGTGGAGGCCCAGTGGTTATGGGCCATCACCTGGACAACTTGTTTGTTGCAGCCATCCGATGGCTGCAACAAACAAGTTGTAGGTCATGAGTTCTAACCCAAGAAATCGCTCTACTTTGTGTCAATTATTTCATCACTACTGCTCTTAAAAACGGTGAAGGAAAACATCGTGAGGAAACCGGCATGTCTTAGAACAAAAATTCGAAGACATGTAACATCTACCAACCCGCACTGGGCTGGCGTGGTGTATGATGTACGGCCCACTCCTCAGAGAGCAGGCCTGTGTCCCAGCTGCGAATAGTAATGGCTTAAAACTCATGATTATGATCCTGCCTTTTATAATACCGTCGTTAGGAAAAGTCTGATACACACAATCATGGCAAAGTTGTCATACATGTCCAATAGCATTCTTGCCATCGCTCGTCCTCTCACAAGTCTCCATGCCCTTACAATCCGCCTTACTACCACAGCGACAAGCTATTAACGTGGTGACAAATCGCTTGTTATGACTGCGACAGTACATCGTGCCAGGTGCTCCATTTTCATTTAGAACCGCTCATGTCTGTACCTGATGACATATCAATTACGAGTTATAAATAGACATGTCTGAACGGTTTTAGGTTGTCAGTGTGTTGATCATTATTTTTATTGAATTCGTCAGATCAATTGTTATGTGCTTTGTTATTAGCATAGACTGCTCATGAGAGTTATACCGAACTGATTCTGATTTAAAAGTACATAGGTATAGGAATTTCTTAGTAACAGCTCGGAGTCTGAAAGTTGGCGGTGTGATATCCCCGTGCTTCTGAAAGCACGACCGTAAAGCCGTTGGTCCTGCGCCTAATCTCTCTCCGGTTGTGTGCGATTGCCATACCATTGTACTATGAGAATGAGTGCCCCTGTGCCTGCGCACACATATGGGTTAGCACTATAATATCTCCCGCGCCGTTGGCTTTTCTCCGTTGAGATTGCCTGTCATGGCCGAAATACGGTCTGGAAGACTACCGCAAAACGGGGCTACTTTGACTTCCAGGGTTACTTTGACAGATTTTGGGGCTACTTTGACAGAGCGCCAAAATCGGTTTTCACGTGTGCTCAACAAGTGTGCCTGACCTCGAATAATATTGCGCGAGGCGCAGGGTGTGGAGAACGCGTCATAGTTTGTTCTCATTGTTTTCATTTAAATCCATGTAGTTTTCAATAAAATAATAGTTTTTTTGGTCAAAATGATGTCAAAGTAACCCATGCTTTTACTATCTTTGACGTCAGTTGCATTTCGATGCCCTGTCAAAGAAACCCCACTTCTGGGGTTACTTTACATTTAATAAATTTAAAAAAGTAGGGAGTTAAAGGGGTGGTAGGTTTTAAATTTGCCATAGATCTGATAACCAAAGGACACATTGTTCTGTTGGCGTAAAAAAAAGTGAAATTCGAGCCGTAAAAAAAAAGTTACAATCCAAAAACCTCCAAAACCTGTTCAAATTAGCCCCGTTTTACGGTATACATAGATATAAACATAGAATACCTACTCACTACTACTACTACTACTACTACTACTCTTTAACTCTACTCTACTTTTTATTATGTAGAATCACCAAAAGAGATAAGTAAACATGTTCCTCAGACATGGTTAAATTTTAGTGAGAAAATTCAACTAGATCCAAAAACCGTATTATAGTTATTACGTAAATGTAGACAGGCATATGGTGACAAAATGGGTGATCTTATCGTTAAAAGTGATATTTTAAGGACAACCTTTGGCTGGATTAAAAAGAGAAGGAGAGACAATACATACATCCGCAGGTTGTCCTGTTGTGTCCCATTTATAATTGTATAACTAACACAAAGATATATAACATGACATATAGTGCCCTACATGAACAATCAGTTCCAATCTTATCCATAAACAAAACACATTTTCATTCTTTCGAATATTTAACCAGATTTTCTTCCTTTAACGAGATATACAATACATATATACATACTAGATCCTTTATTTTTATTCACAATTATCCCAAAATTACTGCCTTCACTGAAAACTTATGAGCAGTTCAATTCCACGAATGTAAACGTCTTTAGTTTGCCTTAAAAATGTTAGATGGCGCTGTGCATACCTCATTTAAACATAACACCGACAGTTTATTATTTATTGCAAGTACTTTATAAGGAAACTCGTTATACAACTTCCTACTATATAAAAACTTAATCAACCAACGTCAACAATTTAATTATTCTAATACTTAATACTGACGATGTTGTTCACATCTTCCTAAGCACGTTTATTAGTTGCAAAATAGTCATAAAATACTGGTTAAAAAAAACTAAAAAAAAAACTCCCTTCCATAGAAAACCAAACTTAAAAGTAGAAAACAATTTTTTACTATCCTTGTTACCCTAGCAAGGATAATAGCCCAATTTTATGAAATTATGGTTTTGTCATCGGTCCTCGATAAGTCTACTAAGTTTAAATGAAATCTGACCGTTTCAAGTGAGTCAAAATCAGGTCCAAGGGAATCGGTTACAAACATAGTAACATACAAACATATAGTTGAAGCTAATAAAAGCGTGTTAAAAACCTGTGTTATTTTACGTCTTTATTAGATTATATTAATAGTTTAAATACACCTATAGCATTTCCAAGAATGTAGTTAGGTCTGGCAGCATTAAATGTTCAGATTGGCTAGCGTTAAAGATCAGCATCAAGTGTCTAGCCATTTCCTAACTTTGTTGGGGTTGGGTTTCAGTCTAGCCGGGTGCTGCTGAGTACCAGTATTATACATGAAGTGACTGCCTTTCTGACCTCCACATCCCTGTGACTGGGTTATAGGTATCCCTTGGTAAAACTGGATGTCAGACTTTCGGGCTTCTGACGACACGTAGACACTTTCAATGATCCATGAATGACAGTCGGGACCAACGGCTGAATATGCTTTTCTAGAAACGGACATTCTATGCCTCTTGGTATGTGAAGATGGTCACCCATCCACAACCAACCGCGACAAACGTACTTAACCTGATCAACTGACTCATACGGCTGTTATTAGTTAGATACACGCCCTCTTAAGGAAAAACACAAAATTAAATTAATAATGTTAATGAATTTATTTATGTATGGGAACTCCCGAAAAATACAAATATATATCTTCTGTGGTTTATGATGTCCATAAGTGGCCACCATAACTCAAGGGTTGTGATAATTAGTCTTTTTTTTTGTGGAATGACATCTAAACCTGGATGCGCAGATCAACCTAGATGGTTGTCGGCTTCAAAAATACACTTGCCTGTGGCTACCTTAATAAATAAAAGACTCTAGTCGGAGCTTCAAGGCTGTAAAAAAAAGCGTGTACACGCTTAGTTGGTGCAACCTGTGGAGTACGGACCTCAGCTTAGGAAGTCGCTGGAAAAGAGCAGCAAGTGCAGCAGGCTCAGTTGCGTAGGCTGGCTCGAGCAAGGGTCTCGGCGGGCATGGATTGGTACGTCACGGCGGGCCTCGGCGGCGAAGACGGAAGGACGGTGGTCAGCGACGGAGAATCTTGAGCGTGCTGGTGAGCTTACTAATTTCATGGAAAGGGTTGTAGCGTCATCGGGAATGGTTAGGGTATGCCTCCATCGGCGAATCCTAATAATACGGGAGGGAGTGTAGCGGGCGGCTGCCACAATTAGGGGGTTGGGGTGCTTTATAGCAGAGTCGAAGAAATGTTTGGTCTAAGAAAGGTATTTGAAGATCTGATGGACGGTGGGCATTTTGAGGTCTAATTGCGGACATAAAAGGGGCTCCCGTAACCTTTCGGCCTCCAGCCAGGACTTAGAATCTTAAAAACTATGAGGCTACACGCTCAAGTCACGCCGCGCGGCATCAGGAACGAAAAGATGGCGGTCTGTGTTTGTGTATTCTGAGCGTACTCGTGGATTTGCTACTCTGCGAGAGGAAGTCCAGGAACAGCTACTGTAGCCCTTTGTCTCCCCTTCTATCCCTGAACAGAACAGTAGCTATAATTTTCGACCTGCTGACAGAACACAGGCGTTCTATCAGTTAGGCCGTAATCCACCGAGCGATCCTATTGCGGGTTGGTAGATGTCACATATCTTCGAATTTTTGGTTCTAGGGCATCCTGGTGTCCTCAAGATGTTTTCCTTCACCGTTTTGAGAGCAGTGGTGCTGTAATTATTTACACTAAGTAAAGCGCCCGCCTGGGTTCGGATATACGACCTACTAGTAATTAATCGGGGCTGATACCACTGGACCATCACTGCTCTCGGGCAACATAGTCATTGGCAATTTAAAACATATTTTTAATATCTCCTAATATAGCTTCAGTGCCTAGATCAAACACGTTAGGGAAAAAATATTCGTCAATAACCTAACTTCTAATACCTAATTGCCGTATTGTTATGCCAGTATTTCCTCTATATTAATATCCTACCTATTTATAATACCATTTGGCAAATACGTGATCTCAAATTCCCCAACCGAGTTATTAGCGATCTAATAAATTGAATAGAATAAGGACAACTGTTTGTAGTGGGAAGTAAATATTACGAAAGAAACTTGCCGTGTGATCGAGGTGACCGAGATTTTGCTTAGCATAATAATTATAAACAGAACACCAAGCTGGTTCTAGCTTCCCCGCACGCGTTAGTTAGAGGTGCACTAAGTATACAGGGTCAAATCAAATTAACTAGCAACATTTTACCCACGTATTGGGTGCGGATATCGAAAACAAACGAAACAAATAGTGATGTGTCGGATCGTTAAAAATGTGTATTCGCGGATACGGATCCGAATACGGATATTTGGTGTCAAGATCCGCGGATATGGATCTTATCTTTCTTACTAAATCGGTGTCGATGCGCGTGATCTTGAAAGAATGGTTGACACCATTCGACACTTTGGTTGACAGGACATATTTCGACTTACATTGCACGAGTCATTATTTTGTTTTGTTATTAGTTTAGTCTCTGAATATTTGATTTAAGGAATAAAAAAAATATCTGAATGGAATTTATGAAAGTTAATCGTTTTTCATTGCTACCTAATCACCTAAGTATATATAGAATTTTATCTATGTATTGAAAATGAATAAGGTAAAAGATCCGCCAAAAAAGTAACGGATACGGATCTTTCTTCTCCCTCGGATATCCGCGGATACGGATAAACAGCACATTACTAGAAACAAAAAAACATTAATTTTTCGTCATCTAACTTTGTTCATAACAACTAAACAACTGATAAGCTATAGTTTTTGGTAATTCTTAAAAAAATATACGCGAAAAATTACATAAACAGCTAATCGATTACGGTCGTTAAGCTTCGCCCAACGAATGATGAAAAACATTTCATTTCTGTTTGAGCAATTAATTTTCTATAGGTACCGATACCCAACACATGAGTGAAGTATTGCCATCTACCAGGATCGCGAGATTGTTCAAACAAGATACCGTGGCTCTGGTATATGGGTAACTGAAGGAACACGGGTGGGTTTTAGTCAGTAAAAGTCTGATACGTCTTCCCGCTCCACCCAGAGCGAGAGAAGGCATTTGATGATTTCCCATCCAAAAAAAGTATTACCATCAAAAAAATAATTTGACCCTGTAGTATTCCCACATTTCGCAATTAATGTTTAGAGGGCGAGCCTACTGCCAGCATCCGGGCACGTATAACCGCCACGGAGAAACTCGAGATGACTAAACCAATAACTCTTTGGAAGACCCAAAAATCGAACCCACCCGTAATGAATGTTGTTTAACCATGAATATTAAACCAATTCCTACCGATAAAAAGTTCCGCAATTACCCCTCTGTAGTACACCCACGTTTCGCCAGTTGTGTTTAAGTTCCATGTAATAGGGGGGGCTAGCCTATTTCCATCAACCGGGCACAAATCCAAAACCCCGCGCTGCTACTGGGAAATCCCAGATATAAAAACCCAATATTACTTTTCCTGACCTCGAAATAGAACGCAGGACCCCATACTCAGCAATCAATTAGTACTATTGCTGTACTATTTCCTTAACTTTTAATTGTTTCCTTAACGTTTTATCCACTTGACAGTCCGGACTACTGAGAGTAGTTTCACTTTGGCAACTACGGTTGCCAAGGACTGTCAAGTGGTTATTTAAAACGTGCCAGTTACCTAAAATGTATTTCTGAAATTGCCGATTCGCCCAAAAATAAATTAACTTCGTGTCGCCTACAGAAAATATGACATTATTTAAAAGTGACGATTTGCCAGATTTGGGCAAGTAATCTCATGCGAGTCGACTAACAAGCCTCATTCGATAGCATATCTATTGTGGAAAAAAAACACAAAAAAACGTGTTAAGTTTTGTAAAGTGAGCTTGAAGTAAGTTGAAATAGTCATCATTTCACCCGAACCACGAAGGCGTTCACTGTTAGACTTAGGCCTCCCCCAAATTGGGGGGAATTACCATAATCACCACTCTTGTCAGGCGGGTTGGCAATCAGAGTATGGTGGTAAAATGCATAGAGAACGCTAGTTGAAATCATAACTTTTTTTTTGGGTGAGAATTCATCTAATGACATCTCCCGCTCTGTGTGGAGCGGAAGAGCGTGTCAGACTTTTACTGTCTAAAACCGCCCGTGTTCCTTCAGTTGTCTGTGCCAGGGTCAAGGTAACTTTTTCGAATAATTCCGCAACCCAGGCAGACATCGGTCCCCTCGGACCTCTTAAAATATTGCTGACATTTCTTTGAGGTGCGCGTGGAACACAACGCGCCGTCGATCCGAACCTGGTGCTTACCGAGCGGCGAGCTACCCTTTGCTCCCCGCCCGCAAGCCTGCGCCTACAGTAGCCGGAAGTCGGCAATGGACTCCCGACGCCCGGGGCGTCTCCTCCTACGGCGGTTACGAGCTTGAGGGCGCATAGATTGCCACCCCCTCACGCACCCCGCCTCCTCCTTCGCGAGCATTACTGCTTCGCAGGAGGAGGTGACGGCTTCCCATGCCCTTTCGCTCCGTACCGTGGCTCGCACCAGGGCCGGACGCGAGAGGTCGCAGCCGTCGATCGCCTCCACGAGGACACGGCGGTGCTCCGCCCAGGCAGGGCACACCTCCACCGTATGCTCCACTGTGTCCTCCAGACGATCCACGCGATGATAACACTCGGGCGTTTCCTCCCGCCTTATCCTGAATAGGAACCTTCCGAAGCAGCCATGCCCGGTGAAGATCTGCGTAAGGCGGAAGGTGAGGACGCCGTGGTACCTCTCTAGCCACTCCTCAATGAGGGGACTTACCGCTGCAATAGTGGCGTTCCCAGCACTAGGTTGTCAATTTCTAGCATCAGCACTTCACCTAAGTTGTCACGGTTAGATTTACAGAACACATTATAAGCTAAGCCATTTTTTGTGGTTGTAGGTAATATTTTATTCAAAGCATCGTTGTCCCGTGGGGGGACGTCTATACCTGTATTAAATTTAAAGAGCCAATGTATATAAAAATAGAGAGGTAAGAATCACTCGGTATCAAAAAACTTGTCCGCGTCGCTATCAATGGGAAAAGTACCCAATAGGCTGGCAGCATTGCCACGTTGTGTTTATGTCTGTTCGCCTTTATATTATGTAAATATTGCACAAATTAGAAATTATATTTTAAGGACAAGATTTTTTTTAAAAACTTTTTAGACGTTTTTATTTACTTCGGGGAGTTTTTTCAATATGAGTTTCATAAGTCAGTTTTGTTTTTGGTTTAATTTGCATAAATATCGACTCCCATTACGTCTGCGAAGTTTACACAATAAAATCACTTTATTTGTAACTTGATATTTCATGTCGGTAAATAAACGACAGCAACGCGCGCTTTATTTGTGGTTACCAATTGTACTCACGCTGTGAATGCAAGTGTAAGCGCAGAAGCTCTCGGTGCCATCCTAGGTAATGGCGAAGTCGGAAGTGTATGTGTGTGAGTGTTACGTGCAGACGCTACGCGTCTGCACGCACACATTCATAGCGTGTTTGTACAATGCGGGCGCTGCTTCGTGAGATAAGAATACTGTAGTTTATTTAGTTTGTTTAGTTTATCTACTTGAAATATCATTTTAAAAATAATTAATGTTATTTTTCTGTGTAAAACACAAAATCCAAAAAAAAAAACAATACTCACGTCTGTGGAGAGACCCTGCTTATTGACAAATTTAATATTATTTCATCATAATTTCAATTCGTCGTGATCTAACTGGAAACTACATCGTACTGATAAATAAGTAGGTATGGAAGAAACGGGCGTAGTTATCAGTCCTAAATAATTCGCTAATTGGGTTTTTTAGCTGATTGTTTTGTTTATTAGGTACGCAAAATTCCAATATTAAATGCGGAAGGTGGTGTTTAAAAATGCTAGTTATATTAATGATCCCGTGGTGAGTGTGTTTAAGTGAAATTTTAAGTATAGATTTGATCCGTGTGTTTTCTTCAAAAGTGTTAAAGTTTCGACTAGCGCTATATAGTAGATATGTTTTGATTTCATATAGAATGCATACGTTTCAATTTAATATAGCAACCCTACTAGGGATTTTGTGTCACATAATGAACTATATTTCAGGATTCTTTAAAAGGTACCGATTTTACAGATAAACTTATTTATTTTCTCTATATAATCTATACATACATACAAATAAATATAATTGAATTGTCTATTTGTAATATCATACTAACAGCTTTTCACTAAATGCATAAGAAAGTATATACGGTATTTACATCAAAAAAACATAATGACATTTTTGTCTGTCTGTCTGTTTGTTCCGGCTAATCTCTGTAATGGCTGGACCGGTTTTGACAGGGCTTTCACTTGTAGATAGCTGATATTATAAGGAGTAACATAGACTACTTGTCTGAGTAGCATGTCCCTTTGTGATAATTTCTGAATACCACGCAGGCAAAGCCGCGGGCACAGCTAGTCAATACTAATATTACAAAACTGAAAAGTTTGTTTGTTTGGTTGAACACGCTAATATCAGGAGTTACAGGTTCGAATTGAAAAAATAATTTTGTTTGGTAGCCCATTTATAGAGAAAGGCTATAGGCTATATTACATCACGCTACAACGAATAGGAGCGGAGCATCAATACAAAATGATGCAAAATTGGGGAAAGTAATTCCCTTTGAGAGCTTTCGGTGCGTGCGCTGCGTAAACGGTTAAAGTGACAAAACAAACATGTATGACGGAAGTGTTCCTCTTAAAAAATTCTAAAAAAGTTTTGGATAACATATTTCTATCTTTTAAGGTTGGCTAAGAAAAGGTTTCTAATTGTAATCAAATCGAAATATTATAAAGCTGAAGAGTTGGTTTGGTTGAGCGTACTAATCTCAAGAACTACGTTATGTGTTGAATAGCCTATTTATCGAGGAAGGCTACAGACTATATAACAGCACGCTAGAAACGTTAGTAGCCGAGCAAAAATAAAAATAGTCTCGAATACGCAGACCTCGCGCGGGCTCTTGAGAGCCAGAAAAACGCTGACGAAGTCGCGCGCAGAAGCTAGTCTTAAATAAGCACAAACAAGCTTTTCCACGGACTGTGTGAAAGATAATATGGTTTGACTACTGAGATGACGACTAATAGAGAATGAGTGAAGAAAAGATATCTTGTGGCCACCCCAAATAAACTGGGATAAGAGCAGGAGAATGATGGTGACGCTTTTTCCATGTTCTACATAAGATCCTACAGTATCTTCACAGGATCAATCAATAAATCAACACAGCCTATCGCAGCCCACTGCTGGACATATGGCCTCTCTGGTGCCACAACACTCTGTCCTCCACCTTCCCCATCCAGAATGTCCCAGCAACTGTCTTTAGGTCGTCGGTTCATCTAGCTGGAGACGTCTCACGCTACCTTTGCTGATACGCGGTCTCCACTCCAAGACTTGTCTGCTCCATCGGCCATCGGTTCTTTGACAGACATGGCCAGCCTACTGCCACTTCAGCTTGCTTACTCCGCGAGCTAAGTCTTCACCGATACTGTATAACATCGTTTAATTTTTGTTTAATTCCAGATGTTTCTTCAGTAGTCAGTGTTCAGTCAGTTCACCTGTCGTTACAACTGCTACTCCAAAGGGCGGAAAAGCTGATCCTCTGATCCTAACACCATTAATTGAACGTGGAAAAACTAAAAAAGCCAAGAAACTATCTGAAGTAGACCCGTCTCTGTTCGCTGGCGTCAACAGTCACGCAGCGTACTTCACTGTTGACAAAATTCGTAAATGGAATCTGTTCTTCTGGTATTTTCCTGCGCAGGATGTAGATCTAGAAAGTACACCGTTGGTTATCTGGCTACAAGGAGGGCCCGGAGATTCTTCTTTATATGGCCTTTTTGGAGAAATAGGTCCTTTACAAATTGTCAACGGATCAGGTACACATTATGTTAATTTTAAAAATCTTCTTGGTTTATTGATCATTTCATTTAATATGTTGAGACCTGGGAAACGCTTGTGAGCAACACAGCTGACACTTTTAATTGCGATGTCTTCCATTGATAAGTTTCATGCTTTTCAGTTCAAAAAATGCCCATCACATGGGGGTCCAGCTACTCGCTTCTCTTCATTGACAACCCAGTAGGAACTGGCTTTAGCTTCTCTGAGGGGGGAGAATACGCGACCAACGAGGATCAGGTGAGTAGCGATATTTTGTGAACCATTGGGGATTTACCAATAGGGGCATGTGAACCACGTGATGCGGAGAAATGAGATAAATGTCGTGAGAAAAGATTTGAGTATGAATGTGGATCCCTTACGAGTAGCGAAACAACAAAGAAACGATGGGTAGACTATGTGCAGGATAACATGACTAGAGAGGGACGACTGAAATGAAAAGTAATAGAGAAATTTGAAACGTAACACATGCTGCACCGACCCCAAATTAATTACGATAAGTGATAATGGACTCTGACTACTTACAACATTAATTAAGAATTTCTTATCTTTCCTATGCGCAGGTGGGTCAGTGTCTTCTAAGCTTTATTCATCAATTCCTTCAAGTGTTCCCGGAATTAAGAGCAGCACCTTTGTTCATTGCTGGTGAAGCGTACGCTGGGAAATACGTTCCTGCTTTTGGACATTACATACATCACCATAAAGACTATTTAAATCCAATTAATTTGAGGGTAAGTAAAATATGGACTTATATCATTTGATTATAGAACAGCTACTTATTGTATAATAACCTTATTGCTTGTGTGTTAATAAGTTTTGTCTGCTATGTAGGGATTGGCGATTGGAAATGGTATCATAGATCCCCCAACAATGCTGTACTACTCCGAGTGGGCACTACAAGTGGGCCTCATCGACCACCAACAAGCGAAAGATATTAAAAAGCTGGAATCAGAGGCTAGACGGAACTGGAGAGAAAACAATTTATCTGGTTAAAAAGAGGTACGTAGGTCGTGTGACTTACAATTACTGTAATACAGTATATTGTATTGAATGACCATATATCTATGGCCACAGTGTACACATTTTTCTTTAATTTCAGAGTGCATCAAAAGTCATAGGAGCAATGTTTGGCGTTACAGTCGTTGATAATTTAAATTACATGAACGGTGACGCTAATAACTTCACTTCGCAGCTTATTGGTTCAATAGAAACATTTTTAAACCAGCCAGAAGTTCAAAACGCACTGCACGTGAAAAAAAACAACTATTATAACAATAATATTTCCAATTGGTTAAATAGTGATATTTACCTAAGTGTCAAACCTTGGCTGGAGGAACTGCTGGAGCATTATGGAGTTGTGTGTTACAAGTAAGTTTCGAGAAGATCCCAATTATGAATTCCATACATGTTTTAATGAAAGAAAGAAAGAAAATACATTTATTTAGCACAGTTGAAAGGCACATAACAGTTAATACAGCAGGAAAGAGTAAAAAATAAAATAAAAAAAGTGTTAGGTGAGATGTCAGAAACTAGCATTATAGTAAGCCTCACGGCTGCGCCAAAAAGGTCCAGTTCAGCAAAAAGCCAGACAACTAGTGCCTGACGCTGGTTTTCAACTGGACCTGAAGTGTGAGGTGACGGATGTAAATCAGTTTTATATCAATGTTGCAACGTGATATGTGTATGCATTTATAAATGAAATGTTTGTGTGAATGTTTTTTTATGAATGAATGAAATCATTACTCGAGGTGAATACATTATTTATCTATATATATAAAATTCAAAGTCCTGAGTGACTGACTGACTGATATATCAACGCACAACCTAAACCACTGGTCCTAGAGACATGAAATTTGGAGAGTGTGTTCTTTGTGAGGAGTATGTTTCCACTAAGAAAGGGTTTTTTGAAATTCCATTCCGAAGAAGGGGAAATGGGGGTTGAATTAAAAAATATCATCTGGGTCGATACGAGAACGAAGTCACAAGCAGCAGCTAGTTCAAAATAAAAAAATAAAGAGTTTGTTTGGTTAAACGCGTTAATCTCAGGAACTATTAGTTGGAATTGATAAAATCTTTTAGTGTTAAGGATCTTATTTTCAAAGAAGGTTATAAGTTATATGACATCACGCTGCACCAAACAGGAGCAGACGCTCGCTATGTTACAAAAACGGCTAAACTTATTCCTCTCGAAAGGTTCCGTTGCGTGCGCTGCGTCAACGGGTACAGAACGCAACAATCATGTTTGACGGAATTGTTCCTCTTAAAATGTTCCAAAATAAAATCCAGGACAGCAAATGTCTATCTTTTAAAGTTCACTCACCGTAACGTTTTTAATTGTAATCAAATCTAAATATTATAAAGCTGAAGAGTTTGTTTGGTTGAACGTACTAATCCCAGGAACTACGTTAAGTATTGGATGGCCCATTTACCGAGGAAGGTTATAGACTATATAACATCACGCTCGCACAAAGTCATGAATACGAAGACTTCGCACGGGCAGGCGATTCGATGCGACGGGGTGGGTGGGCTTTGCAAGAAATTTAACACAGACGAAGTCGCGGACAGAAGCTAGGGAATACATGATTTTCTTGTTTATTATCTCCAGCGGGCAGCTGGACATGGTGGTACCCTACGCGCTGTCAGTTCGCATGTACAGAAGCCTCCAATGGTCTGGAAGAAAAGAATACCTCAAAGCTAATAGAGAATATCTTTACGACGAAGAAGATGGCTCTGTAATTAATTCGTGAGTAAAACACATCAAAACTCTTATGGCATTGATTGGTCAGCAAGAGGTTAACCATCCGGCTAGTGGTAGGTAAAAATATGCCTTTGGAACCCTGCCACTGGATGTTCCCGAAAAACAACTGAGACTTTACTGGTACTTACACGCTTTATATCCTATTCAGTGATTTTGGTAGGCTGTATTAACCACAGAACATATATAGGTACCCCAAGCGGGGTTAAAAAGTTGCCTCATTCCGATACAGCCTGTCCCTTACCGCCCTCTACCAGCGATGCCCTAAGCCGAGGTTGGTACCCCACAGGGGATACTCTTAGCGAGTAGTTGCTCTAGTTTTAAGTTTTTTAAGCCCTGGCTGGAGGTCTTAATTTATTAAGGTAGCCACAGGCAAGCCCGGTTAAGCAGCCGACAAACTCATAGGTTGAACAGCGAGATAACACTCCAAAAAAAAAAGATGCCTTCTTCTTTAAAAACAGCTGCTGTTTTACGATTCTGTATAAATGTCACCGTGAAAATAATGTGGAGTGAGCTGTCAGTGTCATCTCACTGATGCTAGGGATTGACAAGCATTACATTTACAATCATAATCGACATTTTAATCATATATTTTTAACCGACGAAAAAAAACGGAGGAGGTTATCAATTCGACGCGTATATGTTTTTTTTTTTATGTATGACAACGCATAACTTTTTACATAGTAGTGCGATTGTGATAATTCTTCTTTTATTAGAAAGGGTATACTCCGAAGGTGGTCCGATATAAATTTGGAAAACAAAATCGAACCCTAAGTGTCGGAAAACAGGGGATGATTGATTGTTCACTTACTGATTGTAATGTATAACTACGAATAACTTTGTACAGAGTGGTCCGATTTTGATAATTATTTTTTCATTGGATAGAGTATACCTTGCTAAGTAGGTACTATTAGTGCATTAAAGCCACAAAACAAATATAAAATAAAAACTTTTTAACAAAAAATTAAGCCGCTGAAAAAACTGAAAAGCAAAAAATAATAAACCTTAAAATTCTGAGTCGGCGCTGAAAATCAATGATCAAAGATCACTCAAAGCGCCGACTCATAATTTTAAGGTTTATTATTTTTTGCTTTTCAGTTTTTTCGGCGGTTTAATTTTTATGCTTATTCTTTCTATCATTTTATATATTTTCAAAGCCAGTATTTAGGTGTTTAGGGTACATTACTGTTTAGGGATCACTTTTAAATTTCTGACTGAATTTCAGTTTTGCTATTAATTAAATAACCCCTAAATTAGATGTTTAGTCACATAAAAGTCATATAATTGGTTCTATTTTTTTATTTTGACTGTTTTTAGTGAGTGACAATATTCTACTCATTACAATGTTTTTTTTTTATGATGAGTTTTATTGCATTATGTGGTTAACTAGCGACCTCGACAGTTGATGATTCTGTTCTTGCCTGAGCAACCGGCAGCAAGCTCGACATGGTACCATCTCCACCTTCCGTCCCTACCGGGCGGTGAGCTACCTATTGCACGTCGTCCGCAAGCCCACGCCTACGAGTACACTATGGACTCTAGACGCCCAGGGCGTCTCCTGTGGCGGCTGGGGGCGTAAGGGCGCAAAGATTGCCTCTACCTCACGCACTCAAACTCTTTCTTCGCAAGCATGACTACTTCGGAGAAGGAGGTGACGGCTTCCCATGCACTCTCGCTCCATACCATGGGCTGGACCAGGACCGGACGCGATAGATCACCGCCGCCGATCACCTCCGCGCGGAGACGGCGGTGCTCCGCCCACACAGGGCAGACCTGACACTGGAGTTTGGCAATCAAATAATGGGCGATATCGGTATCTGTTTCAGTTTCGTGAAATGGAGCGGTAACTTCATGGAAGCGATGGTGGTCGGCGCGGGACACATGGTGCCCGCAGACAAGCCACGCGCTGCCAAGCAGCTCATCGACATGCTCATCAACAGATACAAATAAACCAAAACGGCTGTGTTTATTTCGTGCTTTGTGATAGGATAATTGTATGTGATAGAAGATAAGAATGTCATGCATATTTTTAATTTAATTTGCTCATGATTCGTTAGCTGTAAGTTGAAACCTATTATAAGTAAAACTAATCGTTACGAAGTATTTTTTTTTACCTTTTTAAACTTCTTTGTATTCGGAGACCGTCTGTGTGGTTGCGGGCGTAAAGAACAGCACCATCCCATTTCTTCCCGTGGTTGTCGTAAGAGGCATCAAAGGGACTTACTAGAGAATAGGCAGCAGCGTGTTTTATGCATTTTACCAACATACTGCGATCGCCAACCCGCCTGCCAAGCGTGGCGATTATAGCAAACTCCTCCAGTGGACGTCTTTCGGCTGAAATGATGAATGTTGATGATTCAGAAAAAGTATCGAAAATCATTTATGTACGTACATAAATAAATTCGCTAAACGGTGTTATAGCATCTTTAATTCAATCAACCTACATTAATGGGATAATGATGATGGTCTTGGAAGAAGGCGTCGTGGTGTTACGTCGCTTCCGCGGACAAGTACCATCTAGGTCAAGGTCAGCACAACGTCAAGCTAATTTAAAGTGTATAACATCATGTAACGACCCTCAGCAGCCGAGTAAAAATAAAACAAGTCAGAAAGATCGTTAAGCAACCACGAGCAAATCTCGGAGTCCGAAATTTCACGCGGATGAAGTCGCGCGCAGAAGCTAGTAAATAAATAAAGACAAACAGTAACTAACCGGTGTTATACCTACCCACATCCTTAAATGGTTACGACGTGAATCGCTTATCATCAGCAGCCTATAATATTCCCACTGCTGGGACGCAGGCCTCCTCTCGGTGAGAGGGTGTGGGCCATAATCCACCACGCGGGCCCAGTGCGGGTTGGTAGATGCCTCATGTCTTCGAATTTTTGGTTCTAAGACATTTTTCAGTTTCCTTACAATGTTTTCCTTCACCGTTTTGAGAGCAGTGGCGATGAAATAATTTACACAAAGTAAAGCGCCTGCTTGGGTTCGAACTCACGACCTACTTCTCGTAAGCCGCGGCCATTACCTACCACTAGGCCATCACTGCTCTCAATTGAATCTCTTAAATATCATTTAAATTAGGTACAGTCTTATCCAAAATTTGTCCGTCACCTAAGAGAGTGATTTTTGTCTGCTCATTGCACTATAGAATCTCACATGTGTTTATTTATCAAGCTACACCAACAGCTGCTGTCTATACTATACCATAATTATGTACTGCGATCATAGCCTTGGACTCACAGTTACAAATTACAGGTTAACCATGAAAACACAAAAAAATAATAAACTTAAAGACTTTAGAACTAAAAAACAAAGATAAACTATTTTACTTCTTAAAGTTCCGATTAATAACAAATAGTAGCAAAATAAAATTACTAGACGAACAATACTTATTGCAATTTTGCTCACATAGCTATATATAAATTGAAATAAAACAAAAATAAGATCACAATGTATAATACCACATTCTAAAATCTATACATCTAAACTTCAAAGTCCTGAGTGACTGACTGATATATCAACGCACAGCCTAAACCGCTGGTCCTAGAAATTTGGAGAGTGTGTTTTTTGTGAAGAGTAGGTATCCACTAAGAAAGGGTTTTTTGAAATTTCATCCCTAAGAGGGTGAAATGGGGAGTTGAATTTTCTGTGAAACTTTTTATTGTCAGGGTTGGATAAGACAAAGCAAGCAGTGCGATAATACATTGTTACTTTTAATCCCGGTAGTACGCTCCGGACTGTGGGATATCTTTCGACATCCACGCGGGCGAAGCCGCTGGCAGAAGCTAGTAGAATATAAAATAGGTAAAAATACCGAAAATATACGAACCGGTGAAAGGTGTAAATATCACGTAATCTTCCATCTATGCCACATTGTGGGTGCGTAACGGTTGATATAATAACAAAAAATCTAACGTTCACTTGACCTATTTTCAGTAAATACACCTTTGTTTAATATAACGATCAGTTGAGATAATGAATTGTTGATATAATTTCATTTTATCTTATTTCTTATGATATAATAAACATTTCCTGTAATGCACATTTGACATAATATTCATGTAATAAATTATTCATTTACTATAATATTCATAATCTCTAATAAATTTAATATAATTTAGAAAATCTGATATGATTTGACTGTTTTTACACGCTTTATATTAGCTTCACTTGTATGTTTGTATGTTTGTATATTTGTATGTTTGTTTGTAACCGACTCCTTATAGCGCGATTTTGACCCACTTTAAATGACCAGATTTCATTCAAACTTTGCACACCTGTCAAGGACCGATGACAATGCAATAATTTCATAAATTTGTGCCATTATCCTTGCCAGGATTACCAGGACAGCAAAAAAACTGTCACAAACTATGCTGACATACGTTTCAAAATTCGAAATATCCTAAAAAATAGAAAATAAATAATAGTTAAAAAAAACTATAAAACACGCTTCCATTGAAAACCAAACTAAAAAGTACAAAATAATGGAAAAAAAGCGTGGGGTGCTTTTTAAGGTATTTTTTAAATGATATCAGGCACCCCACGCTTTTTTTCCATTATTTTGTACTTTTTAGTTTGGTTTTCAATGGAAGCGTGTTTTATAGTTTTTTTTAACTATTATTTATTTTCTATTTTTTAGGGTATTTCGAATTTTGAAACGTATGTCAGCATAGTTTGTGACAGTTTTTTTGCTGTCCTGGTAATCCTGGCAAGGATAATGGCACAAATTTATGAAATAGTTTTTTTTAACTATTTTTTTTTTTTCTTCGCTTTATACCCTATACACCTACCACCCTCAACTATTGTAACCAGTAGAAATTGGATGCAATCTGGACTTTAGGGCACCCCGACTCGGACAGGTTAGGTTAGAAGGGGATGGCGGGGTCGTGTGAGCAAGCGAAGCGAGCGAATAGACCCCGCCATCCCCTTCGTGGTTATTTTTTTATAAACCATCCAGAAGTAGGAGCCCCGCGAAGCGGGGCTCCGTCGACCAAGCCCACCCTCGACCATGCATTGAATATTTTAAGAATAAATAAACTAACCATTAAACATTTCACAAACACAAAACAAAACGAAAACAACAGAAACTAAAGCAAAATATTTTCCCGTGCGCGATGCACTCACACACAGTTCCTTAGCGCCGCGGATGGCACAACAGCGTCATCCAGTCGAGGACATTTGAGGCAGCCAAAGATGGAAATCGGGTGGCACAACAGGAATTATGTTTAAAATAAACATTTCATATAAATGAAACATTTATGGCGACCATATCAATTTTCCGTTGCGAATCCATCAGATACTGCCGTAAACGTGTTCTGTATGTTAAATTACAAAAATAATTACTCAAACATTTGAGGTAAAGACTGATTCAGTCATAATAGTGCGTATGAATAGCATATTTTAATCTTCTCGTTACAGGTATTAATTTAAAAGCTGGTATTATGGCCGTAGTGGAACTAAATGCCGTACCGCCATGTTTTCAGGCACCTGTCCCACTGCCGACTGGCGATGAGACTATAAACGCTATAAGTATTGTTTAAGAAACATTTATTTATTTGGTTCACCAACAATTGTTTACACTGGAAACTAAACAGAAGCAACAAATCAGAAAAAAGTATAACAATCACTTATAGGTAATACTCTGCATGCACACAAAACATTGTCGTAACTTATACAAAAAAACAAAAGACTGGTATAAACTGGTGCCGGACGTAAAGAATAACACCACCCCATTTCTTCCCGTGGGTGTTGTAAAACGCGACTAAGGCACTTACTAGAGAATGGGTAGCAGCGTTCTCTATGCATTTTACCACCATATTGCGATCGCCAACCCGCTTGCCAAGCGTGGCAATTATGGCAAAGCCCCCCAAATTGGGGGAGGCATAAGTCCAGCAGTGGATGTCTTACGGCTGAAATGATGATGATGATGATGATACAAAAAAAATAGAAATAAAAGACTAAATGAAAGAGATGCTCTGAATATAATTTAATAAGTTAATTAAACCAAACTGAAAACAAACAAAGTAAAACAGCATACAGACAATGGTAGCTTTGGTTTCGTGTAAATAAAAGAGATACACATACTAATAGTCCATCGCTAACAGTTCATATCGCCGACGAGTATTCATTTGTTGCAACGACAAGAGCTACTCGTAGTAAAGAGAGTACTTGCTTAGCGAACCTCGCTTGAAGGCAGGGTTTGAAAATCTGCACGAATTTGGGTTTCAGTTGAAATGTGTATTTATGTAAGTAGTAACTAGTATTGACCGATGACTTGTATGTATGGTGCAAACTGTTAGTGTAAGTTGGTTATTAATAATAAATAAATAAAATAGATCTAGACACTTTTACACGTCAATATTTTTTGGTCGATATTTTAAAAACTAGATGGCGCTAGCATTTCCTAGCTTACTATTCCCTGAGAAAAAACGCCGGAACACACTCAGAGGTCATGGGCTCCTTTACAGTACAAATACTATGTTTTTAGAAATTTTTGTGAGTCTAACAATGCAGGGCCATTTCTGGTTTTGCATTTAGGTTCTTTTCGATACAGTTCTGTTCCAAAGTCCCGGTTACAAATAAAGGTTTCAATACTCTGGTTCCATATCATTCGATTTAAAGGTTGTCTAAGGACGAAGATATATGTTTAACGCGTGCCTGGCGTATTTTTACTTTCAGGTCACCTTTGAAATTCTAGCGAGTGCAAGTCTGTACTGTATAGTATCCGCAAATTAATACTGTAAATTAATTGTTATTAGTAATATGAATAATCTACACTTACTATAGAACTGTATGAACTCGGTTTAATGCGTTTTAAAGAAGAACCGGTAAAATAAAAGTTCTTAAAGTTTTCTGTTCCAGTTCGAGTTCTAGTATTGAAACCACTAAATACCGGTTCGTAATCAGTATTTAAAGAACCGTTTCAATCCATTTGGCGAGCTGAATACTCGCTAAAAGACTGACGCTTTATAAATTACTAGCTTCTGCCCGCGACTTCGTCCGCGTTGAATTTCTTGTTCCCCCGACCCTTTCCGTAGCGTCGAATCGCCTACCAGTGCATATTTCCCCGTTTTTGCAACATTTTTCATTACTACTCCGGTCCTCTTACTTCTAGCGTAATGTTATATAGCTTACAGCCTTCCTCGAAAAATAGGCTACCCAACACAAAAAGATTTTTTCAGTTTGGACTAGCAATTCCTGAGATTATCGCGTTCAATCAAACAAACAAACTCTTCAGCTTTATAATATTGGTATAGCTATAGATGCATAAGTATCATCGTCATCATTTCAGCTGAAAGATGTCTAATGCTGGACATAGGCCACTCCTATTTGGAGGGGGTTTGCCGTAGGTAATCGCCACGATTGGCAGGCGGGTTGGCAATCGCAGTATGATGGTAAAATGCAGAGAGAACGCTGCTGCCCATTCTCTAGTAAGTTCCTTAGTTGCGTCTTATGACACCCACCCACGGGAAGAAATGAGATGGTGATGATTATTTACGCCCGGCAACACACGCATAAGTATAATCAGCCCATAATGTTTCCATCTGCTGGAACACGCCCTTCTCTCTGAGAGGGTGGAGTGGGCTCGTAAACCATCAAAAGAGCCCAGTGAGTGTTGGTGAATATTATAAAGCTGAAGAGTTTGTTTGTTTGATCGAACGCGCTAATCTCAGGAACTACTTGTCCGAATTGAAAAATTCTTTTTTTTTTGGGTAGCCTATTTATCAAGGAAGGCTATAGGATATATAACATCACACTACAACCAAGAGGAGCGGAGCAGTAATGAAAAATGTTGAAAAACGGGGAAAATCGCACGGGTAGGCGATTCCACGCGACGGGAAGGGTCGGGGGAACAAGAAATTTAACGCGGACGAAGTCGCGGGCAGAAGCTAGTTTGAACATAAGCATACCATCGAGTAATCGTTTGTCGTCGTCGCGCTCTCGCCACTCGTTCCTTGCTAACATGTTTTTAGCTGCTAGCTCTACTCGTACATAATCAGCTTATATGTTTCCCACTGCTCAGACACAATCCTTGTCTTGATTTGAGGGATTGGGCCATTATATAACACGCGGGCCCTGTGCGGATGGTAAACGTCACATGTCTTCGATTTTTGGATTCTAGGACATGCCGGTTTTATCACGGTGTTTTCCTTCACCGTTTTGAGAGTGGTGATGAAATTATTTACACAAAAGTAAAAGTGTGTGTTCGAACACACAACGTACAACTCGTAAGTCGGGCCAATATCTCTCGGCCATCACTGCTCGTAGCTCGCGTAGCTCTACTCATTTCTCTTTAACCGCTGGCGCTGGGGCAGCGCCCTCATTCACTACATAGTTTGCACATGTCACAGTCAAACAAATTAATATGGAGTATTTTGAAGCTCTCGCTTTCAATTTGAAGCTTTACGATGTAAAATCGGGGGATTATATGCAATCATCGGAAATATTTCAATCACTTTGAAGGTATCAACTGATTTAAATGTATTCATTTTGGGCGTGTTATTAACAAGTGTAATGATATATTGTAATTATATTCAGTTTTAACGTTGTTGAAAGAGTTTTTCCTGTGTTGTGTTTTTTAAACTAGTTTTTACTGTATTCCAGCTTAACTTGTGTTGGTTAGTTTGATGCAGGAGAAACCACAGCACTACCTCAATATTCACAACAGCTAAATAGCTGTACTGACACCTGTATTCCCTGAAATGTAAAGCAGAAGTGTACCTTAGGACACCCATATTTCATGATCTGTCCGATTTAATACGCGGTGAGCCTACGGCCATCATATGGGCACAAATGCGGACTCTGGGCTGTTACTGAAAATTCCTGATCAAAGTATCCAATAACTGATGGACCTGGGAACCCAGGGCTTTTTGTTCAGTGTGTGTCGCAAGTGCTGCTAGCACTTGCGACCTGTAGAACAACAAGGCAGTCAAAACCTATAGCTATATATGATCATTCTCGGTTATCACTAGAGCTCAATCATTATTTTTATACACTTATATAGCCATAGTTGTACACACGGCTACAGGTCAAGCTATACATTTCCAGTTTTGGCTGACCTCGCATTGTATAAGCTTTTCGTACAATGAGATGTCAGTTTATACTGGATATGTATAGCTTGATGTGTGGCTGTGCGTACAATCATATTTCGCCAGTTCAGTTTAAGTCCCATGTAATAAGGGGGACATGTAAAACGAAGACGAAAACAGACGTGATGGTATATCGTAATTATGTTAAGTAGGTAGTTCATGATCATCTCATTTTGATGCTGTAATTTTACTAAGGGACATTATATTTATACAAAATAAGTTTGTAACCAGGGCGCAAATTTTAACAAATTAAACTTAAATGAGTTATAATAACCATGCAATTTTTATTTTGATATATTTTAGTACAAAAAAAAAGTTATCGTTAACGAAAGATGTTTATTTTGAAACTGGTTTTTACACGCTTTAGGTAACTCGGTAACATCCGCGCGGCGCCACCGAAGGTGAGCGACCGAGCGTAGCTATAAGTACCTATCAGCTGTTCGATCGGTAAAATTCTAAGAAGTTCGAAGTACCTGCCGGCATGCGATTACTGACCTATTCCTATTGTCGATATCATATTACGAAATATGTAGGGTGTCTACAGTTTACTGATTTAAGGTCGGTTAATTTTTTTTTTTAAGTATTGAAAAAATAGTTGAAATGTCTTCTTTTACTAATACTGAACGACAAAAGAAAAATGTGTGCACTGGTTAAAAAAAAATCCTGTATAATCTTCTTGACCGTATCCAGCGCCAACCACCCAGACTAATTTTCCATCCTTACGTGAGCAGTCCAATGAGTAGCAAAACCAAATTTGGTCTCAAAAACCCGGTCACACCGTGTACAGAAGAGACCAGGACTTAGGTACCTATGTACTTAGCATGTCTATACTTTACAACAAAGAACTTCCTCCTAGAAAATACGAAAGCTTGTAAGGTGTCGTCAGTATAACGTAATGAATTCATGCTTTACGTAGACAAGCCACATCATCGCGTCTTCATTTCCTGGAAATATAGACGGTTACATAAAGGAAACTCTCAATACTGCACTGGTTACGAGTCTTAGTCTTAACTTAGCCAACTTTTGGAACTCCTCCTCCAAACTGGTTAAAATGAAATAATTAATTAATTTTTATTAATTCATTTATTTTGCACATAGTCCATAATCTTAATTAATTAATATTAATCATAAAATAATTAAAATCCAATAAAACACATAAAATTAAAACAATCAGCAATAAATAAATTTATACTTACACATTAAAATTTCACAATATTGGTTTTATTATACAATTGAATTAAACATTGATATAATTTGAAATAAAAAATTAAAATAATACGCATTAAAAACAATCAATTATAAAATTAAATTAATTAATCAATCACAAACGTATTTCAAATAATACGAGGAGAAGCGCTAACATGAAGCTGCATCCACCTCTATATCAGGGACAGGTCCCACAATCTATATATATAAAAGAAAGTCGTGTTAGTTACTTCACTTATAACTCAAGAACGGCTGAACCGATTTAGCTGAAAATTGGCAGGGAGGTAGTTTAGAGCCAGGAGAAGGACATAGGATACTTTTTTTTTTTTTTTTTTTTTTGCTTTTGGCAAAGGATACTTTTTATCCCCTTCGACCGCGTTCTCGTGTGATGTGACATAAAACGTCAAAGAGAATACATTTCACTATAAAACGTGGTATGACAAAAACTTTGCCTTCGAGGTACCAGGCGGTCATAACTTGGTATGAGCTTATTAAACAGCAGTGTCAGCCAGAAAACGCTTTATGCCTTCGAAGTAACAGGTTATCATAACCGAGTAGGAGCTACCCAAGCATATGAGTATCAGCTAGAAAACGCTTACCAGATCACCACCGCGTACCAGGTTGTCAAACTTGGAAGGTTTATTACAACATTTTGAATCTTAGGCGATACGAAGTTCGCTGGGTCAGCTAGTAATTAAATAAAGACCTGTCTTTAAGATGTACAAGTTCAAATGAAATTACCTTAGAATTCATCATCAGCCTATTAGTGTTCCCACTGCTGGGACACAGGCCTCCTGTAGGTGAGAGGGAGTGGGCCATAATCCACCACGCGGGCCCAGTGCGGGTTGGTAGATATCACATGTCTTCGAGTTTTTGGTTCTAAGACATGCCGGTTTCCTCACGATGTTTTCCTTCACCGTTTTTGAGAGCAGCGGTAATGAAATAATTTACACAGAGTAATGCGCCTGCTTGGGTTTGAACTCACGACCGTAAGTCGCAGCCATTACCACTGGGCCACCTCTGCTCTTCCCATTTATTTCTTAGACAGCTATTTAGATTTATTTGTATCTGTTGATGAACATGTCGATAATCTGCTTGGCGGCGCGCGGCTTGTCTGCGGGCACTATGTGTCCCGCGCCAACCACCATCGCCTCCATGAAGAAGTACCCACTTTTCACAAAACTGAAACAGACACCGATATCGCCCATTAGTTGGATGTTAAACTCAAATGACAGTCCTACTGAAATACTGGCAGTAAAGATATGTACGTCGTGAATAATGTTGTGATGATGGGAGATAGCTTATGTTGGTTTCTATGAGTGTCAATTGTCAGGACGTATCAGGTTGTCAAGGAAAACACTTGTAAGACGTGCATAGTATGTACAAACTAACACGCACCAGTAAGATGAACAATTGTCTTTGCAGCCTTTTTTTTTTGTGGGTGGGAAATCATCAAATAACGTCTCCCGCTCTGGCCTAACAATAGTAGTTAATAGTTTCAATCGCAGCACTTAACCTAAATTCTCACGGTGATTTTACAGGCAAGAACGGCAGCATTTTTCAAGGAGTAGGCACCTCTTAAACAGCCCACCAACATCGCCGGGTTTAGATATGAAGCGTATAGGTGCCGGCAAAATCGCAAGCAAATTAGCATTTTATTATCAATATTGTCTTTCGAGAACATTCAGTTCCACAGGTCATTTTTGTATTGTGTACAACCAATCTGATTGTTGCTCTCTTACCGACCAATCAACGTCACAAGAGTACAATTGTGTTTTAACTCACGAATTAATTTGAGAGCTATTTTCTTCATCGAAAATACATTCTCTATAAGCTTCAAGGTATCCTTTTCTTCCAGACCACTGGAGGCTTCTGTATGTACGAACTGATAACGCGTAGGGTATCACCATGTCCAGCTGCCCGCTGGAGATTAAAAAAACAAGGAGAATTAATGTAAACAGATTTGCACAATTTAGAATTAGGATCATTTGAAGTTTGCGGCACTTACTTATAACACAGGACTCCATAAAGCTCCATCAGTTCCTCAAGCCAAGGTTTGACAGTAAGAAATTCATCACTACGCAACCAATCGAACACAGTCATACTCATCACAGAAAACTTCTTTTTGACATGAAGTGCGTTTTGAACTTCTGGCTTATTTAGAAACGTTTCTATTGATTTATCAACAGGCAAATCGCACTTACTAGCTTCACCATTCATGTAATTATAATGATCAACGGGAGTAACGCCCAACAACGATCCTATCGCTTTTGCAGCATTCTGAAATAACAGGAAAAATATTTAGACTAAGTCCATAGATAGATGGTTACTCCACACAATATTCTGTTTTGCAGTTAGGTATTTGAAGTCGCACGACCTACGTACCTCTTTGTAAGTAGACAAATTGTTTTCCTTCCAGTTCCGTCTAGCCTCTGATTCCAACTTTTTAATATCTTTCGCTTGTTTGTGGTCAATAAGGCCCACTTGTAGTGCCCACTCAGAGTAGTGCAGCATTGTTGGGGGATCTATCATCCCATTTCCTATCGCCAGTCCCTACGTAGCAGACAACAAGTATATTAACTTAAATGTCAAATAAAACTTTTTTACAAAAAAAAACAACCGACTTCCTTAAAGACACTACAAAGTGAAAAATAACTTTAATTTCGGAAGTCGGTGTCTTGGGATCTGTATTTATGGTTTTTTTGCCACCGACTTCCGAAATTAAAGTTATTTTTAACCGACTTCAAAAAGGAGGAGGTTATCAATTCGGATGTTTATATGTTTTTTTTTTTTTTTTTTTTTTTTATGTATGTTCGGCCATAACTCCGTCATATATAGACGGATTTGCAAAATTCTTTTTTTGTTCGAAAGGGGTTTATTCCGAAATGGTCCCATATAATTTTCATATAGATCTGATGATGAGTTTGGGAGACAGACACCGGAACTCTTTAAAAAATGACAGGAAATCAACCGCGATTTCTGCTATCGCATAAATATGCATTGTTTGTTAGGAATTAGTGCAGGGTGAATACCACAACTAAAAATTTAAAAATAAAAACTTTTTTGCAAAAAAAAAACAACCGACTTCCTTAAAAACACTACAAAGTGAAAAATAACTTTAATTTCGGAAGTCGGTGGCAAAAAAACCATAAATACAGATCCTAAGACACCGACTACCGAAATTAAAGTTATTTTTCACTTTGTAGTGTTTTTAAGGAAGTCGGTTGTTTTTTTTTTGCAAAAAAGTTTTTATTTTTATTCACTTTGTAGTGTTTTTAAGGCAGTCGGTTGTTTTTTTTTTTTTTTTTGTAAAAAAGTAATTATTTTTAAATTTTTTGTTGTGGTATTATTATACACCCTGCACTAATTCCAAACAAGTAATGCATTATTTATGCGATAGCAGAAATCGCGGTTGATTTGCTGTCATTTTTTAAAGAGTTCCGGTGTCTGTCTCCCGAACTCATCATCAGATCTATATGAAAATTATATGGGACCATTTCGAAATAAACCCCTTTCGAACAAAAAAAGAATTTTGCAAATCCGTCTATATATGACGGAGTTATGGCCGAACATACATAAAAAAAAAACATATAAACATCCGAATTGAGAACCTCCTCCTTTTTGAAGTCGGTTAAAAATAACTTTAATTTCGGTAGTCAGTGTCTTAGGATCTGTATTTATGGTTTTTTTGCCACCGACTTCCGAAATTAAAGTTATTTTTCACTTTGTAGAGTTTTTAAGGAAGTCGGTTGTTTTTTTTTTTGTAAAAAAGTTTTTATTTTTAAATTTTTAGTTGTGGTATTCACCCTGCACTAATTCCAAACAAACAATGCATATTTATGCGATAGCAGAAATCGCGGTTGATTTCCTGTCATTTTTTAAAGAGTTCCGGTGTCTGTCTCCCGAACTCATCATCAGATCTATTATGAAAATTATATGGGACCATTTCGGAATAAACCCCTTTCGAACAAAAAAAGAATTTTGCAAATCCATCTATATATGACGGAGTTATGGCCGAGAACCTCCTCCTTTTTGAAGTCGGTTAAAAATTTGTAGCTATACTTTAATTAAATGATATAATTTACTCACTCTCAAATTAATTGGATTTAAATAGTCTCTATTGTTGTGTATGTAATGTCCAAAAGCGGGAATGTATTTGCCAGCGTACGATTCACCAGTTATGAATAGCGGCGCTTTTCTTAATTCTGGGAACACTTGAAGGAACTGTTGAATAAAGCTTAGAAGACACCGGCCCACCTGTGTATTGGAAAAAAAACAATTTTTATTACCAGGTGGTCAGAATCCACACATATAATTATGTTACACTTATCTCAGTTTATTTGTTGTCGGCGCAGCATGTTTAGGTTTCATATTTCTCTATTACTTTATTTAAGTAGTCCCTTTCTAGCCATTTTATGCTTCAAGTCCATCCATCGTGTCTTTGATATTCCCCCACTCGTATAGGCATCCACATTTATACTCAGATCTTTCCTCGCGACATTTACCTCATTTCTGTGCATCACGTGATTAACATGCTCAAAATGGTTAGCCCATAAGTGGTTCACAAAATATCGCTACTTACCTCATCCTCGTTGGTCACGTATTCTCCTCCATCGGTGAAGCTAAATCCAGTTCCTACTGGGTTGTCAATGAAGAGAAGCGAGTAGCTGGACCCCCACGTGATGGGCATTTTTTGAACTAAAAATCATGAAAGTTATAGAGGACGTCGTAATTTATAGTAGACTAGCTTTTGCCCGCGGCTTCGCCCGCGTGGATGTCGGAAATTAATGCAAGAGGACGTATAACCGCGATAAGAATGTGTTATTCCAGGTTATATAGGTAATATAGACTCTGTGTGCTATTTTCGATCCAGATCCATTCAGCCATTTTTGTGTGATTGAGAAACAACAACCCAATCATACATATTTTCACATTTATAATATTATTTGCCCGCGGCTTCGCCCGCGTGGATGTCGGGAATTAATGCAAGAGGACGTATTACCGCGATAAGAATGTGTTATTCGATGTTTTATATAGGTAATATAGACTCTGTGTGCTATTTTCGATCCAGATCCATTCAGCCATTTTTGCGTGATTGAGAAACAAACACCCAATCATACATATTTTCACATATATAATATTATTAGTAGTAGGATTATAACTCATATTACTTAGGATTCATAGTTTATGAGAACATCATGTGTGTTGGTGTTTTTAAAATAAAAGTAATAGTATTCAGAGTAAGAAGACTGTGACATAGGGCTTGGTTTAGTTGAATATAAGTCTTCCTGGTTTTTCTTAACGCTCCTATTTTACCTATACAGACACTCAATCATTTACCAGACACCGAACTTAATTATAGGAATAGTACTTTTGCCAGTGGCTTGGCCCGTATAGCTGTCGGAAAATAACACCCGGGAACCTACTACCGGGATAAAGTAGGTATCCTATCTGTTACGTATCCATGATATAATATATCTTTGTGCCAAATTCGATCTAAATCCGTTTGGCCGTCTTTGCATCATTGAGAAACAAACATCCAAAAATCTAAACATCTAAGCAATTTCGCGGTCTCTTACTTGAAATAATACTATTAGGTTTATTTTGAGTATAATGAACACACATGATATTCGCAATTACTTTGAAGCCAAAGTAATATGAATTACAATCCTACTTATCCTGTACTACCCGGCCCCTGCCAACGCGCTCTGCGCCCACTTTTTAAATCTCTAATATCTTCTAAGATATTCATTTAAATTACATGCTGTAAAGGGCCATATTGATCTATATTAAATGCACAATGTATTTAAGGTACTTAATTGGATAAGGATTAATGCTGTATTGCTTAAAATCGCTTCGTAAATAAGCCCTTATTTCTCGTAAAAGGTAAAAGATAAAAAATGGTTATTGTGGGTTATCCCTAAGAGATAGACATATACCATTGAGGACATTTTAGTAGGCCTTTTTAAGGTGTACAATACTGTAGTACATTATTTTGATCTATTTCGTAGGATTCAGCCAGGGTTTTACGAATTTTGAGACGTATGTCAGCGTAGTTTTCGAAGATAGTTATTTTTTTCTAAAATAAAAGAATCTTTCTAAAATAAAAATAGCCTAAGTTACTCCTTGTTACATCAGCTATCTGCCAGTGAAAGTCCCGTCAAAATCGGTCCAGCTATTTCCGAGATTAGCGGGAACGAACAGACAGACAGACAGACAGACAGACAAAAATTGTAAAAAATGTTGTTTTGGTATATGTATCGTGTATACATCCATATACACTTAGTAAAAAGTGGTTATCTTAATATTAAAAACAGACACTCCAATTTTATTTATTTGTATAGATGTATAGATATCAGTTGCGTTGCTAATAATAAATGTTCCACAGGTATTGATTACCTCGATAACTCTTATTCAGTTTGTTAATGATTTTTTATATAATGCTGTTTTTAAACAACTTCAAACAAAGGAGGAGGTTTCTCAATTCGACCGTATTTTTTTTTAAGTGTGTTTGCGGATAACTTCGTCGTTTATAAACCGATTTTGATGATTATTTTTTTGTTGGAAAGAAGATATCTCAAGGGTGGTACTATGATAAGAAAACCAGGATTTGATAATGGCATCCCAGAGAAGTCGATGGGAGCCTTCGAAAATCGTAGTGGCGACTAGTGTGTTTATTTTTTTTTTCATTAATTATCTATTTAATGAAGGTTTGAAGTTGCTCTAATGATGAAGCCGAAAGACAGTCGTGGGAACTCCTCAACGACTTACTGCAATTACCCGGTGTTTGGACTTGATTCATTTCTATTGATGAGAACTTTGCACCCATATATATATACAGGGTTATTTGTAAAACACCGGCAACCTCTCAGGTATATGTTACTAACATCATAATCAACAACTTTTGTTCTGTGACTTTTAAAAATCATCATATTTTAGTGCATCAGATTTTCATACAAAAATCGGCTGCCTGTAAATAGGTCAAGTTCAAGCGCCCCCGCCGCCCTAACCCCGCTCCCCTTGCTAATATACTATCGCTTTCTTTTGCTTCGCATAGACTCCGTAACATTTAGAGCGTTCAATTTAAATATTTTTAATTTTGTTTGAAAATCTGATGAACTAAAATATGATGAATTTTTAAAAGTCACAGAACAAAAGTTGTTGATTATGATGTTAGTAACATAGACCTGAGAGGTTGCCGGTGTTTTACAAATAACCCTGTATAGTGCATAACTAAACAGTTAAAAATAAAACTTTATTACAAAATAAAAAACCGACTTCCTTAAAAATACTACAAAATGCAAAATAACTTTAATTTCGGAAGTCGGTGGCAAAAAACTTAAATACAGCTGCTAAGACACCGACTTCCGAAATTAAAGTAATTATTCACTTTGTAGTGTTTTTTATACTTCCTAAATACGTAATTTTATTTCTGTAAGTCAGTTTGTACAAACACATTTACATCGACCTCATCTACTTTTAAAAATATGATTATATTTTTCTGATCTACTTTTAAAAATATGATTATATTTTTCTGAACTACTTTTAAAAATATGATTATAATTTAAAAGTAGACAGTGTCGGCGTTTTATATCTGACTACCCTGAGAAGAAAGGCCGAAACAAACACAGAGGTCAAATTCTCTATTTAAGTCCATTCATAATCTTGGTCACAACATGTGAAGACTATTTAGATTATTATCTCATATGGTCTTTTGAGTAAAGAACAACACAGATTGAGTGGACCTGTCTAATCAGAATACGTATTTGTTATACGTTAAATAAACGTACCTTACACCTTACCTTACCTTGACATACCTTAAATAAAAAGGCTCTCGTTTATCATGAATGAATATGCCTTTTTATTTAAGGTATGTCAACTAACTGGGGACGTTCCATATGAACAACACAACTGAAACTATAAGTTGTAATGTCCATCCTGAGACCTCGCCATAAATAAAGAGGCTCTCGTTCACAAAGCAACGTAATATCAAAAAATTATGCAACAAACTGAGAAGAAATTACAGGAGAGATTTTTTTTTAATAAACATATTGTATACCTGATCCGTCGATAATTTGTAAAGGACCTATTTCTCCAAACAGGCCATATAAAGAAGAAGCGCCGGGTCCTCCTTGTAGCCAGATAACCAAAGGTGTACTTTCTAGATCAACATCCTGCGCAGGAAAATACCAGAAGAACAGATTCCATTTACGAATTTTGTCAACAGTGAAGTACGCTGCGTGACTGTTGACGCCAGCGAACAGAGTCGGGTCTACTTCAGATAGTTTCTTGGCTTTTTTAGCTTTTCCTTTTTCAATTAAGGGTGTCAGGATAAGTGGACCATCTTTTCTGCCCTTTTGTGTCGCAGGTGCACCGAGACCAGAAGTGACTAAACACTGATTACTGAATAAACACCTGGAATAAAATAAAAATTAAACTACTTAAGTAAGTTAAACATGAAAACAGTGTGTTTGTGTTAATTTGAGATTGCAGCATCTTAAAGAATACCAAACACACAATTTAAGAGTAATAAACAAATAAATATGAACCTTTTTGATCAATGACGCGAATCACCATCACCATCATTTCAGCCGAAAGACGTCCACTGCTGGACATAGGCCTCCCCGAATTTTGGGGGGTTTCCCATAATCGCCACGCTTGGCAGGCGGGTTGGAGATCGCAGTATCGTGGTAAAATGCTTATAGAACGCTGCTGCCCATTTCCTTAGTCGTCTCTTACGAGCGTCGGGATGAAATGGGATGGTGGTATTTTGTACATACGTTTGACACCACACGGAAAGAAGACGCAAATATTACTAAAGAATCAAATTGGTACCTTTTAAACAATCCGAAAATGTAGTTCACAATGTCGAACAGAAACCCTATTGGGTTCCTCATATTAAATTGAAATTTACGCATTATGTAGGCAATCAAAACACATCTACAATTTCGCTTGTCGAAATTTTAACACTCCTTGAGAAAAACACACGGATTAATTCAATTTAATTTATACTTGAAATTAGTATTTAAACACACGCACCACGAGATCATTTGTATAACTAGCAATTTAATAATAAACAGCCGTATTTAATGTATTAATTTTAGGTACCTATTCAACAAAATATTGAACTGAAAAACCCAATTTACGCAATGTTTAGGACTGATTACTACGCACGTTACTCACTCAATTTAGTATGATGATGTGACTACTTCGACAAAATTAAATTATGATGAAAGTATAACTTATTTTTAACCGACGAAAAAAAACGGAGGAGGTTATCAATTCGACGCGTATATTTTTTTTTTGTTTGTTTTTTTTTATGTATGACCACGCATAACGTTTTACATAGTAGTCCGATTGTGATAATTTTTTTTTATTGGAAAGGGTATACTCCGAGGGTGGTCCCATATAAATTTGGAAAACAAAATCAAACCCTAAGGGTCAGAAAACAGGGGATGATTGATTGTTCACTCAGTGATTGTAATGTATTACCATGCATAACTTTATACAGAGTAGTCCGATTTTGATCATTCTTTTTTCATTGGATAGAGTATACCTTGCCAAGTATTATTAGTACATTAAAACCACAAAAAATTGTAAAATAAAAACTTTTTAACAAAAAATTAAACCGCCGAAAAAACTGAAAAGCAAAAAATAATATACCTTAAAATTTTGAGTGGGCGCTGAAAAATCAATGAACAAAGATCACTCAAAGCGCTGACTCATAATTTTAAGGTATATTATTTTTTGCTTTTAAGTTTTTTCGGTGGTTTAATTTTTTGTTAAAAAGTTTTTTTGTCAATAAATAGGGTTTATTAAATTAGCAAAACTCTACAGACCTAATAAGTCATCATAACCATAATCAGCCTATATTCTTCTCACCGCTGGGACACAGGCGTCCTGTCTGTGAGAGTGAGTGGGCCGTAATCGACAACGCGGGCTCAGTGATGGTTGGTAGATGTCACATGTCTTCGAATTTTTAGTTCTAGGTCATGCCGGTTTCCTCACGATGTTTTTTTCACCGTTTTAAGAGCAATCGTGATTAAATTATTTACGCAAAGTAGAGTGCCTGCCTGGGTTCGAACCCACGACCTACAACTTGTAAATCGGGGCCGATAGCATTGGGCCACCGTTGCTTTCATGATAAGGAATAATACCTAAACTAGTAAACTAGATGTTTTGGGTCAATGACCTCAGGTATGGCATTTATCTCATGAAGTGACGCGCTCTTTAATTGTGGTAACCAAGTGTACAAAGTAGTGATGTGCCGAATATCCGTATCCGTATCCGTTAGGTTTGTTGTCGCGCTGTGAATATTTGCGTGAAGACGAGTAACGTCAGCACATAACTCACACTTGCACACACAAACACTTCCGACTTCGCCATTGTTTAGGATGGTACCGAGAGCTCCTGCGCTTACATCACAACGGAATGGGTACGTTACGATATTTACTTCTTTAAATTATATTTTGGTGATTAAAGTAATAGGTTTTTACCATTTCTGCTAGGGTCGCGAGATTTGTTCGAAAAAGTTATCGCCGCCCCAGAGGGTCATGGCCATCCGGCTAGTCCGGGGTTACCGCACAGTCTGCAGCGAGGCGGCGAGCCTCCTTGCCGGAGTGCCGCCATGGAATCTGGAGGCAAAAGTCTTCGTGCCTATGTGGGAATGGCGCGAGGAGGCGAAAGACGGGCCGAAACTCCGCTGCCGCGACAAGTCGCGGCACGGCGGACAGGGCTCCGATGTGATCTCATGGCGACATGGCGGGTACGATTGTCGCAACCCAGTGCTGGGCACGCCACAATTGCGGCGGTAAGTTCCCTCTTTGAGGAGTGGATAAAGAGACGCCACGGCATCCTCTCCTTCCGCCTTACGCAGGTCCTTGCGGGATATGGCTGATTCGGGAGGTTCCTGTTCCGGATAAGGCGGGAGGAAACGCCCGGGTGTTACCCTTGTGTACGTCTCTGCGCCCTCACGCCCCTAGCCACCGCAGGAGGAGACGCCCCGGGCGTCGAGAGTAGATTGCGGACTCCCGGCCACCGTAGGCACGGGCTTGCGGGCGTTGCCCGGTAAGGACCAGGCCCGTATCGACGGCGCGTAGTGTTCCACGTGCGCCTCAAAGAGATGTCAGCAACGACTAAAGGGGTCCGCTAGGACCGATGCCTGCCAGAGTCACGAGATTTGTTCGAAAGAGATACCGTGGCCCTGGTATATGGGCAACTCAAGGAACAAGGCTTCCGCTCTACCCTGAACGGGAGACGTCATTTGATGTTTTCCCACCCACAAAAAAAAAGAGTTACCGTGGCCCTGGCATAAAGGCAACTGAAGGAACGCGGGTGGGTTTTAGTCAGTAAAAGTCTCGCTCCGCCCAGAGCGGGAGACGTCATTTGATGATTCGCCACCCACAAAAAAAAGGTTTTTAGCATTTGCGTAAGTATAATAAGATGCTTATCTAATAATACTTCTCTCAAATTCTGGCCACTAAAGGAAGTATCACAATACCCAATCAAATAAACATGAACTAATTCTTAAAAATGTCATTGGTGTTACGTATTACCGAAACTGGATTCTTTCTACAAGGTTGTAGGTAATTATACAATACTGTTTAATTATGTCTATACCAGCTTTATACATTTATCATACTAAAAAGTTAACGAGGTAGGTACCTATGTAATAATAGTTCATATACATTTGCTGTGTCATTATTTCATTAATCATGTGACTTTATTTTATTATGATTCACATTCCGAATAGAAGTTAAGTTGAATATATATTATGTTGTGGGTTGTAGGTAATTTAAAAAAAAATACAAGTATAGTCGTATTGAGGGACGTCTATTGAATATGTTCTGCTTTCTATAATAGCATATATTCATTATTGCTGGGCCTCGTCTGTTTAGTGTTTCAGTGACTGTTCCTCGGCGTAGCGATACTTTGATCGACATATGACCTACAAATTATATTAAACTTTAAGGACCAATACACATATTATTTTTTACTTTTAAAAGTTTTGTTCGTGTTGGGGGGACCAAATTGTTTTGATTTAACCTTCATTTGCTTTTTAAACTTAATATAGTAATAAAAGTCACGCTATGTTCGGCACATTTCTCTCTTAAATTTCCGCAGCTGTACGTATGTTTCTTACACTAAAGCTAGTTACTAATTTATTCTCATTCCTCTTTGTTATTTAATCAGCAAACCTCGATCATCTATCTATAACTCATTCATTGAGAATTTTCCAATGAGCCCAAACAGGATACTTCTGCTGTTTATTGGCGAGGCAGCCGGATATTCTGCTTCCAAATTCAATGATCTTATATCATTGTAGTAATAAGATAACGAGTTTAGACTCTATTAGACATATGGAAAACGTTCAAATCTCTTCAATAACCTGAAAAGAGCTGATAATCTTCAAACGAATGAATTATACAGAAGAACACTGTCGATTAAGTCACCTTTCAGGCAAAACAAAAAAGAAAATAACTAAATTTTTTCAGCCATTTGGGAGATACAATGCCATAGACAGATACACACGTTAAACTTATAACACCCCTTATCTTCCGTCGGGGTGATTTAGATTAAAAAGAAATGAACTTTACAAAAGATGGAAAAAGAACATTTACTTTAACCCGTTTCGAACGAGAATAGCACTGTTAGTACACAGCTCTTTAGCGGCTCATAACTTATTCGATGCGTGTCTGAAAAAATCGAGACAGACATATTTAAAAAAAAAAGGTAAACGGGGCTCTTTCTGATAGTGTCTCTTAAAAGGTTAGTGTCTCTTAAAATTGAACTCTTAAAAGGTTTCTGGTCCCTAGAACCTCGCAAAACTGTAAATGTTCTAACATTCATAATAAGCAGTTTTGAAGAAAAAAAACACCTCTATGCTGCAATGCGCCTAAATTAAAAAATTTCGAGAAAAGTTGAGGATGTTTTTATAAACCAATGATGCACTTTCCGATAAATTGACATTAAAAAGTTCTTAAAATCACTCAAAAAATGTGCACTTGAATTTTTTGAAAATATTTTGACCATTTTTTTTTTTTTTTTTTTGATTTTGCAATTAGTCTATATTTAAAAAAATTGAAAAAATTGCTCAAGGAAATCTAAAAAATTGGGTCCATTGCTTGGCTAATCATGGCCATCATCAAAAAAAAGGGTAAAAATTAACCACCTGCAAAATCCAAAAATATATTCAAAAAATTCAAGTGCGTTTAGTAAATGAGTGATTTTCAGAAGTAATTATTCTTGTGAATTTTTCGGAAAAGTCAATATTTTTTTACTTAAAAAATCCTTAATGTTTTCCCGAAAATTTGCAGTTTAGGTGCAATACATTGAGTAAAATAACTTAAAGCTACATATTATTAAAGTTTAAACATTAACTCCACAGTTTAGTTTAATTAGCATTTTTAAATCTTTACAATTGATTTTTTCCTTAATTTACAATTTTTTGAAAAAAAAAACATGTACACTATCAGAAAGAGCACCGTTGCAACTATATAAATGTGTCCGTCACGAGTTTTACAAGACACGAATCGAATTAGTTACCGAGCCGCTAAAGAGAGGTCTACTAACAGTGCCATTCTCGTCCGAAAAATGATGCAGCGGAGGCATCTTCTTAAATTTAACAATAAAACACCTCTATGCGCACAATATACATAATACGAGAGTACCACTGTGGCTGCTGTTGTAGTGCTTCAAGGATGTTTGCGGATAATAATAATGTATGGTTATGCCGCCATTATTAGAAATAGAACTGCATCCCTGATGACGCGTGTCCGCGGCAGCACCAACAGTATTCTCAGTGTGGTCGCAGAACGACGGAATTCCCTGATGTTGCGAAGGTGAATGCTGCTCCACGTTGAATTTTAAGTAGGGTAGTTTAGCCGGTTTTCCGGCCACCTCTGGTTTTCGGCCAGTACGTTGTATAATAAGGACACTTTACCCTACTCCTTTAAAAAAACAACGCGTACTTAATGTATTGTTATAAACCCTACAACTTTGAATTTTTAGAATTTTAATGATCCAATTGTGTCGTCAGTGACCCTCCGAAAGTCTTACATTGCACGCATGTGTCAAAATTAGTGAGAAAAATAGTGCGTGCATAATTTTTGCAAGGTAAGTTACAAAGTTGTTTATCGGTTTTATAAATATAATTGATGTTCCGTGCACGGGAGATAAGTTTATTTAGTGTTATTTTAATTTAAATTGAAGAAAGATTATGTTATTTACATTTAAATTTGATGACCGGGAAACTAGATAATGATTTGGGGGACTATTTACTTCTCGGCCGGCCGGCCGAAAACTAGAAGAAGACCGTTTATATTTAATTGATTCTTTTGATTATTAAATTAGGAATTCTTTGAAAAGAAATACTTTAGACACAAATTAGAACCGCTTCTCATTTTTGTAGTCAGATTTCGGCCACATGTTTTGAGCTAATTATGTGGTAATAACACTTTTTAGTTATTGAATGTTTGACGGCCGAAAATTAGAATTTTAATATTTACCTTTCGGCCTAAGCTAATTGATGTGTCCGAAAATTAATAATTTACTAACTGATTCTTGGCCATTAAAAGCTAACGATAATAAATCAACTAATTGAATCGAAATCTTCACTCACACGAACAATACAGACATAAAGGGACTTCTTCAAAATTAATCTTATTAGCTAGTTAGAAAATTAAGCAAGTTGATCAACGGCCGAGAGGATGTTGATCACGAGTTAGATATTTTTCCGTAATCCCAATTATTTTTGTTATGCCATATTATACTTTTTTTCTTTTTGACCAATGTTCCTACTATTATTTTTAAAATGTTTCTATATGTTTAATATTTTAAAGATTTTAATTAAAATCGTTGATTCATACGTATTTTTTGCTTTTAATCCATTATAGAATCTACTAGTTAGCAAATAGAGATCATTTTTCAAATAGCAGATTAGTGGCCGAAAACTAGCAAAATAATGGCCGGAAACTGAAACAGGTGGCCGAAAACAGGCGAAATCGCTATTTTCAGACATTTTAATTTTTAGTAATTTTAATGTGACGTTGACGAGTAAAAGGTCTACAAATATCAAAACTACATTATATTTAGAGTTCAAAAATATTTAAGAAACTAGTCTGCGACTTTAATGTCATGGAGAAAAATTGTCACAAAGTCATACGTTCGCTTAAGTGGCCGAAAACCGGCTAAGTTACCCTAGGTGGCCGGAACATCAACACAGAAGCCGTTCCTATAATAGACTCAGTACATGAATATGGTTGCGTTGAAAATGTTCACCGATTATTTTTTTTAAATCGTTGTTTCCTACAAAAATGCAATACATACGTAGCCAAATTGTGTGGCATTTTTTTAAAATAACGGACGAAACAATTTCTGTGCAAGAATCAGAATCATATACTACAGAATCCATAGTTACAGGGTGTGCATCGATATTCCAGCCATCCTGTTTTATTATCCGTGTATATACCTACTACCACTAGATAATAAGTTAATTTGATATGAACCCTATGTACTTTGTCTGAAAATAAAAGTTTTCTACTCTATTCTATTTACGCCCCGTTCCCCTACGCGATCGAAACTGAAATGAAGAGATCCGTAGGAGAAACAAGGTAACCGACATTGCTCTAAAACTGCCAAACTAAAGTGGCAGTGGGCATGGCACATTACTCGCTGAGCAGATGGTTGATGGGGCCGAAAGTTTCTAGAGTGGCGACCGCTTACTGGCTGACGTAGCGATGGAACGCATTTCATAAGATGGACCGATGAACTGGTGAAGGCCGTAGGAATTTGCTGGATGCGTCCAGCAGTGGACGTCTTTCAGTTGTAATGATGATGATGATTATATTATATAACCGCGTTTGGTGACGTACATCTGCCTACTAAGTTAACACAAAGGGAACACCGCAACTGGTCATTGATAAACTACGCGATAGAAGCAATCGAATATTACGCGACTTTTAATAGCAAATCGAAGACTGCTGATAGTTTGCAATAATAACATGCAATGTGTATCAGTAAGGGTTAGTCATATTTAAGGGTTTGGTACCGACCATCAAACTGAACTACTTTCTCCATGGAACCAACATTGTAATCGCGCAAATAAATTCCACTGCCCTATTAAAGAAGAGTGAAAGAACACTATCTTTCCGTATCGACATAGTTGTGATCGTTTTTATTGTTTTAATTATTTTATGTTTTTAATTTAATGTTATTTATTTTAGTAGTCTGTATGTATGTATCTATGTATGTATGTGTGTTTGTATGTATGTAAGTATATTCTTATATTATTTGTTTAATTTTATTAAGTTAAACATATTAAGTTATATATATTTTATTTTCTCATACTCTTACACACGCTGCCTACATCTCTGTATCTTCTCTCCTATCGCAGGTGTGCTGGAAGAGATTTCTTTAGAAATAAACATCACCTTTGTACAAATTTTTCTGTTCTTTTCTTCTTGTCTGTTTATATATGTGTGTACATAAATGGTTAAATAAAAAACTTTAGAGGTGTCAAGGGACACCCGGATGGAACGAAGTTCCTTTCCAGGATTCATAATTGTTTTAATTTTTTTATTATTTATTATGTACAAAAAACCTGTATACACTCAACAAAAATATTCTCTCTCTCTCCCTATCTCCTTCTCTCTCCCTCTCTCTCCCTCTCTCTCTACCTCCCACCCACTCTCTCTCTACCTCGCTCTCTCTCTCCCTCTCTCTCTCCCTCTCTCCCTCCCCTCTCTCTCTCTCCCTCTCCCTCTCCCCCCTCCTACTCCACCCTCCCCCCTCTCCCCCTCACCCTCCCACCTCCCCCTACCCCTCCTTCTCCACCCTCCCCCACCCTCGCCCCCTCTCCCCCTCTCCCCCTCTCTACTCACAACAAAAAAAACAACAACATACAAAATATATACGGTCGAATTGAGAAACCTCGTCCTTTTTTTGAAGTCGGTTAAAGCATGTCGTGACAACTTTTCGTAAGATTTTTTTCCGTCTAGCCCCCTTTCACAACGCGCGATAAGGAACTTGGTTCCAAAAACGTCAACATCCTATTTAACCTAAATGTATGGAACGTCAGTTTTAAATTTTTCCCGTAAAAGGAGATCAGCCCATACTGGGCCAAAAATCAAATGACAGGGATACAAATCATGTAATTACATACATACGTACATAAGTTCACGCCTTTTTCCCATGGGGGTAGGCAGAAACCACGGAACGCCACCTTCTACGATCTCTACACACTCCTTTTGCCTCGTTTAGATTCATACAATTGGTCATACACACACGCCGGTTGCGAGTTCTACGCACCTGACCTTTCTAAATAACATCACCAATAATGTCACTATCATGTAATTAATAAATTGAATATTATTAAAACTTTATATTATGTAATAGAGTACCAGAGGGTGTAGATCTGAGAGTACTTTAGGAAAATAGGTTTAGGAACGCTCGTAGAGGTTCGGCGCAATTAAAAGGGGGACCTAGTTCTCCACATAAATGTTAACTGCGCCAAATTGCATACTCTTCTGTCCACACAATTGTCATATAAAAGACTGCGAAGTACGAGTCGGACTCGCGCACGGAGGATTTTGTACCATTATCTATCTATAAAAACGGCCAAAAAACGCGTTTTTTGTATGGGAGCTTCCTTAAATATTTATTTTATTCTGCTTTTTAGTATTTGTTGTTATAGCGGCAACAGAAATACATAATTTGTGAAAATTTCAACTGTAACCATCACGGTTCATGAAGTACAGCGTGGTGTCAAACGGACAGACGGTTTTACCCTTTGGGTACGGAACTCTAAAAAGGGTACAAAGTTTTTGCTTAACGTATTAATACAAAAATACCGAATAATGACTTAACTTAAGCTATACTGACATATTTTAGGTCGCGATTAGACTGTTCTTGCAAACAAAGGAAGTAATCAAAACAAAATCACGCAATTCTCAAAGAATAATGTGTCACCGGTATTTCGTATTATACAAAAAACTGGTTTCATTATTCAAGGTTGCGATTATATTATTTATAGATCAGCTTGATACACTTTACATATAAAAAAGTCTATTAGGAGACTATTTGATAATACCTTGCAAACGTTTGTTATGACCTAGCCTTTTCCCAACAATAATATATAATTTAATAAAAGTTTATTTATTTCTCTAACAATGGTTTGTAGCATAACAGTTTTGACTATAATAATTCACATTGTGAGAGCTGGTGCCCGATGTAGGTTTAAGAAAAACCTGTATCACAGGTCACCAGACCCCATTTTGTGGCATGATACTAATAGACAGGTGGGTAAGATGTGTTTCTTATTTTTAGATGTATTTCTATTATTAGTTAAAAATGCAATTAAAACCAAAAAAAAATAACTAGACCAATTAAACAATTAAAACAAACATTTTTTTTTAATTACAGAAAATAAAATCTATACTAATATTATAAAGCTGAAGAGTTTATTTGTTTGTTTGTATGTATGTTTGTTTGATTGAACGCACTAATCTCAGGAACTGCTGGTTCGAATTGAAAAAATAATTTTGTGTTGGGTAGCCTATTTATCGAGGAAGGCTATAGGCCATATAACATCACGCTACAACCAAGAGGAGCGGAGCAGTAATGAAAAATGTTGAAAAAACGGGAAAAATCGCACGGGTAGGCGATTCGACGCGACGGAAAGGGTTGGAAGAACAAGAAATTTAACGCGGACGAAGTCGCGGGCAGAAGCTAGTAGAAAATAAAATAACGCAACTGAATGTTGGGGTCGGCTTCTAGTCTAAATGGATGCAGCTGAATACCAGTATTTTACATGGATCGAATGCCTATCTGGCCTCCACAACCCAATTACTGGGTACCCATTCCTCTTGGTAAGACTGTTCGTAAGTCTTTCGGGCCTCTGACGATCCGTAATATCTGTCAAAGACGCACAAATGACATCCGGGACCAACGGCTTAACGTACTTTCCGAGGCACAGGTAGGTCTTGACATGTGAAGATGGTCACCCATTCACGTACCGACCGCGGCAAGCGTAGCTTAAACCAGTCGATCGATTCGTGCGGCTGTTATTACTTAGCCACAAGCCATATGTCAGTGATCATTGAGACTAAAACCCTTATTTACACTTCACGATATTTAAGTGATGTCTATTTTAATAAGAAGCATTCGCCCTTTTTCTTATTACACCAACCAGATTTGGGGAAAGGAAGAACGAATATCGTGTACTTCGTGTATAATAAAATAAGGCTTTTAATTTTATGATGATTTACATATATGACTACAAAATAATCAAACATCTACATTTCACGCTCCAAAATTGCAGAGTAAAAAAAATATACACTGAAAAATCTCTAATTGATGTTACTCAATTTCTTTTTAAAGCCTCTAAGATTTGCATTGTATTTGGATTCGAACTAAAGATACAGTAGAACACACATCAGATTTGACATCGCCTTTATGTTACAGATAGTAAAGGCGATTTCGTGATGCAAGCGTTACCAATATTGTGTGTGGTAGTAGTTCATTTAATTCATCCAGTCCATTTGATGGCTATTTCATGAAAGTGTAATTCAATAGGATTAAACATCGAAGTGGCTGTGCTTGCGGTAGATATATGTCAAGCAGTGAACGTCTGGTATCATCATCAGCAGCCTGCCTATAAATGTTTCCACTGCTGGGACACAGGCCTACTGGTACACAGGTGAGAGGAAGTGGGCCATAATCCACCACGCGGACCCAGTGCGGATAGGTAGATGTCACATGTCTTCGAATTTTGGTTCTAAGACATGCCGGTTTCCTCACGATGTTTTCCTTCACCGTTTTGAGAGCAGTGGTGATGAAATAATTTACACAAAGTAATGCCGCCTGCTTGGGTTCGAACTCACGACCTACTACTCGTAAGTCACGGCCGTTACCACTGGGCCACCAGTGCTCTCTGAACGTCTTTAGGCTGACAAAATGATGATGAACTTATATTAACACTGGCGCTTCCCCTTCATACTTACAAAGGGAACAGTGCAGCTGTTGACTGATAAACTACGCGATATGAAGGCGAAATCAAATACTGTAATTAGTCACTATTTAATAGGATATGGAAGACTGCTGATAATGAATACTAAACACTGGCCTGCATTTGATTAAACGGACTTATCACAACGTTGACATTCGATTTATTTAAATACAAGCTTCACCCACGTATTATACATAGAACCCTGTATCTTGGATCACTCAGTCTATTGATGCAATCCGCATTAAAAGATCGAAGCGTACATATACGGGAAGGGACTTTGATATTTACTATACTAGCTGACCGTACAGACGTTGTCCTGTTTCCTAGAACTCGACAGCAGTACCACCTACCGGGTCCAATAGTAAATCTAAACCATCCAGGATGCTACCCAAACGCATACAAAAAAATTCATTCAAATCGGTCCAGCCGTTTAGGAGGAGTTCAGTGACATACACACGTACGGTAGAATTATATATATAAAGATTTGACAGACCTGTTAGTATAGTGGTTAGTGACCCTGAGTGCTAAGACTGAGGTCGTGGGTTCGATTCCCACCCAGGACAAATCTTTGTGTGATGAGCACAATTATTTGTTCTGTATCTGGGTGTAATTTATCTATAATATGTATGTATTTAGAAAATCTATATGTATATTTCATCCATAGTACAGGCTCTACCTAATTTGGGATTAGGTAACGGTGTCTTGGTTGTCCTAAGATATTTATATTTATTTTTAACCGATGAAAAAAAACGGAGGAGGTTATCAATTCGAAGCGTATATTTTTTTTTATTTGTTTTTTTTATGTATGACCAAGCATAACTTTTTACATAGTAGTCCGATTATGATAATTCTTTTCGTTTTTTCGGCGGTAAAAAGTTTTTATACTATGTAAAGAAGAAATACGCCAAACATAAAATTAAATAGAGATGTATTTCCAAAAACACTCAAAAGGAAAAAATAATAAACCTTAAAATTATGAGTCGGCGCTTTGAGTGATCTTTGTTCATTGATTTTTCAGCGCCGACTCAAAATTTTAAGGTTTATTATTCTTTGCTTTTCAGTTTTTTCGGCGGTTTAATTTTTAGTTTAAAAACTTTTTATTTTATAATTTTTTGTGGCTTGTTCTAATAATATTTGGCAAAGTATACTAGGGTATACCTTGCCAAATTGGATAGGTCCAATGAAAAAAGAATTATCAAAATCAGACTGCTCTGTATAAAGTTATGCGTGGTTATACATTACAATCAGTGAGTGAACAATCAATCATCCCCTGTTTTCCGACCCTTAAGTTTCGATTTTGTTTTCCAAATTTATATGGGACCACTTTCGAAGTATACCCTTTTCAATAAAAAAAGAGTTATCACAATCGGACTACTATATAAAAAGTTATGCGTGGTCATACATAAAAAAATATATATATGCGCGTCGAATAGGTAGTTACCGCATCTTCTTCTTAGCGTTTTGGTGCCAATTTTAAAAAGGGTCGGCTAAGTATTTGTGTGCCATCACTAGTTTCCATCAGTTCCTATCACGTACAGACAACAGGATACGCTGGACACGATATTAATAGATTTATTAATAAAAGTTGCTTTTTAAGAAACGTTAAGACGTAAAAAATTATCGTTAAACAGACGCTAATCATTTTTTTTTTTTTTACTTTAAATAAATAAAGGAATACTTGCCTCATCGTATATGGGACAGCACCACATTTACACTCTAAGGTGGAGTCGTCCATTAATCTCCAGCATACGTAGCATGACCACCGTAGAAAGGTGTTTTATCGACGGAAGAATAGACAAAATCACAGATTGTAGAAAGATTAAAGACAGAATTAAAGATTGTAGAAATATTTGTACCGTTTTATGCTAGCGTAGCATGACAATTCTATCTCTATTCTACCAAGAATAGACAAAGTTCTTTCTATGGTGGTCATGCTACGCGTGCTATTGAACAGGTTTTCTTTGCAATTTGTTTCCATAATCGTTTCTTAATGCAAAAAATTGCCCACTTTTCTTACTAATTTGGCATAGTAACTGCCCCGTTGGTCTCGTGGTCGCAAGCGCGACTGCTGAGCGTGAGGTCCTGGGTTCGATTCCCGGGTTGGGCAAAGTGCTACTGGGTTTTTCCATTAGAAATTTCTTAGTATCAGCCCGGAGTTTGGAAATTAGCGGTGTGTTATCCCCGTGCCTCGGAAAGCAGGTTAAGCCGTTGCAGCGTTGGTCCTACTGCTGATCTCTCTCTGGTCGTGTCGGATTGCCGTCCCATCGGACTATGAGAGTGAGGGAAGAGTGAGTGCTTCTGTGTCTGCGCACACACTTGAGCACTATAATATCTCCCGCGCCGATGGCCAGTTTCCGTTGAGATTGGCCGCCATGGCCGAAATACGGTCTGAAGGACTATATTTTCTCGATCCTCGGACCTTTATTGTTCCTCATTTATATCAACGATCTGGGTATGCTCACTATCCCCAATGGCAAAATTATTGGCTTTGCTGATGACACTGCCCTCTTGTTCAGCGCGAGCTCGTGGGAGGATGTCTATGAGCGTGCACAACTAGGCTTTAATATGGTATCCAACTGGTTACGCAACAATCTGCTGACCCTTAATACAACCAAAACCAATTACATAGCATTCTCTATGAAAAACAATAGATCATCCCAAACATTACCTAATACTATTGTGGCTCACTCTTGCACAAACCCACTGACCAGTAGTTGTAGCTGCGAACCACTAACCAAGGCTGAGAATGTAAAGTACCTGGGAATAATAATTGATAAAAACCTGAGATTTCAAGATCACATAACCACTCTTAGTAACAGATTACGGAAACTAATCTATGTGTTCAACACGCCGAGACATGAAGTCGATAAAAATATTATGAAATTAGTGTACCCTTGCTCAATCTATAATATGCTACTGCATCACTTCTTGGGGTGGAGCTCCAAAAACTACCCTAATAGAGATTGAAAGAACCCAAAGAGCTATACTAAAAGTGTCATCTTTTCGACCGTATCGCTATCCCACTGAACAGTTATACAAAGACAACGAAGTCTTGACAGTGCGTCTGACTGTTTATATTGCATATTTTACTAAATCAGCATACTCTCTTGGTTTATAATCCAACGCTGTCCAGGGGGAAAAGACGATATGACCCAGTGGAGCGCCATCATCTACGTCACAAAACTATTTTTGCAAGGCGTTTCTTTTGCTATCTGGGTGGCTACTTATACAATAAAACTAATAAGGTGCTACATATCTTTAGCCTTACAAAGAATAAATGCAAAAAGAGGCTAACTGACTGGCTACTAAAATTAAACTATAATGATACTGAAAACATCCTTACAATGACCTAAACACACAATCAAGCACTCTAACACTCCCGCACACTCACACGTCCACACACTCACACAATCACCCATACACTACATCTACTAACACTCTTCTCACATGCTTAACCTAGATTTTAATAGTAATAAATAAACTATAAATTTCGTATGATTCCTTACGTTCTGTCAGCGCGCCTAGTACATAATTTATGAAATGAAAATGTAAAGGGAAAAGGATCCTAGTGTCCTGAAACACAGGCCACGAGCCTAGCTTAGGCATCAGTCTCCCACAATATATACTTACCTGAATTGTGTATCATTGTCGAATCTGACCAATGTAAATTAAATTATGTATATTGTGGTGAGAAAATAAAGTTGATTGATTGATTGATTGATATGGCATAGTAATTCGTTGAAGTTGAAATAAGCATAAATAGTGGTTGTACTTTTGTAAAAAAAAAGCAAACACTCCTATATACTCCCGTCTCTTTCTGCTCTCTACCAGCGATGCCCTAAGCCGAGGTCCGTACCCCACAGGAGGTGCCCTTAACGAGTAGTCGCTTTAATTTTAAGTTTTTAATTCGCAAAAAAAGTAAAAAATAATCTTCCACTAGCATAACATTATCCACTGGTTCGATTTGTGAAAAACACAAAAATAAAGAAAAGAAGTTATAATTTAAACACTGACTTTTAATTAATAAATAACACAGAGGAGATATCACATTTCTATAAGTCTTTTAACATGGGCGAACACTAAAACAGGGATCACTGCAGGAGAGGGTCCAGTAGCTTAGTAGTCGTCATCAGGAAAGCAGAATCCACCTCGTCGTGTGTAGCCTAGAGGACAGGAGCCCACTCGGATGTTGTGACGATTCCCGATGCTAGGCACAAACTCCGTTGTCGATCCAACCGCATCCACTGGCACTTCACTCGCAGGTTCTCCCAATGACATCAAAACTTTCTTGTCTTTCTCGTTGATATCAATCTTCATTGAAGACACAACTTGCCCGTCACCCTTGTTCTTCAGAGTAATTTCCAGAATCATGCCTTCCGGTGATAAAGGTACTTCGTGGTGTTTGATCACATGGCTGTCGATGCAGGCGACTAGAGCCAGGCACACGGCAATCTTCACGCACATATTTGAATACATTTTTGTACTTTTGATGTGTTGAACGACCGCTGGCCAGATAACGAATGATGAGAGTCCTCAGCCGTACGTGTTTTATATATACGTGTTAGAGCTACTTTGTTGTAGACGCGCCTCTTATATTACGCATACTAATGTTCCCCTGAGGACGATGTACATCGGTGAATCATTTGGTGACGACTTCATCTGCTGCCTTGTGAAAAACCGGTCAGGTACGGCAAGAATTGGCTCACTAAAGGTTCTTCGCTTAGATTTTACAAGTATTTCCTAGTTAGGTAAAATATTTAAGTATTTTGAAAAGTGTGCAGTGTCGAAATAGGTATAAGCTTGACTCTCAGGATTTTGAATTTGGTCGTCTTTGAACTCTTGGTTAGCTAGTCTAAATGTAAGGAATTTTCTGTACTTATAAATAACCTAATTAGCAATAATATTCCAATATACAAAATAAAAGAAAACATGCTAATCTAAATGTATGATAATCAAATTAGGCAACGAAATCCCACAGTTTCGTATTCATACTGTGTGTAACGGAACCCTTAGAAGTGACACACGAGTGTTTGATGTATCACATAAGACCTTCGGAACAGGGAAAACCCCTTTTATTTCCATTTTATCACCAATCAACTTACTAGCCAAATTTGGCAGCCATCCTTGTCAATGCAAATGATTCTACGAATCACAAAGCAAAGGCACACGGGTTAAACTGATTATCTCAATTTCAAGAGAAATCATAAATTGTCTGTGTTTATTCTTGCAATTTGATTTGATAACGCGCGTACATTACATTACATTGCATAATTTTATCAGTTTGTTTGTAGGAAGATTACTTCCTATACAAACTGAACTACTGAAACTACTGAACCCATTTAAAAAACACCTTTTATTTTTCGTCAAATATTTTTATGAAGGCTCCATCAAATCATCATAAGTAAAAATGATTGACGCCCGGCGAAGTGGCCACGGGCTAGCTAGTCCCTATGATGAACAGAATTTTGAAGCGAATGTTTATATTGCAATTCGTTGATGAGCAAATGTGACAGCTTGTAGGTTTAGATGTTTGGATGTTTGTTACTGAATTACGCATAAACAGTAAAACGGATATGGATGAAAATTGGCACACACATAATTTATAACCTGGAATAACTCTGAGGGTACTTTTTATACCGATAGTACGCGTTCGTGGGATAATTTCCGACCTCCACACAGGCGAAGCCTCTGGCAAGAGCTAGAATGTTAAAAGTACTGATTTTGACATAGTATTGAATAAAGAGTACCTAACTAGAATTCGTCGATAAAACTGTTTTCCTAGAGATCACGCTCGACTCAAGGATGCAGTGGGGTCTCATTTAACAAGTCTTGTAGGACGGCTAAGTTCAGCAGCATATGCTGTAAGGCAATTTCGTCAATTCACTAAGTGGATATCGCGAGGTTAGTCTATTTTAGAAACTTTCATGTCTTATATTATTTTACTATGGAGACAGGCTGTGAAATGACGATGATGGTGATATCACCATCATCGTCATTACAGCTGTAAGAGGTCCATGGCTGGACATAGGCCTTCAAAAATTTGGGGGGCTTTCCCATAATCGCCACCCTTGGCAGGCAGGTTGGCGATCACGTTATGGTAGTAAAATGCATAGAGAACGCTGCTACCCATTCTCTAGTAAATCCTTTAGTCGCCTATTACGACACCCCGGAAAGAAGAAGAAATGGGATGGTGCTATTATTTTCATTCCGGGACAACACAGATAACGGACTGCAGATATTGAATCAATTTTATTCTGCAGGAAAGAGCCACCAGAGCAATATATTCCCTCTGCAGGTCAGATTCTGTAACGAAGCTATTTAAATATGTTAACCTCGTGACGTTACCTTGACAATATATCTATGTATTTATAAGACATCTCATAGGTACATAAGGCCATATTTAAATAATTACAGTAACAAAGCTGAAAAACACAACGATAGAACTAGAAACAGGAGTTTTAGATTGGCTAAAATAGACCGCATTATTCATTCATGGGTGCTATTTAAAATGTTACTTAAAATTAAATACCTCCCCACATAATAAAATTAAATTCAAATCCTGAATAAAATGCAAATTATGCAGGTAAGCATTTATAATAAGTTGGGGGATTACATCGCGGACAAAAATGCTTGTTTCAAGGCCAGTCCTGCTCCATAATTGCGTATAAACTAATTTGATTAGCATTCGTAAACGTTGTCGGTATTGCTGAAAATTGTAAAAACTAGATTTCTTCGCATTGTATAAATTTAATCTCTTAGTATTGTCAAATTGTCTAGCACATGTGTGAGCACTATGTACCTACCATAAAGCTACCATTTACTGGGTACGCCTTTCATTAACTTGAATGTGCCCTGGCAGCTGAGTACATTATGCCCACTCAAATGTCTCGCTGATGGTGGTGTGTGTATTGCATCATTTAGTTTCCTTCAAAATGGTTGAGTTGAATGGTGCTGATCCATACGTTATGTTCAAGACTGGTCATTGCTTAGCTGCCACGGCTAATTTTAATTTCCGTTGGCACATTTAATGTGTACGTCTATTTACTTCGTTGCCACATTTATAATTTCAACATTAATGACGTTACCAATTTTTTAGGGTGCCGTTGCCAAATGGCAAAAAACGGAACCCTTATAGATTCGTCATGTCTGTCTGTCTGTCCGTCCGTATGTCACAGCCACTTTTTTCCGAAACTGTAAGAGCTATGCTGTTGAAACTTGGTAAGTAGATGTATTCTGTGAACCGCATTAAGATTTTCATACAAAAATAGAAATCCATCGGGAGAAACACCAAACTTAAATTGTGTTCACTTTTCTCATCTGGTACTGACTACGAGGTCCGTGAGGTTCGATTCCCAGCTCGGAACAAGGTGTTATAGCAGCCCGGCGCTGAATTTGGGCCTGGTAGATGCCAAAAGACTCGTCCCCTTTTACATGGGGCTTGAACATAACTGGCGAAATGTTGGTATACCATACGTACACATCTGCCCAATCCTTCGGGAAAACAAGGCTTGATGGTTTTTCATCAGAAACCACTGGCCCTTGACTGCGGTAACTGAACTCAAAGCGAGCATTCGGCTGGTGATTAATCTCGGTCACCAAACCACTGACCCACTAGCGCGAGTTCGTCATCTAATACGTGACCTGGGAAATTACCGGAGGCAAGTACTTCCTGGCCGGAACCCAAGACGTAAACTGTGCGCTAACGCGTTAGGGAAACTGTAATTGTTAACAGTAATAAAATGAGCAACTGCGGCTATTAATAGAAATGATAACGTAATTCTAATTTACATAATACCTTGTTGCCGTCTGATCAATGTCTACAAGTATCCTACTGTCTGTCGTATAAATACGTGATTCTACATCTGAACTACTCAGATTATTTTCTTGGAATTGCAGTTGTAATGAAAGGTGTCTTCGTCCGCATCAAATTTTTGCTCCCCTGACCCTCCCGTCGCATCGAATTGCCTGCCAGTTTTCGACCATTTTTAGTTGCTGCTCCGCTCCTTTTAGTTGTAGCGTGATGTTATATAGCCTATAGCCTGCCTCAATAAATAGGCTACCCAAGACAAAAAGAATTTTTCAATTCGTACCAATAGTTCCTGAGATTAGCGCGTACAATCAAACAAATAAACAAACAAACAAACTTTTCAGCTTTATAATATTAGTTTCGGGGCTTCAGTGGACTTCAGTGAAACTCCCGTATCAAGGTAATGGTTGTTTATTAAGGTTTTACTAGTTTTTAACAATAAAAGATGCGGAGCGTACAAGTTCGCGTGATGGTGAAAAATTTGGACAGTGAATATATGATTTATGGAGGTATTTCTAAAATAAAATAGGTACGGCGCCTGACCCTATTCAGATTGCACAATGTAACACATACAAAACACAAAGTCTTCGTAATTATAGTGCAGGCGTAAACAATTAGTATAGATTAAATACTCATAAAATCAATCATTATAAAAAATATCTATCTAGTTGGTGTAATGGTAGTGCGTCTATAACGACTAGGGCTTCACAGGTAGGCTGCAAAAGCCGTTAAAATTGAGGATATACAGAAAGAAACGACCAAATCATTTTAATACATGCATATGATTAATTATAGTAGGCCAGGTCGCGGGTAAGCTCACGCTGATTTCTGTTCGAAGCACTATTACACATTAAAACCAGAAAGAGTTCCTCTTATAGTTCCAAGGACGCATGATGCTTACCAGCACAGCTAGGCTAAACCTTCAGAAGATCGCAGCAAGCGTGCGTCGTTGCAGGCCGTAAGACTCCGTGGTCCATACCAGCCGCGTGCACAGCGTGCATTTAGCAAGCCCCGTCCAGATTGGAACACCGTGCGTTTTGTAGGAATCTCGCCCTTCACCGGGACGTATGACCTATATGTAGATTAGGGAATACAGAATTTTGATGGCCAGTAATACCTTCAGCTAGATAATCCTGCGCTTGATAAAAAACCTGACTATCCTTCACAGACTACATGGGGATACTACACATATGTTTTTAGAAAATTAGGTTTGTTCCATGTTTCATTTGTCTCGGATATCCCAATTTAGCAAACCTGTCTCAATTTTTTTCAATGACTGTACAATAATATTCATAAATAATATGGAAAATAATATTCTAAATAAGGCAACACTAAAACAAACCTGTGACACAAAACCAATGTACGGGGATTTCCCCAAACTTACCACCGTTCTATACGGCCATTCAACTACACGGTATGCTTGCACTGAAACACCTTTGTTATTGCCTGGTGAGTTTGCGGTGGGAAATCCCTGAAGATAACTTTGTTCAGGTTGTTTCCCGTATTAGGCTTGCATAAGTCGTTTATTATTGTAATGTGTGTACATAGATTTGTCACTTGTCTTCTTCTGTTGTGGTGTTAGCTGTCTTTGTGCTTTACGTTATCCGAATCCGAAAGTGACTTTGATAATAAACCAACTACTTACTGGTGCTGAAGACAGACAATTAATTTTTACAAAAATATCTAGAAAAGAGTGGATCTATGAAAACGGAAATGAATAATCAATGTAATTGAACAAATGATTGAAATTGAAAAATCGTTGTAATTGAATAAATAATTATAATTTGAACAAAAAATACCCTTTGTGTATTTCGAATAAAAATCTCCCGATATCCCCCAAATTTAATTTAATTAAATTATTTTAATTATTTTAAATTTAATTATTTGTAATTTTACACTTTTGGAACAATCTGAGCTTCCGGACGGGCTACTAGTGCCTATTTCGCAACAAAATGTTGCGTTGGGTAACGTCAACATAACAAGTAAACGAAGGAAAGTTATGCATTGTGGCGATGAGTCTCGATGTTTCAAGCCATGAGGATGTAAAATTCACTCATCCTCCATCCTCCTTGATGGGTAACATACTAAATAGTTATATTATTTATCCATTTGGGGTGTCGCATGTTGTCATGCTGGGGTCCTGTAGAATTACCTACCGAGCCGGCTGAGGTTAATGTGTTCGGGAACCATCGGTTAACTCAACCACTGTGACGAAAATTGATTTATGTATTTATGAAAAATAATGGGTAAAATTTTAACAAAGTATATCCAATTGACGTCATTAAACGGTATATAAGTTCTGCTTTAGCAGGACCAAGCACACTCCTCAACTGGGCTGCGATCGTTCACCACATTAATAAATACAATCATGTATTCAAATATGTGTGTGAAGATCGCTTTGTGCCTGACTCTGATCGTCAGCATCGACGGTCGCGTGTTGAAACATCGCACACTGCCTCTGTCAGCGGAAGGCATGACTGTGGAGATTACAGTGAGAAGCAAGGAGGACCTGCGTCACCCTCTGTCGACAATGAAGATCGATATCAACGAAAAAGACAAGAAAGTGGAGATGTTCATGGCTGAAGCTCCATCAGGAGTGCTACAACATCTCTCCAAGGCCAACAACAACGTGTCGACTCTGGAAAGCCGTTCAAGTGTGGTGGTTGGATCTTGCCCTGTGGGGTACACCCCACAAAGTGGGTTCTGTGTTCCGGATGACTACTAGACCATGAACCAACCTCATTATTTTCAAAATACTGTAAAACGTGCTTCTGTTTGGTTGATAAATAAAACTTCAATGTGAAATACAACGGTTTTTTCTTTGTTGCTAAGTGTGCCTTCCCTTATTTTCCGTATCATATTATAATTGCTCAGAATATTTCTTAAACCTATCTACATTTCAATAGAATATGAATTGAACGCACACATACTTTTACCCTTTTTGTAGTAGTTTAGAAACTTACGAAAAAGATGTAATAGTTCAGAATTGGATGGTGAATGTGGTGGCCGTTCATACAGATGAATTTCTTTCGTACATTGGTGCTTAGGTTAGGTACTGTTCATTGGTTTGTTGTACTGTGGCTCTATATTACAATTTACGTGGTTACAAAGAAAGAAATACATTTATTTATGCTATTTGGCTACGCAAATTTACCCTCGTGATGAAGTTTTTAACAGAAAAAGGCAGCTCATGGATCAAATGTCATCCAATAAATTGGATAGCTTTATGGAAAAATCCTTTTAATCAGACTTGTTGCGAAGTAATTAAGAGAAAATGTTCGAGTCTGACAGAAAAACCCTACTACACTACACAATATCTAGGGCCTGATATATAGGTGATGGGTTCTCTCTAGCCTACAGTCATTCATTGTACATAGACCTGCTATAAGTGGATTCGCATGAATTTGATCGCCCAAATCGAGCGATTTAACATCTTTAAATAATATACGACATGACGACACAACGATATGACGACGATGACGAGGACGGTTATTCCACTTATTGTATTGTTACCTGTAAGCCACCCAAACATAATACATAATACAAAATTTAAAAAAAGTCTTTAAGCGATTCGCACAAATTTATTTGTGGCCCACTCAGCGTCTCCAGAAATACAAAATAGGCAATTTGGCATAATTTGAAGCAAGCATCGATAAGTTACGGACCACAAAACACAGAAAATTCCACACAGTCGGCATACGAAAAAGGAGGAAGAGATACACTTAGCAAGGAAAAAAAAACAGTTGTATTTCACAATGAAGTTTTATTAGTCAACAAAATAGAAGCACGTTCAACAGTCTTTTGAAAAAAATGGGGTTGGTTTGTAGTCTACTTGTCACCCAGGAAACTGAAACGATCGGCTGTACCTGTATCACAGTGTTAGTCAGGTAGTTCTTAGTCTAGCAGGTACTCCGGTACACATAAATCACCATGACGAGTGGAGCCCTCAGGGCAAGATCCGACCGCCACACTGGAACGGTTTTCTAGAGTCGGTACGATGTGGTTTGCCTTGGAGAGATGTTTCAGCACTCCTGATGGAGCTTCAGCCATTGACATCTCCACTTTCTTGTCCTTTTCATTGATATCAATCTTCATTGTCGACAGAGGGTGTCGCAGGTCCTCCTTGCTTCTCACTGTAATCTCCACAGTTATGCCTTCCGCTGACAAAGGCAGTGTGCGATGTTTCAACACGCGACCGTCGATGCTGACGATCAGAGCCAGGCACAGAGCGATCTTCACACACATATTTGAATACATTATTGTATTTATTAATGTGGTGAATGACCGCAAGCCAGTTGTGGAGTGTGCTTGGTTCTGCTAAAGCGGGACTTATATACCGTTTAATGACGTCAATTGGAATAACTTTGATTCGTTTTTACCCTTTATAGCCCATAAATGCTATATACTCTCTAAGATGGAGTAATAATAACAGAGGCTAGTTTAAATTAAATTATGTTATGGCTACCACAGACATATTTGGTTGTTATTTGGTTGTCTCTCACTTCTGCTGGGTTACATGTTTGTAATTCTACGTTAATAATTATTGTATTACTCTTAGCATATAACTGTTTTTTACCTCTAATAAATAAAATGAAATATATAGTTCTATTTTCGTCACAACGATTTAGCTAATCGTTCTGTATGTTATTAACCGTTCAGAAGCGCCACTTATTGGTGCCAAACACATGAACCTCTCGTACGGTAGTGGATCCCATTGGAACCCAGAATGACGACGTTTTACAACACAAATAAATTTTATAAATAGTTCTTGTGTTACCCATTGGATCTTAAAGGATAGCGTTAATTATAAGTTTTAGATAGAAAAACTCATTAATGTCAACGGTATTAAATCCTACTTAATATTATACACGCGAAAGTTTATATGTATGGATGTAAGGATGTGTGGACGTTTGTTCCTCTTTCACGCAAAAACGACTGACTTTCACGCGAAAGTTTGTATGTATGGATGTTTGTTCCTCTTTCACGCAAAAACTACTGACCCGATTTGGATGAAGGCACACCGATAGTTTTTAACCTGGATTAACACATAGGGTACTTTTTATCCCGGTAGTAAGTTCCTGCGGGATATTTTCCGACCTCCACGCGAGCGAAGCCGCTGGCAAAAGCTAGTCTTTAATATGAATATGAAAACAGGGCAACCCAAGAAAATCTTAAGTTTTTTGCAATTTTCAGGTCAGTGCAAGTCTGTGCAAGGTCGTATAACCTTTCAATTAACCTGAAATTTTTAATTTAGAATATTTGATAGTAGTATATTTAAATACTGTCTCGTTGGTCTAGTGGTAAGAAACGCTACTGCTGAGCTTGAGGTCCTGGGTTCAATTCCCAGGTCGGGAAAAGTGTTATTGGGTTTTTCTATCTGGAATTTCTCAGTAGCATCCCAGAGTCTGGATTTGTGCTCGGTTAATGGCAATAGGCTCGCCCCCTATTACATAGGACTTAAACATGACGGGCGAATGTCATACAAGATGCAGTTTTGAACCTGCAAAACATTTCAGGAGGTTGTTATGAGACTCGTAAATAATCATATAACAATACGATACCAAGTCAATAATCAATAATACTTTTTATTTTAGATTTTTCAATTTTATTGTTTTTCAGAATAACTCTGGATGGGGAGCGCGGCTTTGGATCTATGAAAGAAATGCCGGTTGCGTTTGTTTGTGTGTGTGAAAGCGCAGTTTAAGGACACGTACAGACTGACCGCGTTTTAAAAAAGGGAGTTCACACTTACCGATTTCCGTAAATAAGAATAAAAAGAAAAAAAAATACTTGCTCATTTTATTGTTGATTTGGGTCGAGAATCACTAACATAATTACCTCCTGAAATTTTTTGCAGATCCGAACTGCAATAGTATACATAGTAGAATAAAATATTATCAGTATCCGTAAAATTGATGGTTGCACATAATTATGATCATTTAAATCATCAATGCAACCATCATCATCATCGTATACCTAGCCTTTTCCCAACTATGTAGAGGTCGGCTTCTAGTCTAACCTGATGCAGTTGAATACCAGTACTTTACATCTAGCGACGGCCTATCTGACCTCCACAACCCAGTTACTGGGTAGTACGATATCACTTGGTAAGACTGGTTGTCAGACTTTCGGGCTTCTGACGACCCGTAACGACTGTCAAAGATCCAAAAAATTTCAACCGGGACCAACGGTTTAACGTGCTTTCTGAAGCACAGAGGGGTCGTGGTATGTAAAGATGGTCACCCATTCACGACCCAACCGTGGCAAGCGTAGCTTAACCTGAGAGGTAATTGCGTAACTTGCTATCAATAGTAATCGGTTTCATTTTCATAGTTAAACAACATTCATTGCGTTATTTACGTTGCTGAGCCGACAACTTATTCCAACAAGTGACGCAATGGTTTAGAAATAATCTTCAAACCCATTCAGATTCTGATAAATTGTGCATTTCGCAATTAGGGTGCAGATCGATAGATACATGCAGCTGTTATTACGTAGCCACAAACCCCATCAATACAACCCTCTAAGTAACAGTCGCGAATCTTGCCAAGGTCGCGAGATTCGTTCGAAAGAGATACCGTGGCCCTAGCATTTAGGCAACTGAAGGACCACGGGTGGGTTTTAGTCAGTAATATTCTGACACGCCCTCCCTCTCCGCCCAGAGCGGGAGACGTCATTCGATGATTTCTCACCCACAAAAAAAAAACGGTAGCGAATCTTGCACTGACCTGTAAATTGCAAAAAAACGTAAGAAAAACAATTTTCGGAGACTGCTCTGGAGCTGTCACCATAAGCATTTTAGTTTATTATATAACCCATATAAAATGCAGGTGTATTAATGCGTTTTAAAGTTATGATATTCAAAGATATAGTTTTGCGCCAATCATGTGTGTTTACTTTGTTATTTTACACATTTATTACATATACGTAGGTACAATTTAAAATGTAGCAAATGTTATCTTAACTACAACAGCGTTACAAAGAGAAAATACTTACAAAAAAAATGGGCAACAGCGTTCTCTATCATGTATTTTACCGCCAAACTGCAATCACCAATCCGCCTGTAAAGCATGGCGATTATGGAAAAACACGTATGGCAACGTCCACTGCTGAACATAGGCTTGCCCCTAATGTGCCCCCACATTGGGAGAACCCTACGTCCAGCAGAGGATGCCTTTCAGCTGAAGCTTCACCAAGCCATTTTCCGAGATGTTGGTATAATGTTGCTAATTATCAAGGTGATATGTCAGATGTTACAACATCATATGTGACAACCGTAAAGCTCACTCATTTTTTTACTAATAACATCCATAACTACGGAAAACTAAGAAAAAAATCTATATAGCCAGGTTTGCGAATTATTAGGAAAAGGCCCACTTTCAAACACACTTAAAAACAAATAAAAGAAAGTCTCATTCGCAATAAAGTTTTATTATTCAACAAAACAGAAGCGTATCACAGTTTTTGTTAGACAGTTTGGGTTAGTTCTTAGTCTAGTAGTCATTGGGTAAACAGAAACGACCATGAGCAGTGTAACCCCTAGGGCACGATCCGACCACCATACTGGAACGACTTTCGAAAGTCGGCTCGATGTTGTTTGCCTTGGAGAAATGTTTCAGCACTCCTGATGAAGCTTCAGCCATCGACATCTCCACTTTCTTGTCCTTTTCGTTGATATCAATCTTCATTGTCGACAGAGGGTGACGAGGGTCTTCCTTGCTTCTCACTGTAATCTCCACAGTCATGCCTTCCGCTGACAGAGGCAGTATGCGATGTTTGAACACGCGACCGTCGATGCTGACGATCAGAGCCAGGCACAAAGCGATCTTCACACACATATTTGAATACATGGTTGTATTTATTAATGTGGTGAACGACAACTGGCCAGTTGAGGAGTGTACTTAGTCCTCCTAAAGCAGGACTTTATATACCGTTTAATGACGCAAGGTGGAAATACTTGGTTGAGTTTTTTACCCCCTATTACGCATCTTCCTAGTTCTACTTTCGTCATACTTCACAGCCATTGAGTGAATCATTATGTTTGTCACTGATTAATTCATTACTGTACCCTATACAGGATAAGTGGTAAATGGTTTACAATTCTTTAATCATTTACGTGTGTCAATATGCTAATATTTACACAGTAGGTATATCTCGACAATACCAATATTAGCCAAAGATCAAAAGAATAACAGGTTCATCTCATTTCTTCCCGTGGGTGTCGCAAAAAGTGACTAAGGGACTTACTAGTGAATGAGCAGCACAATACAGCGATCACCAACCCGCCCACCAAGCGTGGCGATTACCGCCACCCATTGTGCTCAGCAGAGGCCAGATTAGAATCCAGAATACTATCCGTTGAAGGAATGCAATATGTGATTTTTAATTTGTTTGTACAATGTTGGGTTATTGTATTTGTGTGCCTTATTTGTACTCAAAACACTCTATGGGCCTAAGTACGATGCCTAACAATAACAGCTTTTTTATATATAATATAAAATGTCCTCACTGCTGGAACACAGACCTTCTCTCTGTGAGTGAAGTCGGCTGTAATGCGGGCCCAATGCGGGTTAGTAGAATGCAATTAACATAAATACCTATAAAAATCTCTTTAATTTTTGTGTAAAACAAGCTCTCCTAATTTTTTAACCATCTACCCTTACGCCACTGGTCGGTCTTGATATGATAATATCAACACTGTGGGTCACTGTGTTACCCAATTTCTCATGAGTAAACTCCTGGGCAACTGTAAGAGTGGGTACATTATTTTCTTTCCAGCGGGTCGCCTAGGTATTGCGTCAGTATTCTACATAATACTATTATCCTATAGCATTTTCTTTGGCACTATGAACGTACCTAATAGCTTGACTGGAACTTTCGTGACTTCAAGAGTCTTTGCTATGTATCTATTATTGGAACCGAATGTAACAGTCCACATATTATGTATTGGGACTCATCGTTTGGTAGTTTTGTCCATGTCGACAACTGGGTGTCACCTTTGTACCTATTCACTTAGCTCTTCCCTGCATCAAGTTTTCATGGATATTATGGTTTATCCTATCTCCTCCGCAGTTCTTTTTTGATTGATTTCGTTGCGGCAAAGTCAGTTGAATCGCTTCTCTGCGGTTTTCGCTACCGGTCGTTACTCTTGATTCAGGAGTGGCAATGGTGGGGAAAAGTATGGCGAGCTAGACCCACACTTCATAGTTTAATTATTTTACTATAAAGAACTTAACATACAGGGTATTCTTGCGAGCGTTAATATGGCCCATCGAGCATTGAAAAGAGTGAGTGTCAGCCAGGTATAAAAGACAGAAACCAAGATACAAAACCGAACTTATTCCTAAAGTTCGATGTGCCATATTACCAACCGCTTTTTGTATGTCCATTGGAAATACTCGCAAACATTCATAGAAACGAGGGAATAACATATTTTTCGCGATTATCCTTCTATGCAGTGATGTAGGAGTCTACCGTTCTTCATATTTTTACCCGACTACGGCAAAGTAAAAACGAAAGTTATGATTTTGACCGGTATGTATTTTCACCAGTTTCCTCATAAATTTGACAAAATGAGGAAAAATGAGGAATGAGGTTGGATGCGTCTTGATTGTCCGCTGGTTACAGGCTTTGGACGTTGCATTAAATTGTATGACGCTAAACATATTTTGCCTTAACATATTCAGATCTACAATGTTACGAGGAAGCTTTGGAGATTCCTCTAGGGGACAAAAGTGATGCATTGTATTTTTTATTTCCTGTTGCCGTTTTAGGTTATAAATGAAGGGCTTGATTAGCTTATTTCAAATATATAAATATCTATGTTAATATACATATCATCATCATCATCTTTGCGTTATGCCGGTTGCATCTTTTCGGAGCCCGGGGTCCACTTTCCTTTCCTTTTTAGCCCTCCACTTCGGAAGGTCTTCTGCATCCCTTATGGTGATTCAGTTGGTATGCATGTCATCTGCGAGGACGTCAAGCCAACACTTTTTGGGTCTTCCCCTTCTACCAAAGCCCGGCGGAGGTGACATGGCCAGTCATTTATTCCCCGCGTAGCTTGCCCGTTACCGTAAAACGTGCCCATACCAACATAAGCAACACTCCTGCAATTTGTATGCTAAGTCACGGATAGGAAGGCTGCTGGGAATGCATGAGTTCTTGACGCGGTCTCTCTACATAACTCTCCAAGGCAACATGTTCATGACACGCAGTTTTTGCTTGTGCCATATAAAAGGATAGCCCTAATGATGGATTTATAGACCTTATTCATTAGTTTAACCGGCTTCTTGGAGTCAAATGACACCAGATACCTCCTGCCAGTTCGCCGATACTGCAGCAATGCGTGCTTTTGACGTCGCAGTCGATGTCACCAGACGCGTGGAGTACAGATCCCAAGTACTTAAACGAGTTCATGCGCTCGACCGCATCTTCGCCTATGCGAACGGATGTGAGATCTGCGGTATTGCAGGCCAAGTACTCGGTCTTCGCCACAATGAGCTTCAGAACACCGATCTCAAAAGTACCCACCCAAGCCTTCACGTGTGTCACAGTGCGTCCCCATCTGCGTCTACCAGCGCCATATCGTCAACATACATGAGCAGCCACGGGGCCGCTCATGGAAACCTCCATGATTCTGTCTGATGTAACGTCTAATACTACGCTGAATAGGAACGGGATAAGGACAGATTCCTGGTGTACTCTTACAGTGATAAGGCTTTGGTGTCGCTAAGCTAACCCCAAAATAAATAAAATAAAAAAAAACCGAGTACTGCTCGTAGGTATATAACGCTCGAAAAGTATGAAACTAGTAAATATTCTCATTTGAAGGCCGTGGTCATATGTCACCTAAATATTAGATTCTAACGGTAGTAAGGGATCACAAGCGAATCAAATCAAACCAGATAGAATATTTTCTGGGTACATACTTTTTATAGCGTAATTTTTATCCTCAACGCAACAGCAGAGCTAGTATATGCGTTTGAGATAAGATGTTTTTTGTGTGTATGTGAGTGTGTTGTTGTGTGGTTTTAGTGAGACATTTTATTTTTAACCTGGGTAGTCTCACGGCACGGCAAATTAAAGGATGTAATTAATCACTGATTTTTGAGCAGGTATGCCATTGTTTTACTACTCTACATTCATAACTACGGAAAGCTAGGAGGAAACTACGTACTCAAGTCTATGGCGTATGAGGTAGAGGCACACATTCTGACACACTTTGAAAACAAATAAAAGATAGTCGTATTTCACATTCAAAATAAAGTTTTATTTATCAACAAAGTAGAAGTATATATCACAGTGTATTTCAGATAATTTAGGTCGTTTTTAGTCTAGCAGGTTCTCGGGTACACATATATTACCGTAACGAATAGATCCCTCAGGGCACGATCCGACTACCATAACACCGTTGCGGCTTTCCAGAGTCGGCACGTTGTTGTTTGCCTTGGAGAGATGTTCCAGCACTCCTGATGGAGCTTCAGCCATCGACATCTCCACTTTCTTGTCCTTTTCGTTGATATCGATCTTCATTGTCGACAGAGGGTGACGAGGGTCGTCCTTGCTTCTCACTGTAATCTCCACAGTCATGCCTTCCGCTGACAGAGGCAGTGTGCGATGTTTCAACACGCGACCGTCGATGCTGACGATCAGAGCCAGGCACAGAGCGATCTTCACACACATATTTGAATACATGATTGTATTTATTAATGTGGTGAACGATCGCAAGCCCGTTGAGAAGTGTGTTTGGTTTTGCTAAAGCAGGTCTTTATATAGGTAGTATTTAATGACGCAAACTAAGTACAATTTGCATTATTTTTATTTGCCTTAACTAGTAAATATAATAGATACTTTTCCTCATCCTGCACCGCTTTTGAGTGAATCATTCAGATACCTAGAGGTTACTGTGGCAGTGATAAATCTTAGTATAATCAGCTTATACCGTTCCCACTGCAAGGATACAGGGACACCTGTCGGTGAGATGGAGTGGGCCGTAATTTACCACGCGTACTTAGTGCGATCAAATGTCTTCTAAGTTTTTGTTCTAGGACATGCCAGCTTCCTCGCGATGTTTTCCTTCGCCGTTTTGAGAGAAGCGGTAATTAAATTACTTACACATAGTGAAGCGCCTACCTGGGAGGTCATGGGTTCAAGAACCTCTTGTGTAACTAATTTAAATCATAAAAATATCGTTACCGGAAACGCAAGCGCGCCCAAACGCTTGGACACGATCGTCGACTAGCAGAGGAAAGGAGTGTGGCGACAGTCGAACTCCAACAGTCTTAGTAGACGCTCAGTACTAACGCACGTGTTTGTTTCGCATACAGCCTAGTTTTAAATAAAGTTGTTCTGTTCAAATTATCTTTTGTTCGAGTACCCACAACAGTGCCCACATCTAAGTAAAACTATGTCGGATCGTGAAGAAGACCCAATGCCTCGCATCTCAGCCACCCAGGCTGCGACATATATATAATTATGAAATCATTAAAAAAAATATAATATACTAGCTTCTGCCCGCGACTTCGTTCGCATAAAATTTTTGCTCCCCTGACCTTTCCCATCGCATCGAATTGCCTGCCAGTTTTCGTCCATTTATCGTTGCTGCTCTAGTCCTTTTGATCGTAGCGTGATGTTATATAGCCTGTAGCCTTCCTCAATAAATAGGCTAACCAACACAAAGATTATTTTCAATTCGGACCAGTAGTTCCTGAGATTACCGCGTTCAACCAAACAAACAAACTCTTCAGCTTTATCTATACTAATATTATAAAGCTGAATAGTTTGTTTGTTGTGGGTAAATGAAGTAATGGGAGATAAATTACTTATATGATAGATACATGGTGCTCACATATTTACAAACTTTATCAATACATATCAAAATCATCAATTTGGCGCTCGTAGTTCATTTAATCCCATTTTTTTGCTTGAAATAGTAATTCAATTAGATTAAATGAACTTAGAGGCTTGTGTTTATAATTCTGATAATACATACGTGGTACAGGAGGAGCAGTGGTGGCCCAGTGGTGACGGCTGCGACTTACGAGAGTAGGTCGTGAGTTCGAACCCAAGCAGGCGCTTTACTTTGTGAAATTTATATCATCACCACTGCTCTCAAAACGGTGAAGAAAAACATCGTGAGGAAACCGGCATGTATTAGAACCAAAAATTCGAAGACTTGTGACATTTACCAACCCGCACTTAGCCCGCGTGGTGGATTATGGCCCCCTCCCTCTCACCGAGAGGATGCCGGTGTCCCATCAGTGGGAACATTATAGGCTGCCGATGATACGTGGTACAGTGGAGGATCATGTTTTAATCAACATACAACCTGACACTAACCTACAAAAGACACAAAACGTAAAAAGTTACGTTAAATTTGAATTTCATCAGCGAATCTCAGGCGCTTCCATCATAGTTATACTGACGAAATACGAAATCTGCGTGTAGTATAGGTACACCTCTGCTGTATGTTCTGTTTATATTACAATTCTGAGAAAAACAACAACGAACAATAAAGAAATCAATCGTTGTTCCTTAGTATTCGTTTTTACTAGAAAAAGTACCGTGGTATGAGCCCCTCAAACCGCTAGAAGGTATCACTCCAACGTCACTGGGTTTTCACACCTCATTGTTGTTGCCATTTCTTTTTAACTGACGAAAAACAAGAGGAGGTTCTCATGTCGACGATTATATATATTTTTATGCATGATTAAGCATAACTGTTTTCCTATGTGATATCATGAATAGAAAACCTACTAAAATTAGCCAGTTTAGTATGGAACAAACAAGTTACTCCATTTTACAGTGTCAGGTATTTCTTCCGTCGACAGCTGTGAATCTCGTAAGTATACAAACCAAAATGTAGGAATTTAACAGTAAGGAAAATAATGTTGTGTTTACTTAAATGCGGTTTTGGGTCAACGATTGATAGTCTGTTCAAGTCCATATGAACATATACTCATTTTATAGTTTTATACTTAGTTAATTTAATAATCATAGACAATGTTTGTGTTTTTTATGTAACATCTCTAGTCCCATAAACTGGCAACATCTTTTGGGACTTGCTTTATATTATATTCGTACTTAGAAATTTGGTCTGTGTCATGGCGCACATTGTGCTCTGTTAAAATATTTAAATAAAAAGATCTTATCTTTAAAATTAACGCATTTCATTTGGAACATGCGTAGTGGTCCTTCGAAATAGTGAATCAATAAATTCAGTGCCTTTGGAGGTGTTTATTCGTCTTGCACCGTGTGCCTGGCGAGTTTGTTCGGGAGCAGTTGCTCGTTAGTACCGGCGGCGAAGCCTCACCCTGCTCATAGTTTGGGTGAAAATCCCGAGTAATCCCGACTTTGCAACAGTTCCAGCCTTACATCAACGTGAGATCGCTAATTTTGAGCGATTTTCATCATCAAGGTGGTACATTTCAGATACCTACATTTCTTGGAAAAGTTTTGACATCCCGCCAACGACTTGTCAAATTGACATTGTCAATTTGACACTACGTCGTAAACAACTTTCAGTCAAAGAAGTTTTTTAACAACGAAAAGTTGCAGTTAATAATTCAAAAGTGCATTAAAAGTGATACCTAGTGTTAAAATATATAGTGAATTAGTGTTGCGTTACAATGGCCGACCTAAAGAAATTAAAAATTACGCGTTCGCAGTACAAAGGAACATTAACACGTATGGAAAACTTTGCCAGTGATCCAATTAATATAAGTTCAGCTACAATTGATATGTTGGAAGCCCGTAAGGACAAATTAACTGCTGTTTTTAATCAATACGAAAGTGTACAATTAGATATTTTGAGCTTGGATGCTGAGGACTCTGAAGATGTTGGTGCATTTGAGGAAAAGTTTTATAACACTCTTGCCATTCTAAACGAAAATATAAAGTCACGTTCCAAATCAGATTCAGAGCCCTCCCAGACTGGCTATGTCGTTTCCTCAAAATTACCTAATATTGACATTCCTACTTTTGATGGGAAAGACTACACTAAATTTAAACCATTTTATGAGTTGTTTATTGCAGTCATTGATAACAACACAACATTGTCAGATGTCCAGAAGCTATTTTATTTAAGAAAATATTTACTAGATGAGGCTTTATCGGTAATTGTGAACCTGCCACTCACAAATAAGTCTTACTCAGAGGCTTTAGAGTTATTAAACAAACGATACGATAATAAGTCAAGATTGATTTGCAATCACATTAACCTGCTTCTGGACATCCCATCAATGCCTAAGGGCACAGCTGCATCTATAAGGACTTTTGTTTCCTACATTCAGCAACAGTTGCATGCATTGAAAAATTTAAATGAACCAGTCAATGAGTGGGATCGACTTTTGATTTGTGTGCTTTGTAGAAAGATGGATTCATATACATATCGCGCTTTTCAACTAGACCGCAATCCAGAAACATTACCAACAATGACAGATTTTTTATCCTTTCTTGAAAAACGTGCTACAGCATTGGAAGAAAGTAACCCTCATAAAGTTAATATTGAAAGTAAAGGTAAGTCTGTGACACGTGTATCTAATTTATCTGTGCCTTCAGGTTTAGTGTGCACTTTTTGCGATAAAAAAGAACATGCAATCTTTAATTGCCCTCAATTTAAAATGATCCCTGTAGATGCTAGACTGACTTTTGTTAAAGATAAAAAACTATGTTCTCTCTGTTTAAAAAGTCATGCTGACAAAGTTTGTAAATATAAATTTAAATGCAGAGTTTGTAAAAAACCACACAATACACTCTTACATTGTGATGATCAGCCAGAGACTCCAGTCTCACTTTGTTCAAATTCTCATGTTACAGCCTGTAATATTATGCTGCCTACTGTAATAGTAAAAATTACTGACAAATATGGTCGTGATTTTAAAGTGAGAGCATTGCTTGACAGTGGCAGTCAAGGTTCTTTTGTAACTAAATCTCTCGTTGAAAAGTTACACATGAGTCCTACTCAGCAGGTCACCAATATTATTGGGATCGGCAATCATTCTTCAAAAATTAATCAAACTGTTAATTTTAACATACATTCATGTCAATTAGATGATGTTAAATTCAATCTAACTTGTTATGTTGTTGATTCCATCACCACACCTTTGCCTCAACAATTTTTTGATGTTTCCAAATTAAAGATTCCTAAAAACATTCAATTGTCAGACAGTAACTTCAATGTTCCTTCAGAAATCTCAATATTGTTGGGTGCTGATATATATTTTAACTCATTGTTAAATGGTTGTATAAAAATTTCAAATGGTCCTGTACTCCAAAACACTGTATTTGGATATGTTATTGCTGGCACAATTGGGGAATGCAACAAAGAAATGGTATGTAATAACCTTGTATCAAATTTTGTTATAGCTGATAATGTAAAATTAGAAGAGGTGATGGAAAATTTTTGGCTTACTGAAAAGCTACCTGAAACTGTTGCCAAATGTACAGATGAGTGTCAAAAATCAGAAACTATCTTTCAGCAGTCTGTGCACCTTGAAAATAATACATTTCATGTTGACATGCCACTCATCTGTTCCAAGGAAAGATTAGAGCTTGGCAACTCTTTTTCTATTGCCCTACAAAGATTTTGGTACTTGGAACGTAAATTTAAACAAAATCCTATGTTATTGAAGAGATATAAAGAATTTATAGATCAGTATGTTGCGATGGGACATGCCATTGAAATTGATATAAGTTCATATGATATTGATGGTGGCTCTGTTTACTTTTTAGCCCACCATGCTGTCTTCAATGAGGAGAGCAAGACCACTAAATTGCGAGTGGTTTTTGATGGAAGTATGAAGACTAAGAACAATATTTCATTAAATGATGTAATGCTGAATGGGCCTGTGGTACAGGGTGAGCTTTTCGATATACTTCTTCTGTTCCGAACATATTCTTTCACTTTGATTTGTGACATAGAGAAGATGTTCAGGTGTGTTTTTATTAATGAACACTATACCAGCCTGCAGAACATTCTCTGGAGGGATCATCCAAGCAAACCCATCAGGTGCTTGCAGTTGCAGACTATTACATATGGGCTAAAGTCATCTACCTTTTTGGCCACTCGGTGCTTAATAGAGCTAGCCAATAGATATAGGGAACAATACCCTCTAGCTGCTAATGTTATTATATCTAACACTTATGTAGATGATGTCATTGCTGGTTGTGATAATCTAGAGGAATTACCCCTGCTAAAAAGTCAATTGATAGAGTTACTTAAATTGGGCAATTTCAATTTACATAAATGGTGTTCAAACGATTCTTCAGTTCTCAAAGACATTCCAGTTCAACGTCAATATTTTGATGAAGTTAATCTTAATACAGACAAGGTTGTTAAAACACTTGGTCTAAAATATGATGTCCTTTTGGATAATTTTACTTTTCAATCCCCACAGTGTGAGGAAGAAACTTTAAATACTAAGAGAAAGGTGCTTAGTTACATCGGTAAAATATTCGACCCTTTGGGTCTTATTGGGCCTATTATAGTAGTGGCCAAGTTAATAATGCAGGAATTATGGCTTTTAAAGATAGAGTGGGACTCTACTTTACCTCCTAAACAACTATTATTATGGAGAACATTTCTTGCTAATTTAAAACTTATGGTCAAAATTTCAGTCCCCAGATCCATCAAAGGTCATAATTTTGTATCAGTTCAGTTAGTCGGTTATGCTGACGCTTCACAGAAAGCTTTTGGCTGCTGTATTTATTTGCGACTTTTATATGAAAATGGGAGAGTTGAGACTAATTTACTATGCTCAAAATCGCGCGTTGCTCCCGTAGCTAAAAAATTAACAATACCTCAGTTGGAACTAAATAGTGCATTATTGCTATCACAGTTAGCAAATAGAGTCAGTAGAGTACTTGCATCTAGATTGAATCTCTCAGTTTATCTGTACAGTGATTCCCAAATTGTATTAGCCTGGATACAGGCTGAAAAATTAAAATGTAATATTTATGTTCAAAACAGGGTACGACAAATTGTCAAGCTCACACAAAAATCTTCTTGGTTCCATGTGAGGTCTGCTGATAATCCAGCTGACATACTCTCAAGGGGGATAGACCCGCAAAAATTGCAAGATAACGCTCTATGGTGGCATGGTCCACAATATTTATCAAAGGCAGACTTCTGTCACGAAAAGCCAATATTAAATGATATAAATAGTACAGAGATAGTTGAAGAGGAAATTACTTGTTTCTTACAAAAGGTAGAGCAGTCCTCAATATTGGATCATTTTGAAAAATTCTCTGATTTAAATAAAATTATAAATATTGTCTCATACATATACAGATTTTATAATAATACTTTAAAAAGTAAAAAAGAGGCTATTGACTCAAATCTATCACCTAAAGAATTGCAAGATGCTCTTTTAATTATCATTCGTTGTGTACAGAAACAGCACTTTGCAGACGAATTTAAAGTGGATAAGAAAACAACTCTTGCAAATTTACACCCTTTCATAGACGCACATGGATTGCTTCGCGTAGGTGGCAGGTTGCTAAATGCAGGCATACCACATGATAAAATGCACCCCCTCATTCTTCCAAAAAATTGCCATATAACTTCTTTATTAATTAAAAGAGAACATCTCAGGTTATTGCATGCTGGTCCCAGACTAGTCCTTAGTTCCCTCTCGCAGAAGTATTGGATCATAAGTGGCATTAGAGAGGTCAAAAAGGTATTGCATAGATGTTTAATATGTGTGCGATTGAAGGCTGAAACTGCAAGGCAGCTTATGGGTTCATTACCAGCTGAGAGAATCACTGCTACTAGACCTTTTCAGCATGTGGGTATTGACTTTTGTGGCCCTTTTAATATAAAGGTTGGTAGAATCCGTAAACCACTCGTAACGAAGGGGTATATTGCTCTCTTTGTTTGCTTTGCCACTAAGGCTATTCATGTAGAGGTGGTATCAGACCTTACCACAGAAAATTTCTTGGCATGTTTCAAACGTTTTATCTCCAGGAGAGGCATGCCTACAAAGGTTTTTTGTGATAACGCAAAGACATTTAAGGGTGCACAGAATAAACTTAAAGGTTTATATGAGTTACAAAACTCAAAGTCTCATAGAGACTCGGTGCACAATTTTTGTAAAACACATTTTATTAAGTTTTTATTCATTCCCAGTTATTCACCGGAGTTTGGTGGATTGTGGGAAGCAGGGGTGAAGAGTGTAAAACACCACCTTAAAAGAGTAGTAGGCAACTTAACTTTGACCTATGAAGAATTTAACACAGTTGCAGTGCAAATAGAAGGTGTTTTGAATTCTCGACCTCTGCTCTCACTGAATCCAAATGAAGGCAAGTATTTGACCCCTGGTCATTTTTTGATTGGCACGGCTTTGTGCAGCTATCCTGAGGTTGATTTAACAGAAGTCCCTATAAATCGTATACGATTTTGGAAGGTGATAACCAAGCTTAAGCAAGATTTCTGGAAAACCTGGTCAAATGATTACTTGACTCAGCTGCAAAGTCGTCCCAAGTGGAAACATTTATCACCAAATATGAAGGAAGGTGATGTTGTCCTGGTAAAGCAATTGAATACATCGCCATTAGTGTGGCCTATAGCTAGAATAATAAAAGTTTATCCAGGAAATGATAAATGTGTAAGAGTGGCTGATGTAAAATTTAATGATAAGATTTATAGAAGGAGTGTGTCAAAGTTGTGTCCGCTACCTATTAATTAAAAATATGTCATGTTCTATGTTCTATCTGTTCTGTGTTGAAAGTAATCCTTCTCAATAATCAATATTTGTTATGACTGATTAATTATACCTATCTTGTTTGCTGTAGTTCTGCTTCTTGGCCTGGCCCAACTATGTTCAAGTCCATATGAACATATACTCATTTTATAGTTTTATACTTAGTTAATTTAATAATCATAGACAATGTTTGTGTTTTTTATGTAACATCTCTAGTCCCATAAACTGGCAACATCTTTTGGGACTTGCTTTATATTCGTACTTAGAAATTTGGTCTGTGTCATGGCGCACATTGTGCTCTGTTAAAATATTTAAATAAAAATATCTTATCTTTAAAATTAACGCATTTCATTTGGAACATAGTCCATTAGGTACGTTCGGAAACCACATCTTAGTAACCTCTTTCCTGTACGCCAAGGTTTCTCAAACTTTAGGCTCCACGTACCCCCATTCAAGTTTCCAGATGATAGCGAACCCCCCAACAAGAAAAGAATAACATTGTATACCGAATAAAATAAAGTTTATTAATTGAATTAAAGGTCACGTGCACCGTATCACGCCACGAGCGAGCGACGGTCGCGCGCCTTCATGCTTTCTATACGCGCCTGCCAGTCACCCAGCCAACATTACGTAAATTTTGTTGCGAACCCCCTACCGTCGCATGGCGAACCCCACTTTGAGTAATGCTGCTATACGCCAATAGCGTTACACACTAACAATCAGAATCTGAGTCACTTTGAATAATATTGCTAATTCATTGATTCATATGTTCGAAAACTATGTCTGCTTAGTAACTTAAATAACGCAATGAATATTGTTGAATTGTCACAATGGACGCCATTCCTTTAGTGTGTACGACTGCCCCGCAGGATCAACTTTGACATTCGGCAGAAAAACGAGTATGACATCTCGTTTCAAAGCTTTCACAAAAAAAAAACTGAGTTCTATGATTAACAAGAGGTTACAACAAAAATAATTTAAACTGTGGAACATCTTAACCGCTTAAAAGAGGAAGAGGTAAGTTGTTAATCGATAATAATCATTCCAAACTGAGCGTTAGCCTCATAAAAGTCACTATTTTCTAGCAAGAGACTATGCGGTTTTGCGGTCAATTCCCGTCTCTTTTGGAAAAATGTGGAGACTTTTGTGGACTGAACGTGTTCAAATCAAACTTTTACGTTGAGCCACTGAATTGATGAACGAGCTCTGTAATTTATTCAATAAACCCTTTGATTAAAATAAAACTAGAAGATGTGTCACTAGACGATAGCGCATGGACCGCATAAATTAGGTCCCGGGCGCCTAATTGTTCTCAGTCGCAATACGACTAGCTTTCGATTGAGACGTGCGTGCGTGTATATTCCAATACGCTAGTAACGCACTATAAAGAAAAACAATGCCTTCGTGTGCCTTCACTGGGTGCATGAACCACTCTAAAAGAAAAAAATAAATCACTCGGCATCACATTTCACTCATAAGTACATTTTTCTTATTATTTTTTTAAGATTTGACTGGTCAAAGACTTTTGTCTTGAGACACTGCGGTATTTGGGACGAGAAGATATTGCGTAGCTTCCCAAACGCTGCCCAGCCGAGTCGGATTCGACGATTGACCTCTTTCTCGAAGTTGGACCTACCTAACTGGACAGTCTGTCCTAGGTACACGTATTCGTCCACAACTTCGAGTGTAGCGCCTCCGATCTTCATTGGAATGGATCACACGAACATTGGACATGACCTTTGTCTTGTCCATGTTCATCCTAAGACCCACTCTTTCGGAAGCTCTATTGAGGTCATCGAGCATTGTACTGAGGTCCTCCATAGTCTCAGCCATGACTACTATATCGTCGGCAAATCGAAGGTGAGTGATGTACTCGCCATTGATGTTGATGCCAGCCCCTTTCCAGTCCAGAACCTTGAAGACATCCTCCAGTGTAGCGGTGAACAGTTTCGGTGAGATGACGTCTCCCTGTCCCACCCCTCGCTGCAGACGGATAGGTTTCGAGGCTTTGTCCTGGAGCCGGACTGACATAGTGGCGTTTTCATACAAACACTTCAGCACCTCGATGTACCGATAGTCAATCTGGCACCGTTGAAGAGACTGCAGTACAGCCCAGGTCTCGATCGAATCGAAGGCTTTTTCGTAGTCCACAAACGCTAAGCAGAGAGGCAGGTTATACTCTTCGGTCTTCTGTATAACCTGCCGCAGCGTATGTATGTGGTCTATGGTGCTAAAGCCTTTACGAAATCCGGCTTGTTCGGGAGGCTGGAAGTCGTCAAACCTGCGCGCGAGACGATTCGTGATGACTCTTGAAAACAGCTTGTAGACATAGCGCAGAAGTAAGATGGGCCTATAATTCTTAAACAGGGTATTGTCACCCTTTTTAAAGAAAAGTACCACCACACCTCTGTTCCATGCCTGTGGCGTTTTGCCCTCGAGTATGACGGAATCAAACAGCTTCTGAAGGGCCTTTAGAACGGGTTTTCCGACGGCCTTCAGAATAGACATGCGCAAAACAGTGCGTTCTAAAGTGATGTCATATGACATTACTTTTCGTCCCGAGTAATGTTTCATCACACCATGACTTCAAACATGACACGAAATGATGCGTCATAGGCGATGTCTAATGTAATGAAATGGTTGCGTTGTAGAAGAAATACATCATTACATGAGATACCGCATAAGATATGAAATGTGATGTGAGATCCGTTCAAACGTACATTTGCTTTTGTTTTCATATTCATAAAGTCGATTTTCCTTCATACTTTACCCCCAATCTACGGAATCTTTCAATCAAAAGGGCATTCCAGGCTTAGGACTGGCAATAAACATGGATTGCAATATTGATTATTGACCATGACTATGACTATTGGCGTATTTAAAAATCGATTTTATGTACAATGATTGTGTTTTTTTTAGATTTATGTTTTTTTTTATACGTGTTTTGTTTTATTTATATGTTAATTACAGCTAATAAATATTAATTGAGATAGTTTTTTTGTCTTAAGACGTGTCCGTCTTTCATTTAATGTCAGACCCGCTTTCGAAAAAACACGCTCGCACGGTACGGATGTAGCCGTGATGTTCAGGCGTTTCAACATATAGTTGTGGAGTCGCGGATATACAGCTCGGCGTTCATGCCACCAGAGCAGAGGATTTTCCGTTCTTTTTACGAGTGGTTCTTGAATATATTTATCAAACTCTGCAATGCCGGCTGCAGTGGGATTTTGGGGCACGAAAACGGCAACTTCGGCGTCAAATTCATCCCAAACAGAACCAGATTCACAAGCTGTAATAGGTGCCTCTTGAGGAGCTGGTACATCTTGAGCTGGTTCCATGGTTCGGTCTGAGCCAATCTTCAATTTTAGTGCAGTTGCAGCTCTCTCAAAATTGTGAGGATTGGTGAAGCCACTTTTTTTGAACCGTGGATCCAAAATAGTTGCCTCACACAAAAGCACGTTATTCTCCACTTCTCTAAATCTATGCTGCATTTGCGATTGCAGTACATTATGTAGACGCTCAATCTTTGCAATATTATCAGTGGAGAATTTGCAAAGTGTGCGATTTATTATCTTGCAGTAAACTATGTATTTTGATGCCGTCACATATGCCTCGCCACTGATTTCCACAGTGACCTCATAAAATATTTTTAAAAGTTCAGTCGCTTTTTCTATTAGCTTCCAGTCTTCTATCGGTAAACTTAAATCTGGACGCATTATTGCTAAGGTGGATATAAGTGCGTCTTTGATTCTTAAGAATCTCATCAGCATGTCATAGGTGGAATTCCACCTTGTAGCCACATCTTGTTTTAGTTTTAAAGGAGCTATTCGCATTTGTTCTTCAATCTCTGTTAATTTTTTTTGAGCTGGATTACTTCTGTGGAAATATTCCACGATTGTTTTGACTCTATTCAATGTCTCGGATATTTCGCGTATGCTGGATTGCACTACTAAATTAATCGTGTGAGCATAGCAAGGTAATGAGCGCCAGCCGCCTAGCCGAACAGCAGCCAGCACATTTGCAGCATTATCACTAACGATTACATTTACGTTCCGTTGTATGTTCCATTCTAAAAATTTTGCTTCAAGAAAGCTCTTAAGATTTTCACTGGTGTGCCTCTCTTCAAATTCAATACACCCAATCATAACCGTGCAGAGTTTGTTTATCTCTGTGTCAATAAAATGCGCGGTGATAGCAATGTACCCGGTGTTCACTGTAGATGTCCAGGCATCAGTTGTTATACAAATAGCTGTTGCTTTTGCTATTTTTATTTTAACAGCTTCCATAACTTTGTTGTACACCTTCGGAAGCAGGCTTTCAGAGAGAGTCTTACGAGTCGGCAGCGTATACCCGGGATTTAACATCTCGACAAACTTTCGGAACTCCACTTCTTCTACCAATCGAAGGGCGTGGTAACCTTTGGCTATCATTCTCACTAATTGCTCATCAAGCTGTTGCATTCGGTTTATTGGTAGTGCTTTTTTTGATACCACATAGTCTGCCATTGAGGGTCCTGCCTTTTGAATTTGTCTAGTTGGAATTCTTAATTGCATTGACTGTTCATTACTTGTTGTTTGAACTTGTGCAAAATTTTCACTGCATGAGGGAACCGGCTCTATCGACATCTCACTATCCACATTACTACCGGGAACAGATGTTAGCTGTCTGCTACTATTGATTTGAATGGTAGGATGGATGTTTTTCATATGACGGCTCAGGCTTCCTATTGAGCCTGAAGAAATTGCCAATATTCGGGAGCAGTAACCACATTTCGCCTTTTTGCTGGGAACGACTTCTTCAAAATGATTCCAAAGGGCGCTACTTTTTCTTTTCGTCGCCATTATAAAACAAAATGTTTTCACTTAAAACTTAACACCTAGGTAATATATTTACAGTTAAAAGTTATTTCTTAAAATATCGCCCAACACATCAATTATTAATCAAACTACCATAAAAAATAACACAACACTTAGATTTGTTTTTGTTTCGTGTTACTGTTTTGTATTGTATCGCGCGCGCGCTGCAAAACATAACTGTCATACAGTGCGCGAAATGATAAAAACATCACCTCAGCAGTCCGCAATGTCAATATAACGTAAACCTTAAAGTTCGAGCAATACGGTTCTAAATAATAGTTCACTTCGCAGCAAACCGACCGGCTTATGCTCTTTCTCACTTGCACACGTAGCCAACATTACCGAGATAATACGTACCTAGTTTACGAACATCGAACCATGCCGCGGTCCGCAAGTCATGAAGTCATGTTTGAGTGTCATGTGCCATGTTTGATTTAGTCGAGTCATGTGTAATGAAACATTACTCGGTCGAGATACATGACGTGCAATGCATCACTCGCATTACTTACACAAGTCTACTTCAGAAGTTCGGCCGTAATTTCGTCATCACCCGGCGTTTTGTTGTTTTTAAGCTGCTTCAGAGCCATCCTAATCTCGTACAAGCTGACGTCCGGGATATCTTTAGTGTAGTGTCGAGTCAACCTAGCTCTCGGGTCGTTAGCTAGATTCATAACGGGGTTTCTGGTGGACGTAATATATTTTTTTGTAATCAGCATAATAAAGGGACTCTTCTAGATTCTCCCTACCGGTACCTTTATGCGCGGAACGCCACATATAATGAAATAAGTACTTAAATTTATACATTTTTAAGCACGGTTCAAAATGCACTGTTTTGATTGACATTCGCACTATGACCCGTTCTTGGTGGTAAAGTGGTAGTATGGTCAGCGATCTACGTTACTTAACCCCCCTTATAAAAAAGAAGAAGGTAAGAGGGGTCGGGTTATAAAGGTCACAAGTTAAATAATGTAAACAAAAGAGAATTGTTTTTAACAACCATTTTAATGAATAAATGACAATAAGTTTTATCACAGGTTTTAAAGGCATTAAGTGTCCATTTGTTTAAGCGTCGTCTGTAGGGAAGCAGAATCCACCACGACCTTCGGTTCCCGCTGGGCAAGAGCCTACTCGAATCCCAGCCCGGTCTTCCAAAGTCGGCACAGCATGGACAATATTCCGGACTTGTGTCGGCGCTCCTGGTGAACCATCAACCGTTGCGATCACCACTGTCTTCTCCTTTTCATTGATGTCCACCCTCATTGCCGAAAGAGGGTGACGAGAGTCTTCCTTGTTTCTCACTGTAATCTCCACAGTCATGCCTTCCGCTGACAGAGGCAGTGTGCGATGTTTCAACACGCGACCGTCGATGCTGACAATCAGAGCCAGGCACAGAGCGATTTTCACGCACATATTTGAATACATAGTTCTGTATTTTTTAATGTGTTGTAAGACCGCTGGTCTGTTGAAGAATATGCTTATTCCCTCAATAAGAAACTTTATATACTTACTGTTTGCGTATGAGTGGAATTCCCTTTAGTCCATATTTACTATATACTAATGCCCTGAAATAGATCGTTAGGTATTCAGTGAATCATTAAGGACGAATTGCGTAATACATATTATGTTAGTATAAAAAATAGTGTTATTATTTTGTGATACACTTTGTGCATCATACCAGGGAAATACACGTATTGCACACTGTTTTGATTCCTCTTGAAGTAATATTTGCAAATGAAATACCTACATTTAAAAACAGCAAAAGGTTTTTCAGTAATGGTCACGGGCTTTTTGGTAGCTGTTTTGTCTCTACTTATTTTGATAAGGTACGAGTCTTTATTTATTTAATTTATTTCGTTTTATTCGTAGATTCGCACCAATTTTCTCTTTTGAAACAGACGGATCGTCACGTTAATTTTTTTTTTGTTTTTTATAGCGAATCAAATGTATTGTTTTTTTTTTTTTTTGTGAAAATCGTAATGCGGTTCACAGAATACATCTACTTACCAAGTTTCAACAGCATAGCTCTCATAGTTTCGGAAAAAAGTGGCTGTGACATACTCGGACGGACAGACAGACAGACAGACATGACGAATCTATAAGGGTTCCGTTTTTTGCCATTTGGCAACGGAACCCTAAAAATCGACTACTCTATAACGATAGTAACTTTGAGCAGAAAATCAAAATAATGTTATTAATTTATTGCATACAAGTCGAAACATACATATTTCTGAAGTTGTCAATTTATTTTCATTCGTACGAGTTAATTCGTTCGAATCGATTAATAAGCCGTTATTTGTTCAGTTTCTACCTATCTCAAATTAAATAACTAATCTAGTTTACATATGTACGAAATGGACAACATTTGGCACAACAGTGACTTGACATTATAAAACACTAATCATTGGAAACGTCAAACGATGAACACGAAATTTTGTACGTTACAAAGTACCTACATACCTACGTAGCTGTAAAGTAGGTTCTACCATAGTTCTCATCATCTTTTCAGCCGAAAAACGTCCACTGCTGGGCATAGGCCTCCCTCAATTTGGGGGAGTTTGCCATTATCGCCACGCTTGGCAAGCGGGTTGGCGATCGCAGTAGGGTGGTAAAATTCATAGAAAACGCTGCTGCCCATTCTCTAGTAAGTCCTTTAGTCGCCTCTTACGACACCCATGGGAAGAAATGAGATGGTGCTATTCTTTACGTACAGGACAACACGCACCATAGTTCTGCCTAGTCCAAATTAATGTTGGAGCTCTTTCTTATTTTGATTTACTCTTGACATTTAAAAATTCTACATAACAAAAATTTCGCTAAGTAGGTACCTTTAATTGGTTAGTATACAGCTGATACGGAATGAAAATTATGGCCCATCTTCGAAATTGGTTGGCATCCTTGCTCTGAACTAAATGATGGTGAAAAGCGCATCAAAATCTTTTGTGTACAGCCACAAAAAATGACAGACTAGTTACGTCATAACACTCATAAATGTACGTAAATAAACAAATTATTAATAATAATTAAAGGATACAAAATCTAAACATTATTCAATAAATTATGGTTGGACGTATGAATGTGGCGGAATGTGGTTTTCCTTGCCTTTAGTCAGAATCAGCCGATCTATTCTGTAAAAATCTCACCGTGATAACTTGGGTGAAGTGACCTAATAATGAGCTGCAATTCTATCCGATGCTAGGGATTGACACTAATGACAGCTCACTTTAAGCTCACTTCACTCGAGTTATCACGGTGAGATTTTTACAGAATAGCACTACAGGTCATAATGTGATTCTGAAGTTACCCACATTATATTAAATTATGTATTTTTAAGTTGGTACATATATTATGTACATAAAAAATATGGATTCGTATCTTTACTTTCTACGTACATATATATTCAGTTATGTTTATGGAATATACTTTAATCGTTCGATCCGTATCAGTGGTTCAGCAGGATCGTTACAAAACCTTCTCAATTATTGCTTACTAAGTAATTAGATTACCAAGTGAAACGGCAGGAATTTTCAACATTAAATACCTATGTGTATACAGAGTTGATTATGACAGAGGGGCATTAAATCGGGTCACGCCGCCGCCGCAGCCTGCGCTGGTTTTATGTTAGGTTTTGAAATACGCACACAACAACAATCACAACAAAAAACTTTTTTACAAAAAAAAAACAACCGACTTCCTTAAAAACACTACAAATAGAAAAATAACTTTAATTTCGGAAGTCGGTGTCTTAGGATCTGTATTTATGGTTTTGTGGCCACCGACTTCCGAAATTAAAGTTATTTTTCACTTTGTAGTGTTTTTAAGGAAGTCGGTTGTTTTTTTTTTTTTGTAAAAATGTTTTTATTTTTAAATTTTTAGTTGTGGTATCCACCCCGCACTAATTCCAAACAAACAATGCATATTTATGCGATAGCAGAAATCGCGGTTGATTTGCTGTCATTTTTTAAAGAGTTCCGGTGTTCTCTGGAGTTCATCATCAGATCTATATGAAATTTATATGGGACCATTTCGGAATAAACCCCTTTCAAACAAAAAAAGAATTTTGCAAATCCGTCTATATATGACGGAGTTATGGCCGAACATACATAAAAAAAATAAAAAAAATATATAAACATCCGAATTGAGAACCTCCTCCTTTTTGAAGTCGGTTAAAAACACTTAGCCCCTCTGTCGTATCAACTTTGTATACTACACTATTTTGATCGAGTATATAGGTTTGAAGCAAAGTTTTTAGGAAATAATTTACTGATTGGTAAGTTTTAGGAAAATACTTACCAAGCAATAAGTTTTTCCGTTTCCTTGCGTTTTGGTTTGAGAATATTTCTACATCATGCACATAAAGTAGTTCTCATAATGAGCTTGGCTTCATGGGGCGCTTCCATTTCCAGTACCTAGTATCAGCAGTTAGGTTAGGTTAGGTAATAGCCTTCAAAGTAATTACAAAGCATTATATAAGAGTACTTAATATGTGGTATTGTAAAATGCAATCATTTAAGAAACCTTTTCTAATGTAGCTCGAGGGGGTTGGCGCTGTAACCCGAAATACAGGTTCCGCCTAGTTCGGCCCCAGATGCCAAAACTTTTTTTGTACATAATACTGTTCATAGCATTTATCTGTACATTATAACAAGTAGGTACTTTTTGTGAAAGAAAAAAATAAAATAAAAATCGTAAATATACGTTACGATCCACACTACAAAAGAACGGTAAAACAAAAAGTTAGTTCCACATTCAAAAGCCTAACAAAAAAATTCAATCGTGCGTTAGAAAAATAGTGGAGCAGATTGAAAAGTAAATAAAAAACAACGTGACCACACTACAGTATGTCAATATTTTGTGATGCAAAAGCGACATCGGACAACAAAGCCAGTCAAAAGATTATTCAAGGGTCACTATCCTGCCAGGGTCGTGAGATTTGTTCGAAAGAGATACCGTGGCCCTGGCATATGGGCAATTGAAGAAACACGGGTAGGTTTTAGTCAGTAAAAGTTTGACACGCCCTTCCGAACCACCCAGAGTGGGAGACGTCATTTAATGATTTCCCAACCAGGAAAAATAAGGGTTATTCAATTGAGCAGATATTTTCCAAACTTGGTTTTATTTGTCGACTCATACGGGAAAACGTTCATAATCTCAGGTATGTGGCATGTTTACTTACCTTAGTAAATACACTTTACTGCAATAACATTAAATAAACAGTGTTAACAAAATATTATGTTTATTTATCCTTACGAATTGAGTAGAGTTATTTTTGTAAAGAGTCAAAGAATGACTTGCGGGATAATTGCGTAACACACTATCAGTAGGAATGACTTTCGTTTTGACAGTTCAATAACATTCATTACGCTATTTACTTTGTTCAACAGAAAAAAATCCTTCAAATTATTCAGATTGCGATTCAATTAGAGAGCAGATGTATGACAGTATACGAAGCAAAAAGAGTGAGTAAGGATCGTAATAGATGGCGATCTATAGTTTCTGCCTACCCACATGTAACGCGTGAGTTTGTATAGATGTGTCATTCTTCTTCTTCTTAGCGTGTCGATAGCAATCTAAATAGAGTTAGCCCAGAATTTGGCTCCGAGCTTAGCATTTTCAGTAGCGTCCATCAACTCCTGTGGCGTGCAAACAACAGGACATGCTGGACAAGATATCAAGTGCCTCATCGTTTGTGGGACAGCACCACATTTACACTCCAGGGCTGAGTCGTCTATGAATCTCCACCTATACAGGTTTTCTTTACTCCGGCCTACCTGAGTCCGGAGTCTATTTAAAGACTTCCATGAAAGCCAAGGCAATTCGTGTCCAGTTGCGAGATTTTCAGCAGGTGGAACGAATGGGTTTGGTAGGGAAGCGCCTTGTCGCCACAGATCTAGTCTTTCCTTAGACTGTTCGCCAGTAAATGGAAGAACACACTTCAGAAAGCTGTTGCGGCTTTTCAGTCTTTGTGACACGAGGATGTTGTCGTGCATAGGGTGTCGTGTGTCAGATACCATCTTGGCTCTTTCAGTTGAGCTTGCCACTGCTCTGCGGATTTTTGGTGGCGCTATTCCAGCCAGTGGGTACAGCATTTGCACCGGGGTCGGTTAGATATATAACTATTGCTACACTATACAAACTGAGCTACCGTCGTGCAAAAACGTCACCATCATTAAAAATGAGTAGTTTTAATTACTTTATAATAACTTCTAGGTTTCTCGTGAGTCATCAAACTTGTCTAGGATTGCCATATTGAAAAGGAATTGTTACGTTTATTTATAATTAGAATATGATTACTAACAGTATTCCCCCGGAGGTCATAGTTCCACATGCCTTCGCGAGGGTATCCCCGCGATCACCAGTGTACTTAAAAGTCTACAAATCGTTGCATCACACTTACAGACCTAAGCCAAGTTTATGACACGAAGTAACAATTAAATTTATTTACCACAATTTAATGGCAATCATTTTAGTTGCGTCACCGATTCATTCATGCGTACCTAAAGGTTCTTTACATAGTATGAAATAAAGTCGCTTCCCGAGTCTGTACGCTTAGATCTTTTAAACTACGCAACGGATTTTAATGCGATTTTCATTAATGGACAGAGTGACTAAAGAGGACGGTTTATATGTAAAAATAGTTTTTGCCAGCAGCTTCGTGCGCGTATTATACACATAAACCTTCCTTTTAAATCACTCTATCTATTAAATAAAACTACATCAAAATCCGTTGCGTCATTTTAAAGATCTAAGCATACATAGGGATAGACAGAGGGGGCTATGAGCTTGATTTATGGACGCAGACAGATGACGAAAATACAGATTGAATGAAGAAATTTGAACACAAAAAAGTTTTAAAAAAAATTACCGACAAAGAACTAAAAATATTTTTCTATGTTATTATTGTTTGTGGAGCGCGTCATTTTTTGAATGTCTAGTTTCAATCGCTAAATCACATTATTATCATCTCCTAACTTCTAAATTATAATCCTTCATCATTACTTTTGCCACTGAGCTGATGATGAAACCATCCTTCCTTGAGATTCCCAAAATAACGACCAATTTGTTATCTCTAACATTGTAAAGACGTGGAAAGATGTATTTTCTTCAAAACATATTAAATGGTTACTGTCACTAAGACCACAGGTTTTACATCTAACTACGATTCATTAAAAAAAATAGGGTTTCCACCATCAGCTCATCTTCATGATGTGATTAAGATTAATAAACAAAAATATTTGATTAAGTTACGAAAACGAATGCCCACAATTTTCGAGGGCTTCTCACGATTTTATCAGGGTCCCTTCATCATATCCTGACTTCATTGACATGGGCCCTACCTAGCTAGGTAAGGTAGCTAGCTAAACTACCCTACCTAGCTACCCTATCTAGCTAAAAACCGGCCAAGTGCGAGTCGGACTCGCGCACCGAGGGTTTCGTACAAACCTGTAGGTATATAAGTAAAAGTTCACCCATCACGACAATGGAAAGGAGTAGTACCTTTAAAATTATTTAAGATATTTTTATTATATGATGTAACTAAAAATTTACGGTTTTCGCAATTTTTCCTTTATCTGTGCTATAAGACGTTGCTTCGTACCAAATTTCAAAATTCTAGGTCGACTGGAAGAACCCTTTAGGTTTTGATTCCCTTGCGAGTTTCGAAAATTTGCGAAAATTTGCGGCATAAACGGCTATATCTTTTGATTGCGTTAGTTTAGAAGTTTCATTTTTTTACAGCTCCAAGGGACAGTAGACTTAAGTATTTGATATAAATTTGAGCTTGATACCTCTACGTGTTCCTGAGAAAAAGGGTCTTGACAGACGGACGGACGGACAACAAAGTGATCCCATAAGGGTTCCGCTTTTTCCTTTTGAGTTGCGGAACCCTAAAAAGAATCATAAAAATTAGTTCATAAAATGTGGAGCAAGGGCTGAATATACATTAAAATTATAAATATATATTTATGTCATCCTCCTCTTTTTTCGTCGGTTAAAAGTTAGAGATGAAAAAGGAGTATTTGGTTATTTCTTATTTATATAAATGACTTGCCTTACCTCATAAAGGATAAACATGATATAGTGTTGTTTGCAGACGACACTTCACTTTTATTCAAACTCAGACGTCAGCAGCTGGTTACTGACAATGTAAATAGAGCCCTTTCTAATGTAGTTAACTGGTTTAATGTTAATAACCTACTCCTTAACGAGAAAAAAACTAAATGTATTAAGTTTACGATACCTCATGTTAGACAAGTCGAAACTAGTGTCCTCATAAAGGGTGAAGAGTTGAAACCCGAAGATTCAACAGTATTCTTAGGCATAACTCTAGATGCCAAGCTTCAATGGGGCCCCCATATAGATAAATTGTCAAAAAAGCTTAGCTCTGCAGCATACGCTGTTAGAAAAATTCGTGATTTAACTGATTTAGAGACAGCCCGTTTAGTTTACTTTAGTTATTTTCATAGCGTGATGTCATACGGTATTCTGCTGTGGGGAAATGCCGCGGATATTCAGACAATATTTGTTTTACAAAAAAGGGCAATTCGTTCGATTTATAAATTAAGTCCTAGATACTCCCTCAGAGACAAATATAAAGAGATTAATATAATGACTGTGCCTTCTCAGTATATTTATGAAAATCTGCTGTATGCACATAAAAATATTAATCTCTTTAAAAGATACAGTGATATCCATAATGTAAATACTAGAAACAAACAAAAATTTGTTATTCCTACAACCAGGCTCAAGAAAATAGGTGGCTCGTTTAGATGCCAATGTATTCGATTTTATAATAAACTTCCTAGCCTCATTCAAGAACTAAGCCTAAATAAATTCAAATCTTTTATAAAGCGTAAATTATGTCAGAAAGCCTACTATACTGTAAAAGACTATATTGAGGATAAAACGGCCTGGGATTGAGCTGCTCCAATAAATCTACACTGAATGTTGTTTTTTTTTATTATTATTTTGCTATTGTACTCTTTTTTATATTTTTTTATATTTTATTTTACATGACATGAATATTAATTATATGAATATTACTTTGATTATTGAGAATTTGAGGACTATGAGGGTCATTGTATCACTTTTAATTATGGTCTGGCAGTTTGAGTAGTTTGTGCGGCCTTCCCAAATGTCCTTTGGTATTGTTCGTCGAATCGTTGAGCTCCTTAAGTTCTGAGTTGAGTTTTACGATAATTGACAAATGCGTGCACTGACTGGACAGGTCCACTCAAATCTGTGTGGTTCTTTCCACAAAAGACCATTTCAGACACCGATCTACATGGTCATCAATTGATCTGACCAACAAAATTGTATCCGTTTCTCTTTTTTTCTTTTTTTTTTATGTACATATTGACAGTGATAATTTTTCATATATACAATGACATGAATATTTACTTTGTAAAGTATCATATTGCTTTAATTATTGTGAATGTGAAGACTATGTGGGTCTTTTTCTTATTTTGTTTTCTTTCTTTCTCAGTAATCATGATCTGGCAGTTTGAGTAATTTATGTTCCGTGTTGATCTAAACGATTAGTGACAAATGCCTGCACTGACTGGACAGGTCCACTCAATCTGTGTGGTTCTTTCCTGAAAAGACCATTTCAGTCACCAATCTACATGGTCTTCACATGTTGTGACCAACAAAATTATATCCTTTTCTTTTTTTTTTATATACACATTGACATTGATAATTTTTATATATACAATGACATGAATATTTACTTTGTTAAGTATCATATTGTTTTAATTATTGTGAATGTGAAGTCTATGTGGGTCTTTTTTTTTTATTTTGCTTTCTTTCTTTCTCAGTAATCATGATCTGGCAGTTTGAGTAATTTATGTGGCCTACCCGAATGTCCTTTCTTTGGTATTGTTCGTCACAGCGTTAGGCTCCTTATGTTCCGAGTTGAGCTAAACGATTAGTGACAAATGCTTGCACTGACTGGACAGGTCCACTCAATCTGTGTGGTTCTTTCCTCAAAAGACCATTTCAGTCACCAATCTACATGGTCTTCACATGTTGTGACCAACAAAATTATATCCGTTTCTTTTTTTTTTTTATATACACATTGACATTGATCATTTTTATATATACAATGACATGAATATTTACTTTGTAAAGTATCATATTGTTTTAATTATTGTGAATGAGAAGACTATGTGGGTCTTTTTTTTATTTTGCTTTCTTTCTTTCTCAGCAATCATGATCTGGCAGTTTGAGTATTTTATGTGGCCTACCCGAATGTCCTTTCTTTGGTATTGTTCGTCACAGCGTTGGGCTCCTTATGTTCCGAGTTGAGCTAAACGATTAGTGACAAATGCTTGCACTGACTGAACAGGTCCACTCAATCTGTGTGGTTCTTTCCTCAAAAGACCATTTCAGTCACCAATCTACATGGTCTTCACATGTTGTGACCAATATTATGTCTGGACTTTTAAAAGAGACTGTGACCTCTGAGTTTGTTTCGGCCTTTCTTCTCAGAGTAGTCAGTTAGGAAACGCCGAACTCATCTAGTTTAAAAAAAAAAATATCATTGACATGTAAAAGTGTTTGTACAAACCTACTTACAGAAATAAAATCATTTATCATTTATCATTTATCATTTATGGATCTGCTTACGCTAGACATGATCAAATTAGGTTCAGTCAAAGTTGACTTTAATATATTATTATTGGCATTAGGCTACTTTAAAAGTTGACCAAACAAGCATTCCATGCAAAAACCTTACCTACGTATGGTAACCGTAGTTTTCCCCCTAGCTGAAATTCAACCTAAACCATGTGTTGTTCCTGGGTTCCCAACAATGCTATTGCGGTATTTTTTCAAGGAAAAATTAAATTTTCTACTACCTATATACATTTTGTTAAAACAAAACAAAAGAACGTCTAGTACGTGGAACATCGATTGGCTCCACGTGGGTCCGATCGGGTCCTCGGCAGTCTCGATAAATATGAAATACGGGCGGGTTACTCAGATAATAGCAATAAATATAGCTGAAAATATGCTGCGTATCATAATAGCCATTGGACCTACGATCCCCGGAGATTGCCTTTATATAATATACTCGAATCATGTTGTAAAACTATTACTCGTAAGAGCGGGACGTGATCGGGACACTCTCATATTTTATGAACAGGGACTCTCTGTGAATCCGATATTGTTTTTCGAATTAACTTACCTACTTACTTACCCGTATATAAATATATTCTGTTGTATACAGTTTTTTGTAACCAGGAGCGACGGGACTGTACCGTGGGTAAAAAGGGTGAGTTTATCATATTTTTGTGATGGGATTTTCTATTTTAGTAGGTATTCCTTTGGAATAATTTTCTCCGTTTTTGAGATGACAATGTTGTATTTTGGACATTATTTTTGTTAACCATTGTATTTTATGGAACATTTGTAATTTTAGTGACATTTTATTTTATTTCTTATTTTTATTGACCAACTAATGTAATCACTACTTTGACATTGAATTGTAATAAAAATACCTAATCTTTAATGAATAATAATAATATTCCACAACTATCACACAACGCCATCTAGTCCCAAGCTAAGCAGAGCTTGTGTTATGGGTACTAGACAACTGATAAACATACTTATATATATCTAAAAACATACGTATTATAGATAAATTACACCCAGACACAGAACAAATGATCGAGCTCATCACACAAACATTTGTCCTGGGTGGGAATCGAACCCACGACCTCCGGCGTAGCAGTCAGGGTCACTAACCACTAGACCAACAGGCCGGCCGAATAATAATGAAATGTAATTTTGATGAATATTATAATGGTTTATGCACCATCTCTTCCTACCAATTTGTACGCCACGGTATGCGGCTGAACATGTCTGATCTTTTCTGTATCTCCTTATTATCTTGCATGAAATGTATGTACACCATGTTTAAACAAATAAAATTTACTTACTTACTTACTTACTATAAATGATATAAAATCCTACGTTGTAAGAGCTGCGCTAAAGTAGCCCGCGTAATTCAAACATTCTTTTGTTTTTTTTTACAATTTACAGGTCAATTGTCAGTGTTAGAGTAAGAGCAGTGGTGGCCGCGGCTTACGAATTGTAGGTCCTAGATTCGGACCCAGGCAGGCACATTGTGTAATTTGTACATATTTTAAACTAGCTTTTACTATCGGCTTCGCTTGCGTGGAGGTCGGAAATTATCCCGTAAGAACGTACTACCGGGATAAAAAGTAAACTATCTGTGTGCTATATTTCATCCAAATTTGTTCTGTAGTTTTTGCGTGAAAGAGTAACAAGCATAGTATGATTGGATTCATTCCAACCAGCTTAGTACAAAACATGTGCCTTTTGATTCATACTACGTCAATTGATAAAGAAACCAGACTGTATGACTGCATGCGTTGTAGGTATTTACAACTCAATATCTCTTCCTCTGACGACACTTTAGTACGATTTGCGTGTGCAGTGGACGTGTCATTATAATAAAAATAAATAACCATCCATTTATTTTCAGGCGATGCAAGCTAATAAATAAATTCGGCTTAAGAGTATTTATTTTCACACAAATTAATTCAATTTTCATAATAATTGAATTAATTCGACCTTTGAGCAAAAAAAAAACGAAGTACCTATATACTTCTTATTCTTCTTAGTCTGTCGATGGCAACCTAAATGGATGAATGCGAGTTTGGCGCCATCCTTCAGTTCCTGTAATAAGTAGACGACAGGATACTTAGCTTCCAGCAGACTTAGCATGAGCATCGTTTTGTCAACGGAAGAGTAGGCTAAAATGATGTCCCGTGTAGACAGTACGACTGAAGCAATGTACAAAGAGTCAACTGCATTTTTCACGAAATTCCGAGTCGAACTCCTTGTAAAAAGTCCAAAAAAGAATCCTATGACCAAGGATTTGATAGCTTTGAAGGAAAAGATAGCTTTGTACCTCTATTGATTTATCACAGTTATGCGTTCAAAACGCTCTCCTGTGAAAACAAGATTTTGTAGATAAAATCGAATATAGTTTAGAGCCGTGGAGTAGAAAGTTTTCTACTGTCGTTAGTTGATTTCACTACCTTAGAAAATTGTCAATTCTCAGTGTGATTTTGACAATTTGTGATAGAAAACTTTTTTCTGAAATAGTCTAGATAAAAAGAACGTAGACAAGGATCTTAGGATCGTTAAAAATGAAAGATAAAATGACAGATTGTAGACGAAATGTCAGATTGGATAAAAATGGACAAACGAAATGTCCTTCTGCATAGAAAGAACTGTGTCTATTTTTCGTTGAAATAGAAAGCGTCATGCTATTACTGCAGTAGGTAGTGCTAGGTATCTATTGTTCTTTTAGCATACGTCACCAAGTAATTGTTTACGGGACTTTTCCTTTACGTAAATGTTTTATTTTACAGCTAATTTTTGTATGACGCGTAACATGCTAAAGGATTAGTCATTGCTTACCTACCTTTAGGTAGGTTTATGACAAGGTTTGACCTGCCACGCACCATGCGTCAAGCGGGAACCCTTTCCTTATAAGGTACAAGCTTTTGCCAGCGGCTTCGCCCACGTGGAGGTCGGAAATTATCCCGCGGGAACATACTGCCGGGATAAAAAGTACTCTATGTGTTATTCCCGGTTATAAACTATCTGTGTGCCAAATTTCATCTAAATCGGGTGAGTAGTTTTTGCGTGAAAGAGGAACAAACATCCATACATCCATTCACATATACATCCATACATACAAACTTTCACGTTTATAATATTAGTAGAATATTATTAGTAGGAAGTAGGATCATAAGCATTACCAATATTAAGGAGGTAATTACATACCTATTGTGTAACGGATACCTACATTATTATGTAATATATAATGTTTATTTTCCTGATATTTACTACGATTGATAACGCTATCATCATGAATGAGTTTATTTTTATATTACCTGGTATTGAATTATCCTTGGTGATTAATTTTCCGTTAAATTTATTTATAGCCATTTATTTATCATACTGACAATACTCATATCTATACTAATATTATAAAGCTGAAGAGTTTGTTTGTTTGATTGAACTCCAGGAACTCCGAATTGAAAAATTCTGGCTATAGGCAATATAAAATCACGCTACAACCAAGAGGAGCGGAGCAGTAATGAAAAATGCATCAAAAATGGGGAAAATCGCACGGGTAGGCGATTAGACGCGACGGGAAAGGTCGGGAGAGCAAGAAATTTAACGCGGATGAAGTCGCGGGTAGAAGCTAGTACTTTATAACTGTTCAATTTTTCTCTTCAGAAGCGTAACTAGGGTGGGGCAAGCAGGACAAGTGCCCTAGGCGCTTATCGAAGGGGGCGCAAAATGTCATCAATTATTTAATTTTTCAATTAAAATATACTACAATAAACTATTTCCGTAGGAAAACCAAGGTAACCGACATAGCCCGAAGAATGACCAAACTTAAGTGGCAGTGGGCAGGGCACATTGCTCGCAGAACGGATGGCCGATGGGGTCGGAAGGTTCTGGAGTGGCGACCGCGTACTGAAAGACGGAGCGTTGGAAGGCCTCCCACAAGATGGACCGATGACCTGCACCCTAATTGCGAAACGCACAATTTATCAGAATCTGAATGGGATTGAAGATTATTTCTAAACCATTGCGTCATTTGTTCAAATAAATTGTCGGCTCAGCAACATAATTAACGCAATAAATGTTGTTTAACTATGAATATGGAACCAATTCCTACCGATAAAAAGTTCCGCAATTACCCCTCTGGTGAAGGCCGCAGGAACCTGCCGGGGTCGCGTGATTGTTCGAAAGAGATACCGTGACCCTGGCACATGGGCAACTGAAGGAACACGGGTGGGTTTTAGTCAGTAAAAGTCTGACACGCCCTCCCGCTCCGCCCAGAGCGGGAGAAGTCATTTCATGATTTCCCACCCAAAAAAAAAAAAAGGCCGCAGGAATACGTTGGATGCGAGAAGCCCAGAACAGGTCGAAGTGGCGGTGCTTGGGGGAGGCCTACGTCCAGCAGTGGACGTCTCTCGGCTGAAATGATGACGATGAAACTACTAACATATTTAGCAGTGATCTTTCATTTACCACACACATAAATAACATCATCAAAAAAGCAATGAGAATGGTTGGGTTTATCAACAGAATTGGTAAAGAATTTAAGGGAACCTTAGCATTGAAAGTGCTCTATAACAGTTTTGTGCGCAGCGTATTAGAATATGCATCTCCCGCCTGGAGTCCAACTTATAATATTCATAAAGACCGTATTGAGCGTGTTCAAAAAAAAATGACAAGGTGCTTGCGGTTTAAAGACCAAAACTGTCCTTATAGAGCCGATTACGCAGAACGGTTAAGTTACTTCAAATTAGACTCCCTGAAGCAGCGCAGGGTTTTGAATGATGTAACAACACTATATAAAGTTGTGAACGGGATAACATCGACTCCAGATCTCCTTAATAAAATCAACTTAGATGTACCTCGTCATTCTCATGTCCGGTCCAAGCGTACCACTAAGACGTTTGCCACTAAGCCATGTCGCACAAACCTGGGCCAGCATGCGCCCATAAATAGAATGTTGACTTTTTACAACAATGCCTGTTCAGTCAACAGCAATATTGATATTTTCTCGGATAGTCTGCCAATATTCAAAACTAAAATAACTAAAATTTGTCTGTAATCAGCTGCCTTCATAAATCATACATACTTATTTTAATTTAATAATGTAATTTTAATTTAGTAATGTAATTTTTAATTTAATAATGAAATTTTAACTTAATAATATAATTGTAATTTAATAATGTAATTTTAATTAAATTTTGTAGACATTTAATGTATTTATGAGTTCAAATTTTAATTTTAATAATATATCAATTGCATGTAGCTTAATTAGAGTTAGAAACGACATTGTATTTTATTTTTATCTTTTATACACTTTTCTATACGTTATTTTATCCTATATTCAGTTTTTTTTCCGTGTGTATATTTAATTTAATTTTATAGTTGTATTATCTTAGAGTAATGTGACAAAATCTATATTTTTTTTTTGTTCCATAATCTGTAATTTTTAATTTAATTTTTAATTTATCATTTAATTTCAATTTGTAATATGTTTCTTAGTTTAAAAATGTAATTGAACATTATTTTACCTTTTAATAAGAATGTTGTGCACGCCTTTAAGTGATGTATTTACACAGAACAAAAGATCCGTCATCACCTAATGTTATTATGTTTGTAAATATGTCGTTGGTGTGCCTTGTTTAATAAATAAATAAATAAATAAACATATTTCAGTGTATGTAAGGATCGTGGCAGATGGTGTTTATGCTGAAACTTCTGCCTATCTCCATGGGAAAAAAGCGTGAGTTTATGTATGTGAACATATAAAGCGTGTTTTGAAATCTGCGCATTTATATTCAAATTGTTCCAACAATTGCATTATGTATTGCAAGTTGTGAGAAATCTTTTAGTAAGCTGAAATTATTATTTTCCTATTTGAGGGCTACAATGGATCAAGATTGGTTATGCTGACCTTTTCTCAGTGTAGAGGGAGAAGAGATGGGTAAAACTAATTTCGAAAACATGTTGGATATGTTTGCGTCGCAGAAGGCAAAATGTGCAGTTTTAAATGTAAATATAATATTTTACAGACTTTCATTATAAAGGAAAATAAATATTTTATGGTTTGTAAGTAAATTTTTTTGGCTATTTTATTTACTGAATCTGGTTTTATAATTTAAAAAGGGACGCAACTATGATACACGCCATAGGCGCCATTTTCTCTTGGTACCCACCAACCCCAAACCCTGGTTATCTTCCGCTTTCGAACAAACAGTGACCCGCACTCCATCTTACCATATAAAAATATCATTTTTGTCCCCACCCCGAAAGAACGATATCCTAGCCGGTATTTCAGTGTTACTAAAATCCAATAACACATTCAATTTCGCTGAATTATGGCACATAATGACACACCCTAAAAGCCTGTTACAATTCAAGATCATACGTTAACAGTGTTGCAATAGTGGATATTGTAATTTGGTAATTTCCCAACATTGTTGGAAAAAGGCCCAGTATCCTATAATAAAACCCCCTAACCAGCAATTCCTGCCAAACACCGATAGTAGTCATACCGTACCGACTGCCACAAACAAATAGTCTCATTTAAAACTAGATGATGTCGTTACCCGCGTAGATGATGGAAAAGATCACACGGTAAAGTGCTACGGGACAAAAAGTAACCTACGCCAGTGAAAGGTCCGTCAAGATCGATCCAGACGTTTCGGAGATTAGCTGGAATAAACAGATAGACAAAAAGAAGGATATTTTGTCCGTCTGTTTGTCTGCAAACTTTCAAACGCATACTCTTACTAAAAAGTTGTTATTTTGACATTATCAAGAGACACTTAAACTTTTATTTATGTAATGTATAAAGAAGTTAAGGAATTAAATGGTTAATTTTCCGTCCCCTAAGATAGATAGGTAACCTACTTCGTTAGTGTTCCGAGGCAAATTGTGTGATATCAAATAGCTAAAATACAAACCGCCGTCCTTAAATTACGTACAACCACAAAATTCCTCAACCACGGACAGCCATTTTCCAGCAGGAATTTAAGACTCCGGACTGTAGCAAAGGGTCTTACGTAACTCCGATGTGTCTTTTAGTTATGCTCCTGACCAAATATGACTATGTACGAACGTAGGTACATATGTACTTGGGTATTACGCAAAAATATTATAGTGACGCAATGTGGCATTGTTATACATCAGCTGACGCAGAGTTGCGCGAAACTTTAGTAGTTTTGCAAAAATACGAGTTTTCCCCAGATTGAGGACGGTTCGTGGTACCTGCTGACCATAATTAATCGTAGTGTGAGGGTTAAATTAGACGAACAAATAAGTAATGGAAGTTAAAAACAAGCAAACATCTGAATTCGCTTTTACTTTTCAGTATTTCCAAAAGATGTTTATAAGTCACATTCCCACGAACGGAAGTTTATAAAATCATGGCGGGAGTTCTTCATGCACTAGATTTTCAGCTCTTGTTTTGGACCGAGCATTGAGAATCCAACTTAATTTTGGATTTCACTTTCAATCCACTTTAGTTCTCGACGCGCTGAGTTGTACCCTACCTCAGCGCGTCAAGAACCAAAGTGTGTTTTGTTGTTCGCTTTAACTTGCGCTAAGCAGCGCGTTGGACATCTATTGCGCGCCGAAAAATCCCACCGCTATTTTATTACGTATCTACGTGTCAGGAACGTGAGCTCATCAATATGCTCTGTACACGAACTCATATAATATAACTAGCTTCCGCCAGCGGCTTCGCCCGCGTGAAAATTCAACCCCCCAATTCACCCTCTTAGGGATGGAATTTCAAAAAACCCTTTCTTAGTGGATACCTACTCTTCACAAAGAATACACCCTCCAAATTTCATGTCTCTAGGACCAGCGGTTTAGGCTGTGCGTTGATATATCAGTCAGTCAGTCAGTCAGTCAGTCAGTCAGTCAGTCACTCAGGACTTTGAATTTTATATGTATAGATGAAGTGATATCATAAATCTTTCCTTCATACGTTCCAGGCTTAGGAGTGTCTTTCATCATTTCAGCCATAAGAAGCCCACTGCTGGACATAAGCCTCTTCCATGCACCGCCAATACATTTTTGGGGGGATTTGCCATAATCGCCACGCTTGGCAGGCGGCTTGGCGATCGCAGTTTGGTGGTAAAATGCATAGAGAACGCTGCTGCCCATTCCCTAGTAAGTCCGTTAGTCGCCTCTTACGACACCCACGGGAAGAAATGGGGTGGTGTTATTCTTTACGTCCGGCACCACACGATACAGGAGTGTCTTTAGTACAATTGACTCAGTGTTTTTTGTTATGATTTGTTGGAAAATTATTATTTTAGAATCGTTTTCAGTATCTTTGTGACTCCCACACAAAGTTCTTGAGGTCATCAGACAACTTAAAGCTTAAAATGCCAATGCATTCTACAACTTTCTTTGACAAATCCTTCTCTGTTCAGGCTGCTCGTTTGTGGAATGCATTGCCAGTTCAAATAAAACGCGCGCAATCTTTATCCATATTTAAGAAACTCGTGAAGGAGCATTACTTGTTGTTGTGATCTTGTTCACGTACCTGTGATTATCTGTACTTGTCTTTCATCGTCTTATATATATATATATATAGTACTTATTTATGAATATAAGTATCTATTATATAGGATATATATGATTATTATATGTATTTATTAAAGTAAATTGTATTTTGCACCAGTGACAACCCCATTTTTATGTCCACGCAATCACTGTCCATTCCAAGGTTGCCTGGAAGAGATCGCAGAAAGCGATAAGGCCGCCCATTGTATGTTTTTATTGTTAAATTTTTTTAGTTGAAATGTAATTTCTGGTGTACAATAAAGCATATATAAATAAATAAATAAATAAACGTGTTTAAAAGTTGAATAATTTGCATGTACAAAAATATACCTACTACTTATTAACGTGTTATGAATATATGGTGTTATGTTAAAATCACTTTTTATCAAAATTTTATTTCTACATTCCCATGAAGTCTAAGCGATACAACACACCTTTGCGTGTGCCATTTGCTTCAACCAATTTTATGCAGAATTCATAAATTGTGCGTGGCGTATTTCCATTCTGTACAAGGCTATAACGCAAGGGTGTGAAACTAGTCGCGTAAAGATTGGAAATCACTTTTTAATCAAGGTCTTCCAATCTATACAAGAGTAGTACGCAAATACTCGTGTATACTTTGTAGTGGCCAAAGTAACTAAATTGTTCCATAATATACAGTACTAGTCCGCATGCAAACTAATCCTGTATAAACGAGTGGCCAGCGAGTGCCAGAAACGATATGGTTTGGGGAGGTTAGGTTAGGTTAAAACTGTGACCTCCTATGGAAACGCCTTGATTATGTTGACGAGCCCTGTCAGCGAAGTGTCCTGTCGAGCGTTGCTACTTCCCCTTCATTTTATTCGTCAATCCCACACCTCTTCCGGCCTTAAAATCGATGTCGATACACGAAAATTCGAAAGTTAGGTTAGAATATTTAAAAAAAATATTTCTTAATAAGGGGGGGTTTCTAAACTTTTCCTTCACAGGAGGGGCTCTACACCTCCCTCTCCCCTCCACCACCCCTTAAATCGAAGCCCGGCAGTCAGAAGTCCTACCAAATTCCTATGGCCTGTGGTTTCATGTGGCATTATGGCCTTGTTTAAATTGGAAAGATGCACGTTTGCGTCTCCGTTACAAACTATATACAAATAGTACGCAAAATTCGTGTATACATTGTAATCACAAATTTAAAAATTGCATTACAAAGTATACGCGAGCAGATATTCCTATGGTTACGTTTTGGCCATGTACAGAATGGAAATACGCAAGCAGAAATGTAAAAAGTTTTATAAATGTAGTATGTAGTAACTTGAATGTCATTGGAATTTAATATTTTAATTTCTCTGTATCTTATAAGTGGAGACCTGTATTTGGTTTTCTGACTAATATACTGTCCTTGATCTGTTTATTTTAGCTGTAAGTCTCCCATGTTATTTAAAAAAATAAATCACTTTATTTATTTTGATAAACACACAAATTATTATATTTACAAAAAATTTAAACTCGTTGTGCTGTTATTTCATTCTGCCCCTGCTGACGCTTAGTTTGATGTGACGTTATACTACAGCGCAGAATTAGAGCCGATATCACAAACACTATCAACTTTGTATAATGTTATGTTTTGGCACTACTAAACGTTTTATTAACCACCACTAATTATAACCAATAATCAATTATGTATCCAGCGACATGGTCAAGGAAAATGGGAGCTAAAACATGAATTAATTTATTTCTAATTCTGAGAATAGATAAATTCAATGTGCGGTCATAGGAAATAAATTGTTTCATTCATGTATAAGTAGGTTGTTACATGTCCCATTTCGTCCCGTATTTGTCGTAAGAGGTAACTAAGGGACTTATTAGAGAATGGGCAGCAGCATACTCTATGCATTTTACAACCATACCTGGATGGCAAATCCACCTGCCAAGCGTAGCGATTACGGCAAACTTCTTATTGTCGACATTGTTACTGGTTTTCCATACTAAGGCTGCTTTTCCACTAGAGATGTGCTATGCGCTATGCTGCAAGGATGTGAAAGCTTAGCTACAAATCTATGTGACCGTTTCCACTAAAGCTAAGCTATACGGAGCGGAGCGAGTAAGGTGTGCTTTGGAGATGCGCCGCCGCGAGGTATTTGTGCGAGGAAGATCCGCTCCATTAACAGTGGGAACAAACGCTCGCCTACTGTAGTTATTCTGCTCTGAATTCAGCTACACCACTTATGCATCCATAGCCGGGAATCCATAGCACGCATCCTTCCATATAAAAATTAAAGCTTAGTTGAACCTCATTCCATTCGAAAAGTTCTATGTGAACCAATAAATATTATTGGTAGATATCAAATGCATAATTATCAACGTAACATAGCGCTTCTCTCGTAAAAAAGTAGCATAAGGTTGAATGCCACTTCAATAGTTCCAAAGTTTCCATATTATATCGAAAACACAGGGTAGGTACGGTATGAATGTACCTAGCAGTTGTTGACGAGTTGAAGTGTGCTGAATTAGAAAACTTAATGACTTTTTCAGTGACTAGAATAGTTAGTGACGGTCCAGTATACCAAACCTCAACTATTTACGTCGTCCAAAATTATTTAGTAAATATAACTATGGTTCCTGCTGTCAAAAAACCCGGTCGCTACTCTAGCGCAACTCTTATTTAATACATTTTAACGGACACTTTTTCATAAATCAAGACAGTTCACCTTACCTCTACCCTCCATACCAATGTATGGAGGTAGTAGTATTTAAGTGCGTTACCTCACTACCCTGCAGATCTATTACTTATATAGACAAGAAGAATTAGATCTATAGAGTAATGGCATAACGCACTTAGGGTGATATTATTTTCTTTCTTTCTACCTTACTATTATTCCGTTGTTTTTATCCTTGTGATTGGTATCAATATGCAAGATCCAGGTTGTTGTGGCCAAGGATCACCGCGAGTTCAGCCACGGTGACGTCAAACATGGTCTCTTCTTCTATTTCGTAACACTTTTGGTAAAGCGGTCGTTGTCCTCATTCATTTTCTTGTCTAGGAGCTGATCTGATTCGCCTCACGATTTCTCGCCATCTACTCAGATTTTCGGAATTGTATGCGCATTAATTCAATGGATTGCCACTGCGGAGTCCATCTCATTCATCTCATGTTACCGTCTTCGCGGTCTAGTGATCTCCACTCTGAGTCACCGAAACGTCTCGAGACGTATCCAAAGTATTTAAGGATGCACGTTTGGATACGATCCATTAGACGCTTTTTGATGTTGAGTTCTTGACGTATCAAGGTGTCAGTGTGAAACTTCACGATACTTAAACATTTTTCTCCAGCATCACATTTCCAGACTGTCTATATTTCGCGAATCATCCACGTCTCAACAGCGTATAGGAACAAAGAAAAAACCAGTGTGTATATAAAGCTTATAAACGCCGAAATGTTGAACTGCTTCTTCAACAAATGCTTTTTGTTCTGAAGGTAACATAATGTATTAATACTGATGATTATATTTTAAACCTGCTAAATATTTGACCCTGTCATTTTAATTAATTAGAAATAACGTCATTACTGAGGTAACGTACGTAAATCGAGTGAACTAACCTAATTTATTATAAATACATCAGAAAAACATTCGTTCCTTAAAATTAGGTTTTTATTCGAATAGCTGTCTCATTTTCCTGTAGGTAGGTAGCCATGAATTAAATAAGGTTGATGTTATAAATACTTGCTATTTATCATATGAACCCCGAAATGAGTGTATTGTCTTACGGTATTCCTATCAAATCTAAATTAATGTCAGTGTGTCTCTCTTCCAAGTGTAACAACAGTACCTACGTATTTGTACCAGTTTATCACGATGAGCAAATTCGGGTGTTTTTGTCTCATAGTGAACTTAATTTTAGGATACCTTAATAGGTACCAATTTGATTTATTTTTCTTCTACTCTTGTTTTTCTTTTCTTTCTATCTCATTTTTGTAGTCACATCCTATTTCATTTTCTTTCTTTTCTTTATCTTCTATTATTGGTATCACTAATTTTGCTTTCAGTTTAGGTTCTACTAAATGAAAGCAAAACGAACAAACCACTGTAAAAATTCTGCAGTGGAACGTAATATTTTTTTAATGCATTCTGTTATTTTCCATATTTTACTACAGTGGTCAGTGTTCAGTTCTCTTCGGAACTGTGACTCGTGGTGGTCAACAAAATGGTCCTCTTATTTTAACACCCTTAATTGAAAATGGAAGAGCTAGAACAGCCAAGAAACTATCTGAAGTAGACCCGAGTCTGTTTGCTGGCGTAAACAGTCACGCTGCGTACTTCACTGTTGATAAAATACGTAAATGGAACCTCTTCTTCTGGTATTTTCCCGCGCAAGGTGTGGATTTAGGAACTACACCGCTGGTTATCTGGCTACAAGGAGGACCTGGTGCTTCTTCTTTATTTGGCTTGTTTGGAGAAATAGGACCTTTACAAGTTGTCAATGGATCAGGTAGCTACTTATATTTACTTACTTATTTTCTCCTATCAACTGTCTCTTCGCTTGTTATCTACGGTTATCATTGGGCGACCACCGGTTACAAAATATTATTCAGACCGAGACAAAAATGAATCCTATAACTGGATAACACTTTAGCATAACGACATAGAAACAACAATGAATTTACCATTAATATCGTTTTCATTAATTTCTTAAAAAGTAACATACGTTTATGTTTTTAATAGTTCACAAAATGAATTTCACATGGGGTTCCAGCTACTCGCTTCTGTTTATTGACAATCCAGTAGGAACTGGCTTTAGCTTCAGCGAGGGAGGACAATACGTTGACAATGAGCACACAGTGAGTACCTACCTAGTGATATTTTCGGGATCACCTATGGACCTATGTTCTGACTACTCATGGACAATAATTAATCACAATTCCTCATCACAGGTGGGCCAGTGTCTTCTAAGCTTCTTACAACAATTTCTTCAAGTGTTCCCGGAATTAAGGAAAGCACCTCTATTCTTAGCTGGTGAATCATACGCTGGCAAATACATTCCCGCTTTTGGACATTACATACATCACAGTAAAGATAAATCAGAGCCGATTAACTTGAGAGTCAGTGAAATGATAATATTATGAAATTATTGCTCATTTTATGTGAACCTCATTTTGTACTATCATTCTTTTTTGTGTGCTATGTAGGGCCTGTCGATCGGCGACGGATGGATAGATCCCCCGACAATGCTACACTTCTCTAAGTGGGCACTACAATTGGGCCTCATAGACCACAAGCAAGCGAAAAATATAAACAAGCTGGAATCAGAGGCTAGAAAGAACTGGAGACAACATAATGTCTCCGCTTATACAGAGGTCAGTAAACTTGAAATAATATTTCATTCATTTTAAGACGGTTCACAAAAAACACAAAATGTCCAAAGTTAAGTAAAGTTTAAAATCGATTTTATAACATTAAACATGATCATTACTTTTTAAAATTACATTTTAAATAAAATAAAATAAAAACTTTTTATTTCAGATTTAAAAATCCATAGAATGTTAGTACAGTAAAACTTATGAAACTAGTGTTAGTAAGTACTTAATAACTTATTTCCTAATGTGGGTATTAACCCAGTGCTGAACGTAACGCGTATCTAGCCTATCGGCAATAACAGCCAGGATGCTGTTGGTGCTGGCGCGCAACCTGCAGAGCGCCGCAGCGCATCGTTTGCGGAGTACGGCGTGGAAGCCGTCAACGTGTGCGTCCGCGAACATGCCCGACGCACTGCACCAGCGCGGCAGCCCCAACAACGCCCTGAACGCATTGTTATATTGGACGCGCAGGGCGCTGAATGATCGTTGCGTATAAGAGATTTTACTCCCGAATATTTTATTTGTGATCTAGAGTTTTTGGTACCAATATAATCTAATGTTATTGATTACAGAATACATACAAAGCTTTAGAAATGATTATTATAGCTGCACCCGTTGATATATATAATTATATGAATGGTGAGGTCACTCAGTCAACTTCGCCACTTATTAGTTCAATAGAATCATTTTTAAACAAGCCAGAAGTCAAAAGCGCACTTCATGTCAAAGAGAAGACGTTTTCTATATTTAATATGAGTGTATTCGACGGGTTACGAAGGGATGTATTTCAGACCGTTAAACCTTGGCTGGAGGAATTGGTGGAGCATTATGGAGTCATGTGTTACAAGTAAGTTTGGAGAAGATTCAGTAGATGTTTTTTAATTAGTAGGATCAAGCCTCATGGTCTGAAAACCATACTGAATCCACTTCTTGTTGACCTCCAGTGGCCAGCTAGATATGGTGGTACCTTACGGGCTGTCAATTCGTACGTACAGAAGCCTGAAGTGGTCCGGAAGACAAGACTACCTCGACGCTGAGAGAGAACATGTATACGACGAAGACAATAGTTCGAAAATTAATTCGTGAGTAAAGCGCATATATTATTATTATTACGTATAGGCTGGCTAAGGATCGAATACAAGATTATAAAATCATGAAAAATGTACATACAATTAATGTGGACTTTGAGAGCCTGAAACAGATAATTACTGAATCTTTTCAGAACTTGTTTTTCAGATTCAGCAATTATCTGAAACAGATAATTGCTGAATCTTTTCAGAACTTGTAGATGTCTAAAATTCCTACTTGCCTGTAATTTTACCGCCAGCCACACGCTAAATATCGGAACACAGTAGTTTAGCTTGAATATATCAACAGGTGAACACTGCTCTTAAAAATATAAGAGCTCTCTTAGCTACATTTAATGAATAGATACCTGTATGGAGACACGGTACGGGGAAGAGACTGCCAATTTAGTTTACATGCAACTAATAGGTGATATCGGTGACTGTTTCAGTTTCGTGAAGACAAGCGGTAACTTCATGGAGGCGATGGTGGTCGGCGCGGGACATATGGTGCCTACGGACAAGCCACGCGCTGCCAAGCAGCTTATCGACATGTTTATCAATAGATACAAATAAATACGAAAAAAAGAAAGTCACCGGGCATTTGACGTTCCGTAAAATCTTTGACACTAATGTGTAAGAAGAAGAAAACTGTTTTAAACCATAAAAGTCATAATTAATTTCAAGTGAACATCTCAAAATAAATTGTGCATAAATTATAAACTTCTTACACCCTTCCAAATGTGCCTTAATCAATACGTTTAAAAAATATATTTTTATAAAACTGTATATTCAAACTTGTGTCTAAAATCATATGAATATTATTAATGCAGAGGTTTAATCTCCAAAGGAGGCCTGCACCTTCAATTAAATGAGAGATTCTTACTAGGGCAGAAATTCAAAATAAGTTTAACATAATAGAATTTAAGAAAATGTAGTGTATTTAGAAAGTTATTTATTTATTTTTTGTAATTTTCTAGCACGAAGTATAAGGCTTCTTTAATTTTATTATTTATTTATTATTAAATGCTTTGATCCTTGGGTACTTTTGATGTGTGTAAATTTAATTCTTTTTAGGGTTCCGTTGCCAAATGCAAAAAACGGAACCCTTATAGATTCGTCATGTCTGTCTGTCTGTCTGTCCGAATATGTCACAGCCACTTTTTTCCGAAACTATAAGAGCTATGCTGTTGAAACTTGTTAAGTAGATGTATTCTGTAAACCGCATTAAGATGTTCACACAAAAATAGAAAAAAAAAAACAATAATATTTAATTTCATAAACATAAGCCTTATGCATAAACCGTGAATACCTGCAGGTTTGTACGGAACCCTCGGTGCGCGAGTCCGACTCGCACTTGGCCGGTTTTTTATTAGTACACGCACCTAAACATTTCAGGAGTTTGGCAACCGAAATTTAATACTATTGGACCTATATATATACAATGAAATACCGTGTAGGTCCAAATATGTGAATATAAACGAGGCAAAATGAGTATAAAAAGATCGTAGCAGATCGAATTCCGTAGGTTCTGCCTACCCGTATGGAAAATATTATAAAGTATTTTTTTGTTATAAAACGTCTGTAACAGACTGAATAATGTTTTTAGCGAAAAGGAAATTGGAATAACTGCAAGTAATTTTTCTATGGGATTTTTGTAATTATTAACTATAGCTTCTGCCCGCGACTTCGTCCGCGTTAAATTTCTTGCTCCCCCGACCTTTCCCGTCGCGTCGAATCGCCTACCCGTGAGATTTTTCCCGTTTTTGCAACATTTTTCATTACTGCTCCGTTCCTCTTAAATGTAGCGTGATGTTATATAGCTTATAGCCTTCCTCAATAAATAGGCTACCCAACACAAAAATATTTTTTAATTCAGATCAGTAGTTCCTGAGATTAGCGCGTTCAACTAAACAAACATACAAACAAACTCTTCAGCTTTATAATATTAGTATAGATTTATTGGACATAACAAGTTCTGTCAGGTCAACTAGTATTTTTAGATGAGTCACCAACCAAATTGGAGCATACATAATAATATTTGATTGTCATCAGCCCGTTTTAAATTGTAGAAGAGTGTAACTATTCAATCGATCGTTGGGGGGTATCTGCCTACTTAAGCTATGCTTGCGCGTTGTAGGTGTAGCGGCATCTACACCGCCACATACGAACTACGCATCTCACTGACGTCAAGCAAAATCCTGAATCGCGCAAGGAGAGTTTACCGCGCAACTAACAAATTTACAACGTCCCGACATCTATCGTCGGACAGTTGCACACTATACACGATACCCGTCTGGTCGGAAGATCCATCCTTTTTACTGAGGTTGAGTGAACTTTACACCCTCTTCCTCATACCTCCAACCAGGAATCTGCGTGAGGATGGCCAATACAATAGTTTTCTGTCAGCAACGGTCGTTGCTTTATCGAGACATTGTACCAAACCGCAGCCCTATACAAGCAACTCTCAACGCATTTTCATACAATTCCATGACATGACAAGATAACAATTGACTACAAAACAAAAGCACTACATGTATACGAGTTAAGTAAAGTCATCATCCAAAAGGCAGTTTTGCTCGCTCACCCATCTCCATTACCAACTGACGCAATCTCCCTCATGTGCGACGCGTCGGATACATGCAACGGAGCAGTGCTACAGCAACGTGTGAATCAGAAATAAATACCCCTTTAGCAATTTGTCGAAGAAATTCTCTAACACACAACAGCAAAATGTGTGCGCATGGATTGAGGAGCCATTTAGTAGTCAGTTAGCCGATTTTGTAGGCCAGATCCTGAAATTTGTAGTAAAACCCATACATTTTAGGACGTTTTAGGTGACTCCTCAATTCAGCCAGAAGAAAAGAAAAGCCACCTTAGAGCTCGAAAACTAGCCGAAGGATATTTTTGAAAATATGGTAGGAGTTAGTAGTGTTCATGTCATACGTAATCTGTACAAGAAAAATAGGTTTTGTACGGCTGAATTTGAGCCCAAAGATTTGGACAAATTAGCACAACCACAAGACTACTATCATATGGAGTTTTACTTTAAGAGGCAGTATTACAGAAGGGCTTGTGGCTAAGTAGCAACAGCCGCACGGGTTGATCGTTCAGGTTAAGCTACGCTTGCCGCGGTTGGTCCGTGGATGGGTGACCATCTTTACATACCAAGACCCTTCCATGCCTCGAAAAGCACGTTAAGCCGTTGGTAACGGCTGTTTTTCGTAGAACTTAGACGGTCGTTACGGGTCGTCAGAAGCCTAAAAGTCTGACAGCCAGTCTTATCAAGGGGTATCGTATTACCCAGTAACTGGGTTGTAGAATAGGCAGTCGCTCCATGTTTAATACTGGTACTCAGCTGCATCTGGTTAGACTGGTACCGACCCCCAACATAGTTGAGAAAAGCCTAGGCAGATGATGATGGAGTTTCACTTTAATACCTACCAAGAGCTTAAGTGGTTATAGTATTTATAGAAGTAGTTAGTTTTAATAATAATAAATCATGTACTTTCAGCTTACAGAGACCCACAGACAGAATAACAATTGTATTAATAAACAAAACTAAAAATTATGTTAGTATCACTTATTAGCACTATGTTTTGCGCGTTTCGGTGGCAATTGTTCGCGAAAGCGGCGGAATACCCTGTTGCCAATAGCTTTCTTTCATCACCTGATGCAAGTAGCATGTTGGTATGCGCATCACAAACGCCTTAAAGCTGGCGTTGCGATGCGACTCCAGCAGCTGCAGTCTCGGCGCATCCTTCACTTTCGCCTTTGGCACACGTACTTCACGATGTTTTCCGCGTCGCGGTCGGTGGTGTATTGGCGACGGGAAATGTATGTACACCGTCGTATTCGACTTCACAGCACGCAGTTTTTCGCTACTAACTAATTCAGTATTTAAGTAGTTCACTAAACTCAGTGACAACCCTATTTTGTGGGTGGGAAATCATCAAATGACGTCTCTCACTCTGGGTGTAGCAGAAGGGCGTGTCAGACTTTTACTGACTAAAACCCACCCGTGTCCCTTAGTTGTACTAACTAATTGAATACTTAAGTAGTTCACTTAAATCTGTGGACAACCTTGGATTGCAGAAAGACCTCAGCAGCCCTTTGAGACATTTTCGGGATGGTCAGTACGACATTGAGTACAAGAAAACAAAATAATTGTGTCGTGCTGTAAAATCTTTATTGGTAAAAGAAGCTACAGAGGTGAATCTTATTTTTCACACATCGATAATATAATTAGTGCCAACAGATATCATAATGTACATAAAATAATGAGGTCACTTTGCCTACATATTCCCATGATACGGTGCAATAAATATCAATTTATGTTTTTAATAAAATTGCTTGTATTGAAGCAGGTGGAGACAATAATCAAACCAACAAAACACAACACGCACGCTGTTGTTGCATAATTATGGGTTTCCTCGTGTGATTACCTTGCGTTGTGATCCAGCCCAAACCTCATAAATAAAAATCACTACAGACAAACAGTAACCACCAATAAGTATCATAAAAACATAATAAAAATTTGACAGTGGCAGTGGCACGTGCTCTGGTCGGATATGAGATTTACATTTCAACCCCTCTCGGAAATATATATCACTAGCATATTTCTCCATAAGACCTGTGGCTGATATCCGGAGAGTAAAGTGGTCCAAATGCGGAATCAAAACTGAGCCACGACGTAACAGTATGGTTCTATATATGCTACTATAAGGTTCCTTCAACTGGTACACTGCCATTTCGCATTGGTCGTCAGTTAGCTGCGATTGATATACCTTATAATGAGATTCAGAAATAATTGTATAGACAGACTTGTGTGGACAGTTTTTTACCTGCTTTAAACAATCAAATCTAGCTCCACAATCCCAGTGCCCATCAAACTCACTGCGATAATGCCAGTCAGTAAATAAAACCACGTGATGATTCTCTAAATCCTCTGGTTCCTTCGGTTCATAACCACGGACAGGCTGAGTTGTCACACTGCACAAGTTTGCCTGGATTGCGTAAGGAATTATAAACGATGCAAACAATAGACTCGAGAAAATGAGTGTCTGTGGCCATCCAGGTGCGGTTCGCCTTACAGCATTTTTATTCAATAAATAGCCAAATACAACAAGAATGTTGTAGGATATGTCTTTTCGTGTACGAAATATTGATAAAAATATAGCCACCACACTGAAAATTACAAACAGGAAGCTGACTAGAGTACAAGTCTGAGAAGACTGATATAAAACTGCAACCCATTGCTCTAAATAATTAGAGTGAGCAACTATATAAATCAGATGATCTATAAGCATTGGGTAACTGTATGAAACGTTTCCAAAATGATTGTAAGAGTTAATCGCGTATCCACCTACAACTCCTTCATACTCGTTGCTCGCGACTTTTTGTACCATGATAAATGTCGAGTTTATAATGAGCTTTTCATATTTGTCAAGTTTTTTAAATTCATGTAAATCAATTCTCATTTTGAATTGCTTCTCAAACAATGCAATGAAATATTGTTCAGTTCCTTTGGTACCTGTGTCGAAATTCATAAATGGCCATAGATTACGTGTTATGAATTTATATCGGCAGTTACGAATACTTCCCTTGTATAAGACAGGCAAATTTTTCTCAGTCTGGACATCAGAGCACCATGACCAAAACGTTAGATGCCCTGAATTCAAACAATGACCAGGTTTTGTGAAATTATACTTGTATATAGCATAGTCCTCACCATCGCGTAATAGTAACGAAACCTTATAAAAAATATTGTGTGTATGAAGTAGATCAGTAATGTCATGTAAAGTGTAATCTTTATAGCTTTGCAGGACAATTATGAATCTTGCTGATGGATTCCAAAATTTATCTGAGATGAATTGGCTTAGCCCATTCTCCAATTCCTGATAATCTTCACTCATCACGATATAAATCACATTGTAAATATTTCCGGGCTCCCAGAAGAATCTTCTTGAAACAAATCGTGCACCTCTTACGTCATGAAGAGCTGATAAATTTAAATCATTATTCACATTAACCAACGTAATGTCCATTAAGTGGTAATACTTCTTGTAATCTATGTCTTCTATCGTTTTAACGACACAACTGGTGAGACTTTTTGCATTATCTTGACTTTTAAAAAAAGCACTACCACTCACTAAAGACAATAGAATGTAAAAAAATACCGCTTTCATGTTTAGACGCGAATTAATCAAACAGCTTGTTTGTAGTCTGTTCCTTCATTTTCTTATACTCTTTATACAATATACAAAATATAGGTACCATTTTGGTTTTATTGTATCATTTAAATCATTTATCACATTTATTCTTTTCGCCAGCCGTCATTATTATCATTGTTGAAATCCTTAATGCTTTCAATTCATCGAATGAAATATGGAAACACCGTTTTACGAATTAAACACAATAGGCATTTAGCCACTATACATCACAGCACATTACCCCGTTTTTGACAACGGTTAAAGAAACACGGAAGCGAACAGTCCTCAGAGAACTAACACCAGATTCTGAGAAGTCGCTAAAGAAACAGGAGTACCAGCTCTGCGGAGACCACACACCGTCATTGCGTTTTCCAGGAACACCAGGGTTGTCCAGCTACGGCTCGCGGCGTCTTATATCTTCTATCGCTGCCCCCAACAAGTTCACTACACAGATCTTCACACGACTGTAGCCAGCTCAAAATGAAAGCGCGGATTTTTTTGTGGTTTTTGGAATGACATCTCATCATCAAGGGCTCAAATGATATACCATAGTGCTCGATGGTACGATTCTCCCGATCTGCTTTGACTTTTGGTATCTCGGTTCACTCGTGCAAAGCGATGGCGAAGTAGATCAGACGGTTCAGCACAGAATTAACACTGGATGGATGAAATGGCGGCAGATCATGTGAACAACTTGCGACTCCCCCATCCTCCTTAAACTTAAGGGAAAGATATATAAAACCATGGTCAGACCTGCTATCTTGTATGAGTCAGAATGTTGAGCCACAAAAGGGATGAATGAAAGGCAGTTTGAGTAGTTTGTGCCTACCCAAATGTCCTTTCTTTGGTATTGTCGTCGAATCGTTGAGCTCCTTAAGTTCCGAGTTGAGTTGTACGATAATTGACAAATGCGTGCACTGCCTGGACAGGTCCACTCAAATCTGTGTGGTTCTTTCCTCAAAAGATCATTTCAGACACCGATCTACATTGTCATCAAATAATCTGACCGACAAAATTGTATCCGTTTCTCTTTTTTTTACGTACACATTGACATTGATAATTTTATATATACAATGACATGAATATTTACTTAGTAAAGTATCATATTGTTTTAATTATTATGAATGTGAAGACTATGTGGGCCTTTTTTTATTTTGTTTTCTTTCTTTCTCAGTAATCATGATCGGCTGGCTCGGCTGGGCAGCGTTTGGGAAGCTACGCAATATCTTCTCGTCCCACATACCGCAGTGTCTCAAGACGAAAGTCTTTGACCAGTGTGTGTTGCCAGTGATGACATATGGCACTGAGACGTGGTCGCTCACAATGGGCCTTATTAGAAGGCTGAAAGTAACCCAAAGAGCAATGGACAGGGATATGCTTGGAGTTTCCCTAGGCGATCGAATCAGAAATGAAGAGATCCGTAGGAATACCAAGGTAACCGACATAGCCCGAAGAATTGCCAAACTTAGGTGGCAGTGGGCAGGGCACATTGCTCGCAGAACAGATGGCCGACGGGGCCGAAAGGTTCTGGAGTGGCGACCGCGTATCGGGAGACGTAGAGTTGGAACGCCTCGAACAAGGTGGACCGATGACCTTGTGAAGGCCGCAGGAATCCGCTGGATGCGAGAAGCACAAAACCGGTCGAAGTGGCGGAGCTTGGGGGAGGCCTATGTCCAGCAGTGGACGTCTTTCGGCTGAAATGATGATGATGTGATGAATCATGATCTGGCAGTTTGAGTAATTTATTTGGCCTACCCAAATGTCCTTTCTTTGGTATTGTTCGTCAAAGCGTTGGGCTCCTTATGTTCCGAGTTGAGGTAAACGATTAGTGACAAATGCTTGCACTGACTGGACAGATCCACTCAATCTGTGTGGTTCTTTCCTCAAAAGACCATTTCAGACACCGCTCTATATGGTCATCAAATGATCTGTCCAACAAAATTATATCCGTTTCTTTTTTTTTATATACACATTGACATTGATAAATTTTTATATATACAATGACATGAATATTTACTTTGTAAAGTATCATATTGTTTTAATTATTGTGAATGTGAAGACTATGTGGGTCTTTTTTTATTTTGTTTTCTTTCTTTCTCAGTACTCATGATCTGGCAGTTTGAGTAATTTATGTGGCCTACCCGAATGTCCTTTCTTTGGTATTGTTCGTCACAGCGTTGGGCTCCTTATATTCCGAGTTGAGCTAAACGATTCGTGACAAATGCTTGCACTGACTGGACAGGTCCACTCAATCTGTGTGATTCTTTCCTCAAAAGACCATTTCAGTCATCAAACTACATGGTCTTCACATGTTGTGACCAATATTATGTCTGGACTTTTAAAAGAGACTGTGACCTCTGAGTTTGTTTCGGCCTTTCTTCTCAGAGTAGTCAGTTAGGAAACGCCAAACTCATCTAGTTTAAAAAAATATCATTGACATGTAAAAGTGTTTGTACAAACCTACTTACAGAAATAAAATCATTTATCAGTTATTTATCACGAAATATTTTAAGAGATGAGATGAGTAAAGAAGAAACAATGGCAAAAAAATATATATATCTAAATGTTTATATTTTACGTAATTATTATAATTTTAAAACTCCTTGAGATAGTTTGCATGAAACCTTCATCATTCATCATCATTTCAGCCGAAAGACGTCCACTGCTGGACATAGGCCTCCCCCAAGCACCGCCACTTCGACCTGTTCTGTGCTTCTCGCATCCAACCTATTCCTGCAGCCTTCACCAGGTCATCGGTCCATCTTGTGGGAGGCCTTCCAACGCTCCGTCTTCCAGTAAGCGGTCGCCACTCCAGAACCTTCCGACCCCATCGGCCATCCGTTCTGCGAGCAATGTGCCCTGCCCACTGCCACTTAAGTTTGGCAATTCTTCGGGCTATGTCGGTTACCTTGGTATTCCTACGGATCTCTTCATTTCTGATTCGATCGCCTAGGGAAACTCCAAGCATATCCCTCTCCATTGCTCTTTGGGTTACTTTCAGCCTTCTAATAAGGCCCATTGTGAGCGACCACGTCTCAGTGCCATATGTCATCACTGGCAACACACACTGGTCAAAGACTTTTGTCTTGAGACACTGCGGTAAGTGGGACAAGAAGATATTGCGTATCTTCCCGAACGCTGCCCAACCGAGTCGGATTCGACGATTGACCGCTTTCTCGAAGTTGGACCTACCTAACTGGACAGTCTGTCCTAGGTCCACGTATTCGTCCACAACTTCGAGTGTAACGCCTCAGATCTTCATTGGAGTGGATATCACCCCAGTATTGGACATGACTTTTGTCTTGTCCATGTTCATCCTAAGACCCACTCTTTCGGAAGCTCTACTGAGGTCATCGAACATTGTACTGAGGTCCTCCATAGTCTCAGCCATGACTACTATATCGTCGGCAAATCGAAGGTGAGTGATGTACTCGCCATTGATGTTGATGCCAGCCCCTTTCCAGTCCAGAACCTTGAAGACATCCTCCAGTGCGGCGGTGAACAGTTTCGGAGAGATGACGTCTCCCTGTCTCACCTAAAACCTTTACTCCCTATTTTATAAATGACCCGCCTGACGCGGCGAGGGCGGCGAGCGGCACGGGCGCGGCCACATGGCGTCGGGGCTGGGGCGCCTCGTCTATAATGTGTCGAGCGGTGTGTTTGTGTAGCTGTCCAAATGCCACACACAGCGTCTAATTGTACATCTAAGGATTGTACTCTTCTGTCTTCTGTACAATTTGCCGAACAATATGGATGTTGTCTATGGGTTTTTCTTTTCACCTAACTTGGATAGCAGCACTTTTCCGTTCGGTAGTTTTGTCTGTAAAAGGTCATTGTGTAATAAGTATGTAGTTATGTTAATCTACCAATTCAGTATGTGTACCTAGTTAACCAAAACCTGTCGACAGCCCTGGAGTGTAGGAAGACCGCAGCACTTTGATTCGGCTTTAGGGATGGTCGTAGTTTTACGGTGTGTAAGACTTTCAGGATAATAAAATAATAGATATTTACCGTGCTGTAAAATCTTTATTGGTAAAAGTAGCTACAGAATTGCATCACATAAATCATTCATCAATACTATTGGCAACAAATATCACAATGTAAGTACATACATAATAAATAATAAGGTCACCAAGTCACTCTATTCCCATGAAATAGTGGGTAAGGACCTAATCAGTTAGTGTTTAAAATTGTTTTTTTATTAAAACCGTGCTTGTAATGAAGCAGGAGAAGAAAATCATCAAAACATTAATACACAACACGCATGTTGTAGTTCCATTATTATGGATTTCCTCGTGTGAGCACCTTCCGTTGGGATCCAGCCCAAACCTCATAAATAAAAATCACTAGAGACAAACAATAACCACCAATAAGTATCATAAAAACATAATAAAAATTTGACAATGGCAGTGGCACGTGCTCTGGTCGGTACTGAGATTTACATTTCAACCACTCTTGGTCATTTAGATCTTTAGTATATTTCTTCATGACGCCTGTGGTTGATACCTGAAGACTAAAGTGATCCAGATGCGGAATCAAAACTGAGCCACGACGTAAAAGTATGGTTCGGTATATGCTTTTATAAGGTTCCTTCAACCGGTACACTGCCATTTCACATTGGTTATCAGTTAGCTGTCGTTGATAAACCTTATAATGAGAGTCTGAAATAACGGTAAAGAGAGACTTGTGTGGACAGTTTTTGACCTGCATTAAACAATCAATTCTTGATCCACAATTATAGTGCTGAGCAAATTCATTGCGAAGGTGCCAGTTAGTTAATGAAATCACGCGATGATTTTCTAAATCCTCTGGTTCCTTCGGTTCATAACCACGGACAGGCTGAGTGGTCACACTGCACAAGTTTGCTTGGATTGCGTAAGGAATTATAAACGATGCAAACAATAGACTCGAGAAAATGAGTGTCTGTGGCCATCCAGATGCGGTTCGCCTGACAAAATTTTTATTCAATAAGTAACCAAATACAACAAGAATATTGTAGGATACATCTTTTCGTGTCCGAAATATTGATAAAAATATAGCCATCACACTAAAAATAACAAAGAGAAGGCTGACTACAGTACAAGTCAGAGAAGACTGATATAAAACTGCAACCCATTGCTCTAAATAATTAGAGTGAACAACTATATAGCTCATGTGATCTATAAACACTGGGTAACTGTATGAAACGTTTCCAAAATTATTGTGAGAGTTAATCGCATATCCTCCAACAACTCCTTCAAATTCATTATTCGCGACTTTTTCTACCATGATCAGGTTCGAGTTACTCATGAGTTTTCCATATTTATCAAGTTTTTCAAATTCGTGTAAATCAATTCTTACATCGAATTGCTTTTCAAATAATGTAATGAAATATTGTTCGGTTCCTTTTGTGCTTGTGTCAAAGTTCATGAATGGCCATAGATTACGTGTTATGAATTTATACCGGCAGTTACGAATACTTCCCTTGTATAAAACAGGTAGTTTTTTCTCAGTCCGGAAATCAGAGCACCATGACCAAAACGTTAGTTGACCAGTATTCAAACAATAACCAGGTTTTGTAAAATTATACTTGTATATAGCGTAGTCTCCACCATCACGTGATATTAACGAAACTTTGTGAAATATATTGTATGTATGAAGTAGTTTGGTAATGTCATGTAAAGTGTAATCCTTATAGCTTTGCAGGACAATGATGAATCTTGCTGATGGATTCCAAAATTTATCTGAGATGACTTGACTTAGGCCATGCTCTAATTCTTGATAATCTTCACTCATCACGATATAAATTACATTATAAATATTTCCGGGCTCCCAGAAAAATCTTCTTGAAACAAATCGCGCACCTTCTACGTCATGAAGGGCTGATACATTTAAATCATTATTCACATTAATGACCGTAATATCCATTAAGTGGTAATACTTCTTGTAATCAATGTCTTCTGTCAATTTTACGACACAACTGGTGAGCAATTTTGCGTTAACTGGAGTTTTAAAAAAAACACTACCACTAACCAAAGCAGAAAGAAAGAACCAGAGAATGTAAAAAAGTACCGTTTTCATTTTTAGACACGAATTAATCGAACAGCTTGTTTGTAGTTTGTTCCTTCATTTTCTGATACTCTTTATGAAATAAACGATAGAGGTAGTGTTCCATACTGATTTTAATTTAAAACATAAATCATGTTGGTTCTTTTTACCAGCTGTCAATGAGTTAGTATTGTTAAAACCCTTAATGCTTTCAATTTATCGAATGAAATATGGAATCACCGGTTTACGAATTAAATAAACACAATAGGCACATATTGCTCTTAAAACGATCCGTTTATAAACACACATATCAACTCATTTCAAAACTTTTGTTAACCTAAAATTTTACAAATCTATAAATCGATAGATATACTATCGATTTATAGAGAAGATAGAAAAAAAAACATGATAGTGCGTAGCGTGCCTGTATATGCGTGAGTGTGTGGGGCGATGCGGGCATGTTTGTTTGTGTATGTAAACTGATTTGAATGCTCAAGAAAGGTTTAATGGGATCGCGAGTCGGGGTGAGGTTGAGTGCCTCTCATTACTCATTGAGTACAAATTGTGTTACGAAATAGTTGTGAGAATTTGCTCTGCTTGTCGTAGTTGACGGACAGTAGCCTTGGCTTAAGATTCTGCGACAGCCCACTAAGCTAAATAGCCCATGAACATGCAAGTGGGCCTTAATAAATTATAAACAACTTTTTGCGTTTTAGGATCTGTATTTTGGTTTTTTGCAGCAGACTTCCGTAATAAAAGTAATTTTTCACTTTTTAATGTTATTTTTTTTTTTTAGTCAATTGTGTTTTTTTTTTCACTTTTTTATGGTACCCGGTCTAATTCGTATACCACTACTGGCCAGGTCAATAGCAGTGCCAAGAAGTACTAGAATAATAATATCATCACGATAAACGAAACCAGGGTCGCACGCAAGAGTTCGCACGACGGTGCTCCGCCCAGGCAGGACACACCTCCACCGTATGTTCCACCGTGTGAAGACTTGGCCTTAAACTATATTTATAGTACATATCAAGATTTGTTATAACATCTTCTTTTTCTTTTCGCCTAATTTTGACAGCAGCACTTTTCCAATACTAACACATTTTGTAGTCTGAAATAAAAATAAATAATAATAATAAGGGAATAGATCATGTTAGGATTAAAGAAACACTTACTGCAGTCACTGTAGTCATTTGATGATTTCCCATCTCAAAAAAAGGGCTTAAATACATTTGCCATCCCTATATTAACATACTCATTCGGAGTGATTAAATGGACAAAAACAGACACAGAACAATTAGAACGAATCACACGCACCACCTTTACAAAACAAAACAATTTACACCCTAAATCTGCAATATTACAACTTACTATCAAAAGATCAATTGGATGGAGAAGCTTGATAGACATCCAGCACCTTTGGAGGAAGCAAGACTGTCGACTAAAAACATTTTTTCACTCAAAATTTTGCACTAGTAATATTCATAAAGCCATAGTTCAAAATGATGTTAACTACACCCCACTCAACTTTAATGAACAGCTAGATACTCCACAAATTACTAGCGATGACTCGCAGAAACAAAAGATTGAGGACTGGAAGAAAAAGGTACTTCATGGCCGACATCCCCATGATCCAGAACAACCCCATGTGAATCAGGTAGCCTCAAATATATTTCTTAAAATAGGCAATCTATTCCTCGAAACTGAAGGCTTTATAATTGCAATACAAGACCAGATTATGAATACAAATAATTATAGAAAATTCATCATCAAAGATCCATCAATAATAAATGATAAATGTCGCAAGTGTCACATTCAACAAGAAACAATTCAGCACATTACAGGAGCTTGCACAACTCTCACACAGACAGACTACACACATGACACAATCAGGCAGCAAATGTGATTCATCAAAAATTACATTTGTTGCCTGATTGTTCAAGACACAAACACTCCTTACTACAATTACACACCACAAACTATCCTAGAAAATAATTCACATAAACTTTATTACGACCGCGCTATTCTCACCGATAAGACAATTCACTACAATAGACGGATATAACCCTACAAGATAAAATAAATAAAGTTACTTACCTAATAGATAGAGAAAACAGCAAATATGCAGAACTCAAAGACGAAGTAACTAGAATATGGCGCGAACAAAAAGTTTATGTGGTTCCTATAGTCCTCTCCGCAACAGGCGTCATCCCAAATCACCTTCTCTATAGCCTTAAATTAATAAATCTAAAAGAAACCCTCTATATCACCCTACAAAAAGCTGCAATTTTAAACAAATGTCGCATTGTCAGAAAGTTCATGCAAATTGATGAAAACGAAGTAGCTCCTCACCACAACACATCATAAACACAATACACCAAACGCTGCATTTACTTGGCTTCGGTCCGTAAATGTTGCAAAAACCAGCCAAACCGTTGAGAAGAAAAAACACTCGACAAAAATAATAATAATTTTCCCATTAGTATCTATGCCTACGTAGTTATTTTTATCTGGCATGCCATGCGATGATGGGAAGAGACCAGATGAAATGACCATAATGCCTTGGAAGTTAGGTTGTCCTTTGGTGTGGGATGCAACATGTGTCGACGACACCCTAGCGCTATCCCATCTTCTTATCTAAATTTGAAACCCTAGAGCCATCGAGTCCGAGTGCCCACAAAGTATTCCGAGACATTTTAATCATTTTTATTGATTAAAAAATGTGGGTACAAATTATCTATCCTAAACAAAAAACACAATGTACAAGTATTCGGGTAATAAAAAGATAGAGTAAACGGTGATATCTGGGCTAGTATTAACTGTGTGTAACTAACACTCGTCACGTGACCAGAGAACCTGGCCTATATTTTGGCCAAAGAATCAGCATTGCCATACAATGTGGCAAAGCTGCCAGCAGTTTTTGCATCTTTCCTGTTGACAACAATGCAGACGAATACATGTACATATTTTTTTAAGCTTAAATTTAAAATTCTGTAAATACTATATTGTAAGATATTGAATTAAAACGTAAATTTATCAAATTAAATTTCAATTTAAAAGAACTATCGGTTTCTCACTAAACTTCAACTATATTGACAGTGACAGTGACCCTGACTGCTGAGACTGAGGTCGTGGGTTCGATTCCCACCCAGGACAAATCTTTGTGTGATGAGCACGATCATTTGTTCTGTGTCTGGGTGTAATTTATCTATAATATGCATGTATTTAGAAATATATAAGTATGTTTATCAGTTGTCTGGTTGCCATAGTACAGGCTCTGCCTAGTTTGGGATCAGATAACGGTGTTTGGTTGTCCTAAGATATTTACTTTACTAAAAACTGTCGACAGGCCTGAATTGCAGGAAAACCCCAGCCCTTGGAGACGGTTTTAGGGATAGCCGTAGTTTTTCGGTTAGTAAGGCATTGTGATCAAGATGGCCCTGGAAGCGGATGCGTGGAAGGATTTGGCGGAGGCCTTTGCTCAGCAGTGGAACAGCGTAGGCTAATAAAAAAACCGGCCAAGTGCGAGTCGGACTCGCGCACCGAGGATTCCGTACAAACCTGTAGGTATTCACGGTTTATGCATAAGGTTTATATTTATGAAATTAAATGTTTTCTTTTTCATTTTTATATTTCACTTGATTGAATTAAAGGTAAATTGCGGTTTACGATTTATGACGTATTAAAAAAAAACTTACTAGGTCTCGTTCAAACCAATTTTCGGTGGAAGTTAACATAGTAATGTACATCATATATTTTTTTTAGTTTTATCATTCTCTTATTTTAGAAGTTACAGGGTGCCCCGGACACACATTTTACCACTTTGGAAGTGTCTCTCGCGCAAACCATTCAGTTTAGAAAAAAAATATAGTAGAAACCTCAATATCATTTTTAAATACCTATCCATAAATATCCCACACGTATGGGTTTGATGAAAAAAAAATGTTGAGTTTCTAAGTATGGGGAACCCCAAAATGTATTGTTTTTTTTTTCTATTTTTGTGTGAAAATCTTAATGCGGTTCACAGAATACATCTACATACCAAGTTTCAACAGCATAGCTCTTACAGTTTCGGAAAAAAATGGCTGTGACATACACGGACAGACAGACATGACGAATCTATAAGGGTTCCGTTTTTTGCCATTTGGTGCCCTAAAAAGGACATTGTGGAGAAGAAAATAACAGATATACACCGTGCTGTAAAATCTTTATTGGTGAAAGAAGTAAAAGATGTGTATCACATTATTCATTCATCAATCATTTGTGCCAACAGAAATCACAATATAAGTACATAATAATAAATGAGTCACCTTAATCCCATAAAATGGTGGATAGTGACAATTAATGTTTAAAATCGGTGTTTCTATGAAAACTGTGCTTGTAATCAAGAGAAGAAAATCACCGATAAATTAATACGCAACACGCACGTTGTAGTTCCATTATTATGGGTTTTCTCGTGTTATATATACATCTTATAATATCTTGCGTTGTGATCCAGCCCAAACCTCGCAAATAAAAATAACTACAGACAAACAGTGACCACCAATAAGTATCATAAAAACATAATAAAAATTTGACAGTGGCAGTGGCACGTGCTCAGGTCGGTAATGAGATTTACATCTTAACCACTCTCGGAAGTTTGTTTCTTCAGCGAACTTTTGCATTACACCTGTAGCCGATAACTGAAGACCAAAGTGTTCCAAATATGGAATCAATACAGATCCACGACGTAAAAATATGGTTCTGTAAATACTACTATAAGGTTCCTTAAACCGATATGTTGCCATTTTGCATTGATCGTCGGTCAACAGCCATTGATAGACTTTGTAATGAGCATCTGAAATTAAAGTATAAAGAGATTTTTGTGGACTATTTTTAACCTCCAATAAACAATTAAGTCTAGTTCCACAATCAATGGCATCCAATTCAATGTGAGGCTGCCAGTCACTATATAAAACTGCGTGATAATTCTTTAAATCCGCTGGTTCTTTCGGTTCATAACCACGGACCGGCTGAGTTATCACACTGAACAAGTTTGCCTGGATTGCGTAAGGTATTATAAAAGCTGTAAACAATAGACTCGAGAAAATGAGTGTCTGTGGCCATCCAGATGCGGTTCGCCTAACAGCATTTTTATTCAGTAAATAACCTAATACTACAAGAATATTGTAGGATACATCTTTTCGTGTACGAAATATTGATAGATACATAGCCGCTAAACTGAAACTTACAAACAGGATACTTATTACAATACAAGTCCTATGAGACTGATATAAAACTGCAACCCATTGCTCTACATAGTTAGAGTGAGCAACTACATAAAACATGTGATCTATTAAAAACGGGTAACAGTATGAAATGTTTCCATGATTCTCCCGCGTGTTAATCGCGAATCCCGCCACCGCTCCTTCATATTCGTTGTTCGTGACTTTTTGTACCATGATCATTGTGTAGTTATTCAAGAGTTTCCCATATTTGTCTACTTTGCCAAATTCTTGTAACTCAATTATTACACCGAATTGCTTCTCAAACAATGAAAAGAAATGTTGTTCAGATCCTTGTGTACTTGTGTCGAAGTTTGTGAACGGCCATAAATTACGTGTTATGATTTTATATCGGCAGTTTCGAATACTTCCCTTGTATAAGACAGGTAGATTCATCTTAGAGCGGTAATCAGAGCACCATGACCAAAACGTTAGGTGACCGGATTTCACACAATAACCAGGGTTTGTAAAATTGTACTTGTATATAGCGTAATCTTCACCATCACGTGATATTAACGAAACTTTGTGAAATATATTGTATGTATGAAGTAGATCGGTAATGTCATGTAAACTGTGATCCTCATAGCTTTGCAGGACTATAATGAATCTTGCTGATGGATTCCAAAATTTATCTAAGATGACTTTATTTAGCCCTTGCTCCAATTCTTTATAATCTTTAGTCATTACGATATACAGGGTTATTTGTAAAACACCGGCAACCTCTCAGGACTATGTTACTAACATCATAAGCAACAACTTTTGTTCTATGACTTTTAAAAATTCATCATATTTTAGTGCATCAGATTTTCAAACAAAAATAAAAATATTTAAATTGAACGCTCTAAATGTTACGGAGTCTATGCGAAGCAAAAGAAAGCGATAGTATATTAGCAAGGGGAGCGGGGTTAGGGCGGCGGGGGCGCTTGAACTTGACTTATTTACAGGCAGCCGATTATTGTATGAAAATCTGATGCACTAAAATATGATGAATTTTTAAAAGTCATAGAACAAAAGTTGTTTATTATGATGTTAATAACATAGACCTGAGAGGTTGCCGGTGTTTTACAAATAACCCTGTATACAACATTGCCAATGTTTACGGGCTCCCAAAAGAATTTTCTTGAAATGAATCGTGCACCTTGCACGTTGTGAAGGGCTGATAACTTTAAATCGCTTTTCACATTCATGATTGTTATGTCCATGTAGTTGCTGTATTTCTTGTAGTTAATTTCTTCCACCATTTTGACTACGCAACTCGTGAGACTTGCATCGTGATCTTGCTTAGATTTTAATAAAGCACTAACACTAATGAAAATACAGAAAATATTTAAAATTATTGTTTTCATTTTAAACCACACACCTTCTATTCTGAAACCTAGTTTTGAGTGAACAAAATAGAGGCACTATAGTGATTTTATGGAATAACTGAAAACATTAATCATATCGGTGCCTTTTATCAGGCACTTAATTATATTATTGTTGAATACCTTAATGCCTTCAAATCGGATCAAATGAAATCACCATTTTACTAGTTAGGCACAAAGGCTACATTTTGCTATTAAAGTGATAAACTTAATAAATTGTTCTCCTTCTTTGTTGCCACACACACACGCTCATACTACTTACTCAAAGGCGGTTTGGTTACTTTCCCAAATTGACAACTTTTTTAAATATGTCCCTCACTCTGCCTAGCCTTTTCCCAGCCTTATTGTGGTCGGCTTTTTTTTGTTTGGATGGGAAATCATCAAATGACTCTCTCGCTCACGCTCTGGGCGGAGCGGGAGGGCGTGTCAGACTTTTACTGACTAAAACCCACCCCTGTTCCTTCAGTTGCCCATGTGCCAGGGTCACGGTCAAACGACGGACAAAGACAAAGATCATGCTGTTGTGGTCGGCTTGCAGTCTTAACCGCATGCAGCCGAGTACCAGTATTTTACAAAAAAAATATACAAAATAGTTTATTTTCTTCAACAAGATTTGTACTACATAGCTAGTGATAGAAGTGTCCTTTTGTGAACACTTCACTCATCCGCAACGTAGATTTCCGCAATGTACATGAACATACAAAAATTATGCCATGTTTTATCCATTTAGTTATTCAGAAACAATAGAAATCACAATAATATTATATTGACAATTTCATAGTTCTTTTACCTGTTTTTAACCAACTTCAAAAAAAAGGAGGAGGTTATCAATTCGTCAGTTTTTTTTATTTATTTTTTTATTAGCTCATACCTTTTGACTGGGTGAACTGATTTCCGATATTAATTTGGTTCCATTCGGACAATGGGGTCCATGTGAAAACTATATAAGTCTTAAATTTGCATTAAGTATTTGCGCGACAAATGAACGAATAACGCGATTAGATTAGTGTGGGGTATCTACCATAACTAAAAAGTTTAAAATAAAAACTTTTTACAAAAAAAAAAAAACAACCGACTTCCTTAAAAAAAACACTACAAAGTCAAAAATAACTTTAATTTCGGAATTCGGTGTCTTAGGATCTGTATTAAGAGTTTTTTTGCAAACGACTTCCGAAATTAAAGTTATTTTTGACTTTGTAGTGTTTTTTTTTAAGGAAGTCGGTTGTTTTTTTTTGTAAAAAGTTTTACTTTCCAGTGACGTCTCTGTGTCTTTAGGTCTAATATTGATATTTATATCTCCTGCTGTTACTACGCTTTTTTGTGATGTTATTGTATCAAGGTGAGTGCCAAGCGAGTTAATGAAACTGCCGTGTTAAATTTTGTTAGAGAGCAACAAATACACGAAATATGGTTATTAAAAATATCTAGTTGGAGACCAGGACCCTTGGGCCAACTTTATTCCCTTAAGTTTTGGTAAATTGTACATGAAGCGACTGCTTATAGCAGACAGTAGACTTTTAGTATCGGTTAATTTTTGCTAACGACAACCCATTATTTCCACATATACATATGCAAATTTTCGTCATTTATGTCATCTTCATAGTTTTCAAGGGCGCCGGTGCCGAAAATCAAGAATTTAAAACCACAATGGCGGCCATAATCAATGGTAGATGTGGGTAAATGGGTTGCTTTTCACACGGAAAACGTACCGACATACTACGTTTGAAAAGAGCAACATAAAATAAATTGTTTTAAAACCAGGTTTTAAAATATGTATTTATCTATTTGGGATATCCAACAAAGGATATACAGAAACAATAGAAATCACAATAATATTATATTAACAATTTCATAGTTCTTTTACCTGTTTTTAACCGACTTCAAAAAAAGGAGGAGGTTATCAATTCGACTGTATTTTTTTTAAATTATTAAAGTTTTTCAACAGAACAGATCTTTAAGCGTGATATTTCTTCATCGTGATAACTGATAGATCACGCCAGGCTTTGCTACGCCTGTCCAGGCCTTTCGCAATCCGTGCTGAGAAATCCCACCACTGTGGTTTTATTTAGTGGTCAACATTTGATAAACAAAGCTAAAAGACATGCGCTGGACGGGCCGAGAGAAGCACCCCTGCACTACGCCACGCCGTTCAGATAACTTACCGACTCCCGACGGATCAAACGGGTGACGACAGGCCACTGGAGCCCTCATCGGATATGACAGTTCCCACTGCCTGTCGATCTGGCTTGGCGCGGTCTGGCCTGTGAGAAAACGGGCCGTGGGAACTTAGCATAACGCTTCAGCACATTCCGCTGGACTGGCAGTCGATTTATCGAGTAAAGCAGGTGCACAGATATTAGATCCGCCTAGCACCTTGATTTTTATTTATTTAAACAAATTTGAGTACCACTTCATCGCATTAACATTATAAGCCCTGAAGACGCAGTGACTGCATTCGAAAGCTGTGATAGGAAATCCCAGGTAGCGTTTCCACCAGTCAAGATCGAAAACTTCTTTCTTTTCAATAGAGCAATGGTACCTAGACCATCTAAGAGACACATTATGGTTTCCAACACGCATAAACTCAATTTCAATAAAATGGTCGTAGTTCAAAAAAAGGAGGAGGTTATCAATTCGACGGTATATTTTTTTTATGTTTGTTACCTCATAACTTTTGACTGGGTGAACCGATTTTCATGATTCTTTTTTTATTTGAAAGCTGGTGCTTTTCGAATGGTCCCATATTAATTTGATTTCATTCGAACAATGGGATCTGTGTGAAAACCATATAAGTCTTAAATTTGCATTAAGTATTTGCGCGACAAATGAATGAATAACGCGATTAGATTAGTGCGGGGTATCTACCATAGCTAAAAAGATAAAAATAAAAACTTTTTACAAAAAATTAAGAACTGACTTCCTTAAAAAAACACTACAAAGTCAAAAATAACTTTAATTTCGGAAGTCGGTGGCAAAAACACCTTAAATACCGATCCTAAGACACTGACTTCCAAAATTAAAGTTATTTTTGACTTTGTAGTGTTTTTTAAGGAAATCGGTTGTTATTTCTTTTCTTTTCATAATAGTTTTTGAAGAAAAATAGGTTAATTTGTTCTCAAAGATCTTTATTGGATAAAGAACACAGATGTTTTACATAAAACATTAATCGTTCATTGCAATATTATTTCCTCGCACATTTTGTTGTGCCCGTCGGCGTCGTCCAGCCCAAACTTCGTAAGCAAATATTGATATAGACAAACAGTAACCGCCGATTAGCATGATAAATACATAATAAAAGTTTGCCAGTGGCAGGGGTACGTTTTGAGATCGGTAACGAAACTTACACTTCAACGACTCTTTGAAATATATATCCGAAGCATGCTTGTTCAGAACACCTGTTGTTGCACTCTGAAGTATAAAACGATTTAAATCGGGAATCAAAACAGAGCCACGGCGTAAATAAATTGTTCTGTATATGCTCACATAAGGTTCCTTTAACCGATACATTGCCATATTGCAATGATCATCTGCCAGCAGCCATTGCTACAAATTATAGTGAGCATTTGAAATAACAGTATAAAGAGGCTTGTTTGGATTATTTTTAACCAGCATTAAACAGTTTATTCTATTTCCACAATCCCAATGCCCTTCAAATTCAAAGCGACGCTGCCAATCACTATGTAACAGAGCTTGATAATTTTTTAAAGCTCCTCGCTCTTTTGGTTCATAACCACGGAGTGGCCGAGTTGTTACACTAAACAGGTTTGCCTGAATTGCGTAAGGAATTATAAACGCTGCAAACAATAGACTCGAGAAAATGATTGTCTGTGGCCATCCAGATACAGTTCGTTTTACAGCAGTTTTATTCAATAAATATCCAAATATAATAAGAGCATTTCGGGAAACATCTTTTCTTGGAGGAAATATTGATAACAATGTAGCCGCCATAGAAAAAATTACGAACAAAAAGCCGATTATAACACAAGTGGTTAAAGACTGACGTAAAACTGCAACCCATTGTCCTACATAATGGGCATGAGCAACTATAAAAAACATGTGATCTATTGTTAGTGGGTAACTGTGTGAAATATTACCAGAATACAACGAAGCGATCTCATATCCTCCTAAAACACCCTCAACTTCGTTGTTTACGAGTTTTTGTAACATTATTAGTGTTATGTTACTGATCAGCTTCCCATATTTCTCAACTTTGGCAAATTCTTTTAAATTAATGTTCACTTCAAATTGCTTCTGAAATAATGATAAGAAATATTGTTCGATTCCTTCGGTGCTTGAGTCGAAGTTCATGAGCGGCCATATGTTACGTGCTAAGAATGTATATCGGCAGTTACGGACACTTCCTTGGTATAAGACAGGTTTTTTGTTAGTCCGGAAATCAGAGCACCATGACCAAAACGTCAGATGACCGGATTTCAAACAATAGCCAGGTTCTGAAAAATTGTACATAAATATGGCGTAGTCTTCACCATCACGTGATATTAACGAAACTTTGTGAAAAATATTGTATGTATGAAGTAGATTGGTAATGTCATGTAAAGTGTAATTCCTGTAGCTTTGCAGGACTATGATGAATCTTGCTGATGGATTCCAAAATGTATCAGAGATGATTTTGCTTAGCCCGTGCTTTAATTCTTGATAATCTTCACTCATCACGATATGAATCAAATTATAAATATTTCCGGGCTCCCAAAAGAATCTTCTTGAAACAAATCGCGCACCTTCTACGTCATGAAGGGCTGATACATTTAAATCATTATTTACATTAATGACAGTAATGTCCATTAAGTGGTAATTCTTCTTGTAATCAATGTCTTCTAACATCTTTACGACACAATCGGTAAGACTTTGAACTTTTTCTTGCTCAGTTTTAAATACAGCACTAACACTAAATAAAATGCAAAACATGGTAAAAATTATCGTTTCCATTTTTGACCTCGAATTATTTTAACTACATTAAATTTATTTTAGTAGTTTGTACCTTCAGGTTCTGAGAACGAATAAAAGTAAAAGAATAGGTTTATTTTTTCCTTGGTGTAGGTAGCTACCTACAGAATGGACTAATTAATCATTGTTTTATCAGCAATCTCTTTCATGCAGTCCCCAAATTATCGCCATTAAAAATACCATACTTAATGGTCCTAAATCACAGTTGACGAATAAAATAAGAAAAACACCATTTAACTGGTACGCAAGTTAATGCTATAATTAGTAACATTGCTATTATCATAAAGAATAGTAGATACATTTTGATGCAAGTGCTCAAAGTTTGCTATTGCATTAGCGGCGAGATTTTATGAAGCCGATTGTACCTAAAGTTTAAACACACTTCCTAAGAAAAAGGAGGATGATTTACTCCTACCAAAACAATTATGTGAAATAGCTACACAGGGCGCACTTTAAGCGCATTATTGTAGACCTGGATTTTAAATTAATTCTCGGTAGTCATTTAAAGAAGCAGGTTTTTTTTGCTCATTCAAGAGTAGGTAAAACACTACTTTTTATAGCACAAAACTCATAATCGTTAATCATTTCGACTGGCCTGTTAGTCTAGTGGTTAGTGACCCTGACTGCTAAGACTGAGGTCGTGGGTTCGATTCCCATCCAGGACAAATGTTTGTGTGATGAGCACAATCATTTGTTCTGTGTCTGGGTGTAATTTTTCTATAATATGTATGTATTTAGAAATATATAAGTATATTTATCAGTTGTCTGGTTGCCATAGTACAGGCTCTGCCTAGTTTGGGATCAGATAACGGTGTGTTGGTTGTCCTAAGATATTATTAAGATATTATTTATATTTCATGTCAGGCGTTTTTACACCTGATTACTTCACTATCTAATTTCGATATATTCAACACTAACTTCTGCCCACGGCTTCGTTTGCCTGGGACTATAATAGTATAAGACAGCACAATCCACATCCACACTAATCCACATCCACATCCACACTATCCACACTTCCACACTTATAATATTATAATTATTATAATATTATATTATAATTATAATTTATAATTATGATTATATTATAAAATGCAAAAGTAACTCTGTCTGTTGTCTCGCTTTCCTGCTAAAACTACTGAACCGATTTAAATGGTACACAGATAGTTTAGAGCCTAAGAAAGGACATAGACTTTTTATAGATACTTTTTATTGCGGAAAAGGGGTTTTAAGGGGTTGAAAGGGAGGATGAAAGGTTGTAGGGAAGTATTGTTATTTTTAAAGCTAGAATGATGAAACTTTTTTATTTGGCTTTTATTACATAATATATATTTATGAATTATATTTAAAGTTTGATAATTTTTTACCCTTAAGGGGGTAAAATAACAATAGGGAATAGGGGATGAAAGTTTGTACGAAAGTTTGTTACACATTATAAAATAAAGTCACTTCCCGGTCTGTCTGTCCATATGTATGCTTAGATCTTTAAAACTACGCTACGGATTTTGATGCGAGTTTTTTAATAGATAGAGTGATTCAAGAGGAAGGTTTATATGTACATAACATCCAAAATATAGTGAAGAAACGCTGATAATTTTACGGGTTTCTAATGTGATGTCATAAATAAACTCATTTTTTGCGCCTACATTGCGAACACTGGCTGAACCCTACGAAATAGATCAAAATAATGTACTACAGTATTGTACACCTTAAAAAGGTCTACAAAAAAGTCCGCAATGGTATATGTCTATCTCTTAGGGATAACCCACAATAACCATTTTTTTATCCTTTACTTTTTACGAGAAATAAGGGCTTATTTACGAAGCGATTTTAAGCAATACAGATCCATATCCAATTGAGTACCTTAAATACATTATGCATTTAATATAGACCAATATGGCCCTTTACAGCATGTAATTTAAATGAATATCTTAGAAGATATCAGAGATTTAAAAAGCGAGGGCAGAGCAGCTGGCGGGTCGTACGTCCGTCTACTTTTATTTTAAGAACACCAACACACATGATGTTCTCATAAACTATTAATCCGAAGTAATATGAATTATAATCCTACTTACTACTAATATTATAAATGTGAAAATATGTATGAGTGGGTGGTTGTTTCTCAATCACGCAAAAATCGCTGAATGGATCTGGATCGAAAATAACACACAGAGTATATATTACCTATATAACCTGGATTAAAACATTTTTACCGCGGCGGTACAACGTTCTCTTGCGTTAATTTCCGACATCCACGCGGGAGAAGCCGCGGGCAAAAGCTAGTATACTATAAAAACAGCCACATTTTATGAAACGCCCCTCTCACACTATCCGTTTGAAGTTCTGTTCAGTCAGGACTATATCATTGTTAATCCAAAAGTAGTAGGTAAATTATCACCAAAATTAAACCAGCGTTTCAATGTAAAATTATAACCAAAGTTTTTACATCTTGCTATCCTATTTAAGTAAATTGACTCCAAAAAAATCATTGTTAACCCAAAAATTGTTAATGAACACCAAATTATTAAGAGTGAGCTCGACAAATGGATGTGCGAATAACACTTGAGCGACAAAACTGTCTATTGCGACTGACATAGTTCGAATGCACGCTTGTGCGGCACTCAAGCGGCGAATCAAGTCGTTTCTAGCACTCGCCGGCCGCTGCCGCGGCACCGCTCGCTTCGCTCGCTCGGCTCGTGCGTAGGTCACAGTTTTAACCTAACCTAACCTATACTCCATTTGTTTAGGTAGTTAACTAAATGTAAACAATCTTAACATGTCTTTTATCTAAAAAACTGTCTAAAAATTGAATCTAAAAATGTTTACAATTAGGTATTTACTTAAACCGATGTAAGGTAAGTAACTTAATTTAAATAATATTTGTTGGTCTTTTATACGATTTATTTTATACAAAAAGACATATCAAGATTGTTTACCTTTAGTTAACTACCTAAACAAATGGAGTATAGTGTATTATGTGAGCTCGAGTGTGTCGCACAAGCGTGCATTCGTACATTCATTTGTCGAGCTCACGTAGTACACCCAATTATTAAGATTTGGTGATCATTTACTAAATTTGGTGGTCGAATACAATTTAAAGTGGAGTCGTGACTAAAATAGCTGGTACTATTGTATTTTTAGACTTTATTTTTCTGGTGTTAAGTAGATATTTTTGGTTACAAAACTAAGGGTATCAAAGCATTTTATGGTGGTCATTATGTTTATCCCCATTCTTTTTATATTGGAAAGGGTATACTCCGAAGGTGGTCCCATATAAATTTGGAAAACAAAATCGAACCCTAAGGGTCGGAAAACAGGGGATGATTGATTGTTCACTCTCCGGTTGTAATGTACAACCACGCATAACTTTATACAGAGTAGTCAGATTTTGATAATTCTTTTTTCATTGTATAGGGTATACCTGCCAAGTATTATTACAATAAAGCCACAAAAAAAAAAAAAAAAAAAACTTTTTAACAAAAAATTAAACCGCCGAAAAAACTGAAAAGCAAAAAATTATAAACTTTAAAATTATGAGTCGGCGCTGAAAAATCAATGAACAAAGATTATAATTTTAAGGTTTATAATTTTTTGCTTTTCAGTTTTTTCGGCGGTTTAATTTTTTTCGGTTTTATTTCATCCTTGTTAATCTAGGCATAAGTTAAAATAATAGGTACCTAAAAATGAAAACATGCATGATACTTTAGGCTCTACTTTCTACCGTTTGCGGTAAACTGTAGAAGAATACAAATAAATTGCAATACTTACTGCTCACCCCGATAGCAAATAGCGTGATGCCTATGGCATTAAGTCCGCCTCTGTACATTTGTGTGCTGTAAGTAGGTACTTATTAAATAAATAAATAAATGTATACTCTGCAATCAGCCCAGAATTACAGGGAGTATCTGCGCAATTTTTTTTTTAAATCTATCCGATGGTTTTTGCGTGATGCTGCAATATTTACTGAATTGAATTTATTACGTTTATTCAACTTTATCTTTATCTATCTTTAACTTCAGACATGGCATACAAAGAGCAATAAAAATTGCAAAGCCATTTTTGTCTAGTTTCTTGTGCACGAAGGTAGGTACGTGATACGTTATTTTAAAATATAAACAAATTCCTAGATAAAATTAAATCACTTAAATACTAAATAATAATATATGTGTAGGAAATACTGTATTATATAATTTAATGTGTATACTTAGTTTCGTATAAACCAAAGCATACTTTATAAAAGTGTGTCACTCTAATTTTGACGCTTTCGAGTTTGACAGCCCAACAAAAAGTCCATCGATCGTTTTTATGAAAATAATTTGTCACATTTTGAACATAGAACTTAAAACGATATCTCTTTCACTTGCGCTGTGGGCGCGTTAATCTTTCCTGTTGTCAATGAACCGACTGATGCTCTGTGCGATAAAACTGAAACGCGACTATGAATCTAAATGTTCCCGAAAATCAAATAAAAACTATGATCTCATAAATAGTTAAATGTGATAACCGCTATTTCCCATTCTATTCTAATTTTTAATCGTTTTAATGTTACCTTTTTAAAGTTGTACCGTGCAATTCTCTAACATCGAAGGAGCAATGCAGCAGTCGCCTTTCGAAAATATATTCAATATTATAGGTGGAATAACGGAAGGGAATGAGAAACCCATGAAACATGGGTTCTACAACGCCTTTGCCCTATTTATATTGGTAGTATGCTGCGTCGCAGTGTACGTACTGTTTCTTATTTTAGAGCCCTTCTTTAAGCCTCTGTTTTGGGCCCTGCTTGTGGGCTCTTTACTACATCCATTTAAATATAAACTCTCTAAGAAGCTGAAATCATGGTTCGAAGATCTAGAGAAGTCCAACACATCTGTGGTAGTAGGTTTGATGGTGATACCTGTGAATGTGGTTAACTTTGCTTCGGATACCGTTGGACAGCAGTTCATAGATCATTATAAGGTAAGTTTTATTATTTTACAAGCCCAAGCCGTAATATTATGTGATTGTTTTTCTGTATTTCAAACGCAAACTCTTTGAGAGGGTTGACTACTCTCATACATGTCTCTCCATCAGTCGGTGTTCTGAAAATAATTTGTCACATCTTGACCATAGAACTCAAAGTGATATCTCTTTCACTGCTTTTATGTAACTCTGTGAGCCTCGAATGTTTCAAGTAATTTTATTCAAACTGACCAAGCCCCATAATAAACTGTGATGGCTTACACATGTCTTATGCTGCCTGCTTATCAAACTATCCTCAAAACCACTAAAAGAGGATAATTTCTGAGCAGTACAGACTCTTCCTAGTCTACCTGATTTAAGTATACACCTATGTTTCTAAAGATATGGGCCCATATACCTACGGTTATCCAATGTATGATCATTATGCAGAAAGCCAGCACTGCTTATTTATGAAAAAGTAAAATATTAGACTAGCAACCCGTCAAATACTTCTGAATAGATTCACAAGCATTTCAAATTGAAAATGTTAATCCTTGACTGACTGCGGTCCTAGATGTTTACTGTTTGATGTAAGGCAAATCAAGAATCATCAAGATCCACTCAGCCTCTCGCAGTCCAATGCTGGACTTACGCCTCTTCCAGGTTGTGACACAACACCCTGTTGTCTGCCTGCTGCATCAAGTTTGTCCCAGCCATTTTCTTTAAGTCGATAGTCCACCTAGCTGTGGGGCGTCCCAGGCCCTAAAAACGCAATGCACGCCATGTGAAATATAGGACAGGACAAACTAACAAAGTAACCTAGACAGGCGCTAGAATTGCTTTTATCACCACTGCTCTCCAAAATGGTGAAGGAAAATATCATGAGGAAACCAGTATGTCCTGGGACAAAAATGTGAAAATATGAAATTACCAATCCCTCTGGGCTATGCGTTATGCTATTATGCTATCAATAAGAAGTACAATTTTTAACTAATAATTAATTATTATTTAAGATGAATAATTCAAAGTTACTTTAATCTTCTTGACTATTTTTATATTTTCAACTGGTAACTCTCCCGAAAAATTCATGCTATAAGTACCTAGTCATATTATGGCATCATAAGCCTTGAGTGGAATTACACCAGAATTGTTCAAATTGCAATCACCGTGACAAATCTGATAAAGTAGGTAAACAATGAATCATATTGAAGTGTCAACTTGTGCATTGTTAACATCAAATTATTCTCTTCACAGTAGTTTGCATTTGGAGAAATAAAACATAAATAGAAAATGTATTTCAGTCTTATAGCCTCTCAGGAAAATATAACATTTCCTAGACAATTTTATAGGCTGATTATGCTTAATACTATATTTAAGCATAATCAGACTACAATGTTCCTGCAGCTGAGACGCAACTCTCGGTAAGGGGGTAGACAATAATGTGCCATGCAGGCCTAGTGCGGGTAGATGACACATATCCTCAAAGTTTTGGTTGTAGAATGTGCTGGTTTACTCACAATGTCTTCCTACACGGCTTTGAGAACAGTGGTGATTAAATAAATTTACACAAAGTTAAACACCTACCTGGGTTCAACTCTTACGTAAGCCGTGGCCACTCGGCCATCACTGCTCCAAAATTTTTAATAGATGCAAAAAGAAAACTAAATAATTAATCTATACTAATATTATAAAGCTGAAGAGTTTGTTTGTTTGTATGTTTGTTTGATTGAACGCGCTAATCTCAGGAACTACTGGTCCGAATTGAAAAATTATTTTTGTGTTGGGTTAGGTTAGGTTATTTATCGAGGAAGGCTATAGGCTATATAACATCACGCTATAACCAAGAGGAGCGGAGCAGTAATGAAAAATGTTGCAAAAACGGGAAAAATCGCACAGGTAGGCGATTCGACGCGACGGGAAAAGTCGGGGGAGCAAGAAATTTAACGCGGACGAAGTCGCAGGCAGAAGCTAGTTGTAAAATATTTCACATTATATTCTTATTATTCCAGACTGTGATCGGGTTGTTGTCTGCAATATTTGTGTTACCATGGATGTACAACTCGGTTCCAAGGAGTTTCGTCTGCATTTTCTGGCAGCTGAGCAGTTTCATCAGTTTCTCTACAACCTTGCTAATCAGTGTCTGCAGTTCTTATATCGTAAGTATAATATTAATTTAATCTATAATAATATTATAAAGCTAAAGAGTTTGTTTGTTTAGTTGAACGCGGTAATCTAAGATACTACTGGTCCGAATTGAAAAAATATTTTTGTGTCGAGTAGCCTATTTATTGAGGAAGGCTATATAACATCGCGCTACAATTAAAAGGAGCGGAGCAGCAACGAAAAATGGACGAAAATTGGCAAGTAATTCGATGCGACGGGAAGGGTCACGGGAGCAAAAATTTGACTCAGACAGAAGGTCGCGGGCAGAAGCTAGTGGTTAATAAAATCTTTGTTGCTTGGAGGGTTTGTGGCAAGTATTGACAGTCACACGGGTCGATCGATCAAGTTACCCTTACCGTGATTGGCCCGTGAGTGGGTTACCATCTGTAAAGATGCCAATTCACCCCCTTTCTTTATCCTTTCAATTCTTCTTAGCTATAATAAGGTTTCTTACTCAATAAAGAGAGGGTTTGAGTGGTGCTAACTCTCACGGGCCAGCCAATTCATTGCTATCTGGCACAGAAAACACTTGGTTTTTTTAACAAAATGTTCTCATTTTACTGTTGTGTTCTTTCCAGACGTTGACAATATTCTTAGCATACGTCATCAGCGTGTACATCCTGTGGACGCCACAGAGGGAGACTGCCTTCCGACTAACGTCACAGCTGCTGTGGCTAGTCATCTCGAGCTTTATAGCTAGCCTCACGGGATCCCTGCAAGTGTACACTTTTGTGTTCCTCCAAGCAATCTGCATCGCTGGCTTTGCTTTAGAAGTGATTGATGTCCATAAGAAACTATTGGAGAAAGGTAAATAGCTGTCTGTAGATGCTGATTACATACATTCTATAAATAAAATCTATAAATATACAGGAATATTTTTAGTCACCGTCCAAATTATGATATATTAATATTTTGCAAAAATCATTTAATACGTGTTTTTTCTTTTAGTATCACTCAATACAAAAATATTGAGATGAAAAGTATGAAAAGTTGATGATTCTGGACACCGCCGCACGCTAGGTAATAGTGCGGGCTATCACCTAGTGCGTATGCACCGCGCTAGGTATTAATTTCGGCGGCCGACCCCGCGCGCCGCCGAAATTAATTGAAAACAATAATAAACAAAGTTGCAAATTTTCCCTTCATACTCTTACGGGCGGCAAGTGTAGTATTATTAACGTTTAACTTAGTGACCACGCAGAGCGTATACTTCTTTCGAGAAAATGATTTAAAATGAACATTTTATGTATCGTTTTTTTTTTTCAATAATGGATTTATTGAATGATGATACCAAATGCCTAGAAAAAATTTGGACGGTGACTAAAAAAACTTCCTGTATAAAAGGGTCTTCAAACATAATCATTTGGACAGTAAAAATATGAAAAAAGAAATTGCATAGTGTTTCTTAAACTCACTATCAATTAACACATATTATATTGCAGATCCAGAAGCTTCAATGTTATTAGCATTACATAAAGCCATTAAAAATGAGCCAGAAACTGACAAGAAGTTAGAAGATAACCCTGAGGAGGAGACTCACATTGAATCCAGTGAACAGGAAAGTACTCCAGAAAAAGATACTCCGTCCCCCATCACTCCTGAAACGATAGTTAAAAGGGGAAGCTGGGCAGCCAATGAGCCGATTCAAAGCTCCCCACGTCACCCAAAAATGTTATTTAAAACGAGAACATTATCCGCATTACCTTTATCGAATCCGAAAATTAAATGCGATACTCGATTCTTAGCTGCCTTTAAGCAAAGGTCGCTCGACGAAAACTATATGAAGAACAATTTCGACAATGATGAGGAAACTGCCTTATACTTCAAGCTCTTGTTCTTCGGATGCCTGTGTATGCTCGTTTGGAAGCACATCTGGTTGTTGCCTGTCACTTTGTTCTTCTTGGCCATACATGTGGTGAAGAGGCTGTTGGACTACTTCGGTGTTTGGCTGTTCTTTGAGAACCATTATAACAATGTCATGGGAAAAGTCAAGAGCTGGTGGAGAACCAGGTAAGAGTTTTCAAAATGTCCACTCATTCACAGAGCGATGGCTCTTAACAGGCAAATGAAGCTTCAGAAACTAGGAATATCGGCTATTACTGCTTTTTCGGTTGACAAAATTGACTCTAATAAACCATTTTTTTTTAAATAATCAAATGACGTCTCTCTGATCGTAGCGGGAGGGCGTGTCAGACTTTTACTGACTAAAACCCACCCGTGTTCCTTCAGTTGCCTATGCCAGGGCCACGGTAACTCTTTCTACAAATCTCGCGACCCTGGCAGGCATCGGTCCTAGCGAACCCCTTCAGTTTTGCTGACATCTCTTAGAGGCGCGCGTGGAACACAACGCGCTGTCGACACGGACCCTTATAAACCTGGGATTTAATTACTACTTCGTATTTATTGTCTACTTCAACCAGGCAATCAGCATTGCTCCCGGCACACGTTCGCGGTCTGGGAAAGATGGCGTCACTCTGCAACGCGAGCTTCAGGGATATGGCTTACAGCTCCGTGGACACGGTGTCCAGCTGCATCGTCATCGTAGGACTGATCCTGTTCCTGACAGTCGCTATTGTCTTTATATTCATACAGGTAACTTATTGATCATACTATTTAAATACAGATGTTGCATTTCACGAACACGTGTAAGCCATTTAAATTAATACCTTATTAAAAAGATGTAAGACTCACAACTCGCGAGCTCATGAATAACATTATCTTACTTCTCGTCTGGCCCAGAGGGTTCTTTTCGTGAGCAACATTTATTATTATTTACTTTCATTTTTGCGTAAGTTGCCATTTGGACCTAAAAAGTAAGAGGATTAATGATCCGTAAAGTGTTTTGGCCTACAATTTTATCATAGTACGCACGCCACAAATCAAGCTACACATTTCCAATATTAGATTCCTTTTCATTGCACGAAAAATGTATACAATGCGAACTCTCCTAAAACTGGAAATGTAAAGGTTGATCTGTAGCCGTGTGTACCAGCTTGGCGATTATGGCAAACCCTTTCTCTCTCCCCCGCCCCCCTCCCCGCCCCCCTAAGTTGAGGGAGGCCTATGTCGAACAGAGGACGTCTTTAGGCTGAAATGATGATGATGAAGTATCTTGAAGTGTCTTATTTCTTTTGTGTATTTTTTTTGTTCTATTATTCCAGATATACTCAGAAGCGATTGTGGTAGTCCAGTTAAGTGGCAGTCTGTTGAACAGTACGTACGTACAGAACAGCGAGTTGCACGCGTACCTCCCTGAAGGATGGGAGGAGAAACTCGACTCACTCATCGACAACGCTTACACTTATGGGAGGGAAGGAATCTCAACAGCGGTCAGTATATTACTTAACCATCTTTTATATAAGTCAATGCCAGTCCAATGTTGGCAAAAGCGTGCCACACAAAATTTACCACAAATTAATCCAAATTAATGTACTACAATTTCAGCAGACAAATGTAAACTAATAATCAATTTACATTATTTCCTTTTCTGCTTCCATACGGATATAATAAAGATTGATAAAATTGTAAGTGTCCATTTGATAAAAACTGTACAGAGTGAGAGAAAAGCACAAATTAGTTTCGATCATGCAAATTATACTATACTGCTTATCTCATCGTCATTTTCAATAGTTCTTTGACACATTGATTTAAGAATTCTCTTCTAGAACTAGCGGTTCAGCATGAAAATCGAAAATTGTTTAATCCTATTATTCACCGAACATTACTGGAACCAAGACAAATAAAAACTTCTTGTTATAAATCTATATTGGTAATAAAAACAGGTGAAAAGCATCCTAAAAGAAGGTGACCCGGAGAAGATATTCCGCGTAGAACAACAACTATTGGAGTTATGGGACCGAGTGTACCAGAGCTGGGTGTCGGGCCACTTCGCCTCTGTGGGACCGGGACCACAGGTGGACGGCTCCGCTATACAGGACTCGTGGGACAATCTCGTCAACGACGTGTCCAATACTCACGGTAATACTTAGTAACAATTATTAGAGCTGTGGTACCGAGTGTACCAGAGCTAGGGAGAAGGCCAATGTGTGTATGTAGTAAGTACTATGTAATGAAATCTTTGAACATGATTTTCACCCCCTTCAAAATATCGGAATAATTCAAAGCTTTGCACACTTATCCAGGACCAATGACAATTTTATCATTTTATAATTGTGTGCTATTATCCTGGCCAGAATCACCAGGACAGAAAAAAAAACACGCTTTTGTAGCTAGCAAAAGTAAAAAATAAATAATAGTTTAAAAAACTAAAAACACACGCTTTCATAGAAATCCAAACGAAAAAGTGGAAAATATTTTTTTTAAAAGCGTGGGATGCTTGATATCAATTAAAAATATGTCAAAAAGCTTGCAATTATATTATGTCGAATATAAGTGCTTTATAAAATGTATTTTAGTGTAAGCTCTGTTGGTTGCCCTTAAAGAAATAAATAAATACGTTTTCTAGTTCCTTGTTTTTTAAACTAAAATTTATTTTTTCAGTGAATAACAGTTCTGTTTCATAATTATTAGTTCTGGAGGGGTTTTTGGGGCCAAGGCCCCAAATGCCCTCCAGAACTGGAAATGGGGTCACTTTTTGTTAATTAAAACAGAGCTGTCTTTCAAATCAAATCAAAATATTTTATTTCACTTAGACCTACTTGGGCACTTCTGAAACGTCAGAAGCTAGGTGCCAGCTGTGTTTCAATTAACAAAAAGTGACCCCAAACTTTTCGAAATTTCTAGAATTGTCTGGACCAAGTGTACCAAAGTCAAGCCACTTTGTTAATTGAAAAACAGCACTGCTTCAATAAAACACCAAAGTCCCTTATTCTTTATCTATTTTTCATGTTCTAGCCTCATAAAAAACCATCATCTAATTAGGAATCGCTAACTTATTTATGTTGGATCTGTCAGGTATGTTCGACTATTCCGGCATAGTAACATGGGTGCAAGCAAACGTTGGTACTCTGAGTGCCATAGCGACTAGCATCTGGGCTCCTTTGGCAAGCAACGTGTCCCTATTGGCTGGCTCTCTCGGCGCGTTCACGTCTCTCCTACTGTGCGGCGGCAGCGCACTCATTAACATGTTCATCAACTTGGTAAGTTGAACTTTAGACTAGTAAAACATTCCAATTAAAACCATCTTTGTTACAAAAAACCGCATTGAAATTGGATCAAATGTTTGGGACCTACGGTGCCACAGACAAATACATAGACCGACAGACCTGTCAAACTTATAACATTACATAAGTCTAAGGTTAAAAATAGAGTATCTACACTGCAGGGTGCAGAATCACAAGCATTCTTGGTTTTTTATTGGCAATTTCTTTATAAGGCCGGGGCTCTGTGTTCATGCCTATGGGATTAAAATCTTAACATGCAAAATGTAGGTGTTCTTCATCTTCTTTAGGGGTTACATGTGCGATGTTATCTATACCAATACATTAAATTAAAGAGTCTGTTGGTAATGTCAAAATAACAGTTTTTTTTTTTTTACTAAATACATAAAAAATATATAAATGGTACATAAACCAAAATACATTTTTTTTTGTCTGTCTGTGTATGTATGCTTGTTCCGAAAAGGCTGGACCAAATTTGATGGGACTTTCACTGGCAGATAGCTGATGTTCTATGATTTAACATACGCATAACTTAACAGGTGGTGTTTTTCACGACACTGTTCTACCTACTGGCGTCGAGCAACGCTCTATACAAACCAGTGGAAGTGATCACTCAGGTGCAACCCAACTTCGGACCGAGACTCGGCATCGCACTCTCCGTGGCTATCAATCAGGTAACGTTTTAAAATACACCGAATAATATTCAAAGATGGAACAGGGAAAATGAAATGTTTCATTGTGGCGTTTTAATTTCGACCTTATGTCAACCTTTAAACCTTGATTTCGCATCAAAGTTAAAGCATTTATTTCAAACTAGCTTCTCTCCTCGACTTCGCCGGCGTTAAATTTCTTGCTCCCCCGACCCTCGCCGTCGCATCGAATCGCTTGCCCGTGCGAAGTCTTCGTATTCGTGACTTTTTATCTTTTTGCTCGGCTTCTAACGATTCTAGCGTGATGTTATATAGTCTGTAGCTTTCCTCGATAAATGGGCTATCCAACACTAAACGTAGTTCCTGAGATTAGTACGTTCAACGAAACAAACTCTTCTGCTTAGTAATATTAAGATTTGCTTACATTTAAAAACGTTATAGTGAGCCAACCTCAAAAGATAGACATATGCTATCGCGGACTTTTTTTTTAGAACTTTTTAAGAGGAACAATTCCGTATCCGTCCGTATTTTTACCGTTTTCGCAACTTTTACCGTTACGTAAAGAATAAAACCACCCCATTTCTTCCCGTGGGTGTCGTAAAAGGCTACTAAGGGACTTACTAGAGAATGGGCAGCAGCGTTCTCTATGCATTTTACCACCATACTGCGATCGCCAACCCGCCTGCCAAGCGTGGCGATTATGGCAAAGCCCCCCAAATTGGGGGAGGCCTAAGTCCAGCAGTGGACGTCTGTCGGCTGAAATGATGATGATGACTTTTACCGTTTTCGCAGCGCACGCAATGAAGCTCTCAAAAGGAAGAACTTTTCCCCGGTTCTGCAACATTTTTCATTGATGCTCCTTTGATTGTTGAACTGTCAAAATGAAACCCTAGTGTGTTACGCAATTACCCAGTAGAGCCCCGTTCAAAGACATATTTTAACGACGCAATTCTTCGATTGTTTGATACTTTTTGTTCTAATTTCTTATCAAAAGGGTTATCAGCTTAGGACTCAAATTACTAAAATTGTAACTCACCAATCACCGATAAAAGAAATAAAACTGCGTATGAACATATTTCCCATTCATTTAATTTATTTACTAGCTCTTGCCAACGGCTCCGTAAAATCCAGTCTTTCGGAACCTCTACTGAGCTCGTCAGGCCAATACTGAGGTCCTCCATAATCTCAGCAATGACAACTATATCATCGGCAAACCGGCAGAAGTTTGGTCGTAATTCCGTCCAGCTCTCGTTTGCCAGATTCGTAATGAGGTTACTTTTTAACGTAAAAAAGAACATTTCGATCTCTCTTAGGGCCGGCGCTCACTGCCGGCATAGCACGGCATGGCACGGCAGATTGTGCTGCGGCATCCTGCGGTGTTCCGTGGTATGCCATGGAATGGCAGATTGTGCTTCGGCATGCCGCGGCGTGCCGTGGCATGCCGTGGCATCGCGTGGTATCCGAATGAAACGGCATGACTCGTCATGCCGCGGCATCCCGCAGCATGCCGGGGCGCGTCGCGTCATGCCACAGCATCCCGCGGCATGCCGGGGCGTGTCGCGTCATGCTATAGCATCCCGCGGCACGTCGCGGCATCGTGGTATCGAAATAAAGTAACATGAACTCTAAACTCATTGAAATAAGATTCAAAATAACTTGATTAGTAATAAAATCCTTTGCCATGCTATGCCGTGCCGTACCGGCAGTGAGCGCCGGCCCTTAAGAGCTCAGGTTTGGCGAATACTATCCTGCCATCATCAATCTTCCGTTTCGCAGGCTAGCTCTGCTCAAAATTTGTTACTCAATCAAAACAACAGTTGAACTGGTTTGGATGACATTTTGGCATACAGATAGTATAAAACCTGGACTTTTCCGACCTCCACGCGGGCGAAGCTGCTGGCAAAAGCTAGTAATTTAATAAAAAAAATCCAAAACCAGAACGGCGGCCTCAATGTATTTTATTTCTTCCAGGTGTTCAGAGCATCATTCAAGATGGCGTTGTTCTACGGTCTGTGGACGTGGCTCGTGCACAACCTGTTTGGCGCCAAAGTTGTATACTTACCTTCAGGTAAGACCACCACGTGTAATAATATAGTCATACGAGTTTGTCATTGGGGGGTATCCACATTTATAATATTTATCTTGCCTTGAACTCTGACGAGGTTGAAGTTTATCAATCAAAGTATAGAAGAGTCTGTTTACATGTACTTATAAAAATATTTTGCCTTTAAATTAAAATTCTTCATGAAGCGATCATGTCTTAAATGGGTATTAGTAATTCAAAACATTGATAAAAATGTTTTGCTACTTATTTTTTTATTATGATTTTCCTTATGTGGCAAGAACTTACGACGTAATGAGCTCATGATTAAGATCACTGTTGCAAGTCAAAACTGAGCCCGAATCAAATATAATGTACGAGTAGGAATACATATTTACATCTATAGTCGTAAATATGAATATACGTATTAATACGGACCATGTCAATGAAGGGTTTCGTAGTTGGGATGTATTTATTCCAAGAACCAACTGAACATTGTTGTTGTAAAACTTGTTCTACAATACACCCCAACTGTAAATGTAAGATTGTATAATAATATAATATCGTTTATTTATAAAAAGCGGCACATTTACAAAGTAACTTAATAATTAAAATAGAGCACAGTTGCTCATTTGCCTGAACTAGGTTTAACCTGCTAGTAAGTGCATAAATACTTAATTTAATAAATTAACAATGAGTAGTAAAGTAAAAACTAAATTAAAATTAGGAAAGTAAAATAGCTTATTATGTTAGTCGTTCTATTTGCAGACACCAAGTAGATCTTCTGTTTGTGCATATATGTCTGTACATTGTGCATGTATGGACAATATTGAGAAATTCGCCATTTTATGACCATAGACTTATAGGTTTTCCTGTAATTTATATGTTCATAACAATTTTTTTCTGCATTTTTACACATGCATGTATTTGGGTCACAGAAATTTATATGTGTACCAAATTTCAACTTTATCGGTCCATTAAATCTGGAGCAGATTGGTTCTGATCGACGAACAGACACGAGTGATACTATAACAGTCCCGGTACGCTCGGAACCCTCAAAAGAGAGATCTCGATACTATTAACAGACCCCAAGAATCAGAGGCTTAAAAAAGGATACTTTTACGATACACTGGATAAAAGGCTCTGTGGCTCTGATTTGTGATTAAATGGTACAAAGAAAAGTAACCCTTATAGTGTGGAGTTCCTATTGAAACATGATCCTTATAACATGTCCTTGTTATCTAAAGGCCAGGGACAGCTTACAATTTAACCTTAAGGTGCATATCAATATACATGACCTTAGTATAAAATTACAACAGCCGATAAAACTCACACACATTTATTTTCTGTTTCTCGTATGCACAAATTAAGTTATCGACAGCGTCAGTCTCTACTGTCGGTCTCCTAAAAAATATGGGTTGGGTTTGCTACAATTTTAAAACTTATCAAGGTACGGTTACTTGACAAGCTAGAACAAAAATGATGTCAATTCATTTCCATTTATTTATTGTGTGTCACAGGTGAAAAAACTGTTCTTATAATAAGCACGATAGTATCACTGAAACATACTATTTTGTGGGTTGGAAATCATCAAATTACGTCTCCCGCTCTGTGCGGAGCGAGAGGACGTGTCAGACTTTTACTGACTAAAACCCACCCGTGTTCCTTCAGTTGCTTATGCCAGGGCCACGGTAACTCTATCGACGAATTTTTGCGACACTGAAACATACCCATGGGGTGTACAATGTTTGTATGTAATGTCAATTACTCGCAACAACAAAATACGGATGTAATATTGATAATAATTTAAAAAAAAAACCAGGCAAGTCAATAAACTTTCTGATAAAAATTCATGAATGTGTGTACGTCTCGTTAGCGAAGTATTATCTCGGGATGATGTTCACTCGCGAACGTGTATTTTTACTGCGCGCGCCTTTTTGTGCCAATCGGTGATTGTGAGGGGAAACATGTGTTTGTGATGGCCCACGGGATCATTGTGCTGTTCGCTGTGTTGGTGCATTCCACTTTGAGCGTCAGGATCAACTTTACGAGCTGCCAAGACCCGGAGTGGGCCTGTGTCAATAACTTGCCCAATGAATTGGTTTATAGTTGTAGCATAAGAAGCAATGTGAGTATTTGCTTTGTTTTATTAAATGTAAATAGTTTGTCAAACTGTGTTAGCTGGCCGATTTGACTTATAAAAACTGTGTTAAATATCAGAAAGAAATCATATTTTTGTTTTCAAAAACTCTTCTTAATCGGAAACGCATTCTGAACTCGTCATGTGAAATAACTAGTCCTAAAAGTCAACATGTGAGACCTAATCATGACATTTGTTTTGTTCTAGGACTTCATAATACATTTGAAGGACTACTACACCGACCACATAACGAGTGTCACAGTTCAGAACTGCAAAGATTTGCGAGTAGTCCTAGACTGTCCGATACTGCAGCGAACTTCACAACTACAACGATTTAAAGTCAAAGACTGCGATAGACTACAGTTCGTGTCGTTGTTACCCACCTCACTGCTCCAAACGCCACCCGAAGTCACCATAGACAATGTCAGAGAAGTGATATCCTTACCAAAAAACATTTTCAAGTCCCCAAGTACCATAACAGAACTAAAATGCCTGGGAGCCGCAACATTGAAAAAAATACGAGTGACTAACAGTAAAATAAACTCAATAAACAATAAAGCGATTTATAATGTGACTGGTATTAAAAGTATTGAATTTGATAACGTTACAATAACAGACGTACGTAATCAAGCCATAGAAGCGATTATGGCCTCTGACTCGATATTCACTATCACCAACAGTAGAATTGAAAACTTGGAACTTAAAGGAATCACTGTACAGACTACGTCAGCTACGATATCCGATAGTATGTTCAACGATATCATCGAAGGTGCAGTTAACATAACTGCAGATAATTTACGCATTATTAATAACAAATTCAAAGAAATACGCACAAATGGTCTTATACTTAAGTCTGTCAACACAGATATAACACAAAATGAGATCTCTAAACTCAAAACCAATGCCCTAAACAGCGTCAAGTGTCTCAGAAAAAGAAGCAATAAGAAACAATTCAATTTCTTCTGGAACAGAATCGAAAACGTCGAACCACACTCCACGACATTCGACTACGCTAGTTGCAAAACTTCCGGAACTACGGTCGCCTTTACCTGCAACAAAATGGACTGTAAATGTCGAAATATCGGTTTTCTAAACAGCAATAGTGAACTGAATAACATGATTTTAGACCCATCGAATAACAATACTTGTTTATTCGCGCCGTGTACGCTGCCTCTGGACATCGTGAAGATTTTACAAGAAAGTGACATGTGTCAGCTGAGTCTTGATCCACAAGTGATGTGTCTGTTATATAGTGACAAACATAACAATGAGGTGACGACAGATGAAGACGTCACGGAGCCAGCACCGACGTTCTACTTGATACGTCAGGCCAACTCGCCGAACGGTGACGCGAGCGCTGCCATGACAGCAGTAGACAAGGATGACCTTCTCAAAGACACGCACTTGAACATGACTAACAGAACTGCTATCAAAGTTGTGTTCGATTCCTCTAAAGATTTTGTAGAGACGCTTCGAAGTACAAGCTCGTCACGGAAAAGACCTGCAGAGGAACCGAAGTCGCCTCCTGAAGAATACATAAACCGCTGCGTCGGTGCGCAATGCAGAAACAACGTTGCTTATGACAAACAAAAAGCTTTAGACTTCTACAAATACGTGTACGCACAGTTGCGGCCGCCGCGGCAAAATGATATTAAGAAAAAGAAGACTTAATTGTTGTTGATACCGTAGTATATAAATAAATATTATTTCACAACTTATCGTTTCAATTGACCTGTGTTAGGTATGTCCCGATATTGTAACATTGTATTTACGCGTGCATTCGGTTGTCTACCTGATTATGAACCAACTTTTAGAGCATGTTATTTATCGGATAGTATGATTCATAGCTCTTGCATAATAATATGATCATTGAGATTCAAGTAGTTCCGTTATAGGATTTATAAATAACATAAACCACGTACAACACATTTTCAGACGCCATAAAACATAATATTATCTTTTCTTCTCTCTGCTTGTAAGCACCATGTTGATTCTGCGAGTATTGTTGCAGTATTAGCAGCGGTATTAGGCGCGGCACCGTTCCTGGGTCCCTACTTAGCTGGCATACCGGCAGCATTGGACGTGTGGTTACAAGGTCGACCAATGGCAGCATTACTGCTACCCATAGTACAGGCTGCTCCAATAGCCTTCCTTGACGCCGCCGTCTACGCTGAGATTAAAGAGTAAGTATTTTACAATGGTGCAGATCACCTTCTTATCAATGAAGTGTCTTTATTGATACAGTGGTTTGCGCCACGTGTAAAGTACGTTTTTGTTTTTCGTTGTTTGTAGTTTTAATTCATTAATGAACTACCTAAAGGTCAAAATTACTGATACTGAAGTCACGTCTATTTCTGAATATGCTGTATCGTCATTTTTGACATATTTCTAGATCAGATCTTTGTTTTTGTTTAACACGTTAACTGCCATGGTTAAAATCAGATAAAGTAAAAAAAATGCAATTAGTGTTATTTCACTTTAAATAGATTATTTATTATTATAAATACATTATTTATTCCAAAAACATGGCCGCCAGGATGCAACGACATGTTCAGATTTGGTATGTGTTGTCGGTCATATAGTCCGACAAGGCCTGAATGGAACAATAAGCGTCGGACACGTAGTCCGACATGGCAGTCCTCGCAGCCTCGCCTCAAAAAAAAAAACATTATTTCATTTATTTTTAGTGGTGGCCACCCCTACGTGACCGGCCTGGCCATAGCCGGCGGTATATTCTACCTGGGCCCCGAGGGTGCTATTCTGGGCCCGCTGCTGCTGTGCTGCCTCATGGTGGTTCTCAACCTGTCCTCCACATTCCTGAGAGACACGCCCTCTGAGGAGAGGGCGGCCCTGCACTCTCGCGTCAGGTAATTCTGCGGTTTGTACGAGGAATCAGTCTTGTGCTTGTCCATGATAGAAAAAATATGTTTTAACCTTAAATAGACGGTTATAGGATTCTAAACTTATTTACATAATACATAATGCAGGATTTCTAATGCAGCCACTGTTTATACTAGGTGTAACCGAATAGACGCAAGTCCTGAAAGTAGTTTGTTCATAATTTACGTACTGATTCGAGTTCAGACATTTTTAAATGATGTATTATGCCATACTTACCGCCGATTGAGTCAAAGACAATTCAATCATTATAACAAGGCCATAAGACTCAATTTTAAATGCATAAAGTAATACTTTTTACTCAATACCTCTAATTGGGGTGTGTGAGGTCTTGCGTTAATTATGTTACACGTTGTGTGGATAAGTTATCTCTGCATAATATACTGTATAAATCGCAAACAGATTTCTGGTTAGCGAAATCCAATGCATAGATCTAGCAAGATATACTATAATTTTGTTCTGTCGTGGACGTAGCTCTTGTATAAACTTATTTTCATTCAATTTGTGTACTGAATGAGGACTGATTCCTTCGTTCATCGAGTCTTGATTGCATTATGCGTATCCCCCATTTTGGATTGTGAGATTTTGTCAATAAACTGTAATCAACTGCATACTGACGAGTGGTTGTTATAAAATATACTGCTGAACTTATTGCCGAATATAAATATAAATGATAATTCTTGTATGTGCCTATTAAAAGTATATCGTGTCTTACAATAGTATGGACTTCAAGTCTCCACACTTGCCAAGTAAAACTAAGCTTAAAGGCATAGTCTTAGAATACAAAACTGATCATATTTGTGCCTATACTCATGTAGAAGACTAGAGGGGCTCGTGGATAAGTATAACATCTGTACGGTCCGATCGATCAGCTACGCTTGCTGCGGTCGGTCCGTGGATGGGTGACCTTCTTTACAAACCAAGACCCTCAGTGCCTTGGAAGGCACGTTAAGCCGTTGGTGCCAGCTGTCGTTCATAGATCTTGGACAGGGTAGTAAGAAGCCCGAAAGTCTGTCATCTAGTTTTGCCAAAGGGTATTTGTATTACACAGTAACTGGATTGTAGAGATCTAGACAGTCGATCCTTGTAAAATACTGTTATTCAGGTAGGAGCCGACCCCAACATAGTTGGGAAAAGGTTACGTAGATTATTTTTTTTTTTTCATTCATATATAATTTTCTTTGAAAATATCGTAAGTTCAACAGTATATTAACAGCTGAGCTGTTCCCTGTATTTGAATTGTGTGTAAAACCATTATATTCCCTTAAAGTGTGCTTGTTAAATTCCTTATTTAAATTCTAAATCTTCATCTGTCCTGTACTTATGTATTTTCGCACAAAAAACTTAAATATCTCTTGTATGTGTTAATCATTTGATATAATTATTAGTGGATCTTAATTAGTACTGTTCATTCATGAATTTCTCTGATGTTTTGTTAATTTAGGTCGTTATTGGGATGTTTTTAAGATAAGGTGTGTATTATATCGCTGAAGTGGTTGCTTAGTATTGTTTTCGTTTGTGCACCGTATTTTCGTAGTCTTTGAAGCACCATTTGTAGTTAAAAGTGATACAAGTTATAAAAGAATTCGATAAATTAATAATTAAAAAAAAAACTAATAAAAATTAAGAAAATAATGCTTGCTTTGTATGTTTTTGTGGTAAGTGTCTACTGGATTATGCACGTTTAAAACCTTTGTAGATGCTTTTGTAGCATGCAATTGTATTTTTATATTTTATCAACAGAAGAGGCATTTGTCCTCCAAAATATCCACACAAAATAGATCTGCATCCTAGTTGCGTAACGGACCTTCAACCAGAATCTGAATAATTATGAAGTTTATTTTTAATGCATTGCGTCATAATGTTCAAACAACTGTCGGATCAACAAAGTAAATAACGCGATGAATGTTGCTGAAATATTAAAATTTAAGCGATTCCTAATAATAGTAAGTTACGCAATCGCCGCTCTGGTTTGGTTTCAATCCATATTTACCAAGGAGGACAAGTGTCTACATATTATATTTATAGACTTATCATCTACTCTACTCTATGCCACTCTCTTATCTAGTCTATCTAAATACTTTATTTATGTATCTGTGGTGGATGTCAATTATCTTAACAAAACACTATTTTTATACAGTGTATGTTTAACCCACCGAATTATTATTATGTACTAACTTTTTTCTTCTCTTGTTCTCTATATATCTATATTTATATTAATATAATGGTACCTGCTATAATAAATGGATGTTTGTTTACAGGTTCGGTGCTTATCTCTGATGGGCTTGCATGGACCACTAACTTGTAACGAGGTCATCCCATTTGTCAATTGATATAAGCAATATAATGAGTGTAAAAAGACGAAGCCAAGAATCTCATACTCTTCACGTCATTGCAACTTTTTTTCCGTACCTGGGATTCGACTGGTTATGGTGGCATTAAAGCTTAAAATCCCACGTAACCAACGTCCCTCCAACGTCTCACGTCCCGTACTATACACACGCATCTGTTGCGTACTTTAATAGCGATTTTCCATACAAAGAATAAAAGGCGTTTCCTAACTAGTACTTGTGCTCAGTGTAACTCGATCAGATGAATGATATATGTGGATCTTGGTTGGGGAGTCTTTTTACACCCTGTATGTAACAGTTGGACACCAAATGTCAAGAATAACTTCATACACTCATTCTATACTGCGGGACAAATTAAATGGACACCGAAATAAACACTAATTTAAAATATACTGAAAGTAAATACACTGTTATTAGGAACACAAACTTTTTACTCTGGGTTGAAAGATGAAATGTGATTTACAATGCATATTGTTGTCTGTGGTTTGTGAAGTTTATTCGCTCGTAAAAAGCTTATAAACACACGTAGAAGCTTTGCTTAATCCACGTAGAAAAAGAGCGAAAGATATTAAAAGGTGTTCAGTTTAATTTGTCAACTCGTGTATAATTTCTAATAACAGTTATATTATTAACTAGTGACAAACATCGCACGCAGATATTATTATTATTAGCCACTTAGGCCCTGTTCGCACCAAAACGTATAGTCGTTCAATGAATCAATTTCGACCACCAACTGAAGACCATTAGCCGTAATTAAAAACGCTCAAAATTTATTCGCAGTCTCATCTCTGCGGCAAAAAAAGATAAAACACAAACTAGGGAAATTAGAAGTATTTTGACAGGTGACAGATTGAAAGTGAGATCTAACAAGGCATCAGAAGGCTTAAAAGGCCGCTTTGGGAGAATCATGACTGGATAATATGATGAATCATATTTAAAATCGTAAAATAGCAACAAACTGACACTTCATAATACTGACGCCGCGTTCCATATTACGCTCACATCGATTTGAGCGCGCTAACGCCCGTTCCTAATTGGTGGGAGCGTGATAACGCTGTCCCGTGAATCGTCATAGATGACGTCATGACACGCGCCATGTTGCGATAACGCCGACCATGCTATATACTGATATCACTGTGAGCGCTGTCAAAAATGACAGTTGTGCTATTTTGATTTATCAGAAATTGTGCTTCTGGCTACAGTCGCTAGTAAACCAAATAAGAAGAAAGGAGATGTTTCATTTTCGGCCATCAGATGTACATTTATCAAAAAAGAGGAAAAAATAAGACAAATTAGGGAAAAATATTCCCTGGTTAATTTGCGCCTGATTTGTTGTGTACAAAAAATAATAGTTTTTCAATTATTACCATGTTTTATTCAACATGGCGTCTCGTTTGCTTGCAGACTTCATTCGTTCTGAAATCATGTGTCATCAAATCAATGTTAAGTAGAAAATAATTAAAAAATGTGTGTATTCTTGTAGTGTTAAAAATAAATTACTATTATTCTCTTGTAAATATTTTTGAGTAAACATAATTAAGTGTGACCATTTCATCGTTACAAAAATCTTTAGTCTCCATTCTTGAAGTGTGTTTCGAAACGAATTCAAAATAACCACTTGCTAACTCTTAGGACAAACATCAAACATTTTTAATTTTTATTTTGTACATAAAAACCATTTGATATTATGAAAAAAATGTTACTTTATTGTATTCATGAGTAATTTACCCAGCTTCGCTAAACGGTACACGTTATGGCCGGAGCCCCATATAAAAATGAAACATCTCCTTTGTGCTGTAAGCAAGTTGTATATGGTGTATATGGGTTTGACGTTGAGTGAGCACTGTTAGCGCGCTCACGAGCGTTCCGTATTGTGACAGTTCTCAACTGTCATAATCGTGATATCCAAATCGGAACGCCAATTTATTGCTGTGAGCGCCGTGAGCGGTATTTTCCAACTCGGAAGGCACTCTGAGTACACGCAATTCACTGTTTGACAATTTAGTATGAAGATTCGTAAAATGGTTCACATAATTATTATGAATTGCTTTTGATGTTTAATGTCAAATAGCGGAATTATGAGAGAATTCAGGAAATTAATCGCTTTTAGAGGAATTGCTTTATGTAGCATTTTTAGACCCCCAGACTGTGACTCAAAATAATGGGATTTGCCTCTCAGATTGTCCGTTTTTTTTTTTCATACATTCTCATTGTTGGCGACCATAGTTTTGGTGTGAGCGCGGCCAAAAAGCTGTGTCAATTCAAATGCCAAAGAGAAGCTAATGACAATCTCTCTAGGAACAATTACTGCATGATACAAAGTGTCGTTAAATGTGCTGTTATATTATATGTATTATTGTGTATGTATTTAAAAACTATGCCATGGGCCAAACAAACCTCCACTTTCTGAAAGTCCCATCGAGTCCTTGGTGAGTTAATCTCACTGAATCATTGCTCAGAACACAAGATGACATATTAAATTTTATGGGCTTTCAAAAACCCGGTTATAAGGGCAGGCTCGTATTATACCGGACAGAAACTAGCGCATGCGACAATTTTTTTTTCAATAATACACATGTCGATAAGATGCAGATATTTCATGCAGGTAATGTCCCGGAATACTGCGTGCTTGCCTCATATAAATTCAAAAATATTATTGTTTATTTTAATGTTAATATTTATGACTGTTTTATTTTGTTGTGTGTCGTCTTTGTCAATGTTTATTCTTGGCTTTGTGTTTATTTACATACTTATCCTTATTTATTAACATTTGACAAATTGTGAAGTTCAACATAAAAAGTTGTATACGCTGTTATTGTGGGATAAGGTATCCTGCGAAATTGAAAATTTCTTACGTTCAGCAATCTTAATTGGCAGGTCTATTTCAGGCTGACACTAACCTCAGATCAGCCTATATTGTTCCCACTGCTGGGATACAGGCCTCCTCTCGGTGAGAGGGAGAGGGCTATAATCTACCACACGAGCCTAATGCGGGTTGGTAGATATCACATGTCTTCGAATTTTCAGTTCGAGGACATGCCTGTTTCCTCACGATGTTTTCCTTCACCGTTTTGAGAGCAGTGGTGATGAAATAATTTACACAAAGAAAAGCGCCTATCTGGGTTCGAACCCTCGACCTATAACTCGTAAATCGGGGCCTATACCACTGGGCCACCACTGTTCTCACACTAACCTGCAAATTGCAAAAAAAAAAAAACGAAGAAAATTTAAATTTCGAGGGCAACTCTGGTAATGCCCCCTTATTAAGTTAGACATTTTGTCCGCCTCATTTTTTTTTTTGACGACATCAATGCAATACAGAGCAAATAAATTGACCACTTCGAAAGTGGCACTGTATTAGTCAGTAGGTATTTATTCAGAGATTTTTAATATATTATACATATGTATTTATTTATGTTTATGAAGTGATAATGTTAGAAGTACCTAAGTATTAACTTATATTTATTGCAACGACGATTAAATAGTTGATAAAATAATACCAATTCATACTTGAGTTGTAAATATCCTAAACTAGCAAAATCTTACTAAAAGAGGGTAGTAAAATGTGTTTCTTTATTGTTATTTTATTTTGGTTCTGTTTGTAATATTTTTTGAGATTTTTATGTGTTACAATTTTAATATTGTTAAATAGAATAAAATTATGTCAAAACCAACTTTCAAATATTATAATTTTATTATATTATAGTGACTTAAATGAAATTCTCTTCCCTAGTCGTTATATTTATTGTTACTTGTGCTGTTACATGGAGAAATTGAAATGAACATATGCTCAACATAACTGCTTAATTAAAAGGTCTTCCGTTCAATAGAATTGCATGGCAGTGCAATGGCCAAATATTTTTAAATATATTTTACGACGTTTAGTATTTGTTTCACAGTGTACGCTTAAGTAGTAGACGCTATATGTGAGCATGTTTCACCACTGTACCTACTAGAAATTCCACTATTCGATCGCTAATATTCGCTTAGAAATACTTTATTTAAAAATAAATTTATTTATATTAACATGTAGGTATATTATCTTTATTTTCATACATGCTTTGTTTGAATGGAAAAGGTTTTCAAAAGAAGGAAAAGAACTTTAGAGAAGGTTAGCTACCATAAATAAATCTGATAAATACGCTCTCTCTGAAAGAAAAGGCTTTAAGCTATAATAACTCATGAATTACATATAACATGATACACTAAGTATTATTATTAATAACGCAGACTTCGATCAACAACAGCACTAGATTAAAGATTAGGAACAAAAGCACTTTGCTGAAATGGTCGCATTTGCATATAGTTTGATAATAAAGCTTAACACTCGAACATAAAGGGTATTATCGTTTACAATATATTTACTACAACGATGATAAGTAAACGTATTTTTGAAATAAGAACAAAAATATTTTACGGAAAAATAAAACGGGCTTTTAAGCCATAAGATTGAAAAAACTATGTTACAAAATAAGACCACACCATTATCCGCGGTCTTATTTTCTGGCCGTTTTTGATGCGCTAATCGGAATTCTAGTACGTTGATTGAAGAAAGGGAAATCATTTAAAATTAAGCAAAAGTGGTGAAACAGGCCCCAAATGAGATGGTTGATTTGTAAAATGGTGCTTTTTTGGAGTATACTAGGTGTTATCTCGTAACGAGTCTCCGTTTGCAATAAGTTTTGTAATGGCCTTTTATAGGGTAAGGGCCCTTATTTTATTATAACGCTATAGCCGTTTATAATCGACGTTTTCTATTAATTAGGTCTCAAATTTTCGTATATTTTGTATGTTTCAATGTTAGCAGCAGTGTTTTATTGGTTGGGAGGTATTTACTCATGCTATTTATACGCCTGGACGGTCAGATAAATGTGTACAATATGAGGGTAGCTATAATTCTGTTACATGCAATATTGAACATTCATACATTTTTTAATAAAGAAGTCGTGCAAATACAATTGGACTTCAATAAAGATACGCTTCCATACAAAATAAGGTTCAATTTTGTCTCAACAAAAATTATGCACTCTAGAATCCCAATTGTATATAAATCCAAGCCCAGTGATAAAAAAACTTAATGATATGATTATCTCCACTGAAATTCTAGCTACCCATTTCAACTTGTAATGTAAATCTTAAAACTATACTACAGACTATAATTATAAATATAAAAAAGTAATAGTTGTAAAGTATTGATACTCAGAAGAATATCAGCAAAGCCCTTACCAGTTCGTGAAGAATCGTCCAAAGATTAATTTAGATGCAACATTGTACTAAATTATATTGCAGGTATTCATAATTAGTTTGTAATCACAGCACGCATATTCGCATTGTTAACTGAAAACTTATAAAATAATATATTAATTTGCTTTTTAATAAGTCTTTTATTTATATACCTACTACCTTACATACACGAATTATAAGTAAAAGATGGCAACCTGTCGGTTATCATTTAAAATGAAGACACGTGAGCGTATTCGTAAGAAGTTGGCAAAATTATCCTTATCCCAGAGCGATGTTTTTCTGAATTCGTTTTCTCCTCTACCTATCGTTATTTCTTCAAAGTCTATTTTCGCTGTATTTGTATTACTATGTATTGTATTATTTTTAGAGTTATCTATCCCTTATGTTGCACCTGCCATGTTTTTTCTCTGCATCACCTTATGGTTGACTGGCAGAAAATCCTTCAGGCATTAAATCCGCCTTTTAAACTCTGACTTTCTAACTAGCAGGACCAGCGGCCAGAACCACCGAATTGCTACATATTTTGACAAAACTCAGCCTTGTATTAAAAGGACTAAAGTCGAATGTTGATAATTATGCACAGAACTCGATTTGCTGCTAAACTTTTAATTTTGCAGTTATAAAAAAAAACAACGTATATCACATTCCATATATTATGTATTCAGGTTTGGTAGCTTCTTCATAACGAGTATTTAATGTGCAAAAAGTGTTTTTTGTAGCGGCTGTCTAGTTGTAGTAATATTGAGCATTAATTGACTTCTGCAAAACTTGTGTTGGCACGTGTTTGTCACAGACAAATTTAATGACGCTCTGTGGTTCTGTTACAATGACTCCATTTTCTTCGAATCGACCCTCGATGTCAGTTTCCAGCCAAAAGAACAGCACTACGGTATCGACACGGATATTTATAGTATATTCCAGATTTTCATGCGATCGTCTCATGACTATATTTGCCACTGTTATCTGCAAAAAAAGGAGATAATCGATCTCAGGTTTTTGTTCTTAAACATAAATTAAGTACGGGAAGCATTCATATACATCGTATTCCTATTGATATCCCATAACTCTAGGGTATTAATGTATCAAAGAATTTACTGGTTTTTTTTTTTCCTTTTTTAATCAAGCAATGGATTATATTTACCTGAATACAGGGCGTAAGTTTCATTGATAAGTACAAATAAAGCTAAGAAAATGCGACGTTATCACATTAAACGTAAGAGTGTTTTACATAAATAGTCGTAATGTCGAATTATTTTGTATGAAAAATGAAAACCAAAAATAGAAAAACAAAACTATATTCATAAAGCCAGTTGATTATTTGACATGGTCTCATTAATACCATAGAGTTATGGGATTTCAAAAGGAATGAATATTTTGTTACAAAACTTTTTTTTGTACAAAAACTATGGAATTGTTGTTAGTATTGCGGAATGAAAATATATATAACACACAAAGCAACGTCTCACTCACTCTCGAAAAGAGGAGGCCTGTGTCCCAGCAATGGGAACATTATAGTTTCATTATGCTTTATGCTACATAAAGCAAATGAGCGAATTGTAATGCCCCGTCCATTATAATTCTCTGTTCTGCATTAGTTAGGTACCTCTACCACTCAACTAACCTGGATATTCGGTTTCCTCAAACCCACCGCTGACTTCAAAGGCACCGGAAATATATAATTCGGCGGTGACTTCACACCAGCCGCTTGCAAGGTGAACTTAATAAATACTTGTTCTTTTCTGTAGTCCATAAAATTGATTTTAATATTCTTTTGTAACATTGAGCTCAGCGGTTCAGCATTGGCAGAAAACTGTTTGGTACTGATTGGCGCGGGGCTGCTCCAATTATAAAAGTCCACAGTAATCATGGCGTCGATAATTGGCTCAAATCTGTCGTTAATAAGGTATACATCCACGTCATCGGATGGGAGTAAGCGAGGGGACACTAGAACCGGCGCGAAGAATGATTTTGCGAAGTAGTGTAGCATTTTCCATCTGCCACCGTATTCTGTAAATGTTAAATGTACAAGATTCAAATTATGTAGCGTATTGTCTGTAAAGGTAAGTATACAAGTAACACAATAAATGCAAGTCCTGAAAGGAGTTCATTCATAATGGACTACTGAACCGATTTGAGTAACTTTTAAAATGGGTATTTTTTATGTTTTTTTGTTTATCTTCTCTGTCCGAGCCAAAGAAAATACAATCTTAAGTCAAGGTAATAAGACTCAATTTTAATTGCTTAAAGCAATGCTAGGGAATAGTAGAATAGCTGTCAAAAATGTTATGGTCATTGTATTATGCTTTTAACTACAAGCTAACTAGCTTGCTAGTTTACTTTGCAATACTCTTATTGCAAAAAAAAAAAAATGAGGGTAAATGAGGTCTTGCGTTGATTATTATGTTACATCATGTTGTATAAATATGTAACAGTCAACAACTAGACACTTTATCATTCTGATTGGTATGTTTCTTTATGTTGTATGACATCTCATGCAGTTATAGTTCTAACTCACCAATGCCAGACCACGAGGGCGCTTGCCACACATCATTTAGTTGCCAGTACAGAGCACCCATTGTGTACCAATTAGCTTGATCTTGTCGGTACAATTCAGTCTCAGCCTTTATAGCCATCGCTTGCGATATCTAGAAATTATTTTGAGGGTATAGCGAACAATCAAATAAACTGGGCGGTCAGCCCAAAGGTTCCTGAGACAGGTACTCACTGTTTTCTGCCCTAGAGGATATTATGGAGTTGTAAAGACAAAAGATACAAGGCAGATGTGACTGGACACGCCGGAAGGGGACGCTCTAGGAGAACATCTTCAGAAACGTCAGGTGCGTCGTACTGATAACCGGCGTACATGTACGACCAGAGGGGTAATTCTGGAACTTATCGGTAGGAATTGGTTTAATATTCATAGTTAAACAATATTCATTGCGTTATTTACGTTGCTGAGCCGACAATTTATTCGAACAAATGACGCAATGGTTTAGAAATAATCTTCAATCCCATTCAGATTCTGATAAATTGTGCGTTTCGCAATTAGGGTGCAGATTTATAAACATAAACTAAGCAAAAAGAATATGTAAGGATCGCAGCAGGTGGCGGTCTGTAGTTTCTGCCTACCTCCATGGGAAACAGGCGTGACTTTATGTATGTAAAGTTGTAAATCTGAGAGCCAAAAAGAATTACCTGGCTATAAAACACGAACTTCTCAAAATACTTCGGATCATCTGCTGCCAATTTCAAGCGACTTTCCATTTGCGTGTGAATGAAACTGTAGCCGTTAGGGCTATGCTGTCTATGTTTAGAATATTCACTCTGCAAACTGAAATCTTCTATATTTTTCGTCGCAGTTTTCATGGTTTTGAGCGATGGTAGAGATTGGAAGCCGTATTCCGACGCGAACCTCGTTTTGGGGTACGTCATCATGTTCCAATTGTCGGCTAAGTAGTTATAGTAATGCGTGTCTCCATAATGAGGATCATACGGATTGGCGGCTATGTAGCCCTCCCTTTCCGATTCCAGGCCATTGGACGGACTGGAAACTAAGTAGCGCCTCTCCGGATCCAAATCCTCGACGATAGGTTTTATTGTCTCCACGTAGAGTTTGATATATTCAGCTTTGTACTTTTCAAAAGAGGGCCTAGTGCCGTACCAATTGCCTCTCAGCGCGACTTCATTTTCGTTGTTACCAGCCCAGACAGCAATAGAGGGATGGTGCTGTAGCCGAATTACATTTTGCTCTATTTCATCTTTAACCGTACTGGAAATAGAAAATAATTACAATTGTAATTTTCTAAATACTGTGATTTTCGTTTAACTGGGGACGTCTCCACGAATAGCATTTAGTACCTAAGGTAGGTTACCTAAGGTATTTCGTAGCCTCTGAACAATTCGATATTTAAGATTAGATTGATTTGATTGATTTTAAGTTAAGGGAACATCAGTTAGCTCACCTAATAAATTCACTATCCGTAGGATACATAGAGCACGCGAAGAGGAAGTCTTGCCAGATAAGGATACCGAGTTGGTCGCACTTCTCGTAAAAGTAATCAGACTCATAGACGCCCCCGCCCCACACTCGCAGCATTCCCATGTGTGCGTCACGAGCAGCCGTTAACAGGTTGTCCACTAGAACAATCAGTCATCACCATCATCATCATCGTAATTTCAGCACAAAGTCGTCCACTGCTGGATATAGGGCTCCCCCAAGCTCCGCCAGTTCGACCGGTTCAATATACTTTTAACTAACTTCATAAAACTCAACCCAAGAAAGCCTTTTGTAAACCAATCGATAAAGTTGTCAACATCTTTTCAAAAATGCTTTTGCTTAACAGGGGCACAATCCTGTATGTATTGTAACACATATAAACAGAGTGTGGTAGGGACTATAAACTGCAAACTGTAACCATGATTCTAGCGTAGGAATTTTTCGCAGGGTATCAAAAATAAATCTGCTGTTTCTTACGCGGTCAAAATGGAACAGCTTATTTATCTTTACTTAAATTAGGTACATAACGTAAAGATAAAGTAATTGTTATTAATCATGTTACGTACCAACATCCTTCTGGCTTTCGCCCAGTTCCGGGAGAATATTAGACGGGATCCAGTTTGAGCCCTTCATGAATAGAGGGTAGCCGTTGATCTTAAAATAAAATGTGAGACCTTTTCCTGCGGTCTCGTTACCTGCAAATAATTTTGATTAATACTACCATTTTGTTAGTTTTTAACAATGTTAGAGCAAGGCTGGCAATATCTTCGTAATTTGGGAAAAAGCATGATAAAATTAGTTTTTCAATTTTACCGAAAGAATACTTAGCTAAATAAATAAATGCAAATAAAGCCACGAAAATAAAATCGTTCTTACCGAAAATCTCCGAGGCATCAGATTCAACCAGCTGCAGAGTTCGAAATCCCACCATGAGGGTTTTATGTGAGGGCTCATGCTGATACTCATCCGGGGTCAAGAGTACATTCAACTCGTACAGAGGCTGTTCTCCGTAACCATTCGGCCACCAAAGTCTGATTTTGTTCTGTGATATAAAAAATAAAAAGTAAGGTAGCGTGTATTCTCGATTAATAAAACCATATCCAAAAAAAAAACTTCTACGCCATTCGATGGACTGGAAACTAAGTATGGCCTCCTCCGGCGGCAGCGACCTCGTGTCCGGCCCTGGTGCAAGCCATGGTACGGAGCGAAAGGGCATGGGAAGCCGTCACGTCTTTCTGCGAAGCGAAGCAGTAATTCTCGGGAAGGAGGAGTCGGAGCGCGTGGGGGAGTGGCAGTCTCTGCGACCTCACGTCCCTAGCCGCCGCAGGAGGAGACGCCCCGGGCGTCGGAAGTCGATCGCGGACTCCCGGCCACCGTAGGCGCGAACTTGCGGGCGACGAGCAATGGGTAGCTCACCGCCTGGTAAGGACCAGGCCCGTGTCGACGGCGCGTAGTGTTCCACGCGCGCCTCAAAGAGATGTCAGCGGTACTGAAGGGGTCTGCTAGGACTGATGCCTGCCAAGGTCGCGAGATCTGTTCGAAAGAGATACCGTGGCCCTGGCATATGGGCAACTGAAGAAACACGGGTGTGTTTTAGTCAGTAAAAGTCTGACACGCCCTCCCGCTCCGCCCAGCGCGAGATACGTCATTTGATGATTTCCCAACCACAAAAAAAAGTATGGCCTCCTCAGATCCACGTCCCAGTCAAAACCATACCATTCAAAGGTGCAAGGTTGTAAAATATTGGTGCGTCAAACAAGTCAGTCATGATATTTTACTCAAACTTGAGCTAGATCCCTTAATTTTAGGTGGAATCTTTTCATATTAGAAGCAGGTACCGCCTAATGCAGTGCAGGACAGCAATTTTTTTGTTGTATTTCATAAAACTGGATGTTTCGACAGAAATAAGAAGACGTAAGGAACACTGATCCCTTTTGTTATTTCCTTACCTCACTGATATTCATGCTGATCTGTACGATAAGAGTTCCGTCTCCTTCGCTGGTTCCATTGACATGCGTCCACGTCTTCAGGGTCTGTTTCCCTTCCACTTGTAGCGAAGCAGTCAACACTCCAGTAATTTGTGTTTTTTTCTGGCTCGTCTCTAAGTATACTTTTATGTCTAATTTCCAATCAGTTCCTACTTTGCTAGTGTGTGTTGTCACTGATCGTATTATCGCTCCATTGTACAGTTCGATGTAGACTGGCTTCCTGAAACACATTGAATATCATACTACTATTTTTTTGTGAAATCAAACTTTTGTCTATTCGCGTTAAGAAAACAGTGACTCATCGTTGTCGTGTCGTGTAGTAAATTAGATCGTACTATCTGAAGTGCGTTCGAATGGTCAATGTGAACACGGCTTTCTAATTTACTATGATCTAATTGGTCACGAGGTGTGGCTAAGCTGAGTGACAAAGATGAGTCACTATTTTCTTAACGCGAATAGACTAGGTTTGTGTCTCTTATATGTACTCAAATATTCTAAGAATTACGTACACTAGTAATTAGTATGGTAGGTACTATAGTCGACCTCGTAATTGCTTTTCAACACACCACCATCCAATTTCACTTGAAATTCAAAACCGACAAAAAGTATTTGTTGATGTGACAGTTCTACAGTTTCAACCTTCATCAGCATCATTATGGGCTTATAATGCTCCCACTGCTGGGACACAGGCCTCCAAAGTGAGTGGACCATAATCCACCACACGGGCCCAGTGCGGGTTGGGTGGGTGGTGTCACTGAAAAACCAGATTAACAGATCAGGCGCACAGGAAGCTAGTCCCGGTATATTGGCGTATCGCCGTTATTAAAAATAATCCAGTACCTGAAATTTTCCATGCCCATAATATGTGATAAACAATCAAAAGTTGCTAAAAATGCAATGACAGAAAGATCCGATTATTTGTGCAATGCCAAGATAATATTCATATCTTAATATTGTGACATAAAAGACATCCTCAAGTGGTAAAATAAAAGGCAGGCTTATCTTCTCACTACTAGCTGTTTAGCTGTTTACAAACAACTTGTTCTTACATAACACCACGCCTATCTTACCCGAAGAATCAGGCAGCTGCACTTATAGTCACATATACCCAAATTTCACCAGTTATAAATCCCATGTAATAGGGGGCGAACCTTTTACCATCAAACGGTTAGAAATCCTGACTCCGGGCTGATAAGTACTGAGAAACTTGTCCGACCTGAAATTGAACCCAGGACCCTCCTCAGCAGTAGCGCTTGCCACCACTAGACCAAGACGAGGCAGTCTAGTGTTTTTTTTTGTCGGGGTGGAAATCCTCATGGATGTCCTCCATTGTGGCGTACACAGAGAGGTCTGCCAGACTCTTACTGACTGAAACCACCCTGATGATCCCTCCCACACTTACATCGGGGATTCCGGGATTTAATGCGACTGCCGCAATCCTCTGCTCATGCTGGGCCACTTCTGTGGGCCAAATCAAATCAGGGAGGGGAGTGAGGTGTTGACTCCCTCCAAATCTTAGAGAAACGCACGTAGAACACTACAGGCTGCCATTTTGGGTCCTAAGGAATAGGGGGCGACGGAAACCCGTTGCTCCTGAACCCATTTTGGGATGCTGAAAGAGGGCATTATCCGCCCTCCGCCGACGACTGTGTAGTCGAGCCAGACCACTTATTCATAGTCTAATCTATCATGAGATATGAAGCAACAGTTTTACCAAATGCCAACTGATGGGAAGGCGGGTCCCCAGTCCCAGCTGAAGGAAGCCTGCATCTTCCTGATCTGGTTAACGTGGCACTCTCCGTTGTACAACGCGGGCACACACGCGGGCGCCGTGAACACCTTGTCAGAGCGGGTGTTTGCTGTTACCACCGGAGATAAGAAAGACACTTTCAATTCGTTCTCTCCTTCCTGCAACGTGATAGAAATCTGGATGGTAACTGGTAACAGAGATATATGTATTACAGCAAAATTGTTATTTTTTTGAATTTTTACTGGATTTGAAGGACAAAATACAGGATGCAATTAAACAATTAATTTGCACGCTCTAAAACTTATGGCTGTTTAGTAATTTGTTTAAACTTATTGCAACATACGAAGGTACAAACGCTGGACATGAAGCATAATATGCAAGTTGGTATACCCCGGACTTGGTGGTCATGGTGGCGTTTACCTGCTACCATGACTATCGAGTTCGAGGGTTAGTCTTGCTGCTTCTATAACCACATTTTAGTACCTATATACAAAATGTTTTTTTTTTTTTTTTTCAGAAATTATGGACGTCTAAATTTATCTTCTAAACCAACATGGAATTGTAAGTCGAGCATTCGTAAATAAACAAAGAAAATTTTTAGGAGGTAAAGATTGTCTAATTTAGAATTTCATGCCCGTCCATTGCTTGTTTCATACCCATTTCAAATATGTAATTGTATAGAAATGATTGTAGAAGGGCGTGCAGTTTTAATTCAAAAGACCTCCGCATAAATCTCACCTGAAGTTTATTCTTCACATCGTAAACGTATCGCACGAACATATTATTGGCTGCCCCTATAGGTTGGTGCTCGTTCAGCATTATGTACGCTGCTGTGTCCAACCCTTCGAACACCAAGTGTATCACTCTGGCCTCCAAGTCTTTACGTGACACTGAAAATTATATTTACAGATTTATGTACCTCATCTCGCTGACTGATGAAGCGCTGCTGTCGGTCCCAGAGCTGATCCTGCTTTTATTTATTTTTTATTAGGTACTACCCTCTTCCAAAGAGAAGGCATATGTCCCAGCAGTGGGAACATTATAGGCTAATTATGATCCCACTTATATAATTTAGAGATTGTATGTTTGAATGTTTGTCACTCAATCACGCAAAAACGCCTGATCGGATTTCAATGAAGTTTGGCTCCAGATAGTATAAAACCTGTATCTTTACATTGGATACTTTTATCCCGATAGTAGGTTCCCGTGGGATAATTTCCAACAACTACTTGGGTGAAGCCGTTGGCAAAAGCTAGTTTCCACTAGCTAAAACAAAAAAGAACAGCTATGCTTATTAACCTTGGCTGTATTTCTGGAAGGTATAACAACGTTTTGACAATAATGTCTGCCAGACTACTTGCCAGGGTCGCGAGATTTGTTTGAAAGAGATACCGTGGCCCTGGAATATGGGCAACTGAAGGGTTTGGGTTGTAGTCAGTAAAAGCCTGGCACGCCCTTCCGCTCCGCCCAGAGCGGGAGACGTCATTTGAAGATTTCACACCCAGAAAAAATAAATATCTGCCAGACTAACAATTCATCAAAAAGACACTGCAGCTTGAATTCGCGTTCTCTTGGCAAAAGGCTGCCACATTTACTCGATGATTGTTTTGTTGAGTTTGTAACCAAGAAATGGCACCTAAAAAAATATTACCTACGATATAATATGTAGTTAAAGAAACCACCATTTCAGAAGCATGACTTTGTGCCGATAAATACTGAGATATTCGCTGATAGAGAGATGTACACATGGAAAAATATGCTGTTTTCCTTGACGGTCAATATATGAATGACTACCTTCAGCCCGCGATTTCATTCTCGTCAAATTTCGGACCCCGACCCACCGAGTCGCATCGCACAGCCCGCTCGCGTTCTTTCTGAGTTTTATTTTTTTATTTTGCTCGGTTCCTAACGGTCACGTGGTGTTAAATAGACTATAACCTTCCTCAAAAATTGGGATATCAAATATAAAAAGAATTGTACAAATCTGACAGGTAGTTCCAGCGATTAGGGCGTTCAAACATACAAACAAACTCCTTTATTATATGAATGAATGCTGAATGATGATTGCGTATTGAGAGTATGCTGGGCTGATCAAATAAATTGGGGTAGGTCAGGCGGACCTCATAAACACGAGCAGACTAAATGCATAAGGCTCTGAACCAGATGCTTTGGCATAACCAGTGAGAAGAAAGGCGTATGGCCAAGAGTAGACAGCGACGGTGATCAGGATAAAAATATCATAAAGGTACCGTTAAACTTGGCTCTGTACTCCCAAGTGTCATAAGCCACCCACCGCGTGCGCACGTCATTGTCTTCAAACAGGATGTCTCCAATAAAGCCGTTCGCCAGCAAGTCTGAGTACACACCGCCCGGTACTGTCGCGTTGCCCGCCACAGCTGTCAAACAACAACAATGTTATCTTTGTGGTTAGAAATTGTTTAACGGCTTTCCTGTTTTGTTTGAGACATCGAAGTGTAGGGAGAGTTCCGTTATGAGAGCAACGGTCGAGATATCTAACCATTTTATTTTCTTTGTTCCTAAGTAACACCGACCTTTATGAGGAAAGTAGTAATAATATCTCTCAATATAACCTCATGTAGGTATTACGTATGCGTGCAGAAAGCTTAATCAAAAATGTACATGTAAATATTACTTAAACATTCTCGCAAAATTAAGTTAAAACAAGTTGATTATTGCATTTAGGTAATAAATTCGTTAAAATTAATCTACTTTTAAACTTGATTTTAATATGATACAAATTAAATAATACACAATGTTTTATGTTTCCTTGTCATACCGGTTACTTAGTTATTAAAATATATGAATGACCTGTTTTGGTCAGAGTTTTTATCAAAACATTTACATTACAACGGGCAATATAACAACAAAACTATTGATAAATAATGCAACTTACTTTTATTCATGTTCACAAAAGTCCACGATACATTTTCACTGGACGATAAATCAATATATTTAGCGTTTACTATCGATAAAACGGAGCACAACAAAACGAACGTCTTCATGATTCCAATAAATGTTTATACTGTTTGTGGACACTGTGAGATAAATATTAGGTTCAGCGCTAATCACTACAGTATCGATCGCTTGTCGCTATTTCCATTGTAATGATGTGTCGTTAACTGTACAGTTTGTATCGATAATAGCAATAAAATATAGGTAGTAGGTAAAATACTTGACTCGCGCGGTAAACACCGTCATTACAAATATTTCTTGTATGAGTTTTCCTATAACAGGTGATAAGTATGCAAGCGTAACGAAACATATTATTTTCACTTAGTTAGTTTACCTTTGATGAATAGGTTTCTTTTAATCAGTGTTAACCTGCATTTTCATTACCTATTAAGTTTTAATTGATTTATTATATATAACTGGAAACTGGCTTTACTTATATGTAGGTACCCACTTTTTACTTACGCGTAAACAGCTGAGCAAATTTAGGTGAAGCCTGGGTAGACAGGACACGGATAGACGATTATCTAGATGGGATAACAAAAAATAAAAATTTTGGCCTGCAGGGTATTTGCGTAACACGTATTTTGACAAGTCAGCATTGCCATATATAAGCTATTGAGCAGATGATTTTTTCAGACACATGAACCACTGGATTACGCATTTCCTTAAAAATCCCTCGGGTTATGACATGACTGACAGTGTATTAGGCAATTCAAGTGCAAGTTACATCATCGTTATCCGCCTAAATTTTTCCCAACTATATTGGAGTCGGCTTCCAGCCTAACCGGATTCAGCTGACTACCAGTATTTCAGATGGATCCACATATAAGTTTCTAATTAAAGTAATTCCTCTGGAATGCAATAATTAAGTAACTCGAACAATAGTAAACAAAAAAAAATCGAACAAAGGACATCACTAAAAGCGAGCGATTATAATCAGCGATCGCGATGGCATGGATGGCCCCGTTGTTTGTGTATCAATAATCTCGGGTTTCATCATATGACGTGCCTTATACCTATGTACCTACCGTATACACACGCTAATATCATTGATATGAATGACACAGGCCACACAGTACGACATTCGGTTTTTTTACTGCGCACTTCCAACTGAGAGTTTCGTGAAATAAGCTCTGGAAAATTCTACCAAAGATGAATGTAGAAATTCACGTGCGTTTTCGTAGTAACTTGTAGTGCCTGCCTGTTGCCAGATCATCACCATCATAAATCTTTGTTTATCTCAACATCATTGTACAGGTACTGATTTAATATAATGCACAATCTTATATACAGAAAGGTTTCTGAGATACTAGGATCCTGACTTAAAGATCACATCACCCGGATAACGGATTAACGATATATAAAAGTTTTAAATTGTAATTAAGTAGGTATTCAAGTATGAGCAGAATCTACATCAACCAATGAATCAACTCAGCCTTTCAAAGTCCACTGTTGGACATAGGCCTCTCCCGTGTTGCGCCACAACACCCTGCCTTCGGCCTTTCGCATCCAGTCTGTCCAGCCACTTTCTTTAGGTCGTCGGTCCATCTAGCTTGGAACCTACATACATAAAAGAGAAATCGAAACAAATAATATGCTCAGTCTGGGTTTAATGTTGAGTGATTGGCTGAAAAAAATATTTTTCAGCCAAAGAATTTAGTTTTTTCGGAATTTAAAGTGAGAATATTGTTACAAGCTGGGGTTCGGGATAAATTAATTTAAGCCAAAATTATCGAAACACACACCACTATTTAATTAACAATCACAATATCGCAATAATCAAACGTCAAACAGAATCACTTGTTTTGCTTGTGCTGTATCGCTTGATTCGTATTCGCTCGCTTCCGAAATCGAACGATACAGTACAAGCAAAACAAGTGATTCTGTTTGACGTTTGATTATTGCGATATTGTGATTGTTTAATTAAATAGTGGTGTGTGTTTCGATAATTTTAGCTTAAATTAATTTATCCCGAACCCCAGCTTGTAACAATTGGTGTCAGAAGTAAGGGATAAATTATGCCAGTTTTACCAAAGGAGGATACGGAAGGTATCCGTACCAGAAGTCAGCGCCAGCAGGAGGTGGATCAGAGGCGGTTTGAAGGATCTTCTAGACAGACACCCGGGGGTAATCAGCCGACGACGGAGCCAGTTTCCCAAGCGTCTGGTGTTCCTACAGCATCACCAGCCATGGATCTTTCTGCTCTAATGGCAATGCTGCAGGAGCAGGCCCGCCGACAGGAAGAACAGGCCCGACGACAGGAAGAACAGGCCCGCCGACAAGAAGAACAGGCCCGCCGCCTACAGGAACAGCTGCAGCAGGACAAAGAGGAACAAGCTCGCCGGCAAGAGGAGCAGGTTCTCCTCTTGAAAGATCTACACGCGACATTTGGCAAGGACATCAAAGCCATGAAGGAGACTGTTCAGGTACATGAAAATCGTATCTCCGAGGCCGAAGTCCAGATCGCTGATATAAGAAAAGCGGTTGGAGTTCTGAAAGCTGGAGAACGGACTACGGCTTCGATAGTTGCTGCACCTTCCGTGCGCGGGTTTAAAGTGCCACCCTTCGACGGAACATCTTCCTGGTCGGCATACAAAATTCAATTTGAAGCTGTCATGAATGCAAATGGGTGGACAAAAGAGCAGGCCATGACCGCGCTTACTTTGGCCCTTCGTGATCAGGCCTTAACCGTGTTAGAGGCTCTCAGCAAAAATGTTACCTACGAGCAGCTCGTTGAGGCGTTAGAGGCCAGATACGGTGACGCGCACCTGGAACACGTTTTTCGTGCGCAGTTGAAGGATCGTGTGCAGCGCAGTGGTGAAAACCTGCAGCAGTGGGCCCTAGAAATCGAAAAGCTGGTTCGAAAAGCGTACCAGTCTGCGCCTACACTCATCGATGGGACTCTGACTCAAGCATTCATAGATGGCATACGGGACCTGGAAGTAAGGGCCACTGTAAGACTTGGACACCACGAGACACTCAAGGATGCCTTGGCCCATGCGTTGGAGGTGGAGGCAGTGAGGCAAGATCATCGAGCCCATCGCATCAGGGAGGTTGCAGCATCACCTGTCCGTGACCGTCCGAGATACAGCCCTAAGTGCTACACTTGCGGAGAAAAAGGCCACCTTCGGTCAAGTTGCCCGAAGCGAAACACAGGTAACGAAAACCAGGCCCAAGAAAGAAAGGCGGCAGATATCACCGCCCAGCAGAAGGAAAACTAGTCAACGCCAGGACTGCGGGGCGGGTGCTGGCTGGTGTTAAAATAGCCCCAAGAATTTCGGTCTCACAAGCCCATGATGGGAACACCCTAGTCATAAAAGGTGAAGTGAACGGAAGACCATGTAAGCTGACATTGAATACTGGAGCTTCTCGCACGGTTGTCAGTTCCCAACTAGCGAATCGTTTTCTTGAGGACTTATTCGGTAAGCATGACGGCGTAAATTTGGTAACAGCTACCGGTCAGCACATAACCGTCCGTGGTGAGAAGGAAGTGGAGTTAAAACTGGGAAACACTATCTACCGGCATAAGGTCATCATGGCTGACATAGTGGACGACTGCATCCTAGGTTTGGACTTTATGCGACAGCACTGTTGTGAGATCGACGTTAATCAAGGAGTCCTAAAATGTGGGTCAGAAGAAGTCTTCATGGAAGGTGCACCATCCGGGAAAGTGTACTGCTTGAAGAAGATTGTTCTTTCTCCCCGATCGGAAACAATAGTTCCAGTTAGGCTCCCACATAATTCCGGGCAGAAGAACCGATGTATTCTCATTGAAGGACTGGATGAAAACCTTCCATGGAAGATTGCGCGGACCTTGGTAAAGGCAAGCGATGTTGCAGCCGTACGCATTCTGAACCCAAGTGAAAAGGAACAAGTAATCAAGAAGGGTACGTTGATGGGTTCCTGTGGAGAAGTAGCTTGGATGTGTGAATGCCAACATCGGCCTCCTCAAAATAACGCCCAAAGTGCAAGATTTAACGTGTTAAATCTTTTGGAAGACTGTCGTAAAGATTTATCGGAAGAAGAAAGAGAGAAGGCTAGGAAGATGCTACTTCAGTATGCAGACATATTCTCCAGAAATGATGCTGACATAGGGAAGACTGGATTAGTTGAACACAGAATTAATACCGGAAATGAGTTGCCAATACGACAGCGACCCAGAAGACTACCAGTGGCAAGAGAAAAGGAGGTAGATACCATGATTAAAGAGATGGTAAAGGATGGAGTTATAGAGCCTTCGTCTAGTCCTTGGTGTTCTCCTGTGGTCCTGGTGAAAAAGAAAGATGGCAGCATGCGGTTTTGTGTAGACTATCGTCGATTGAATGACGTCACTAAGAAAGACAGCTATCCACTGCCCCGGATCGACGACACACTGGACACGCTGTCAGGAATGAAGTGGTTTACCACGTTAGACCTAAAAAGTGGCTACTGGCAAGTGGAAATAGACCCTAAAGACAAGGAGAAAACCGCATTTTCTACGGGAAAGGGATTATGGCAGTTTAACGTCATACCATTCGGATTGTGCAATGCTCCTGCAACATTTGAAAGGCTAATGGAGCTAGTTCTCACGGGACTAATTGGAAACGCCTGCCTTGTCTATTTAGATGACATCATCATCGTGGGCCGCACATTCGAAGACCACCTTCAGAATTTGGAACGTGTCCTATCAAAAATCCGAGAAGCCAATTTGAAGCTAAGTCCAAAGAAGTGCTCATTCTTCAGACAGCAAGTAAGCTTTTTGGGCCACGTGGTTTCGAAGGAAGGAGTGCAAACAGATCCTGAGAAAATCATCGCCGTCAAGGAATGGCCAGTCCCGAAAGACAAGACGCAGGTCAGGGCATTTTTGGGTTTGTGCTCGTACTATCGACGGTTTGTCAAGAATTTTGCTGACATTGCCAAACCTCTTCACAAGCTTACTGAGGAGAAGAGACCGTTCTGTTGGGATGAGAACTGTGACATCGCATTTCGAGATTTAAAGGAACGTTTGTGCAATACCCCAATTTTGGGCTACCCTGACACAGAAAATGAATTTATAGTTGACACGGACGCAAGTAATACTGGAATTGGCGGTTTGTTATCTCAACGGAAAGGAGATTATGAAGTTGTGATAGCTTACTTCAGCAAATCTTTATCAAAGCCAGAAAGAAATTATTGTGTCACGAGACGCGAACTTCTTGCCGTAGTAAAGACATTGCAACATTTCAGCAAATACTTGCTTGGACGTAAATTCCACCTGCGAACTGATCATGCTGCATTAAAGTGGTTGTTGCAGTTTAAGAATCCAGAAGGACAAGTGGCGAGATGGATTGAACTACTACAAGAGTATGACTTCGCAATTGAACATCGTAGTGGGAAGTCTCACGGTAACGCGGACGCTTTATCAAGAAGACCTTGTCCTGAAGACTGCAAGCATTGTGTCAGGCAAGAAGCTAAGGAAACAGTACCTGTCAGGATGTTAAGAACGGACCTTAGTGACGAATGGAAGGAAACCCTACGGCATGCTCAGCAAAGTGACACAGATATCAGGCCAATTTTCGAGTGGATTAAAGCTAATGCTCCCAAACCGAAATGGTGTGATGTTGCAGCGATGAGTACCACCACAAAAAGTTATTGGGCACAGTGGGAGAGCTTGGTGATCCAGGATGGTGTCTTGTGCCGAAAATGGGAAAATGCTCGAGGGAATAGCTGTCACTTGCAAATGGTAGTCCCAAAAACAAAGGTACCAGAAGTTCTACAGCTCTACCACAATGGTTCTTCAGGAGGTCATATGGGAGTAAGAAGGACTCTGTTAAAGATCCGAGAAAGATTTTACTGGATCCATTGTCGAGAGGATGTGGAAGACTGGTGTCGCAGATGTACCAGTTGTGCAGCGGTAAAAGGACCACACACACGCAGCAGGGGTGCATTGAAAGTGTCTTCGCCATCCCTAATCAAGTAGCAAGTACTACGAACAACTGTACGTAGACGCCACCGCCATCTATTGTTGAGTAGCGGGATTAAACAGTAAATAGATGTCTGTGGAAGGTTCTCGAAGTTTCGAATCTACTTGTAAACTGTGGAAAAGTGTTGAATGTTCGCGAATGTTCTACTCGGGATATAAATAGCGGATTGTCGGCCCGATAGGCAGTTCGATTTCGGAAGCGAGCGAATACGAATCAAGCGATACAGTACAAGCGAAACAAGTGATTCTGTTTGACGTTTGATTATTGCGATATTGTGATTGTTTAATTAAATAGTGGTGTGTGTTTCGATAATTTTGGCTTAAATTAATTTATCCCGAACCCCAGCTTGTAACAATATTAATTCTCACTTTAGATTCCGAAAAAACTAAATTCATTACTTTTACACTGAAAAATAATCATCAGCCATCCGACCAATCATTAACAATATTTGCCCACACCTGTTCTTTACCCCTTAATGGTGATTGCTCCTGTCCGAAACTGCAGAAGGTCGACACTATTAGATACCTAGGTGTTATCTTGGATTCTAGACTTACCTTTGCCGCTCATATTAGTTGTCTCACTAGTAGAATTCGCAAACTGATATATGTTTTAGGAGTCTTAGGTCCGTTCTGAATTGTAAGCAATTGCTATCAGTCTATTACGCATTGTGTCAATCGCTATTGACATATTGCATTACTTCTTGGGGTGGTACTTTTAAAACCAACCTGTTACCTCTCGAAAGGGCTCAAAGGGCAGTGCTAAAGGATGCACTATCTCTTCCATTCCGTTATCCCACAAGAGATGTTTACAAGTCTTCGAATGTCCTCTCAATTCGTCAGCTTTTTATTTTACAAGTTGCTTTAAAACAACGATCTGTTTTCCCTGTGGTTGACAAATGTTTGTGTGATGAGCACGATCATTTGTTCTGTGTCTGGGTGTAATTTATCTATAATATGTATGTATTTAGAAATATATAAGTATGTTTATCAGTTGTCTAGTACCCATAACACAAGCTCTGCTTAGCTTGGGACTAGATGGCGTTGTGTGATAGTTGTGGAAAAAAAAAAAAAAAATTAAATAAATAAAATGTTATTTGTAACAATACTTTTCTAAGAAGTGAATGAATAAAACTGCGAATCTAAACAAAATGTCTCCAGTACAAATAATTGTGTTACATAAATTGTAAAGGGGGCCTGGTGACCTGACTTACAGGTTTTGAAAAAAACCTAGTTTAGGGACCAGTCTTCCACAAATTAATTAGAAAACTGTACCTGTAGACTGATTTAACTTTAAGGTGTAATTTGTGGCTAGATAATAAACGTTATTCTATTCTATTCTAATATAAATTTGTTTTTGATACTCATAAAAGTGAGTCAAATTTTTTTTAGTGACAGATGTAATTTGATTGTTACATAATTATTATCTGTTTGAAAGCAGTGAAAGGAGCATAAATAATACGTGGCATAGCTGCTTATCCACAAAAGGGACTATGAGTCCCCTTTCCTATTAGTAATGATAATGACGGTGCCAAGTTCTCAAATCACTTCACATTATGACGAATCACCATCCCCTTAACTTCACAACGAATGCGTCATTGCGAAATTTGAACGGTGCTATTCTCCCTGAAAATCTTCATCTCTTTCTCACACTTGAAAAAATAGAGGTCTCTGATAATTCGTTCTTCTTCTCCAGTACGGCAACTAAAACGTGACGATTGGAAATCTTAGTTTATGAAATATTTTGGCACAGCGTCCATGACACATTTCCCATTATTTGCTCCTTTCATATAGCAATGCTGAAATGAAATAAATTGGTTTATTCTGTAAATAGAGTATCGGAACCACTTTTTCACGTCAAATTATAAGAACTAGCTAGAAGCTAGATGAAGTCAAAATTCCCTATCGGACTACCCCGGAGAAGAAATGGCAACGCAAACTCAAGGGTCAATGTCTCTTTTACAGTCCAACCATAATCTTAGTCCGATCATTTGAAGACAATGTATATAGTGCCAAAAATGGTCTTTTGAGAAAGGAACCCACAAAGATTTTTGTGGACCGAACCAGTCAGTGCAAGCATTTGTCAGTGATCGTGTAGCACAACTCGTTCTGAGGAACGAAACGACTCGACGAAAGGAATAGCCATAACCACTGTATGCCAATCTCTCCATCGTTCACAGCGCCTCTTAAGAATGACTGAGCAATATGACCTATCCCGTTGCTGCCTTTCAAATACCGTCTTCATAATTCCAAATCGAAATTCTTTCAACCTAACTCCCCCAGTTACAGTACAGGGATGGCTGACTAACTTTTCACTTACTGGTCTATATTTCTTGTTTTAATATTTACACGTAAAATGTGACTTATTATAGGTTTTTGATAGTGACTCTCTGCCATACTGGTTTTTGCAGGACAACAAATCTTATTTAACCTACCCTGGCGGGTCGGATGGTGGTTCAATGATTATTTCCGATAACTCCTTCGAAACCATGTAAAACCAAAGCAGCGTAATTTATGTGCCCAACTTTCAAATGCTTTGGTAACACTTTTAGCATTGTCATACATCGGCCCGTATTACAGAACGTCACATCTTATACTCAAGCATTACTTAAAACGAGATTCAAGCTATTTGACTGGTTGAAAGTAGTTTCAAGTACCTAATGCTTGAGTTTTTAGTGACATTCTGTAATCATCATCATCATTTCAGCCGAAAGACGTCCACTGCTCATCATTTGTTCTGTGTCTGGGTGTAATTTATCTATAATATGTATGTATTTAGAAGTATATAAGTATATTTATCAGTTGTCTTGTGACCATAGTACAGGCTCTGCCTAGTTTGGGATCAGATAACGTTGTGTTGGTTGTCCTAAGATATTATTATTATATTTTTATTTATGTTAACATACGCGTGCGCGGCGTACGAGGGGCCGAAGCCAACTCGCAGAGGCCCCTTAGACAATTTTAAATGATGAGGGGGCACCAACCGACGATTATCCCTGTATGCACTATGCAAGTGCATCCAAAGACAATCCCCGGTTGGAGCAGAACTATTACAGAATATGGAAACAAAGCAAATTAGGCTATAGGTTTGAATGGCTATAGTGGATTGGTAACCGCAACTATGGAGGGACTATGGCCCCTGCCTGATTATTATTATTATTTATTGGTATACATTTTTGTATCTCGACACCGTTGTGCCGGTTTTATAGGATAACACGGGCCGAAGCCAAGTGCTAACCTAAGTAGTAGGTGATAACATATTACGGTGTGATGGTATGTTTAGACTTTGTGATATTGATGATGTTTGTGGATGTGATGTTTGTGCATCATTGTCGTTCTGTAGGAATTTTCGAACTATTCTACAAGTATTCAGGATAGCTGTTTTCTGCAGAGTTTGGTAGGTGGAAGGAGACAAGTCTAGCGTTTTTAATGACTGGTGAAGTTGTTTGGGAATGACACCCGTAGTTGAGAGCACTACTGGGATTATAGCAACGTTCCCTAATCGCCACATTCGGCTTATTTCTATTTTTAAGTCTGTATATTTCGACAGCTTTTCTGCTATAGTGTTTTGTAAGTTGTGTGTGTTTGGTACTGCTATGTCAATAATTTGCGCGGTTTTATTAATTTTATCTAATAAAGTTATGTCTGGTCTATTGTAATGTGTTGTTCTGTCTGTGAGGATGGCTAGATCAAAATATAGTTTGTGTGTTGTGTTTTCAAGAACGATTTCAGGTTTATATTTATAGTAAGGTACTGGGGGTGTAGTTATTAATTTATATTTAATAGCAAGTTTTTGATGAATTACGTTCGCTATTTGATCATGCCTGTGTTTATAATCAGTCTGAACAATTGCCCTACATGCTCCAGTAATATCTTGTATAGTTTCAGAAGAACTATGACATCGCCTGCAAATATCTGTTATAAGGGGGATTCGCATAATATGCTTTTGGTAATTACGAGTCTCGATTACTTGGTCTTGGATTGCTGTCATGAACCCTTCGGTCTCAGGAAAAAGGTCGCCACGCCTGAGCCATTCGTTCGACGCTAATTTATCGACGTTGGGTTGGCACAGGTCTTGGCGATGTCTTCCATGGAGTGACTTTCGAGTCCATTCCAATATTTTAGTCTGTCGGTCGGTTTGTTTCTCGTTACTTTGTGTAGCTTCGTCTAACATATTTAACGGTGTCAGTTTTCGGTCATTTTGAACGATTGCTTTGTGAAGAGTAGAGGTGGTACTTTTTGTGTTAAAATATGTTCTTAGTGTACTTATTTGTTTATTTTGTAAGTTCGTAATATCAATTATGCCTCGTCCTCCTTCTTTCCTGGGTAGCGTTAGTCGCTGTACACAAGATCGAGGGTAGTGTTTCCTGTGTTTGGTCAAAGTGGTGTTAATAACACGTTGTAGGTTTTTTAGTTCTGTTTTGGTCCAGCTTATTATACCAAAGGAGTACGTAAGGATGGGAATCGCAAAGGCATTAATAGCTTTAACTGTATGTCTGGAATGCAATTGAGTGTTTAAAATGGATTTAAGCCTATGTTTAAATTGTTGAGTAAGTTTATTTTTAATTTCTTTATGTTTTATTTGCTGAGCTTGAATGTATCCTAAATATTTATATGTTTCGTTTTCATTTAACGACTCTATGGTTTCACCTGTCTGTATAGTGTATGAATGTTCGTAAGTTTGGCCTGCCTTGACTGAGTTGATTTTGCATTTATCTATACCAAATTCCATTCTAATGTCCCTTGAAAATTGGTCTGTGGTTTCTGCCAGTTCATGTAAGTCATCTGGTGTAGAAGCGTATAATTTAATGTCGTCCATATAAAGGAGGTGGTTAATTTTACAGTTTTGTCTTTTAGTCTGTAAGTCATCTATAGTGTCATCGAACGGTAGTTTATATCCTGACTTTAGTGTATTTAATTCAGAATCATAATGGGCTAAGTGAGTCACCTTGGAATATTCCTCTTCGGATTTTAATAGGTTCAGTTTCAACTATTCCTGAAGGTGATCTAAGATGTAACTTTGTTGTCCATTGAGTCATGGTATTATTTAAAAAAGTTACAATTAGAGGATTTATCTTATATATTTTCAAAACTTCTAGTAACCACGTATGTGGTACAGAATCGTATGCTTTTTTATAGTCTATATACATAGTATGGGTCAGGACCAAATTTTTGACGTAATCGCACAACGGAAATCACAACGGAATGTGTCACACTGGAAAATAAATGTAGCACAATATAATTATTAGGGTGTGTGTAAATAGTCGTAAGATTTTAGGTAGGTAAGTGGAATGAATAAAAAAAAAACAATATATTTCAAGAAATATTTAATAAGTAGTACAATCCAAAAAAAAAAAAAAATAGAGAACCAAAACTTTCAAATAGAATCCAAAACAGTTTGGTAAAACACTAACAACCTTGCAGGTCTGTATTACTAACATCATAAGCAACATCTTTTATTCTTTGACTTTAAAAAATTCAACAACAACAAAAAACAGCTGATCTATAACATTCTGGATCAGCTGATTTTTTATGTTGAATTTTTTAAATTTTATAAAACAAAAATTGTTGTTTATGATGTTAGTAATGCAGCCCTGTAAGGTTGTTAGTGTTTAACCAATAACCCAGTTAACTAAAAAAAACATTGTTTTTATCATTTGTTTTTCTCACATTAATAATATCACGAAACATAAATTTCTAAAATATCAAAATCTTTACTAATACTTAAGCTAATCAGTCATTAGTTTACATAATATTGCTTTAATTAATAATAATTAACCTAGAAAACAAAAAAAAAAAAAATTGTACGGCTGGGCCAAAAATCGTAGATCAAGCGAAACAATTGGGGTATTTGCAGTAAAAATTTAAAAAAAAGACATTTTTTTTTACTTTATAGCCTACTGATACTACTGAAGTAACATTTTTTTTATTATTATTACTGCAAATTATCCTAACTATCATGTTTCGTTTGATGAACGATTTTTCGCCCAGCCTGTAGATCTGAAAATTAAAAAAATTGCCACTGCCTGAGATATAAATTTAAAAATAAATCAAATTGATAAAATAAAATTACAGCTAAACAAAATAAACTTCGTCAAAATCATTAAGCATTCCATAGAAAGTTAAAACTATTTTATAAATATTTAAACAATAATCTAAATATTTTAAGAATAATCTAATACATAGGTAGCTAATGAGATTAGAATGATTGTAAACACAGCTTTATACATTTCTCTTGTGACACGTTGCACAATTTCGTGTCACAAATCGCACAACGGAATGAAATTTATTCACGACCTAACCTCAAAGATGCAACAATTCACAAATAAAACCATAAATCGAACACTTCTGCATCCCTTTTAACAATAAAGTTAAAGGGGATTTATAAATATATATCAATTTCTAGAAAATCTTAAGAATATCAAAATTTTATTCACCTAAAGTCAGGAAATCTTAACGACACGCGCTGACGACACAAACACAATCTCAAATGACAGTAAAAAACATGGTGGTTTGTATCCGAAATTTTGTTGCCAGCTTGAATCCAATGTTGCTGTACTAAATAATCAAGAAAATTCCACATACGTTTATTGGTTTCGAAATTATTGTGTCGCACAACAGGAGTATTACAACGGAAACAATTTAAGGATGTATGTAAAATTACTTGTAAAAATTAAAGAACAATGGTTATTGCGGTATTATTTATAAAAACGGTTACTGGTGTTTATAAGGCTTTAATAATAATAAACTATAAATGCTAGCTTACGGTGAAAAAAAAACAGCGGCAAAATATTCTTAAGTAGTCAAGCAAGGACATGCGTATTTTACATAACGTAAAAAGACACCGAGCTTGGTAATGTATTTTATTTTGGAGAAATTAAGCTTCTAGTATAGTTATTTGATGAATGAGACTGTTAATAACATATTAAAATATTATTAGCTAATTTCCAAAATTATTTTAAGTCATGTATTGTACGCAATATTTTGTCACTTATGTGTCGGACACCACAGCATGTCTGTATCCGTCAAAAATTTGGTCCTGACCCGTATATAGATCACGTTTCTTCTGTTGGGCTTGTTTTAGTATAACGGAGTCTATTGTAAGTTGTTCTTTGCAGCCTTGACTAAACTTTCGGCAGCCTTTCTGTTCTTCGGATAATATTGTATTTGTGTCAAGGTGTTGATAAATGATATGAGTGATGCACGAGGTTATTATTTTATATATTGTTTGTAGGCATGTTATGGGCCTGTATTTTGCTGGGTTTCTGCTGTCGTTGATGTCTTTTGGTATCATATACGTAAGTCCTTCCGCTATGTACGTAGGCATCATTGTTGGGTTTTTAATGAACGTGTTTATGTAATTATAGAGGTATGGGTGAATGTAGGTAAATTTTTATACCAAAAATTGTGAATGTAGTCTGAACCTGGTGCTTTCCAGTTGTGTAATTTTTGAAGGACATCATGGAAAATTTCTATTGGAACATGTTCGAACTCCATTTGTTCAGTGTGCCTATGGTTTTCTGTCTCTATTTTAATCCACTCAGCTTCTACGTTATGACATATTGGCCTCTCCCAAATTCTTGACCAAAATTGTCGGAGTTCATCTGTTGGTGGTAAACTATGGTTAGCGTTATTTTCACTTTCGATGGGTATTGTTTGGTTTGTTGTGGATTGCTTTAATGTTCGATAAAATTGCTTTTCGTTATTTTTAAACCTATTATTTTGAGTTTTGCGAAGTGTACATTTATTGTATCTGTTTAATCTACTGCTAATAAGAGTGAGTTTCTGTTTAAGTGTGTCTAAAAAGTGTGTGAGTTGTGTGTTCGGTTTTTCATGAGTTGAGTGTATTTTATAGTTTTCCAGGATTGTGTGTACCTCTCTGACAAGCTTCCAACCTCTGTTTCCTTGCATGTACGCTGTTAATCTGCCGATTTTTGTCCTTAAATCTTTAACTCTTATTTCCAGTTATTATTACTGCTGGACGTAGGCCTCCCACAGTTTGGGGAGTTTTGCCATAATGCGCAATGATAGATGCAACACTTGGTAGGCGGGTTGGCGGTCGCAGTAAGGTAGTAAAATGCGTAGAGAACGCTGCTGCCCATTTCCTAGTAAGTCCCTTAGTCGCCTTTACAACACCCACGGAAAGAAATGGGATGGTGCTATTTTGTACGTCCGGCACCGCACGGAACACGTTTGTTCACGTCACGTTCTAAAATACAAGATTATAATGTTTAGGTACAGTTTAAATTGACAAGCGATCTACTCATACATAATATTCAGTAAAATTCTCAATTTAGAATAGCTGTTAAACTTGTTGACAATACATTATCTGAAACTACCTAGGTTTTCGGTGTTAACGAAAACCTGTAGTTTCAGCATTTTTTACAGAGAAAAATCGTATTTACTTTGTTCTTAAATTCAGTTAAAAAAAACCTTTTTGATGCCTTTTCTCACCTTTGTGCTGTCATTCGTGGCAGAATATTCTCTAGAGATACAGAAAAACTTACGACATAAATAAACTGTGTTATATGCACAACTGTCTATGTTATTTATCATATAAATATAAAAATTATGCAAAGAGTTCAGTTTTTTGAAGAATATCGTTTGATTGAAAGATCTGAAACCGAAATCAATGGAGCGTGGAAGGGTAGGTACCGAATGTTGTTCATAAACACTATAGTGTCAAGTCCAAGATCAAAGAAGAGGATTAGGCATCTGTGCCACTGCCGACAATTACCGAAAAGATAGTAGAGAAGTGTGACTAGTCATTGACTATCCAGTAGTGCCACAGAGTACTATTTTATAGTTGAGTAGTGCCCAGTCACTTGCTTGTATGCGTATCTACGGACAAAGCAAGAGAGTCAGCGAGTGTTCTGGCAGCGGAACGAGCGTCGCTGGACGAATATATTCTTTGCTAGTGAAGAAAGAGAACGCTATATACATAGGTCTCTTTTACTGATTACAGAACCTACATTATGCTGTACGTTTCTTTAGCGCGATAGTCGATAGCTAGTCACTTCCACGTCAGCAGTGGGACAACCCGGGACAGGTGACTTACGCAGCGTCCTAGGAATGGAAACACCAATACGGCGTCTATTTAAAAGTCCTATGTCCCTCATTGGACATCTTCGGCCTTATAAAGCCTTATTGAATACAATGCTGTGTTGTCACCATCATCATCATCATTGCAGCCGAAAGATGTAAACCGCTGGACATAGCCCTCCCCCAAGCAAAGCCATGACGTGTGGTCAGCTAAATAGATCGAAAACCTAAAAGGCGCAACTTTAGCCTATGTCCTAGACATAGACCTCGACAAAGTTGCGCCACTGCGATAGGCTAAGCTGATTTGATTGACTGTGTTGAGCTCCATGGGCTAGTGTGAAGAAATACGCTGTTTCAGGTACCCATCTGCTTCTCTTCTTCCTGGCGTTCGTGTTTGGTTCGTTCTGCACATTTTGCTTCCACATGCTGATGTACTTGTTTGATGAGAAGTGTGTGCTGTTCCCGAAGCTCCTCTCTCTGACGTCGCTCAAACACAACGTCATCTATGAGTTCATACCTACCAACAAGGAAATTGGAGATAGTAAGGGTTTAATTAAAGTACTTGTAGATACCTGTACCGGTAGGGGCCTGTAGGTATTTTGTTCAGTGCAAGATGGTTAACTGACGGACAGATTATGTGTGTGCAAGTAATGCTTAAGTTTGTTGCATCATATTTGTTTGTATCACTGAAAATTCAAATATGAAAGGCATTAACCTATTCACCGCATGGTTTTATATCGATAGCCGTTCCCCAGCGCCCAGCTCATAAATTGATAAATAGGGTCATGCAATGAAAATTAAGAAGCAAAGTTTCTCTCTCTCGTATAAATACAAACGAGGCGACACGGGCACGATTTTCATTCCGATCCAGAACGTCCCTTGCTGCCCTCTTCCAGCGATGCCCTAATGAGAGGTTCGAACCCCACAGGTGGTGCCCTTAACTTGTACTCGGTTTAGTTTTCGAGTTTTTGAGCCCTGGCTATAAGTCCTAATAATGTAGCTACAGGCGAGTCCGGTTAAGCAGCCTATAGATAGGCAGGTTACCGATTCGGATTTTTTCAGTGCCAGTGGACTTCCTGAGCACTCAGTGGGTAGAGAAGAGCACTTGCTCTCTCCCGACATATGTGCCTCTGGTGTCCGGCATCTTCGGCCTCGTGTGGACCACCATGTTTCTCATGTGTTCTACCGGGAGCAGAACTCTCACCGGGTGATGTATTACTTCTATTTTTGATTATAAATGTTTTGTTTACAACCACATTTCGCCAGTTGCGTTTAAGTGGACGCGAGTTAAGAAGAGGGAACCCAACGCATGAATTAGATGTCACCTTGATCGCCGTGGATGTTACAATAACTCCTGAGAGCACTAGCCATGATATACAAAAGGAAAAAAATATTTATAAAAAATTCTAAAACTTTGTACTTACTTGGAATTTTGTATAATGTAGAGTGGTGTGAAGTGAGGGTTAGATGGTTTGTGTGTGTGAGTATGTGTGTGTGAGTATGTGCGTATGGAAGATGTGAATTCATCTATTTCAAGAGACTCCATACCAAATAAATGTATATATGATACCAGAAGTTGCTCAGTTGGTCACCTATCCAGCGTAGCATAGCTTAATATTACTAAGCCAAAATGTATCTAAGATACCTAATTTTTAATTGATGTGTTCTTCCAGTTTGCAACGGCCTTGGCGAATTCTGCCGCCTGTATTCGTGTTCTCAATAGCGATGGGTAGCCTCTGCATTTACTCATCCGTGGTCACACATGCCGGCTTGCAGGATCTCTGCCGCAAACTTGGCGAAATCACTGGCAGTCCAACGTAAGTACAATACTCGTAAATATGATCGATGTTTGCGTAGCAGGTCAGTGGTGGCCCAGTGGTACCGTCGCGATCTACCGAGTTATAGCCTTGTAGGTCGTATTTTCGAACAGAGACAGGCTGTTTACTTTATGTAAAGTACTTCATCACCACTGCCCTCAAAACGGTGAAGGAAAACATCGTGAGGGAAACTGACATGGCCTAGAACTACAAATTCGAAGACATGTAACAGCTACCAAACGTCACTCGGCCGCGTGGTTGATTACGGCTCATTTCCTCTAACAGAGACGAGGCCTGTGTCCCAACAGTGGGAAAATTATAGGTTGATTAAGATGATGATGACGTCTATCCTACCAAGTATCTTAAAGAGTATAATAACAACTATAAGCAACAAAATTAAATGGTAAACCCGCACTGCAGTCTAGGTGGTCTGGCAAGTGGAGCTCGTGTCTACCTAAAAGACGAGAAGACCTAGCGCATGATACGTATGTACGGTCAGCGAAATCGATCGCCTAGCTAATTGTATGTATTACAGCTGTCATAGTTTATTAGGAGTATGAAATGGTAATTTTATATGTCAACGTTCACACGGAAGTAAAAACATCGTGGCGGGATTTTATCGCGCACTGCATTTTCAACTCTCGGTGTTGTACCGAGCATCAAGAATTTAACGGAGTGCATCTCAGAGCGTCGAAAAACACACATACTGTTCGATTTTCTACTTTCGCCGCTAATCAGTGCTTTGAATATGCGCGAAAAATATCGACGCGATATTATTACGTCGATGTGGACGTTGACAAACACGTGAAATCTTTGTATTCTAGCTGTGTCATCTTAGAGCTCAACCTCGGAGGTAGTTGCCTGCTTAACTGGACTTGCCTACGGCTAGGTGAATAAATGAAGTTACCAGGGCTGAAAACTCAAAACTAGGGAGACTACTCACTAAGGCATCATCACGGCATCCCCTGTGGGGTACGGACCTCGCCTTAAGGCATCACTGGGAGAGCGCAGCAAGGTACGGGCTGATTACACGTGAATTCTCCCGAACTATAGTATAAACGATTTTTCCACAGTTGCACATATACGGTGAACGTGGCAACTCTGACGTATGAGCGTCGTATCCGCGGCGTGTACCAAGCCACGCGGCTGACCATCCTCTCCGCCTGGCTGCACACGGCCTGTTGGCTGCTGTCAGCATTGTTGACTCTGTTGCGCGTGCTGCTGGCCGTAGACTTCCTTCTAGTTCGGGTTTCCGTCGAACTACATGGAGACATCGATAAAATTATGGTTGGTATATAATTCAATTCATTTTCCTACACAAAGGTTTTTCAGCCCAGAGGGGTAATTGCGGAACTTTTTATCGGTAGGAATTGGTTTAATATTCATAGTTAAACAACATTCATTGCAATATTTACGTTGCTACAACCACACCGACAATTTATCCGAACAAATGACGCAATGGTTTAGAAATAATCTTCAATCCCATTCAGATTCTGATAAATTGTGCGTTTCGCGATTAGGGTGCTGGACTGGCACTAAAAAGTGCACACGGAAACATCTAGCTGCGACATTATGTACTTTAGCGAAATGTTTCTGTTGATTACTCATTGCGTATGAGTTCATTGTGTATAAGTATTTATGTTCGTTTACCATCCCTGCTTCGCACGGATGCAACTGTGCAAAGACACTATGTCAAAACATGGTGACTTCTTCTATGTTTATATGTATAAACACCCTTTGCATCTTTCATCATAGACCTTGATTTGGGTGAAGACTTAGCATACATGTCTATTGACATATTCATACCGGTAGTAGGTACGTTCCCGTGGGTTAGAAGCTAGTAGACTATTAACTGCCTCATCCTCAATCTTTTGCGATATATTAACAGATATTGTCACTATATGTAATACATTTTTTTTCGCAATTCAGGAGAAAAACGAGGTCCAAATTAGAACTGTCTTGCCTGAGACATGGACGAACATTATCCGCGAAGCTCCAAGCGCCATGATTAAATCTGACAATATAAAAGTAAAAAAAAGAGATGTTTATGAAGAAGCAATAACTGAGTTAATGGAACATGGAGGTAATGTACTTTATTTGGCAAACCGCAGAGCGGAACCTTCAGAACTATCGTTAGTCCCTGAAGAGAGGAGAAGAATAGCTCTAAAAGAGGCGATTAAACGTGTCCCTAAAGACAAGGCATTTATAGTTCTTTGGCTACATGACTTAGTCGACAATTTACATTTGCACGATCTTTCCGATACACTGTTGGCAGAACGTGCGACTTCACCTACCTCACTTAGTGTGGATATCAGCCATGCGACAATAATGCCTTCTAGACAATTGGGACTAGCAAACCTTTCTTTCCATTTGCAAGACGACGATGATGTTCATCCAGCTCCCACCAATGTTGACAGCATTCAATTTCATCAGGCTAAAAGAAAGAGTGGGAGAATGCAATTATGGGATGATACAAGTCCTAGAGCGTCAACTTCGCAACCAACGGATGGAGACGACGAAGGATCGGTGATGAAACTAACTGTACCACCAAAAACGAGAAAGAAATCCAATTTGAAGTCAGTTGGTGTCCAGACGGACAAAGATAAGAAAAGTCCTCGTGTCCGAATATCAGAAACGAATGTCCTCCGTATCAAATCGGAAGACGATTACGAAGATCCGAGTTCAACGGGTAAAAAAGATGTTGATAAAGAGACACAGACCAAGCCAAAGGAAAAACAAGACTGAACTTGCCTATCTTTCTTATTTTATTGTCTACGTAGGTTATCTTTAATAAATATACTTTCTTCATTTCTGGTAACTATGAATAAATTATCTATTACCTATGTGAGTTTCTAACATTAATTTATTTAATTAAGTGGCTGCATCTACAACACTTGTGAACTACGCACTCTGACGTTACGTTCTTATTTTATTGTCTACGTAGGTTACCTTTAATAAATATATCTACATTCTTCATTTCTAGTAACTATGAATAAATTGTCTATTACCTATGTGAGTTTCTAACATATTATAATTTATTTAATTAAGTGGCTGCATCTACATCACTTGCGAACTACGCACTCTGACGTTACGAAAATTCCTGCATCGCGCAAGTGAAGTTTATCGCGAAAATAGCATAAATACAACGTCCCGACATCAATTGTCTGGCAGTTGCCCATCAGGCACATCATCCGCCTGGTCCTGTGATTCCCCATTTCTATAGAGGATGAATGGACTAAACTACTTTTTTTTATGGGAAATCATCAAATGACGTCTCCCGCTCTAGGGTGGAGCGTAAGGGCGTGTCAGACTTTCACTGACTAAAACCCACCGTGTGTGTGTTCAGTTGCCCATATGCCAGGGCCACGGTATCTCTTTCGAACGAATCTCGCCACCCTGGCAGAAACTACATTATCTAGCGAAACTCTGCAGACGTGACGAATATCGATATCTAAACACGATATTTAAATGGGGATAAATATAATGACCACCATAAAATGCTTTGATACCCTTAGTTTTGTAACCAAAAATATCTACTTAACACCAGAAAAATAAAGTCTAAAAATACAATAGTACCAGCTATTTTAGTCACGACTCCACTTTAAATTGTATTCGACCACCAAATTTAGTAAATGATCACCAAATCTTGATAATTGGGTGTACTACGTGAGCTCGACAAATGAATGTACGAATGCACGCTTGTGTGACACACTCGAGCTCACATAGTACACTAGGTTAGGTTAGGTTAAAACTGTGACCTCCTACGCACGAGCCGAGCGAGCGAAGCGAGCAGTGCCGCGGCAGCGGCCGGCGAGTGCTAGAAACGACTTGATTCAGTGTGCCGCACTATGTCAGTGCATTCGAACTATGTCAGTCGCAATACAGTTTTGTCGCTCAAGTGTTATTCGCACATCCATTTGTCGAGCTCACTCTTAATAATTTGGTGTTCATTAACAATTTTTGGGTTAACAATGATTTTTTTGGAGTCAATTTACTTAAATAGGATAGCAAGATGTAAAAACTTTGGTTATAATTTTACATTGAAACGCTGGTTTAATTTTGGTGATCATTTACTACTTTTGGATTAACAATGATTTATTTGGAGTCATTTTGCTTAAATAGAATAGCGAGATGTTAAAACTTTGGTTATAATTTTACATTAAAATGCGGGTTTTAATTTTGGTGATCATTTACTATTTTTGTCTGTTATATGTTACTATATCTGGGGGTAAGTTAAACATAAGCCTATTTAAATTTATAAGATTCGATGTATTTTTCTGGGGTCATCGACCGCTGGTATTGTTGTTACTAGAAGTATGACTCGAAAACGTCCGTTTTCTTTTGTTTTATCTTATTTAGATATCAATTCATCACTTCTGTGAAGTTTCCTCCAAGTGACTACACAAACTGCGGTCCATGATACCACAATATTTTGTTTCATTTTATTAGTTTGTATTTGTTTCGTCATGTTTTATCATTGCCATTATTTCAGCTGGACATAGGCCTCCCCCAAGCACCGCCACTTCGACCTGTTCTGTGCTTCTCGCATCCAACGTATTCCTGCGGCCTTCACCAGGTCATCGGTCCATCTTCTTTCGGCTGTAAGCAGTTGTGGTTTAAGCATAATCGCCACGCATAGCAGGCGGGTTGATGATCGGTGTATGGTGGTAAAATGCATAGAAAACGCTGCGGCCCATTCTCTGGTTCTGGTTCCTTGGTCGCCTTCTAAGACACCCATGAGAAGAAATGAGATGGTGCTATACTTAATGTCAGGCACTGAACTTGTTTAGAAATCGTTAAATCATCTGCGGAGTTTCGCTTGACCTTGTATAAACTCGGGTTAGGTTACACAAAATTTTGTAACTTACTCGTACAAATAATCAAAATTAAACAAAATAAAAATACAAGCACAAAATATCGTGTCCGATGATTTTAATAACGCGCTGAGTCTAAATAAAACACTGTCGTAAAAGAACTCACACAATACAACTAGATAAATTAACACTCCATTTTTAATAAAAAACCAATTAAAAATATTTCCATATCGTCTATCACAATTTCTTTCGCAATTAACTTACAAACAAAAGTCAACTACACTATTAACTAAAATATTAATGAGATACTTACTGCTAAAAGGTTTGATAATCGGAATATCCAATTAGTCATTAAGAGTAATTAATACATTATTATTATATTCATTGGGACGCTCAAATCATACCTACGTGTACAGACGCCAGCACATAAAGCTACTACAATCTGTCAAATTTCTTTAATAGGTATTCAACTGTATCGCTTAAGAATAAGGTTCAAGATTGATCGGGAAAACTTGACAGTTTCAGTTAGCTTGATGTGCTGGCGTCTGTACATAGGTAGGTAGGTATATTAATTCAACAATAACGTTGCCAAATATTTCGTTACCTATATTCGTATTCTGAGAACAGATAATAATTTTCTGCGCATATAATACATGGGCGGCCTAAATGGCGCGCAAACGGCATTACCACTGGAGCTTCAGGGCCAATCGTTTACACTTAAAACCTGCATGGTGCACAGCCAGTATGCACTTCTATTTATGGTAATTTGAAGTCGAGTGTGTAGATAATTTTATGATTTAACATAAATTCCAATAGCGTGACCTGGCTTTTTGGTTGCGTGTACGGCCAAATTAGACAGTGTCCGGCCTGTCCGACTTTTGCAAGGCTTTTAGTATATTTATTTTTTTGGAATATACAAAAATTAATAATAAATATGATCATTTTATTGTTGTTTCATTAGAATTTAAGATTTAATGGTATACGACAAAAAGTCATGTTTTACCTCCTCTTTTACTGTCTTGTATACCTACTAAGAAAAAATAAAGGCGCCTGGCCCTTTTTACCCAAAGGTCCGGCGAAACTGACTGGTCTGTCCAGCTTTTCGGTTTTATGACCTGGCAACCCTATCTTCAACGCCCGCAATCTCCGAGCCCCAGCAACTTGCAAGTGGAATGTTCTTTACCCCACTTATCGATTTTGGCGAACAATTAATTACACTCGTAGATACTCTTCGTTTACTTTTCCACACAGGCTGGTATTGCTGGCTACACTCAATCTCGTGTCTCCGTCACTGTCGATATCCATACAAGTACCTGTGTATTAAAGGCTTCTATTAAAATATGACACGAACAAAATTGTCTGCCAGTCTGCCTTCAAAGACAAAGAACAGGCATCTTCAGCGCACGCTCGTTTCGTCATAGACCTCATCAATCGCTTTCCATTAGGTTTTCGAGGGCAAAAGTAGGCCCATTCAGCAATAAAAAAGACCATTGGTCTAAAGTGGTATTTGTGTCCAGCACCAGCGGGACCTACGTAACTTAATTGACTATTGTAACCATGTTTGCTGTTGCGCAGTCAGGTAATTTCGTTAAAAGTTATAGCTAAATAAAATTAGTATTTCTTCAAATATTTTAGTAAGTTCAAACAGCTCGATTGATTAAAAGCAACAAGATTTCAATAAATTTATTTGACACCACGAGTGATGCTCATTACTTATTTTTTTTTACTTAAATTATGTTTTTTCTGTGGGATTTTTGTGTGAATTATTGACATTTGTCGGTCGGTAACGTCCATCGATTCAACTATGCAAGTAGTCAAAACTAATATTATAAAGATAAAATAATTCATGTTTTGTAAATTAGCTTGTTACGTTTTCACGCTAAAACAGTTGAATGGATTTGGATTACATTTGGCACATTGCACACCATAACTTGGGTTAGAAAATGAAATACATTTATCTGAATATTTAAACGGGATCAAGACTTATGCGGGTGAAACCACAGGGTGCAGCTAGTATTTAATCATAAATAACTAAATCCAAAATTGCATATTATTTTTATTACTTTTTTGGACAACCACTACACTGTTATCTGATCCCAAACTAAGCAGAGCCTGTACTATGGTAACCAGACAACTGATAAATATACTTATATATTTCTAAATACACATACGAGTATTATATTAGGTTGGGGAAAAAGTCTTTTCGCATTATAGTATGTATGAACTTGTAATAAAATCTCTTTGGCTATACTATTTGTATCTGGCTGGTTTTGGTATCATTGAAAGTTAAAATTTTAAAGAATATAATTCCAAATTCAAATTAGGAAAATGTGTGATTTTCATTTGTTTTTCGTACCGTCAAGATGAGTGAATCTAATGAAGAAATTCGATACATTTTAAAATTTTACTACAAAAAAGGTAAAAATGCAACGCAAGCCGCGAAAAAAATTTGCGATGTTTATGGACCTAGTGTAGTATCTGTGAGAGTAGCACAAATTTGGTTTAAGCGTTTTCAATCCGGAAATTTTGATGTCATAGATGCACGTCGCTCTGGTCGCCCTATTACGGATAAAATGGGTGCCATTTTTGAAAAAGTGGAGCTAGATCGGCATACCAGTAGTTATGACGTAGCTGAAGAACTGGAAATTGACCACAAAACAGTTTTGGCGCATTTGAAAAAACTGGGTACACAAAAAAGCTCGACATTTGGGTACCTCACGAGCTCACTGAAAGAAACCTAATGAACCGTGTACTCATTTGTGATTCTTTATTACGACGTAATGAAACCGAACCATTTTTGAAGAAGCTGATAACTGGTGATGAAAAGTGGATCACGTATGACAAGAACGTGCGAAAAAGGTCGTGGTCAAAGGCCGGTCAGGCTTCACAGACTGTGGCGAAATCCGGGTTAACTCGCAACAAGGTGATGCTGTGTGTATGGTGGGATTGGAAGGGCATTATTCATTATGAGCTGTTACCACCAGGCAGGACCATCGATTCTGAACTCTACTGCGAACAACTGATGAGATTAAAGCAAGAAGTTGAGAGAAAGCGGCCGGAATTAATCAACAGAAGGGGTGTGGTTTTTCATCATGATAACGCTAGACCTCACACATCTTTAGCCACCCAACAAAAATTAAGAGAGTTTGGCTGGGAGGTGTTAATGCATCCGCCGTATAGTCTTGACCTTGCACCTTCAGATTTCCACCTGTTTCGGTCTCTTTAGAATTCTTTAGGCAGTGTCAGGTTAACATCACGAGAGGACTGCCAAAACCACTTGTTGCGGAATTTTGACCAGAAGTCCCAAAATTTCTATAGCAATGGGATCATGTCCCTACCTACAAGATGGCAAAAAGTTATGGAACAAAATGGTACCTACATACTTTAGTTAAATGTAAATAAACTTTATTAAAAAATGTTTTGAATTTTCTTAAAAAATGCGAAGAAACTTTTTCCCCAACCTATTAGATAAATTACACCCAGACACAGAACAAATAATTGAGCTCATCACACAAAGATTTGTCCTGGGTGGGAATCGAACCCACGGCCTAGGTCTCAACAGTCAGGGTCACTAACCACTAGACTAACAGGCCAGTCAATTCGAATGTTACCTACCAAAATCTACTATAATACGTAAAAAATATCTGCTTTAATTCGACATTTTGTTTATAGTTAGCACGCTTTATTTGGTTATGATTATAATCAGATGACCATGGATCTTTTATCTAATTTTTATATAGTACCTACTTTGTTTGTCTAGATCTCCATCGGAGCTTGTTTTGATCTCCAACCAAGCCGGTCTATCATAAAAGTTATTCCTCATTTACTAAACGATTCACTAACATGTATCACATGGTCACGTTATAGTACAGTAGACAGTTTAACCAGACCCAAACATATTGCCCTATGTCCTTTACGCGTTTTAAAATAATCAGCGACATTTACTGTGTCCTCTCGAAACCAAACTCATCGTGTATTCTCGATCAAACCGCATATTTTATATTCAAATCCTACAGATTTCTCCTAATCTACAAGGTCAAATTAAATTAGATAGCGAAATTCCGCAAACGTGATCAGTATATGTAAATATCTCGATGAACGTTATAAAACAAAATAAAATTATGTACTGATTGTTTTGTTCTGCCTAGCCTTTTTCTAAAATGTTAGGGTCAGCTTCCAGTCTAACCGGATGCAGCTGAATACCAGTATTTTACATGGAGCGACTGCCTATCTGACTTCCACAACCCAGTTACTAGGAAACACTATACCCCTCGGTAAGACAGGTTGCCTTACTTTCGGGCTTGTGACGACCCGTGACGACAAATTCACAAAAATGACAGCCAACGGCTTAACGTGCATTCCGAGGCACGGAAGGGTCTTGGTATGTAAAGATGGTCACCCATCCACGGAACATAGTGGCAATAGTAGCTTAACATGATCGATCGACCCGTGCTGATATTAGTACTTAGCCACACGCCCCTCATATGTAGTGTAAGTGTAATCACTTGAAATATCAGTATTTTTGTGTAAACCTTACAAACTTTATGTAAACACGATAAAACAAAACAAAACTGATTTTGTTCAACTCATACTTCAAGTATCACTACAACCACTCGTTAGCCCCCAAATAATAATATCATCAATTTTGTTTTCACCATCATCACTGCGAACTTTCGCTAGTCTATTTATTTTGACCCTGGTTATTCCAAACTAATTTACAAAAGTTACTTAATTGACGGTAGATACCTACATTTTCTAAGTTTCCAGTCTTCTCAACTTGAGCCACACTCCGCCTTGAGCTGCGTAGACGAGTGAAGAGTTCTTAATCTTCATTGGCACCTCAGTTCTCTCATCCAGCATCAGTTCGTACTTGCGCAGCACTTTAATCAACGCCATCTTTGACTGGATATACCCTTGCCTTACACCTGCAATAGAAAGTGTTGTCAAACATTATTATTGGCTTTTCATAATAAAACAATAAAAAATGTCTATAATCCCCGATCTGTTAGGCAGAGGGAAGGTGAGGAGAGAGAAGAGGGTTAGATTCATAATCAAAGTTATTATAAATAAGTTATGTATAGCGTCGAGTTTTCGTTATTTCCTGTTTAGGTACACGTTAACTGCCATGTCGGACTATGTGTCCGACACTATTTGTTCGATTCTGGCCTTGTCGGACAATATGATCGACAACACATACAAAATCTGAACATGTCGTTGCTGCCTGGCGGCCATGTTTTTAGAATAAATAATGTATTTATGGTAAAAATAAAAAAAATAAAAAATAAAAAATGAAAAAGTGTTTATTCACAATGTTTTAAATTTTTACAAAATATTTTACTTCTGCCAAACTGCAAGGCAGTTTGTTGGCAGATGTAGCTAAATCTAAAGTGAAATAACACTGAGTAAATGTTTTGACTTTTTCTGATTTTAGCTATGACAGTTAACGTGTTAAAACAGTCAACTAGGATTGTAGGATTGTAGGATTACCACTCAAAAGTATGAACTCAAAGCATTTTCAATTAGGAGCAGGCTCTTTTGAATTGTCAATGGGTCGCTGTCGGCCAGTCAGAAACATGAAGCTATATAGTTGCCAATTCCAAAGCGAAGTACCTATGGAGAAGACCGAACAAGAAACTTTACGAACACTCTTTTAAATCTAAATATTGATCCTGTTAAGGTATCTAACTTAACAGACAGCTGCGCTGCTGGGGAGTTTGTTGCGCCACCTCTTCCCAGCTAAAGCACTAGGAAGTATCGAAGGGCGGGCGTTTTGGGGAGACTGTCTTTTGTAACTTTGACGTTCAAAAAGTGCTGACTCTCAGCCTAGTTTGAATAAATGACTGGATTTTGATTTTGTATGCTACGACTATTGCAATGCTGGAATAGCTTGAACTCTTCTTGAGTTTTATTTTTTTCACATCTCTTAAATAAATGTGTATTCCTATAAACCCTCGACCTCATCTAGTTTTAAAATACGAATTACGTGTAAACGTGTTTGTACAAACCAATTTGCAGAAATAAATTCATTTATATCATAATCTAAAATACACTATTACTATAAATTTTAACAGCTTAGTAATAATGACCACGTGACAAGATGTAATGCTCAAAGGTGCGAACTCGTGTCGATGACACGTTAGCTATGCAGCCGGTATTGGTACTAGCAGTTCAAGAACAACGCCAATAGATGCACAAAGCTATTTATTTGAATATTACATTATTTAGTGAGTTTCCCAATCTAATATAAATCTATAGGCACTACTGTATGAATAAACAGTTGTGTTTTGTATAAATTAATGAAATAATCTCAGAAATTACTGAACTTGTTCCGAATATGATTTTCGTATAATGAAATGATAGCAAAACCCTGAAAAAAATATGGAAGTCAATAAAGAATTTTAATTTTAATCTAGAGATGGATAAGGGGCTGTGCTGTGGCCATACAGTAGGTAGGTACCACAAGTGGTGGTTAATTGATGATTTGAGGTCGCTAGATTCCTGCTCTTAAGGTGAATGCTTCAACCAGCCCGCGAAATTCATTTTCTTATTTTTTTGCAATTTGTAGGCCAGTGCTAGGTTGTATGTTGATTAAAATATTATTCGCGCCTGTAAGACATATGTACCTAGTTACAGAATTATAATCATCAAAATCATCAATACAACGCTCTAAGTTCATAAAGCTGTAGGAATGACTTTTTCTGTTTTTTTTTTTTGTTTCTAGGCCTTTATGAACTTTAAGGGTTGTATTGGCGATTTTGATGATTATAATTCTGTAACTACATACGTCTTACAGGCGCGAATAATATTTTAATCAACATACAACCTAGCACTGGCCTGCAAATTGCAAAAAACGCAAGAAATTTTGAATTTCGCGGGCTGGTTTGGAGCATTCACCTTAAGACATAAGTATGGTAGCTGTCTATAGCTATAGGTACTAACACCTATTGATATTTGTTTGAGCCATCGTACTTAAGACAAACAACCTAGACCCAAAGTTACATATTCTATGCCTAAAGCTAGTAACCGCTCTATCTCCAGCGAGACACATTTTTTATGTCCAGTGTTATGTCAAAATTGGTATTCAAGTTCCAACGTAATGATATAATATAAAATTAGAATTTTATGAGCTAACAATGCAGGGCCATGTCTGGAAGGGTCTTTTGAATAAGTTATTGTAACTTTGAGCTGACCTGTCTCAACAGACGGCATGTGTGTATCAGTCATCATGTAGCTTAATGACCCGTCACAGGACGATACCAGATCTGCAGGACATTTGCGTAGGTCGTATACAAAATACTCAAACTCAAAACCTCCATGTACGTATATGAACGTAAACAAAGCAAAAGCAGTATGTGAGGATCGTAGCAGGTGACGTTGTACAGTTTCTGCCTACCCCTAGAGGAATAAGGCGTGAGTATATATATATATATAATATATTAAGTGTGGACAGTAAAATTCTTACCTAAACATTTCTTTGGTCCTTCCCCAAATGGCATCCAGTGGCAGGGGTGCAGCTTTGCCTTATTCTCGGGAGAAAATCTTTCAGGATCGAATTTCTCTGGCTCAGGGAATATATCGGGGTCCATGTGTATTGCGTGTATGGGGATGAACACCATTGTGCCTTTTTCTATGACCAGGTCACTGTTGGGCAGCTTATAGTCCTTGTTGCATCTTCTGAATAAAGCGCGCATCGATGGATGCATTCGCATCGTTTCTGGATTAGGAACAATAAATATGTAGATTTCATTATCATCATCATCAGCCTGCTGGGGCACAGGCCTCCTCTTGGTGAAAGAGAGTGGGCCATAATCCACCACGCGGGCACGTGCGGGTTGGTAGATATCACATCTTTTCGAATTTTTGGTTCTAAGACATTGCCTCACGATGTTTTCTTTCACCATTTGAGAGCAGTGGTGATGAAATAGTTTACACAAAGTAAAGCGCCTGCTTGGGTTTGAACTCACGACCTACAACTCGTAAGTCGCGGCCGTTACCACTGGGCCACCACTGCTCTCGTATAAATATAAACGTGTAAAATAATGAACACAAGACCTCATACACCCCAATTAGAGTATTGAGTTAAAAGCATAACACAATGACCAAAACTTTTTTTTTTTTCAAAGAATATGAAGAAAAACGGTGTCGACCACCCATTACTTTATGCATTTAAAATGTGTTCTTATTGAATTGAAATAAGTTTTCATTTTCTGAAGGTTAACCCATATTAAAGGTTACTGAAATTGATTCTGTAGTAAATTCTGAACAAACTACTTCCAGTTCTTGCATTTATTCTGTTCATCATAATCACCATTTCAGCCAAATACGTCCACTGCTGGACCTATTTCCAGCAGTGGGCGTGCTATGGCTGAAATGGAAACCTCCCCCTAGAACTGTCACTTGGACTGGTTCATGTTTGTGAGGTTTTGCCAAAATTGCCGCGCTTGGCGGGTTAGCGATCGCAGTATGGTAGTAAAATGCATATAGAACGCTGCTGCCCATTCTCTAGATAAAGTCCCTTAGTCGCCTTTTAGGACACTCACGGGAAAAATTGAATGGTGTTATTTTTACTTCCGCCACCACACGTGCTTATTCTGTTACAGCCTGTATTTTACGATCAAAATGTCAATGTCAATGTTAGTTTTTAACGAGATGGCTTAAATTAGTGCCATTTCGCTTAGAATCATAGTAAAAATAATATTTTATTTCAAGAATGTATTGCAGCAATATCTCAACCTTAACCTAGTCATCAATGTTGTGTGTTGCCTTTTGGTAAACAGAACTCTAAACACCTTGGTTTCTGAAAGCCTTATCAACACGTCAGTATGTCAATTCTGTATAAAATCCCACTAAGTATGTAGCTTGGAGTGTTGCACATTTTCAATATCGAGATTTTAATCCTATTTTTCTGCTAATTCAAGTGACCATTTTATTTTATTTCAGAGCTAGTATTTAAGAGTGTATAATCATTAACTTTATGCGGGTTTTGAAATAAAAGTGACAGCTCACCACAGCTAGGATATCAATTAAAGATCTTTATATTTTCGTATCAATATAGCTTTGATTGGGTTGTCGATATACCCATCCAAACAACAGATCAAGTCCACGTACGACTGTATGCGATTTTTTGGCGCACTGCGTTTTCTACGTATCTGCTGCTAAGTGCCGAGAGTTGAAAACCGAGCAATTTGTTTTTTCGACCCGCTGGGATATACTTTTTTGGATTCTCAATGTTCCGTTGAATACTGAGAGTTGAAAATTCAGTACGCGATAAAATCCCGCCGTGATATTTTTACGTTCGCGCCAAAGAACTTGCGAGTCCAAAAGATTTGCTATTCAAACTAACAGAGCAGTGGTAGCCCAGTAAGAGTAGTGGTAGCGGCCTTTTTGTCAATAATTACATTACCATTTGCTCTTAAAACGGCGAAGGAAATCAACGTGAGGAAACCGGCTTGTCCTAAAACCAACCATTCGAAGACATTTGACATCTACCAACCGGCACTGGGACCGCGTGGTAAATTATAGCTCACTGCCTCTCGAAGAGAAGAGGCCTGTGTCCCAGGTTGTTAGGTAATGCTACTTGAACTTGATGACTTGATCATGCTTCCAGGGTTAAAACCGTGAGGAGGCGGGGCGCGTGAGGGAGTGGCAGTCTCTGCGCCCTCACGTTCCTAGCCGCCGCAGGAGGAGACGCCCCGGGAGTCGGGACTCGATCGCGGACTCCCGGCCACCGTAGGCGTGGGCTTGCGGGGGCGAGCAATCGGTAGCTCGCCGCCTGGTACGGACCAGGCCCGTGTCGACGGCGCGTAGTGTTCCACGCGCGCGTCAAAGAGATGTCAGCAGTACTGAAGGGGTCCGCTAGAACCGATGCCTGCCAGGGTCGCGAGATTTGTTCGAAAGAGATACCGTGGCCCTGGCACATGGGCAACTGAAGGAACACGGGTGGGTTTTAGTCAGTAAAAGTCTGACACGCCCTCCTGCTCCGCTCAAGAGCGGTAGACGTCATTTGATTATTTCCCATCCACAAAAATAAAAAAGGGTTCAAACCGTGGGGCCATTTCGTTTTAGGGGTAACTAAATGAATATACTAATTATGTAATATTGATGCTTACCGTCCAAAACCATATTTAAATACACCATCTCGTTCTGTGCTTCATACGTGCACTCGCCTCCATGCTTGGCAAGTACCATGTTTACCTCCTGCCTCGCCCTGGCCTGGATTTGAGGGTTCAGGGCCAGCTGATAGGCCGCGAACTGGCCTGTTGTAGCCGACGTCTCGTAGCCAGCAATCATGTACAACATGGTGTTCGCAGCCACATCAGTCATCGTGAACGGGAAATTCGTTTTCGTATATTTCACTTCGCCTGAAAATTTTAATTATTTGGTCTTTATAAACTTGTTTTCAATTTTTATTAAGTTTTGTTATTAATGTCCCTGTGTTTTTCTATCTGGAATATCTCAGTAGCACGTCTGAGTGCGGACTTGTACCCGGTTGATGGCAAAAGAGTCCCTTTACTTTAAACTCCTATTACATGGGATTTTTTAACATAACTGACGAATTGTGGATGTACCTAATATAGGCACACCTCTACCTCACCATACGGGCAACACAGGCTTAATGTTAATTAATTTTGTTATTAATGTTTGACCTTACTATCACAGTAAGGTCAGCAGCTTAGAACACATAAATGCATGGTTACATGAACGTACTGCGGTGCCAAAATAATTGCCTAAGTGAAGGAAACGGTGTTAATCGGTTTTTTCATCATGTTGTTTATATTTAACTAGGCACACGCATTCCAACTAGGTTACTGTTACAGAATAAATGTTTTATACATAAACGAATGTGCAATGCAACTGTCTCACCTACGTACCTTGTTCATCAACTACATGGCCATTCTTTAATTCAATAAGCGTCTGCAAGAAGTCGTTCCGCGTCAAAGAATGCTTCTGCCGGTGTTCGACTGTCTTTTTAACGATGCCACAGAAAAAGTTCTCTATCTTGGAGCTGATCCGTCTGATCTTTAAGCTGTCAAACGTGTCTGGCGCGAAAAATGCAAACGCTCGGATGAGTCTCCTAAAAAATTAAACAGCGTTAATAAACTGTGAATATGTATGTGGATAAAGTATTACCAGCTAATTTAATTTGACCCTATATAGGTAAGCAAATATGACTTGCTTGTTCATCTAACTAATACTTTCGACCTTTTATTAATTTGAAAATAGAGTTTCGAATTCATTTAAATTATAATGAAATTATGTACGCTATTTTTCAAATCTTATATGCTCAACTCTGGCGATATTTACATTTTTACTTAGACAAGGCTATTCAATTAAAGTTACTAGATAAATAAATGTCCATAAACTACTTACTTAGTTTGCTAACCAAACGTCGGACGTTGTGAAATAGTTTGCGGTTTACTCGGCAGGAAACATATGCTCAAGTTTAATTTATTAACATAAGTTAAGTACGCACAATATGAGACAGAATGAACAAATAATAAACATTTTGCACTTACCAGTAATGAGATTGATGATCAAAGTATTCATGTCCTCTTATGTAAAATTCCGATTTTGGATTTACAAAACCGTTACATTCAACACCAAAACCAACATTTCCAATAATCTCCATCGCGTATTTTGAATAAAACTCGGTGAAATTAATCGTTTCTCCATTAGAATGTACCACATCTACATAATTCAGAGCTTGTTTCGCTATATCCTCAACAATCGGATACATAGTCTTTAGTTTTCCAGGAGTGAAGGTCGGGGTCATCTTCAAACGCAGGCTTTTCCATCTTTTCCCGAAGATGTTGAACAGATTCGCCGCCAGCGGGTCACCCACTCCACCAGCATATGTGCCTCGCGACTGGAAGCTGTCAAAGTCTTTGATCAGCATGAGCTTCGCTATGTCTGGATCATGTATAGACAGCACCGGTTGATGAAACGAGTACATTCCTATATAAGGTAAATGTTTATATTTGAAGTAATTATCGTAGTAAGGCTGGAAAAACTGCTCCTTTCTTTTGATCACTTTTTTAATATTCCCAAAAATAAACTCTGGTTTCGGCCCGGTAACACCTCTTTTTGACCAGTACGTAAACTTATATCGGAACCACAGAAATGTGTAAATAATTGCGACAGTCGCAAATATGATTGTTTGGGGATTAAACACTTGAGTTATTAAAAAAGACATTTTGTAAAACTGTTTGAAAAATCACAGAACACTATCGATTCAACTTTTTTATCTTTTTTTATTTGGAAATTAGCTAAATATTCATAGTTTTCGAGTATTTACTTAAATGTCCCTATTGACGTTATTCGCTTGCGCTCACGCATTGTCAATGAACAGTGTGGCTCTCATAGCTAAGGCACTTTACTGAGGACTTGACTATTTCATAATGTTGTCTACTATTTTACGGCAGGGTCACAGATCTTTAGATTGCAATGAACTTGAATTTGGCTATTCATCGGTCAGTCGTCACTTGTTGCAACTTGCCTAACTGTGTCAGATAAAATTGTTATGAATTAACTCTTATGTAAGTTGAATACCTCAGTTTACATAATATTAAATTTATAACGTGTGAATGTAATGTAATTTTGTTTTAACTAAGACAATAGGTATTATAGTAAACTTTTATTATAAAATAATTTTATTGCAAAAATACATAAACGATATTTAAGTACTGAAATCTTTTATACTTATTTCTAAACACACAAAATCTATGGCATTACTTATGTGCCAAATCTAAAGAACTATCTGTATTTTCGCTCTCTGCTTTCACGACCTCTCTTCTTAACTGTACTAAATGCTGAAGATACTCCTTGGGTTTTCGTGCCGTTGTTTCAACGCAATCATTTTTCATACCTCCTTTGTAGTTTGTTACATAATGTTCATATTTATTAACCGCCTCTTCCAAAATACCACATGAGTCCAGTAATTTATTTTCTATAGTTTGGAATTCGCTTATATCATCGTGATCATAATCACTATTACGATTGTAATATGCATTGCTGTCATAAAAGGGCTTGCGTCGTCTATTTTGATATTCAGCGTTGTCCGTATCTCTACTGTCGCTGGAACTTAAATCTCTTATATTTTGACGTGTTTTTTCATACGAAAATCCTATTTCGTTTCCATCAGGTTCATATCCCAAAAAATCTTGAACAACCCTCGCTTTCGTTGTTTTGTATTTAGTGCCCTTGTATACAGGAACGTAATTCGATCTTTTTAAACTTCCCATTGTTCTGCTACCACCTTTTTTCCAAATAAAAGAATCTGTTTCCACTTTACTAGATTCTGTAGAATCAGAATATATACTCTCATAGTCTTTGTCTACTGGAAAATCTTTCTCAGACGTCAAATCAGAAGCAGTTTCAGTTTCATTCTTTGTAATATCAATATTTTCACTCTCCTTGCTTAAATCAGAAGCAATTGCAACGGTTTGATCTACGTTCGTGTCTTTAAATTTAACGATCCTTTTAGTATCTCTTTCTTTTGGCGGTGATAGTACAATATTGTAAGGATAAATATTTTCATTGCGTCCCAATATCATATTTTTTATTTCATGAGAATTGACTTTTCGTACAGAATTAGGACTCACTCTAGGTAGTGTAAAATCATCTGTATCTGGGAATTCCTCCATTAGTTTAATGTAATCGGTAGATTTCTCATCGTTAGTGTTTTGCATTATAAAAGGAACTTTTTCGTCTTCCGCTACATTAACTATAACACTAATCTCGTCTTCTCTTATATCAATAATATTTTGTGGGTCGATTGTACTATGGTTTGTCAATAAGTCTGGGGTAGCAGTAGCAATGCTTGACTTACTGTTTGTTGTGTTTAAGTTATCTGAATTATCATCAGAACTTTGAGATTCTGCATCTACAGGGTACACTTGTGATATATTTATGCTTATTGCAGCAGAACATTCTTCAATAAAATTACGATTCTCTTTACTACAGACTTGTTTTGATAATGATGCACGTTTTCTTCTTCTAGGCGGGGGTACAACTACAGTTTGTGTGCATCGTTCGTTTTTTGTCACTACATCAGTCATTACGAAGGAATTTTTGTGTTGTACTCTTTTAGTTTCTGTGGAAATGTCAACGGACTCAAGTGATCCTGTAGGTCCTACAGCTATTTCTTTACAACGCGGTGTCATTGGGACTGTCTCAGTAGCTACATCTCGGTAGAATGTATGGGAAAGTGAATTTCTGGGAATATATGAGTAAAGATCTGTTTGCACATCAATAGCTTGATCTTTTACTCGAGTTGCGGTTATCCTAGTTTGCGTATGCGCTGGTATGCCAATTCTTCTTTTATTGCGAATAGCTTTCTGACTTAACTCCATGAGTCTTTGGCGGGCATTTGTGCATATTTTTAGCTCACTAAGTGGCTCTATTATTTTCTTGTCAACCATTGACTCTACTTTAGAAACTGCAGTTTCTTCTTTCTTTTTCAGTTTTGTGTATAGTCTTTCAGTAACAGATGCTACAATTTCTGCTCTCTGATTCTCGTGAAGAATGGTTATATGAGGGACTTTAAGTTTTGGAGAAGTTGGTTCCGTAGTTACATCATTTATTCGCGCTTCGCTTTGAGTTGGTAGAGTATTAGCCAAATTGTTACTTTGGCCTGGCATAGACGTTTCATTATTGGCTAAAACCTCTTGGGATCTGAATTGTCTTTTTTTGTGTCTAAGAGGAGCTATCACTTTAAGATCATCCCCGCTACTAGCTCTTTCCAGGGCAGGTCCAAATAATTTGTCCATTTCTTTACTAACTTCGCTTGCAATTGTTGAGTTCTTGTCTATTGTGTTGATGACATCCGAACTGCCGCTAGCTACTGATGAAGCGGTGGACTCTGAATTGGTCGCGTCTAGTTTTGGACGCGTTAAGTTCATAATGTTGCCTATGTTGCCTGCTTTACTTAAATCACTACATTGTAAATCATGCTCATTTGCTCGCAATGTCCAATGTTCATCATCAAATAATATTTTTCCAGTTTCCGATACCTGTAAGTGTTAAAATGTCATTAATATGCATAACTGAGTATTGCCTTTAATCCTTTCATATTAGAATTTGATACTCTTACTGACATATTGGATATGGTTCCTAGTGAGTTCAGAAATGAGTTGATTGAGCTGTGCCTGTAAAGCAGCTCTCGAGGCTACATGAGAGCCGCAGCTGATAGCTGGCGGTGTGGGCAGCTGGCGAGCTCGGGAAGCCCAGCGGAGCGTCGAAGCTGACTCCCCGTAGCAAGCAACACTAGGTGAAACAGCTGTATAGGATTGGAAATACAAAACATGCCATTAGGAGACATTTATTTCATTTTTATCGCCATTTAATAAATTTATTGATAGATGCTCGTTAAATAAGCACGTGTCAGAAATTCCATTTAAATAGAAGCATTGATTCAAGGTCAGGACAGCTTTCAACACTAAATCTTTGCTTGAACTGACATAATCATGCATACTAATTTACATTTGATGTGTGTCAAGGTTTTATCTCATAAGATCTATAGTCATAGACCTCGGGCTTACCTAACATTCTAATTAAACAAAACTGTGTGTTGCAATTCGTTTTATAATATTAGTTGTTACTACCTCGTTGGTTTAGAGGTCGCAAGTGCTACTGCTGAGCATGAAGTACTGGGTTCGATTCCCGGGTCGGGCAAAGTGTTATTGGAATTTTCTATCTGGAATTTCTCAGTAGCAGTCCGGAGTCTGGATTCGTGCCCAGTTGATGGCAATAGACTCGCGACCTTATACGTGGGAATTGAATAAACTGCCGAAATGTAGGTGAACTAAAGGTAGGTACACCTCTGCCCAGACCTTTGGAGAAACAAGGTGTGATGTTTATATATGTTATGTTTGTACTTACTAGCTATGATAAACGTGCTGGCGCCGCCCGTGAAGCAGTCTTTTAGTAGCCAAGTAAGAGCTGAATCTCGGTATGGGACGAACCTCCCGCGTGTAGCGCCCCCACCGACTAGCAAATACAAATAATTCCATATAAATACTACATTGATTATTAATTAATTAATGTTTTATAGATGAAAATAAAAAATCAACATAAATAGTTGATTATGCCTCGTGCGTAGCTCTATTTCTATTCATGTTTGACATCTCCACCATTGTCGCAATCTTATGCATTGCAAATTACTACGTGACTCGTCCATTATCATCCTGCTACTAACTCACAAATATTGTACAAGCCATTACAGACACTACTTAGTACCAAAAATAATCATTAAGGCTGGATTTTGTGCTCAACCGACAGTCGGCGCTGACATCCACCGTGTACCGATTTATATGCACTCGCGCTCACTGACCGTTGATTCAACGCTATGTACACACGGCTACAAATCAAACTATACATTTCATACATTTCTAATATAAGCTGACTTCTCATTTTATGGAAACTCAATACAATGCGAGGTCTGTTAAAACTGGAAATATATAACTTGATATGTAGCCGTGTGTACACGAATAACCCCATTCGCCATCCTGCCAGGGTCGCGAGATCTGTTCGAAAGAGTTACCGTGGCCCTGGTATATGGGCATCTGAAGGAACACGGGTGGGTTTTAGTCAGTAAAAGTCTGACACGCTCCACGCAGAGCCGGAGACGTCATTTGATGATTTCCCACCCACAAAAAAACCCCCATTCGCCATCGCGTTTATTCGCCATTTATCGTCAGCATCTTGGTACGCGTGACTAACGTCAGCGTAACCCTAAATCCAGTCAAAGATTACCTATTATTATTTGAACATAAACACAGACTTACCAAGTGCAGAGATGACGTTGCTAAGAGCAACCAGTGACTTATTTATATTAGCGCCTTCTTTCTGCCGGCCACCACCACAGCCCTCCCAGCTGGCTTTCTCACTAGACAGGAAATATAGAAATTAAATGTCATCGATTGACCTATCTTGGTTATTTAATATTCCCTTCACACCTACATCCCAAGCCACATGGAGCCAGGAGGTGATAAGAATTTGGGAGCAATTTTCACACATCCTACATCATCAAAATCCTTTGGAGTGACATAGTTTAATCAGTACCCACAAATTCCTAAGTCTTCCTGGAACGGATCCCAAAGAGGATATCTCCATAAAAAAGGGTTCAGGGAAAGGTATTTGGCAGAGCGAGCACATCCCATGCACGAGCTGAGCGTAAGGCAACTAGAACACCTGCGGGTCGAGCACGGCTTCTACATTTTATCACGGTTTTTGCTCCCAAACTGTGATAAAAATGCCTATCACAGCAAGCAGTGCTCGCCCCGCTGGGGTAGTTATAGGCGGTAAGAGTCTGGCATGGTTTCACTGCCGGGTTCATCACCTCTACCTTCCAAGTCCATAGTAAATCCATGTCAAAATTCTCACGAAAAGCATCATAATTTAGCTGTGCTATAGTCGGATAAAAAGGTGGAAAATCTATATATTTAATTATATGGACTTTCAACCTTTTCCACATATAGTTATTTATCCATCCCTTGTACATAAATTAACTGTTTGAGGCATAGACAAAAAATGATGAAAATAATCCTGAAATCATATATCTTATCTTTACATTGCTAACTTAGCTATGACTAATAAATTGAATAAGTATTTTGTAGCAGTCTCTAGTATGGCTTCTTCAATCCACAGGTAAGCACATCGAAGCGTAACCTACTCGATGGATTAAGGACATTTGTCGGGAATTCTTTTATCTTGTAAAACGTGACATCTACTAACACCTGTATTTATGTAAGGGGTGGGTAGAGCAGTCGTAACTGCACCTACAATGCGTCTATCAAATGCATAGGCGATCATATTTCTAGTAGACGATAGTTACAAAATATAGATGAAGGCCTTGTTTGTAAAAACATCTCACATAGGAAAACTGCTTTCAGAAAAAAAATACCTGAAAGTTAATTGTGTAAGTTTGTATGTGTCAAAAACGGCCGAACGGAACTCGATAAAATTTGGCACACAGATAGTTTATAACCTGAATTGACAAAGAGTACCCTTTATCCCTTTAGTAGGTTCCCGTGGGACAATTTCCGACCTCCACGCGGGGAAAGCCGCTGGCAAAACCTAGTAAATTTAATAAATAAAAAGTTGCCGCTGCCTAAGAAACATTTTTACGTCAACGTAACACATTTTGTTATAAATATTGCTTCACACTCTTACGTAATCTATTGTTAAAGTCAGCAGGTACCTAATTTTTAATTGATATCTATTACATAAACAATACCAGCAAGTACTTATGTAATATTGCGTGTACATAAGTATGATTGGAGATATTGCATAGCATTTTATTGTTTAGGTGAAATGTCCTAATTTCACTATGTGAAATTGTGAATTTATAGGTGCCTAAAGACTTAGGTCGCTTTGATCGATCTGCCCCCCTAGCCAAGTTACAACCGTTTCGTGTCGAATTCCGTTCTCCAATCGGTAACGACTCACACGGTGTGTTACGAAATTACGCTACATTTTTTTTTTCAGTTTCACAATTCAACAACGTCCAACTTTATTTACGTTGTCAATCAAACGAATTTTTCAAACCCAAGGAGCAATGGACTAGGGATTTTCTTAAAAATCCTTCGAATTATGACTGATTTGGTTGCAGATAAAACCCACTCTGATTCTCCGTAACCGCATAATAGGCATACCAAAATACATGATGGAAAACCCCAGACCTTTACTCTGCGATATCCCTGACCCGCCTTACTTATTAGACATTTCGTAATATCTAATTCGGTTGATAATTTATTATAACTATTAATTAATCTAGCTATTTAGCTTTTACGCAACGTCCTAAAAAAGTCACTTTTAATGGCTGTAAGTACATTTGAAATTATTATCATTATTCTCGATTTGGGTGTCGATCGGCTGGTCGGCAATATTTTGTCAATAAAATTGCGAGATTTGTCAGCTGTAAACGTGTCTCCGATACACAAAAGAAAGCAGGCAGAGTATTAAAGAATGACAAATGAGATGATTCTTATTGTGCGTATATGGTATACCTTCCAGCTAAATCAGCAAGGTGCAGTGTAGCATGAGGTGTGGCGATTTCTAGCAATGCGTGTGAGCGTGATGAGGTGGCGTTGCGTCGAGTAGCAGCCGTGCGGCGCCGACGTGCTCCTTCAGCGACCAGCGTCAGGAGAGCTTCGGCGTCCTGGACCAGCACGCGGCGAAGATCTGCTCGCGTGCAATGAGATGATGTGGCTTTATGTACAGAGCTTAAGCATAGAGTTTTATATTGCACTAGACATCCGACCCGTTCCTGCTTACCACAGTTTAAACGACTGATCAAAACGGAAGGTATGAAGGAATAACTTGATGAGGTACATAAGATGAATAACTATATTAAGTCTTCCACAAACAGGCATAACGCGACTCTCGTAGAACAATTTCTATGTAAACTTCTTGGAAATTGTTTTATAAGAATCGCGTCGCGTCGTCGCGATGCGCCGCGCCAGTCTGAAAAAGGCTTCACGCTAGGTGCAGTCATTACAGCTAGAGAAGTGATGCAAGCAAACTAGGTACAGTATTGTATCTAAACTTACTCTGCACGTATGGACCTTTAGAAGGATGCTCGCGCACGCGCAGGTCTTTGCGCGCGTTGCCTCGGCGCCGGGGCAGCGAGTGGCAGGGCGGGAGGGGTACTTCACCGGACAACAAGTCGTGCACCCGCTCGTTGTATATCTCCAGGAAACTGCATCACAATATCAATATACAACCAATATACAATCAATACACTATCAATATTCAATCAATATACAGTATTGACCGTATATTGATACAGGCAATATACGATCAATATACAGTCAACATACAATATACAGGGTCAAATTAGATTGGCTAACAAAACTCCACAGACGTGATGGGTAACATGAAACGGTAAGTATTCTTCATCTATGTAGTTGGCACAGGTGGTATAGCACCTCCACAAAATACAAATAGGAGTCCAACACTGAACACCTTATATTTGGCGCCTAACTGCCAACAAACTGTCTAAACCCAGCACACAGTTCCTTAAAATCGACACTAAATTGTCCTAGCAAACTATAGCAGGATACTTTTCTCCTACCTATTCACTGTCTATCAAAAAACGAGCATCTTCTTACGAACATTTTCCGTGGTCCACTTAGAAATCCCTGAACCGTCTCCGAACCCAAGTGGGAAGGTGTTAGTTGAACTTCGTAAAGTGGGGCTACCTTGATAGAACGGCAGCAGGGTGTGGATGTGGAGCTGAGTCACAAATTAGGCTCATTCTCCTATCCTGTCCTGTGTGCCCCAAAATATGCAGCCAAAATGACCTCTGCACTCCCACAGATAACGCGTGAATGCGGCGAAGCTTTGGGACCACAAAATTTGATAACTGTCTTGCAAGCAACACCTTGTATCGGCAAGCGTAGTGTGGTACGCCCCCCAGCTAGATGGACCGACGACCTCAAAAAGGTAGCTGGGACAAACTGGATGCGAAAGGCGGAGGACAGGGTGTTGTGGCGCAGCTTGGGACAGGCCCATGTCCAGCTTTGGACTGCGATAGGCTGAGTTGATTGTTTGATTGAAGCAACACGAAAAAGATGAATGAAGTCAGGACATATGCCTCCGAAAAAGGGTCAACGACGTAAGAAACTAGTTATCTACGTAATACGAGTATAAGCTTGCGTTAGATAGCGTTCTTGATCGTAAAGAAAATCCACAATTATAAAAGCATAATACATTAAATACGTGATAGCATTTAAACTAAGGTACTGTCATGGTATCCTTTTGGGATTTTCACTTTTATTATTGATCGTGTACCTATTCCAAACCAATTTAATCCTTTTTCAATCCATTAAAAACGTACGTGTCAAAGACACAACTGAACAAATTTTTGAAAAGTTTCATGAACATTCATCACAATTAACTTTCAACACTGTAAATCTGATTGAATTGTATTCCTCAACAAATATTTTGATAAACAATAGTAAGACAAATGTCCATTTGGAACAAGATAAATGAACTTTCGTGGGAGTTAACGTGAGTTAGTCACGACCAAACTAATTGCCTGCTAATAAATCATCCTGCAGTTTACAAAGTGGAACTTTGTTTTGAACTTTTAACTATGTGAAAATTACTTGAACGAAATGGCGTGATTGTCTACTGTGGGTAATGAAGGTACCGCTATATCTGAATAAGTAAAGAAAGTTTGTTCTGGTATTTCATTAATGTGTAGGTCCACTAGAATTTCAGGACCCTTAAAAACGAAATTAAATCATTACAATTATAAAACAACAAACCTTACGACTTTACTTCTAGGTAGGTTTTATTTCACGCACCATGAAATCATTATTTGAAAATGTATTCTTCAAAACATAATCCAAACTTTCAAAGTGGTAGGAATGAAGAACGGGGTTTCTATTATTCCGTAAACTCATTGTGTGTAATAATCCGTTATTACAGTGGGAATGAAACAGTTCAAAGTACGGAGATATTACCGCCGTGGGCGGCGCCGCAGACCATCAGACACCTCGCACGGTGTGATACAGCCGTAATAAAAGAACTCGCCACCGCAAAACTAACGTAGAAAACGTAGAAATACACGAGTTATTATTAAACCCCAGTAAGCAACTTATATTCTAACATGACATCCTGTCTGTCTCTGATTCAACAAAGGGGTTTCGGTCATCATTTCAGCCGTAAGACGTCCACTGCTGGACTTAGGCCTCCCCCAATTTGGGTGGCTTTGCCATAATCGCCACGCTTGGCAGGCGGGTTGGCGATCGCAGTATGGTGGTAAAATGCATAGAGAACGCTGCTGCCCATGCTCTAGTAATTCTCTTAGTCGCCTTTTACGACACCCACGGGAAGAAATGGGGGGGTAATATCTGTCAACTGCATTTCAGCCATTTGGCAAGCGGATGGGCGATCGCAGAATTGTTGTAAAATGCATAGAGAACGCTACTGCCCATCAGTGCCTATTCTCTAGTATGTCCCTTACTCACCTTTTACCCTTGGGAAGAAATGAGATGGTGCTATTCTCTACGTCCGATAGCACACGGAACGAAACTATATCTATTGATACTTTGTGTTTTAATTGCCTGGACATACACATCGCACCCCTAGATCTAAAGGGAACTAACTCAAAATTCTTAATTTTTGAGTTATGCGCACCTTCGAGTCTGTCATTTCAATACCTATCGACCAGAAAAACCAGATTCAAAACTATTTCCAACATTAGACTCCAAATATTGGAAATGGTAACTCAAAAATTAAGAATTTTGAATTAGTTCCCTTTAAATCTAGGGGTGCGACATCTAAGCTACTTTACAACCAGATTTTTTAGATAATACGATTATACCTAATACCGTAGGTCCTATACTCAATAACTGTTTTAATTATGCCCTGGATACTTATTATGTACTATGTTTCTATGGAAGCGTGTTTTTTAGTTTTTTTAAACTATTATTTATTTTCTATTTTTAGTGTGTTTCGAATTTTGAGTCGTATGTCAGCGTAGTTTGTGACGTATGTCAGCGTAGTTTTCGAAGACAGTTTTTTTGCTGTCCTGGTAACCCTGGCAAGGATAATGGCACAAATTTATGAAATTATAGTATTGTCATCGGTCCTCGATTAGTCTACAGAGTTTAAATGAAATCTGGTCGTTTAAAGTGGGTCAAAATCGCGCTATAAGGAGTCGGTTACAAACAAACATACAAGTGAAGCTAATATAAAGCGTGTAAAAAGAAACAAAATGATATCCTAACTTAACTAAAACTTACAAACTAAAATATAGCGACGAAAAAATTAAGTGACAAATAGATCTTTTTGCTATTTTATTATTATAATTTAAATACGATGCATGTCTACCTATTGGCTACTTTATATTTGAATGGTTTCTAATGAGGGTATACTTTTACCATAATGATAACAATGTCCATTTTTATGCAATATCAGTATGAATTAGGAATACCGTACCTATGTCTTCTGCCTCTTAATATTAAAACAGAAAATTACTGAGATATCACCGAGAGAAAACTCCAAAACCCACTTTCATCAAATCAGCCAAGCATCCGACAAGAAATAGCAAAATCAACATTTATTTTTAACTTTAACATAAAGCGGTCATTGAACACTAATTGTATTTGTATTTGCCCGCGGGTTCGCTCGCGTTAAAATTCACCCCCCATTTTAGGGAAGTGGGGGGGTAAAAAGAGACAAAAAGTAGCCTATGTCACACTCCATCCCTTCAACTATCTCCACTTAAAAAATCACGTCAATTCGTCGCTCCGTTTAGCAGTGAAAGACGGACAAACATACACACACACTTTCCCATATATATATATATGTATGGATAAGGAGACTTAATAAGGAATAATAAGGAGACAAGTAGTGTATATTATACTATTTTCTTTAGGAACTAAAGAACACAATTTGCAGAAAACGCCCGGAACAGACGTTGAATTTTACTGTTGTTGTGAAAAAGCAATTGTGAATGTGTAAATATAATTTTTACCTCGCATATATTCCTAAACCACTCACTATAGTAGAGTCGAGTAGGGCGGGCGGCAGATACTCGACGCGGCGCCGACGGCGGACAGGGCGCGACTCGACAGTCACGACCACGGGAGGACTGAAGCCTTACTGAATACTGCTACTGAAAATATTAGTTGCTACACCCTTCACCCTAGCAAGAGGCAACGTTGTAATAATTCTACCCCACGTTAAATCGCAAAATATACCGAGTCTCACTGTTTATATTGTTTGTTCAAATCGCGAAAGTTTTAAAATGTTTATACAATTTCCACAAATCTCAATTTGCATGACTAATACCTGTCTACATATTTGTATGCTTTTTGTTTAAACCGCGAACTTTAATACTTCGTCACAAAATAAAGCAAGTACCTAACTAGATAATACGAAGAAGGAAAAAAAAATGCTTCTGTTAAAAAACTTTGAAAATATCAAATTTGGTTGCTCCAGTTTGGTCACAACGTCTCTGACCGTATGATAGCAAAAAAACCATCTCTGTAACAAATTAAAGTGAATGCTCCAACCAGCCCGAAAATTCAAATTTTGAATTTCACGGGCTGGTTGGAGCATTTCCCTTAAGAAAAATAGACAATCGAGAATTGCTGCTCGCAGAGAAATAGTTACCTACACCACGCATATGCGGCTGTTACGACGAACCTACGAGGTTGCTAGGCCTGGCCTACGCAGCTGCTACGCCGAGCCTATATGACTGTTTGGCCCAGCTACGCGCCTGCTACACCAGGCCTACGCTACTCCCCCGAGCCAATGCAGCTGCTGCGCTGAGGCTAAATAGCTGCTACGCCGAGCCAAATGGCTGCTACGCCGAGCCTAAATGGCTGCTACGCCGGGCCTACGCGGTTGCTACGCCGAACCAAGCTGCTGCTACGCCTAACCTACGCTGCTGCTACGCCAACGCCGAGCCTACGCTACGTCATGTTGACGGCTGAGTTTGGGCTGAACGCTCGCCGAGCCTACACAGAACCTACAACAGTTTCTGGTTTTTAATTTAATTGGTTTCTGCTGGTATGTTTTAGGGTACCAACTTTATTTTTAGGGTTCAGTACCTCTAAAAGAAAAATCTGCACCCTTATTAAAAAAAAACAATACTCACTACATTGTCCGTCCGTCTCTGTCAGTCTGTTTGGTTCAGTCTGGTGGACACAGACGCGTTCAGGTATCAAATTGAAATTAATATTAAAATACATAGTTCTCCAGTCCCTTGGAACTCTAAAAAATACAGGTTCAAAGTAAATACAAAAAATCGACCATTTTCTGTGAAATATTTTCATACTCGCAATTATATACTGCCCGTTGACGACGTTTGCGATTACAAAGTTACATTTGCAGTTGGTGAATTATCCTTGACATAAATTATATCGATGCATGGGAGAACATGTTTTTAAACTACAATGTTAATAAGTTTGTACTTGGAATAAATTCATCCCAACTACGGAGCCTTTCATTGTGCGTGGGCCAACACGCATGTGGCTGGTTTAAAAAAAAGATAAATAAAAAATTCAACGCTAAATTACCTACCTATTCTTTGTTTAATGTTTCAGTTCAGAGACTGCTAATGACCAGTTTTCTTCAAAAGAACTGTCTTTTTCAGCATAAACAACGCGCGAAATTTACTCTTTCTCTTTAAGAAAAAATGTCTTAGAATGTTCAATACCTACAACAGTACATTCTTCAACAAAAACAAACAATATCTTTGCAATAACTCTTGTATACGTAACACGAACACATGTACATTATCGTGTAGGGAGATAATTTAGCGCAGATAAAGCCATGATCGTAGGGTGTTAAAGGCTCGCGTGTCGTTTCAGCCTTGAGGTCAGGAAGCATGGTGCCTGTCTTTATTATCATTCAAACTTAATCGAATACAACCAACAATATATTACACGAGTGTTGGAAAAACAATCGTAAAAAAAGTTTTCAACACGCGCAAAGCGAACCAATTCAAAAGTTAATTCACACCTTCGCGAAAGTGACCGCGGCAGATCTCGAGAAACTTGATAGGGAATTAATTTTATGGTAGGTGCACTATGGACTCGTTAGGGACAACATCATTCCCAAGGTGCATTGCATGGATCTGATCACCTAAATAACTTCTAGGCAATTCAATGTGTCTGTAAATTGTATGAAGCGGATAAAAATTGTGTCTGGTGAAAAGTCAGTTCTGTTGAAAATTGACTTTTCATCTTATTTTCATTTGAGTTTGGTCAGCGGGGTACCTGCGTAACACACTGACAGAAGCAATAGCTTTCATGTTGACGGTTAAACAATGTTCATTGCGTTATTTACCTTGCTCAGCAGACAAATTTTTCGAGCATATAGATTAGGATTAAGCAATATCCTTCAACATCATTCAGATTGTGATTGATCGTGTGTTACGCAGGGTGAAGATAAGGGACTCATTGCAGTCCCATCGGTTAAGACAACCGGAGAACATAATATAGTTTTCCGATGCACCCAAATTTGTATAGGTTACAAAAGAATAACTGTGGGTGAAAACTTTTACACCTAAACATAAATAATACGAGATGTACTAACGTTTCATACCGCCCAAGTTTCGATTATGATAGTTGCGTCAAAAATTTGTCGAAAAATCTGTAGGGATTTATGGAACCGAAAACGTCTTATATTTTATTATAAAGGAAACGCAGAATCTGTGGTAATAATACAGGTTGGTATTGTACGCATTAATGCCCGCAATCATTTACCATGAAAAAATCGGCGCCGATGAAATAATGACGCGACACCCATTTCATTTTGACAATCGCATCGCGTGCCTGCCACCTATGGCTTCTTCACACGAAATGCATAAACGATAGAAACAATTTACTTGCCGAAATCAAACTGCCTTTGGTATAGACGTAAAAGCAACAAAGATTATCCACGGTAAACAATGAGTTTTGAAAATGTTAGCATAAAAACAAGAAAACATTTTATCGAAATCGTTTAGGACATGGGACAACGTACGAAAGTAATAAAAGTAATTGTTTCAAATTGAAACAATTTCGACTAAAAATTCAACAGCTAATTCTGGTCACGCTTGTCATAGATCCATTTGGATTACATCTACCAGGTGTGAGATTACCTCACACAGCACACTTGCCATTAGCATTCATAGAAGGTGCTTGCGCAGGCCCCCTTTCTAAGAATCTTATTTGAATACTAGCTTCTGCCCGCGACTTCGTCCGCGTTAAATTTCTTGCTCCCCCGACCCTTCCCGTCGCGTCGAATCGCCTACCCGTGCGATTTTCCTCGTTTTTGCAACATTTTTCATTACTGCTTCGCTCCTTTTGGTTGTAGCGTGATGTTATATAGCCTATAGCCTTCCTCGATAAATAGGCTACCCAACACAAAAATAATTTTTCAATTCGGACCAGTAGTTCCTGAGATTAGCGCGTTCAATCAAACAAACAAACTCTTCAGCTTTATAATTTTATATTAGTATAGATGAGAACTATTGTGGAGGGACGATAAGGGACGCAAGCTTTCACATAAGGACCAACCTATAAGTTACCTTACGTAATCGGTACAGATACATTTGTCTAGCTGTAGAATTAGCTAGTATGTTCAGACACTCAAGTTGCTCAATATGATTTAATTATAAAATATCAAGTAAATACTAAAATGTACCTAAAGTTACCTTATAGTAAAATCAACCGGTTGCTGTTCATACAATGCCTTGCAGAGCCGCGGGATCAGTCCGGGCTGTGCTTCGGTGCCCATCATGGTATGCGTCTTGCCCGTCGCACTCTGTCCATACGCCAGCACACATGCTGAACACCCTCTGGAGACACTGGCTATGACTTCCTGGCCGATGGCTTCGAACACCTAGCATGAATTAGGTGTTATAAATATTTACAATAATTACTTGGCACACTCAGAAAGTTTTGCGAAAATAAAAAGAAGTGTTTGTTCTATAGATAAATATTTTTTTATTAAATCTTTTCAAAATACTCTCCACTAGCCTCTATGCAAAGTTTCATGCGTCTGACCCAGCTTTGGAAACAGTTTTCGAAAAATGTGGAGGGAAATTTTGACATTGGAACGTACCCATTTTTACTTGTATATAATCATTATTTTTATAATAGTTTATAACTGGCCAGATTCTCATACAAAAAAACTTTTTTTCGCAATACTTTCTGAGTGGCCTGGTACCTATTGGAACCAAGGATAGGTGCAAATATGAATGGATACAGACAGATATGTAAATTATGACATCATCATCATTATCATCAGCCTATAATGTTCCCACTGCTGGGACACAGGCCTCCTCTCGGTGAGAGGGTGTGGGCCATAATCCACCACGCGGGCCTAGTGCGGGTTGGTAGATGACACATATCTTCGAATGTTTGGTTCTAAGACATGCCGGTTTCTTCACGATGTTTTCCTTCACCGTTTTGAGAGCAGTGTTGATGAAATAATGTACAGCGCCTGCTTGGGTTCGAACTCACGACCCTAGTAAGTCGCGGCCGTTACCACTGGGCCACCACTGCTTTCAAAATTATGAAAATTCAGATAAAATTTTTAATTTTGCCTTACATTTCAATAGAGGTATCTATCGTTTAGGACTAGGTACTTACCTGTATTTCTTAGTTTTATCTTCGTACTATAAGATAGGAGAAATCCTCTCTTTTGAAATGCAAAAGCCGTAGGATAGATAATTGCCACACTGACAGTAGGAATGCAGTTTCTAATCGCAACAAAGTGACACTGCAATGGATAAAAGGACACAGTGGATCACTAGGCAATGACGCTGCTGACGAACTGGCCAGAAAGGCATCCAGCGCATCAGTCTGCGGCCCCGAGCCCATCGTGCCCATCCCCTTTAACCAGCTACGCAGGTGGCTGCAGGAATTTACCCACACACAAGCGGATAACTGGTGGACCTCGGCACCAGGCTGCAGGCAGTCCAGGGAAGCTATGCCATCCCCGGATGGCAGGACGCCTGGAGCGTCTGATGACGGGCACCATCACAGGACACTGCCCGCTAAACAAGCACTTTCACACAATAGGCATAACGGACAGCCCCCTGTGCAGGGCCTGCATGGAGGCTGAGGAAACCGTTGCGCATGTACTCTTCGAATGTACAGGCGTCACCCAGATTAGGACAGATACCCTCGGGACACCCAAATCATACACGGACGTTCTTAGCAGACCAGGAGACACAATCAACTTCTGGAGGGAGGTGGGCTGGTTGGAGTAAATACCGACGGCCGCCATGGCCCACGCACAATGGTCCACTCAAAGGACTAAATGCGGAAACCAAACCCCCATAATATAGAACATAGACAGTAGGAATGACGTTTGGAATTTAATTTGGCAGTTCAACAAAATTCATTGCGTTATTTACGCTGTCGAGTAGGCATATTTTTCGAACATATTGAGCAATGGATTATCAGTAACCTTTAAAATTATTCAGAATCTAATGAAAAGTGTGTTACGCAATTAGGAAGTGCGTCACTCCAAGTGAAACAACAATTGGTGATACACCAGAGTGACCAGACCCGTAGTTATCTTTTTAGTTAAGTACACTAAGTTATACTGACCTTTTCCTGCGATGCGTAAGATGGCTGCGTGATTGGGCAGAAGCTGTCGAAGGTGTAATCGGCATAATATTGACGGGTCCGCTCGCGACTGTCGCCTGCGCCTGATACGCTAACCTAAGCAAATAGTTCGTTAAGAGAAATAACCATAACATTTGTTACAGGCGCTCGCTTTACCTAGTGTAGAGTAGTGTATGTCGATACATATTTTTAGAATTTTTTTCCTTAATCTTTACGTGGTAATTATTTTAATATTCTTTGCAACCTAACAACTATGGAAAATACATACCTTCATAATTTGCATTTTCTTGAGACAGCTATTACAGCCACTAACCATTAACTAGGTACCTATAAAACTATGTGAAAACTCAATCTGCTATTCCTAACTCGATCTACACTACTCTTTAAAAAACAAACCAACGTATTAATGAAGTAGGTATGCACCTATATTTACATGCATATTTTAAGAAGCTATTTTCGGATGGCAATGATCCAGCTTTCTTTGCCCGGAAAACTACATTTTATGCATAAGTAAATATATATACCCAGACTGTAATGCTAATGCTGTTGTTTGCATCTTGTAAACAATAGCGACGAACATCACCCGTGATAGTGATTTCTGAAGTCGCCAATGATTTTGGGGAGATCAGCCCGAGATCCAAACTTTGAAGGATCAATTTGGCTGAAGTGAAATTCCTATAGTTTCAAATTTACCAATAACAAAAGTAAATCATATGCCTACTACTACTGGGATGTATTTAGGTTGAATGGTTTTAAGGGATGAGGTCGATTGATCTTTTTTTTTTTAAACATCCATGATGATAATTGATAGTGAAATGTTTTTTAGAGGTGAGGCTTCTGACGATCAATCGAAAGTTTGTTAACTATTACGATTACCAATTATTTATTACTTAATGTAAATGGCACTTAGTTAAATTTGTACGGCATAAAAGTGCTAAGTTAACCAACCAGTGGCTTTGTATATGCAAGATCCATAATCATAAAATTAACAGTGTAAGTACTATAGGTACCTAAGTAAGAAGTAGGTAGGTGATTGTATTGAAAATCTTATACTTACTTTAATATTGGTAATTGTAACTGTATTATTATCCGCAACATTCACAACTGACACACGATCCTTCTCTGATCTAAGTTCCCTGTAAAATGAAATAACTTCATCAATAAAAATTAAATTACTTTATAAAACCAAAAAAATTAATCAAGCAGAATACAACTTACTTTTCCGTAAAGGGCCTAACGCGTATCGCTAGTTTTACATTAGACATTGCTTGTATTTTAAAGTTACAAATTACCTAAACTTGTGAATGGTAATCGATTATCACGCACTTTGAGGTCTGTAGTTCGTTATGTTTAAAACTTCTAAGTACCATACAATCCTAATTTACATACGAAACGACAGACATGACGATAGTGAAAACTAGAACAATAATGAGCGGTCTTCAGAAGTCCCGTGTTGTTGAACAAAGTTATTTTAAGACCGACGCACCCTTCCTGTTGCTCATAAACACAAGGAAAGCATAATTAAGTTAAAAATAGATCTTGCTCCTCTTTCTACCTATCAAAACTACCGTTAAAATAGATAAATATATACCTACTGATAAATAAGCTACTAGATACCTATTCCTAAATTAACGCAGTGGGCACAGTAGGACGAAAGTTATTCCGATAAGTACAAAAAAAAAAACTTATGGTGCAACGGATCTATTTTATTCTTAATAAATGCAGTCTGTAGTTATTCTTATCTTTATTTTCGCACTTTATGAATATTTTTATTCTTTGCTTATCGCTTGTAATCAAACCTTCATGCAAATTTCGTTCCTAAGCACGAATTTTGGAAAAATCGTAAAATCGCACTTATCTGTCACTGTCAAAGACATTATCTCCGATTGGACATCACTAACGCGGCTCGGAGACATTTTGGAGAAAAAACACTGTTGTTCGCGGACAAGACGTCTTTTGATTTATGTTTGTTGTTTTTAGTGTGCCTCGCTGGAATTCAAAATATAACTAAGCGATATACGGAGAAAGGTACTATTCTATTTTCTTTATTGAAACTAAAAGTAGATGCTATACACAACGCAAACAAATTGTGCAAAACAAGTGTTACGCCGATTACTTTTAAAGAAATATTTTCGTTGTAATATTAAGAGCACTTAAATAGTATCAGATATGTGCCCCTAAAATGACCCTCTGATCACGTTTTCTATTTTCTTTGCTAATTCTGAAAGAATTAGATTAAGTAAGAAAGCATCTTAAGTATTCCTACCAAAATGAAATTTCTTCGTAAAAAATGCCCTAATTGGGTCATCACCATGATTTCTTCACTGTATCCAGCTTTCTAGAAGTATCACCTTTTAAAGCCATGCAATTTGCAGATATTCATATCACTTGTCAAATCAAATAAATACATGTTGATGAACCCTGTTGACTGCCAGAGGTTATTTAGGGATAGGAAAAAGAAATAATAAGACTATATTAAATTTTCGCATAAGTTTTAGAATTTAATTAATCTTTACATTAATACAAATATTGTAAATCAAACATTTAACAACAATTACCTGGTCTGACAATCAGTGTTACCTAGGGATATTTTAATACCCAGTAACTGAGTTGTAGAGGCCAGATTGGAAGTTGCTTCATGTAAAATACTGGTATTCAGATGGAATCCAATCCCAACATAGGGAAAGGGGGCAGATGATGATTCTAAATCAAACATTACACATTTCTTAATGTTTATATCATCAGTGGTTGTTTACACACTAAAGAAGACAGACTAATAAGGTTATTAAAGTCAAAGTCAAAACTCTTTATTGTGAGACAGTGGTTACAGAGTTGTTATAGATATATTTTGGTGTGCGTTTGCACTCCTCTACCATGTTAGGCATACAATAATTTGAAATAATTTGTCTTCTTAGACCTAAGTTTATGTGATATATGTAGATCCAACATGACATTTAAATGGAATTAAAGTAAATTTTTGCATCAATACATAAAAGCAGTTTGGCACTAACTCATCACGAATCTGTCGGACAAAAATTTGTGTACTGTATAATATGGCCTATTTACCAAGAAGTCATTTAACTTTTTCTTAAAAATGGTAAGAAAAATTCTTAAAAATGTTGTTTTATATGAATCTCAGTTTCCTACTTATAAATTACAAAACAGAGTTGGTTATTTAACATCTAGTTCTTAACCTGCTGCCCTGTTACATACTTCTCTTTTATTAATATGTAAATAACTTTTAAAAAGGTATGCGGCTGAATATTGTATTGTGTTCAAAGATTAACATCTCCCAAATTAACATAATAAAACCATGTCACATTGAGTTGAACTTTCAACATTCTATTGATCATTCTTTGTTCCGCTGCTCAAGATGCTGGTACGTAGGCTAACGAGGTCCTTATGGAACACGGTGCGTGTGGAGAAAAGGCTACTCGCTTCAGAGCCTTTGAAACCACAGACTGAAGAAAAGGAGGGAGTTGATCCTATTCAGGTGAGACCTTACTTGTAGCATTGAAATAGGATTGTGAATGCTGTGATTTTAGTACTTATATTAATACTCAATACTTTATTGCATTCCACAATATATATGCTTAGGTGGTAAACATTGACTTTAGACACAATCACGAACCCTGTAAGTAACAGCAAAAAAAAATTTTGTAGGCAGAGTCTAATATTTACCATAGCTATCATTTCTGCATACTTTCATATTGAGAAATATGCAAAGTTTCTTTTTAATTTATGATAAAGAGGTAGAAAATCCATTCCTATTTGAATCAGTAAGTTTGTTGCTATCTTCACACATACTTAATATTACTAAAAACCATGAAATGTTAAAAATCTGTTAACATTGTAAGGTTTCAACATTTAAAAATGACAATGTCATAGCATATGTCACTAGCTTCTGCCCACAACTTCATTTGTGCTTGGTATTCTTTCTTTTTTTTTTTTGTTCGGATGGTCCTAATGTGATGTTAAAAGGCTTAACCCTTCCTCAAGAATTGGGCCATCAAATGCAAAGAAAAACAAAACCATCTAATCCAACTCCAGAGATTGAAGCGTTCAAACAAACTCTGGCTTTACTATCAGTCTAGATTTTACATGAAAGACAAAAAAGACAGCCCAACTACTCTTTTCATATTATTCACACTGATAAGGTAACCTACATATATTTAATGACCTTTTACATTTTTTTATTTTCAGTTGGAGGCTCTAGACAAAGACATATGTCTATTAGTTGATGAGAAAGACAACTTCCTCGGGACAGCCACTAAAAGAGAATGCCATAAAGTAGACAGTGATGGCAATGTACTGCTGCACCGTGCCTTCAGTGTGTTTCTCTTCAACAAGAGGGGAGACATGCTCCTGCAGAGAAGGGCTAGCCAAAAAGTAAATAAACCTACCTTAATAGAATTACAATGTGCTAAAAATCCGTACTATTAAATGCAAAGGTAACTGTCTATATGTTTCCTTTTCACGCCTTAACGGCTGAACAGATTAAGATGAAATTTGGCTTCCACGCGGCGGGAGCTGTGGGAAATAGCTAATGATACAATTCAGTGTCAAAGTCCACTTGACTATGTTTGAAGAGATGAGTCATAGTCCAATTCAATTAGATTCTGATGTTCCATTTTCCCTTCAAGATATGTTCAATTGTTAAACGGTCAAAGTCTACTTACACGAAGAGTTGTTTGAGGTAACTCAAATAACTGTTTGTCTAAGCGGACTTTGACCGTGTACAGTTGTCCACGATTATATTGTGTTAAATTCTATCATAACATAATATATTTGATTAATTTGCATCCCACAGAAATCTTACATAAAGAGAAATTCCTATTTTCTTTTCTGGGCAACTTGTTTATAAATTTTCTTCATTGGTTTGAGGTGTTAAGAGTAACAAAACACACTTTCAGATTTTTAATCATAAGTTACTTTCCTTAATCCCTTAACACATTCTTCCATCTAAAGCAGTGTTTTTCAATCTTTTTGATTTCGCGACCCCTTTACAAGTTGAAAAATTCCGGCGACCCCCTTGTGTCACAGAAAGACCAAGAAATTATTTAATTAAAAGACTACGTTAATGATACATTTACTTCAACTTAGGGAACAGTAAAAATTTCAGCACAATTGGTTCAGTAATTTTTATGATATGGACATATATGTTTAAGTGTAACGGCCTGCTTTTTGATAAGAGCTGCATGTGTAGTGTCAAAGAGAAAACATCTCAAAACCTTGGTCAAATTTTAGTACACGTAACAAATCTTGCTGCAAATTTATGCATTGTATATGGTTTTAAGAAGTCGGCTGTTTACTTTTAGTAAAAGTACTTTGTTTTTGTAGTGTTAGAACCTTGCCTTTTTCTTTCAGCCGGTGACCCCCCGAGTAAGGCTTCGCGACCCCCCTCGGGGTCGCGATCCACAGATTGAAAAACACTGATCTAAAGCATAGAACTTATACACTTATTCAATACATACATACATATAATAAGGTGTATATGAAATGTTTCAGGTAACATACCCAGATTACTACACAAACGCGTGTTGCAGCCATCCACTGTTCATAGACGAGAAAGCTGAAGACGTCGTCACGGCAGCAAGGCGCAGGCTCAACTACGAATTAGGAATTCCTTTAGATCAGGTATTTGATTTGCCAGTGAGATAGATTAGACCATATCCTGAAACTTGACACTGGGTCCAGCACCCTAATTGCGAAACGCACAATTTATCAGAATCTGAATGGGATTGAAGATTATTTCTAAACCATTGCGTTATTTGTTCGAATAAATTGTCGGCTCAGTAACGTAAATAACGCAATGAATGATGTTTAACTATGAATATTAAACGAATTCCTACCGATAAAAAGTTCCGCAATTACCCCTCTGGACTGTTTCTTATTGACGTGTAAAATTGTTTGTACAAACCTACATCTGAAATAAAATCTATTACCATTTGGGGTATAGTTAAGCTCTTGCCTTGGTTGGTCCGTGGATAGTTGAAATGAAATGAAATGAAATGAATTGCACCGATCCCAGCGTGGTTTGACCAGACTCGATTAATCGAATGAACCCCGAGATTTGCACTAGCCCCTGAAGTCTCATGATTCATGGTGCTACATAGGCTATTGCATATCAAGAAGTAGACCGGGGGGCGCTGTAATGGTAGGGAAGACGTGCCCATAGGATGGATAGGAAAGGATTACGAGCCTACCGACTATGCAGCCTTAAGTAAGCATTGGACTAGTGGAGAGGAGGGTGATTTGTCTATAGGAGGGCATCTTTTCACGTCGTCGCCGTCGATCTTGATCCAGGTAGAGCTTCACCGATGCATCTTTTGGTAGAGTTAACCGTTTGCTTGGCTCTTTTCTTTGTCGAGGCTTCGCTATGTTCCGTGTTGTTGTTTTCTTGGTCGTCTTCTGAGTTCTCGCTGATATCAGTTTCTGGTTTTTTTGTAGATATCACTAGCCGCTTTCTTGATCTTATTTCTGTCTCCAGCAGTGTCCCTCCCAAACTAGATTTCCTTGTCGAAGTATTTCATGTCCTGTTTTAGGTTGTCAATTGATGATTTGGCCTTGTACTGCATTGCTGCATGTAACAGGTGTGGTTCAGAGCGTCTGAAGATGTGTGCTGGGTAGTACATCCTGTGGTTCTTGATGCGTTTTGTTATGGTTTTCCCAAGATTTGATGCATTTTCTTCTGTCTCGGTTTGTTCCTAGCGTGTTTGATCGATTCTCTCATGATAACTCGTTCATATATTCTCTGTTTTGAATGGATCGCCTTTGTGAGTGCTGATACTTTTAAGCCATATAACATACAAGGTACGATAATGTCTCCAGCTGTGTCCATCTAAAACTTGATTCCCATGTCGAAGTAAGTACTCGTATTTCATGTCCTGTTTTAGGTTGTCGTTCCATGTGTTAGTAGGTCGTTCGACCTTCTTAGATTTGGCCTTGTACTGCATTGCTGCATGCATGTGTGGTCAACCACATCCTGTGGTTCTTGACGCGTTTTGTTACGGTTTTCCGATTAAGATGTGATGTATTTTCTTATGTCCGCAGTTTCCTAGTTTCCTGGTTTCCTTTTACCTAGCTTGGTCAATCAAGTCATGACTCAACTCGTTCATTTCTTCTGAGTCTTGATCTTTTCGCTTTACTGACTGTGATAGTTTTAAGCCATGTCATACACAGTACGATAATCATTACATAAGTCTAACTAGCTTCCAGTCCATCTTTGAGTTTACTATGACTGGTAGTTATGATTTGGTGTTTCTTGTGGCCTGTTGGCATCGTTTTAGTTCTTCCAGCTCATCGGTAATGAGGATAAGGTAGTCCGCAAATGATAATACCACCGGGAGTGATGATGATTTTCTTTATTTCTTTCGTCGTCGGTCTTTCGCATTGTGTTCGATTATCAGTTTTGTTTTATTGACCGTTGGTATATGAAGGCCCTCGGACCTTTTATTTTCACCCATTTGGATATCGGTATGTACTTACCCTGCCCTTTTTCGTTTTTGTTTGTTGCTTTTTTTTTCCTGTGGAATGTGTTGAGCGTTTGCATGTGTTTTGCGGGGTGTTTTTTTTTTTCCCCTAGTCCGGTGAAGCAGGTTTTATCACGTTGTCTGCATGTGTCTTGTTCTGATATTTAACCTTTTGGAGTGTTGTCTGGCTTTCTTTTACGTGATTATGTATATTGGAGTTATTCGGTTGCTTGCTTTGCAGGAATTTTGCCTTCTGTAGGTTAGGAAGGGCTAATCGGTGGTCCCTTGAGTAAATTGGCTGAAGAGTCAGAGTTACCTCCGTTAGAATATTCCAGGTTACTTCGATGTTTTCATTCGTTGGGGTGATTACTACATTGCTAGTTTTTTTTTTTTTGTTAAACAGTCTTGGTATTTTGGTTTGGTAGAATTTCTATTCAGCGCGTCACAGTTGCATTGTTTATGATTGATATACTTGGTCTCAACCGTTGTTTCATTCGTACCTTTTCATTGTTTTTGTGTTTGGTTTTTCCCTTTTTGTTTACTGTTCTATGATATTTGATCTTGGCAGTCCCCAAATTATTTTATTGTATTCTATTTGAAGTGTTTCCCTGTTGGCAATATTCATTAATAGTTCACCGTTGTAGTTGGAATTTTCATGGTGAAGCGTGTGTTGCATCAAACCTTTGCGTTGTATCTTATCGACCAATATGGGCGTTGAAGTGCCGTATTTGCAGCGCTCCTTTACTTGTTTTTCGTCTAAACAAGTATAATACGTTTGTGAAGGATCTGATTGCTTTCTAAGTATAGCTGTTGGGGGTACCTCAAGGGTAGCTGACATCGCGTCCGTATACTTTTTACTGTAAACTGCTTCAATTTGGGCATTCTTTCTTAATAAATAAAGGAAGTGCGCGACGGGTGGGCGTTTTGGGGGACTGTTTTTTGTAATTTTGACGTTCAAAAAGTGCTGATCCTCAGCCTAATTTGAATAAATGACTTTAGATTTAGATTTTAAAATTGCAGGGCCCCGGTGTGTGTTACCCGCAATTCCTGAGAGGTGTCATTCGTAGTGTGTGGAGATAAACTTTCTTGCATTCATCCCTGTTCCCCGTAGATTGGCTATATGAATGCCTTTACGTGAAAGTTCAGCCTCTACAAAATTTTTTTTTTTTTGGCTCTTTTTGAATCGCCGCGAACGTTTCAAGTTGCAATACTCAGAGATCTGGGCAAGTGTACTTTTTGCGGTTATGTTCAGGTTTCTGGTGTAGATACATGGAGTATCGTCTGCTATTATGTCTCATACATAACGGTGTAAGCAGTGTTGCTTCTCGTTGTTCGCACGTTGTTAATGGTATAACTTATTGGGGACTGTTTGTTTGAAGCTGACGTTTTGTGGCTTTTTCATGTACTTCTCATGTGTTGTACCGGTTACCTAAAGGTCTGGTATAATGTGTGGTGGTATGATGCGTTGATTGAACCTTGCGTTATGTTTATCCGGTTGTTGTTGTATTGTTACTTTGATCAGGACCCAGCTATCATAGTGCTTCGTGTAGAGAATGTGTATATTGGCTCGTGTTTTTCTGCGTTCTGTTTATGTGTACATTCACATTTACGAGGTACAATTCGGACGCAGTGATGATGGTATATTTGATATACCAGAATGTTTAATTGATTGCACGGTTATGTATTTTGTTATCCTTTGTTCCTGGAAAAGAATGCTGTTGGGGAGAAATTCCTATATATTATTTAGAAGTGCTAGGCGAATTCTATCATCCTGTCAATGTTCCAAAACATATGTAGCGAGATCTTGACGGATATTCTTGTGATCAAATTAATGTTAAATTATTATTCCCGTTAGATTAAATTGTTTATTTGATAGGATATCTTACTAGACAAACATTTCCCGTCTATTAGTTCCCGTCTTTAGTAACCATTGTAATTGCTTTTGTTTAGTCAAACACGTGTCAAGAAGGGGCTCAAACTGTGTAATTTATGAGCTTGACCTTTTTTTTTTGTTTTGTATCGTTATCTGTAGAGCAAAAACGTGTGGTGCAAACTTAAGAATTCGGGGTATTTTTTTTTAACTCTTCAGTCCACATGTATATTTAAATTCCGGTGACCGTGGCATTTTGCAATACAATTTAAGGAATTTGTTACCGTGGTACACATGTCGACAAATCAAGCCATTCAGTTCCAGCATAAACTGACTTCTCTTTGTACGGAAGCCTATACAATGCGAGGTCTGTTAAAACTGGAAATCCATAGCTTGATATGTAGCTGCGTGTACAATTATTAGATCTTCAACGATATTATGTTTAGTGTTAGAATAATAGCGTGAATTTGTTGGTGTGAAGACACTGGTCCGCAACGGCTGCTTGAGATGACGATGCGTGCGCATATCAAGGCCCGTCGTATATGCAGTTTAGCAAACGAATCCCTGTAAAATATTAAGAACGGTCTCACCGGGTCAAACGCCATGGGTTACTCGTCCTCCGGCAGTCAGTCTGCACTACAGCTTGTTGCGCACTTTTGCTTCTTTGTTTTGTTTTATACAAGGTGTAACAGAATAGATGCAAGTTCGCCGAATGGGCCAGAGAGAATTCGACCTTATTTGAAGGCAATAAGACACAATTTTAAATGCGTAGAGCAATGTTAAGGTCAACCCGATTTTATTAATTATAACTGCTAGCTTTAAAGGGAATAGGTTTTGGTTATTGTATTATGCTTTTAACTCTATAGTCTAATGGGGGTATATGATGTCTTGCGTTAATGTTACACGTTGTATAGTCACCTGATTTTACAAATTACGACACAGAGAGACACACACAAAAAAAACGCGTTTTGATTTCGAAGTCGGGCGAGCCAACACGTGTTGCGCGCGCGCACAGACGACCGCTTGCGACGAGGGTTCAACTTGAACTCCGCCTTGGTTGGTCCGTGGATAGTTGACCAATAAATACCAAGACCTCTTTGTGCCTAGGAAACCACATTAAGCTGTTGGTCCTGGCGGTTATTTATAGATCTTTGAAAGTCGTTACGGGTCATCAGTAGCTTGAAAGTCTGACAACCAGTCTTACGCAGGGGTATCTTATTACCCAATTCATGACTGGGTTGTGCAGGTCAGATAGGCAGTCGTTCCATCTAAAATATTATTATACTGCTAGATCTGGTTAGACAAGAAGCTGACTCCAACATAATTGGGAAAAGGCTAGTCAGATAATGATATAATTTAGAGTGTATAGTGCTACTAGCTTATTTTGGCGCGTGCCCAAATTTGGAAGTAACGCCGCCTTACTATTTATTCTTTGTAGCGGTATAATTTTAAACGTATTCCGCGCGGTAGTATAATTGTAGTAAACTTGCAAGATGGAACACAATTGTTTTAATAACAAAAAAACCGGCCAAGTGCGAGTCTGACTCGCGCACCGAGGGTTCCGTACAAACCTGCAGGTATTCACGGTTTATGCATAAGGTTTATGTTTATGAAATGAAATGTTTTTTTTTTAATTTTTATATTTGAGTTGACTGAATGAAAGGTAAATTGTGGTTTACGATTTATGACGTATTAGAAAAAAACTACTTACTAGATCTCTTTCAAACCAATTTTCGGTGGAAGTTTACATGGTAAATGTACATCATATATTTTTTTTAGTTTTATCATTCCCTTATTTTAGAAGTTACATTTTACCACTTTGGAAGTGTCTCTCGCGCAAACTATTCAGTTTAGAAAAAAATGATATGAGAAACCTCAATATCATTTTTGAAGACCTATCCATAAATACCCCACACGTATGGGTTTGATGTTTTTTTTTTTTTTTTTGAGTTTCAGTTCTATGTATGGGGAACCCCAAATATTATTGTTTAAAAAAAAATGATATTAGAAACCTCAATATCATTTTTGAAGACCTATCCATAGACACCCAACACGCACGGGATTGATGAAAAAAAAAATTTTGAGTTTCATTTCTATGTATGGGGAACCCCAAATATTATTGTTTTTTTTTTCTATTTTTGAGTGAAAATCTTAATGCGGTTAACAGAATACATCTACTTACCAAGTTTCAACAGCGTAGCTCTTATAGTTTCGGAAAACAGTGGCTGTGACATACTCGGACAGACAGACAGACATGACGAATCTATAAGGGTTCCGTTTTTTGCCATTTGGCAACGGAACCCTAAAAATTAGTTCAAACTTCGTACAACTGCATATACATCTATTTTGTATATGTATATAATTTATAAAGTTTATATCGCACACTGTTTCTTATCGAACTGCTCGCTACCCAGATGGACCCGGAGCTGTTCACGTTCATGACGCGCGTGCACTACCACGACCCCGGCGACGGCGTGTGGGGTGAGCACGAGATCGACCACATCCTCTTCTTCCAGAGCGACGTCAAGGTCAAGCCCAACTCCAACGAGATATCCGAGTACTGCTTTGTACCTAAGGCTGAGTTTAACTCGTAAGTATTAGAATTACTGACCCATCCAGGACTGTGAGTGCGGTACTTAGGTAATGGCTCGTGTCTGCAACTCCATGTTAATGCGCGTGTCTCTCATGTTTTGCGTACGGGTGGGAATATCGATTATTCGATCCATCTCAGCTTCTCAAGGAAAGCCAAGTACGCCTTAGGATTAGTAATGATATCATATTGGGTCTCTGAGTTACCGAAGTTTGTCTCGGTTTGCTCCATCTAAGCACAGCGGTCTGTCTGTGACTCCTATGAAAAAGGTGTTTATTAAGTCGAAGGGCAGTGGCGCGATAGGTTCCTTTTGGCGAGTTCTTCGGCTGCATCGTTACCTATCCTTTATTCATTGAAAGGTTATGTGATTCAGGCTACCCACCTAGTTCAGACGCTGGTAGCACTCGTATATTAGGCCAGAATAAATAACATGACTGTTTAGTGCTTGCAGAACAGCGAGTATGGTATGATCAGACTATGTCCCAGTTGCTGCAGAGCTCGTTGCACCTTTGATATCTAAAGAATGCTGATGCTACAAACCACTGGACTGAAACAATACATTAATATTTAATCAAAGTTAGTAGTGGTATACGACTGCTAGGAGTGACATACTGACAACATAACATCTTAATCCTGTTTTCCCCGAAGCGATTGGCAGAGGTTTTCAGCCAGATTTCGTCAGTTATGTTCAAAACCCATGTAACAAAGAGCGAGCCTATTGCAAAAGCATGTAGTACCGATTCATAAATACTATTATTGTGCATATTTATGGCGCCATGAATTTATAATAACATGTGGAAATATTATCATCTGTTTATCTGTATAAAAAGACGCCTGATTAAATTCTTATACAATACTGGTGAGCCTGCTAGGTGCGATGGTTTGATGACAATATAGGATACTTTGGTTTATTATATGCATCAATATGTAATGTAGTGATTTGTTCACGCAGGACTACTGAAGGCATTGATTAATTGTCAATGACTGGTAATATTGATAAAGCATCCTAATAGAGGTATGAGAAACAGGGTCTAAAGTTCACGTGTCAAGGATCGATAATATTGATAAAACAAATTGTGCACATAATTACACGATACTAATAGAGGCATGAGGAATACGGTGTGAAGATCACTCATCCTCCATAGAAATGGAGGTTCCTCCACTGTGTATTATGTCTGGTGGTCAACAGCCTGACGGTTGCTGTGTCAGGAACTCGGGACGTTATATAAATGCCAGTTATGCGATGCAGGATTTTACGTGACATTAGTTTGATGCGTTCGCTTGTGGCTGTACTCATAAAACAATTTAGGGCTAAAACCAAACTCACTCCGACTGTTTACGAGAGTACTTAGCTCATACCATTTTTTGTCCTCAGGTTTTTACCGACTCTGGAAGGTCCCATCACGCCCTGGTTCAACATGATTCGCCGACACCGGCTGAAGCTCTGGTGGGACAACCTTCACCGCCTCAAGGAACTCACGGAACCCGAAAAGATACAGAAGTTTATGAATGAATCTAAATAAGTCCATACGCCGCCTTAAAGTAGCTACAGACAATCAATTATCGTTTTAATTTATACCAGAGGAGAATGGAAAATAATGATATTCTTTCTTTTTATTTCAGTAATGCCGTTTTATTAATATGGCAAACGTTATAATGTAGGTAGGTTCTATTGTTATAGGTATAATATATTCTATTAATGTTTAGTTTGGTAACTACCTCTGAAGCATTAATAATTACACTATGCTTTTAATACTTTTGTAAATTTTGCGAGAAGAGTTAAATAAATAAATCGCTCACTCTCCTTTGTTTCTATTAATTTGTTAATTAAAAATAACAAAGCTGTAGATTGTTGATTATTCTATTAAGCGACGGGTGCTTGCAAAAAAGATTATTTACTGAGAAAAATCCTACATTATGCTCTACAATTTCTATAAATGCAACAATTAAAATTATATTTATTAATTAAATGAATCGATGTTTTATTTGACCATAAATTCACCTTTTTGAAGTGAAAACTTCTTTAGCGCCGTTGGTTGTGATTTGAAACTCAATGAAACGAAAAAGCGACAGTAAAAAGAGACAGACATAACTTCATAAGATTTAACGTGGGAGAAAATGAGATAGGAAATACATGACGTCATGACTCATGACCATGGACGAAAGAAATATGGATACGGCAAATATTGTCACATCTGAACTTCAAAAAATTAAAACACATTAAAAACGTTTTATATACCTGTACATAGTAGAATTTAATCAAAAATGTTTTATGTACTTCTACATATTATTATTAGGTCTTTACCTATGAAATTGCCGTTCTGCAGTACTGGCCATTTCAAATCAAAATAATTTTTGTTTGTCTAAGAATTCTAATTTCAAATAAATTTTATTTTAAAAAACCGGCCAAGTGCGAGTCGGACTCGCGCACCGAGGGTTCCGTACAAACCTGCAGGTCATCATCATCATCATTCGTCATCATCGTTTATGAAATTAAATGTTTTTTTTTTTAATTTTTATATTTGAGTTGACTGAATGAAAGGTAAATTGTGGTTTACGATTTATGACGTATTAAAAAAAACTACTTACTAGATCTCGTTCAAACCAATTTTCGTTGGTAGTTTTCATGGTAATGTACATCATATATTTTTTTTAGTTTTATCATTCCCTTATTTTAGAAGTTACGGGGGGGGGACACACATTTTACCACTTTGGAAGTGTCTCTCGCGCAAACTATTCAGTTTAGAAAAAAATGATATTAGAAACCTCAATTTCATTTTTAAAGACCTATCCATAGATACCCCACACGTAAGGGTTTGATTAATTTTTTTTTTTTGTGTTTCAGTTCTATGTATGGGGAACCCCAAATATTATTGTTTTAAAAAAAAATGATATTAGAAACCTCAATATCATTTTTGAAGACCTATCCATAGATACCCCACACGTATGGGTTTGATGAAAAAAAAAATTTTGAGTTTCAATTCTATGTATGGGGAACCCCAAATATTATTGCTTTTTTTCTATTTTTGTGTGAAAATCTTAATGCGGTTCACTGAATACATCCACTTACCAAGTTTCAATAGCACAGCTCTTATAGTTTCGGAGAAAAGTGGCTGTGACATACTCGGACAGACAGACAGACAGACAGACATGGCGAATCTATAAGGGTTCCGTTTTTTGCCATTTGGCAACGGAACCCTAATAAAAACATGGAATTCTTTTTCCAAAAGTAGTCATTTGTTTATTTTTTTTTTTTTTTCAATGGTAGTCACTTTTATTAGTAGTAGGATATATAAATTAAATAATATATTAACTTAACTAAAACTATAAATATGTACACAAACTAAAATAAGGCGTCGAAAAATTCATCCTCATCGCTGTCGACCGGCAATGTACCCAAGAGACTGGCGGCATTACCACGCTGTATAGCAATGCTTAGCCGCTGGCCAAAATAAAAACCAGCCCTTGGGTCACGAGAAGTGTCAACCAGCCGTTTCGATATTTCTTTAAAGAGGCCATGAGCACTCTGACCCCACGGCCCGAGGGTTTCAACCCCAAACGGCTCGAAAATATAATTACCAATAAGGTTGCTATACTTTCGCCGCTTGAGGTTTTCCGCAGCCGCAGCGGCAGCGCCAGCGCAGCAAGCCGAGCTAGGAAGATGGGATGGCGCAAGAGTATCGACACACGTTGCATCCCACACTAAAGGCCTACCCACCTTCCAAGGAAACAAAGACATACCGTCCGGTCTCTTGCCATCGTCGCGTGCCAAGCCATTGGGTTCTAATACAGCTGGAACGCCGACGGTGACAAGAGCTCGTCGGATGATGTCGTTAATGTTCGCGTGCCGCGCTAAGCGACCCGCACTTCGGCTACAAGACAGGCCGTGGTGTCCTAGACTGTTGACAACTTCACCACAGTTAATTGATTGTTGATTATTGATTAATGTTACATTTTCATCGCATTTCAATCTTTTTCGTCATCATGGAAACGTTAAAAATTCGAGTAATTACGGAATATGAGTACCGTCGTGGCAGCAACGCTGCACAAGCGGCACGCAACATCAACGACGTTTACGGAGCTAACACTACAAACCAACGCACCACCTGTTATTGGTTTGCTCGCTTCCGTTCTGGAAATTTCGACCTGAAAAATGAACCTCGCGGTCGTCCGAAGACTTTGGTCGACAATGACGAATTAAAGGCGATTGTGGAAGCTGATGATACACAATCTACGGCTGAATTAGCAGCAGCTTTCGACGTTAGCGTCAAAACAATATTGGTCCATTTGCGTCAAATTGGCAAGGTAAAAAGCTTGACAAATGGGTGCCCCACGAACTCAATGATCGCCAGCGCGAAGTACGCGTCGAGACGTGCCTTGCACTGCTCAACAGACACACAAATGAAGGAATTTTGAACCGCATTGTTACCTGCGATGAAAAATGGATTCTGTTTGATAACCGCAAGCGCTCAGCAAGTTGGTTGGATCCTGGTTCAGCACCTAAACAATGCCCAAAACGAAAACTTACCCCTAGAAAAGTGATGGTCACTGTTTGGTGGTCTAGCGCCGGTGTGATTCATCACAGCTTCTTACCAAACGGGGTGAGCATTACTGCAGATGTGTACTGTGAAGAACTGAACTCAATGATGGAGAAGCTGGCACATCTCCAACCAGCATTGGTCAATCGCTCGTCTCCGCTGCTCCTGCACGACAATGCGCGACCTCATACTGCACAGCAGACGGTCTCCAAGTTGCAAGTACTGGGGTTGGAAGCTCTCCGTCATCCGCCCTACTCACCAGACCTTGCGCCTACAGACTACTACTTTTTCCAGAATTTGGATAACTTCTTAGCGGGAAAAAAATTCAATACCCGAGAGGCAGTACAAAATGCCTTTGAAGAATTTGTTGCCTCCCGTCCAGCAGATTTTTTTAAGAAGGGCATCAATAAACTGCCACTGCGTTGGCAAAGATGCATTGATTGCATGGGTGATTGTTTCGATTAATACAAATAAAAACTACATGAAAAAAATTCGTTTAATTTTTTTCATACAAAACGGCATTTTCATAGGTAAAGACCTATTATTATTTCAAGTCTATTATCGTACCTATATATCATTTATATAAATACGGAAAAAAAAATGAAAACTAAAAAAGAATAAAAAATTATAATTGCGATAGCACGACGAACAATGATGCTGGTGACGGAGGCACCGGTAATGCCGGCCCGGGCAATGGCCAGTCATTGTCCATAACCTGGAACAAAAGCAGTGTTGTAGTACCTGAATATTTAGAGATAAATGAAAATAAGAAAAGTCCGTAAGTTACAAACATTGCCGGTGGCTGCAAAATCCAGTCAAGTAGTGGTGGTGGTGCCCTTCCTCCCTTTCCCCGCGTCATCTGGCATGCGAGCTGGAAAAATACAAAATTTCAGTTGCATTAACAGTAAACATTACACACCTAACCTCTTTTTTTAAGTCGGTTAAAAACAAATCACCCAAAAATTTTACCATTAAAATGTACGGAAGTCATATCCACACATTTCATCATCTGTACAAAACACAATGGCGATTTTAGTGTCACGTGACCTAAAATTCCCGGTTCAACAACCGAGTTCCTTCATCTTTTTAGGTTGCGTATTTTTCATTACAATGTTACGCAAATCCTACTAAAATTATAAACGCGAAAGTTTGTATGTATGGATGTGTGGATGTTTGTTCCTCTTTCACGCAAAAACTACTGAACGGATTTGGATGAAATTTGGCACGCAGATAGTTTATAACCTGGAATAACACATAGGGTACTTTTTATCCCGGTAGTATGTTCCCTCGGGATAATTTCCGACCTCCACGCGGGCGAAGCCGCTAGCAAAAGCTAGTATCTTATAAATGCATAATAACAATAATACAGTACATAGTAACCTAAGTAACGTCAATAGTTTGCTATCAATAGTAGAGTTATTACTCGTAATACTGCGAAGTCCGACGCCGGCCGCGGAAAAATGGCGGCAAAATGGATGACGATGTTTTTTGAACTATTTACGTGCAAATCTTTGTCAAAAACACAATCCTGGCAATAAAAACTGTATTTTACTTACCTGTCCATCTTACGTTTCAACAAAAACACTTCACACAAACTTAATTATAATCGTACGGATCACCACGCTCATCCAAATGTTTATGTCAAACTGTCAACCTTCGTTTCGTTGGCGCGTTCCAGGGCTGAGATAAGCGATTATATTGCATTGTCCATCTATTGTGTACTCACTCGTCCATGCATAACCATCATAAATGCAGATTATTAATGCTAAATTCTGTAAAAATGAAAGTCCGCCGCTAATCGATGAACCATCGCGACCAATCGCGACTGACAGTTTGAAGGTTTCACTTCTACCACGTGTGAATTGCACACATGCCATTTTTTATTTAGATCAGTTTCAAGTTTTAGCCTCCTAATAACTACAAAGCTTACTATTTGTTCGACGCCAGGCCTCACGTTCCAGGACAGACAGCAAATAGGCCCCTTTGGGCGGGTCTTGAGTAAGCGTGGGTCGAACTGTCCGCCGTGCGCAGAGCTGATTAACAAATGTTCAATCACTCACCTGGGTGAGGAATTCTGGGGTCTCGATTCCGAGCCTACCCAGATTTATGTATGTAAATGAGTGTATATTGTATTGTGTAGTGAAGTAAGTATTCCAGGAGTAAGGCCGCTTCAACACGCTAAAGTTTTGGTAGCACGCGGCTTCACTAGGTCACACTATAACCTCAAACTCTTTCAATCAAATTCCAAAATAAAACCCGTTGAAACGTCAAATGGGGTTGCTTATACACAAAACAAATTGGATCACAACAAATTGTCCACAAAACTATAGATTCAACAAGATTAATTAACAACAAGGCTCTCAAGACAAAATAGCCAACCAACCAACCCAAAATCAAGATCAAAACCAAGTGTCAAAATCAAACTGACAAGTGACAGACGTCACTCCGTTACACATCAAGATGCGCAGGCGCACAGAGCAAACAAAAACTGTCGTACAGTCGGTTATCTGTGGTCACGGGACGGAACACTATTATTGGAGAGATCAGTATAAGAAGACCACGTGATTATGGCGAGGCGCAAGGCAGCGCGGTTGTACGCACTAAACAAATATCAATCTTGCGCCAATTGCAATAAAGTTAATAGGTGCTTAATAAATTTCCATGGCCCGAATTAGCATCAAAGCGGGCATGTAAGGATAGTTGTAAGGGAGATTTTCTTAAATAAATGTGCACGTCTCAGGTTAGAGTCAGATTATTTTATTTTAAGGAACACTTTAAAATAAAAAGTCTGTGGCATCAAACCTCGATTTGAACAAAAATTACTGCCACCAACTTCATCTGACTGCTTGAAAAGTGACCTTGGTTAGACCTTTTAAATTCCAGTCGGATTTCCATGAAGGCAGATTAAGATTGCTTGCATACAGAAGCGAGTGGGTTCGAGGGAAATAAACCTGTATTAACTTATGCGCTCACGCATAAAAAACAGGCAGAACATGTACAGGCTAACGGTTAGCCTGTACATGTTCTGGTTTTTGATACAAGGACCCTTAGATACTTCTACTAACAAGTTATTATTTATTTATTTAGTTAGTGTGTTAGTGTGTGTGTGTGTTTTAGTTATTATTGTTCATCATCATCATCATCATTTCAGCCGTAAGACGTCCACTGCTGGACTTAGGCCTCCCCCAATTTGGGGGGCTTTGCCATAATCGCCACGCTTGGCAGGCGGGTTGGCGATCGCAGTATGGTGGTAAAATGCATAGAGAACGCTGCTGCCCATTCTCTAGTAAGTCCCTTAGTCGCCTTTTACGACACCCACGGGAAGAAATGGGGTGGTGTTATTCTTTACGTCCGGCACCACACGGTACACGGTATTATTGTTGGTACAAATAAATGTTACAACAATTAATAAAATATGAAGCGGCGGCCAGCATGGATTTACAATGATCTTGAATAATTATATTATATTTTTTGGTCATCAGAACTAAAGGTGTGTACCAAATATAAGATCAATCAACAGATTGATCGTATATTTGTTCAACAGACGGGAAAGGGGTAACATTTCAACCACAAAATTTGACCCAAGTAAGTAAACAACTAACAGGCCAAGTTAAACAAAACCGTTTAAAAAAAAACGATAGCAGAAAAATAATAATATCTGCAGAGGACAACCAACACAACGTTATCTGATCCTAAACTAGGCAGAGCCTGTACTATGGTCATCAGACAACTGATAAACGTACTTATATATTTCTAAATACATACATATTATAGATAAATTACATCCAGACACAGAACAAATGATTGTGCTCATCACACAAAGATTTGTCCTGGGTTGGAATCGAACCCACGACCTCAGTCTTAGCAGTCAGACAAACAGGCCAGTCACAAAAAATAATCCAATATTGTTTTTAAGTAAATAAGATTTGTACCTACATAGAGCTATTTAACTATACTTGGCTTGCATCATACGACAATGTCAGTCAATCGTAATTCTTTCTGAAGGTGAACAATAAAAAATCTATACTTTGTAAGGAATTATCATACTAATGTAAAAATATGAGTTTTTTTTTTCTATCGAGAAATCTACTTAAATACATTTTCTGACGAAGATTTCGCCATTTTACTCGGGTTCCTATTAAAATATGTTGGGTCTGAGTATTAGAACAACTTACAACAGTGGTCGAATGCTGTGGAACACTTCGAACGTGAACAGAAAGTTTGTTTGCATCAACGCTGCAATGAACCAAGCTACGGACTCCAAAGACATAACAGATGTGCAGGTAGATCCTATGCCTATTTTAATGATTAATCTTAGCAAGTACCACACCTGACCTGACCTTGCAGGGGACTACCGCAGAACCAGCGAAGTTTTATTAGCATAGACAAATCAAGGTGTTAAAAGTCCACGACGTTATGTGAGTGTCTAACCAAACCTAAAGGCATCCAGTTTCAAAGTTATCAGGAAAAGTGCACCATTTTGACCTACCTCTCACTAATATAGACATAATTCTTTTCAGGCAGCATCATTGGATAACGACATGTGCTTGCTTGTGGACGACAGAGACAACATCATTGGAGCTGCCACCAAGAGAGAGTGCCACAGAGTCGGCCCCAACGGCAAGACGCCACTACACAGAGCCTTTAGTGTGCTGATGTTCAACTCGGCAGGAGAACTACTAGTTCAGAAGAGAGCTGCTGAAAAAGTAACTCTTATGTACTCCTACTGCTAATTGAAACAAAAAAATAAAGGTTATATCTGAACAACTGTATGTAATTCATACAAGCAGGACAAGCATGGGCAACATTTCAAAGTCACTTGCGTTACTACTTAGAGCAGAGGCAGCAAAATTGTAAAGGCCTAATTGTACTTTTTCCACTAAACTGTATGTTTCAGGTAACCTATCCGAGCTCCTTCACAAACACATGCTGCAGTCATCCATTGCTTATTAACGGTGTGCCAGAAGACGTCACCACCGCCGCTATACGTAGACTTAACGAAGAACTGGGGATACCTGAACATCAGGTAAGTTCAAACCTTGATGACCCCGAACGCAAAAATATTCCGGACCCCAAAAATCTGCCTTTAATCCAGTCTTATCTAAGACCCACCTCACATAAGACTATGTTGCGGGAATCTGCTGGATACGGGCAGCGCAGAACCCAGTCCTTGATCCGATTCTTTAGTGAAACCTTGTCCAGCAGTACACTGCTGACGAATAACCGACTAGCCATGTGGGTACGAACAATGTTTCCCAAAAGACGACAAGGAATCATTCTGAGAGAGAGTATTCAAAGTCTTTTAAAGATAGGCAACCCGTACACGGGACTGTAGTCAAAACGATTAAAGACGGACTTGTTTCCAGCTGAACCGTGAGGATTTCACCTTCATATCTCGGTTCATATACGAGGATCCTGGTGACGGCGTGTGGGGAGAATACGAACTGGACCATGTGCTCATTTTGAGAAGCGACGCTTCAGTGAAACCCAACCCTAACGAAATTGATGATGTCAAATATATTCCTAGGAACAAAATGGACAGGTATGAGCGCTTTAATTGCGTAAAACACTATCAATCACAATCCTAATCAATTTGAAGAATATTTAGTAATATTCATTCCTTCTTATGTTCCAAAAATGTGTCTGCTCACCAACGTAAATAACGCAATTTATGTTGTTGAACTGCCAAAATGAAAACGATTCCTACTGTAAGGGGTATTTATCCCACTGATCAGTTTATTTGCATTTGCTTAGGAACCTAAGTAAGTCAGTACATATCTAACTATCCCATTTACCTTGCTATTTTACTAAGTAGATACCTAAATACTTAGTTGGGGCCGTACTTACTTTGGAAATGCTAAAAACCAGTGATCGGTTGCAAACAACGACACTTCCCTACAACACTAGGAACTTAATTATCTAGCAGCAATTGCAAGCTCCTGAGAACCGTTTCCTTCACGACTAAGTAGTGTCTTTTGTTTAGTTTCATAGAGACCCTCAAGGACCCTGTGACGCCTTGGTTCAAGTTGATACACCATCACATGCTGCCGTACTGGTGGGACAACCTTCACCGCCTCAAGGAGATCGCCGAGCCTGAGCTGATACAGTCATTTGTAAATCAAGAATAATTTTGTATGAAGTTTTAATTCAACCAAGCTAAATTTAGTTGAGTAGGTAGCTACTTACTTAAATGGAAACTCATTTGTATTAGGTACTTATGTACAATTAGTTTATAATATTATTTAAATATTACTGAGTAGGTATAATAAATCCATTAGCTATACAAAAACAGTCATTTGTTTCAAGGAGTTTTACGTTCCTCACCACCACGTTTTTACCACCCAAAAACAAAATATCGTCGTGGATTTCGTCATCGTCGAAATATTTTCTAAGTTCAGGTATCTACCTGATGTTTTGTATCTGTTACACCTGCCTTAGTGAAGCAGGTACATACTTCACACAGAATAAAATCTCACCACCTTGCGCGACTGCCGAAGTTTTTCTCTACCCTACCTCTTGACTGACTGGCTATAATTTTTGCCACATGAATGGTGTAGGTCCGTGGCTTATTAAAACTTATTCATAAATTGGCTTCAGCAACTCATCCGAGCTGTTTCCATCCGAAGCTGATGACGTCACATATCGTTTCTTCCCGCGCCTGTACGACACAGAGACCCAATGTAAGGTTCGCGCTTGGCGGAACTTCCTCTTTTTGAACACTTTCTTTCTAATTGGGTTCTTCGGTGGTTCAGTGTCGGTAATGGAGCGAAGAAGGTAAGCTTTGCATGTGATCTGGTTGTCAACGTGCAAGCCGCCCCTATAAGCTGTGTGAAGATACCTCCCTGCTATTACTTGTATTATCTGTTGAAATGAAGGTAAAATTAGTCAGGAAGCAGATTACTCGAGGACTCATCAAGATTTGCAAAAAAAAAGATCAGCATTATTGCAGACAGTACGGTGGTAAAATGCATAGAAAACGTTGCTACCCATTCCCTAATAAGTCCCTTAATCGCCTTTTATGACATCTACGGGAAGATATGGGATGCTGCCATCTCCAACCCGCTCGTTAAGTCTGGCGATTATGGCAGCCCCAAGGTAGCAAGCAAGCAAGGTAGCAGGTGGCAAGGTATATTGGAGGAGGCCTATTTCCAACAGTGGACGTCTTTCGGCTGAAAGGACGATTGCAGACAATCATATCTGCAATACTTCCTCACATTTCATAGCGTTATCATTATAATATTTTATAAGCAATACGTAAAATATTTCCTCAAGTATTTTAATGGTAGATGTTGAAAGATTACATAACAATACTTAACCATTGCTATTATTATCAGAGCCATCACGGCATTGAACCGCCAAGACACTGACATCATTTCACTGATCAGTTTTTCCTCACAGCCGGCGTCCCATATCGTCAGTTGTGTCTAAAAATATAAAAAGTGCTTTAAGGTCTTCACTTTTTGGTGCCACAGTTTTTGGGCAATAAATGGCATTTTTGTTCTTTTTATTTGCGCTACAGTGCACACAATCAAGCATTGTCACGTCAGCTGAAAAGCAGCAATCTAAACTAATATTATAAAGCTGAAGAGTTTGTTTGGTTGAACGCGGTAATCTCAGGAACTACTGCACCCTAATTGCGAAACGCACAATTTATCAGAATCTGAATGGGATTGAAGATTATTTCTAAACCATTGCGTCATTTGTTCGAATAAATTGTGGCTCAGCAACGTAAATAACGCAATGAATGTTGTTTAACTATGAATATTAAAACAATTCCTGTCAATAAAAAGTTCCGCAATTACCCCTCTGGTCCGAAATGAAAAAATATTTTTGTGTTGGGTAGCCTATTTATTGAGGAAGGCTATAACATCACGCTACAATCAAAAGGAGCGGAGCAGCAACGAAAAATGAACGATAACTGGCACGCAATTCGATACGATGGGAAGGGTCAGAGGAGCAAAAATTTGACGCGAACGAAGTCGCGAGTAGAAGCTAGTTACGAGATAATAACACTAACCTCAGGATCATACTTGTAAATAGTTCCCTTTTGAGTAACTCCGTGATGTATACAAGGATACAGTTCTTCTGTGGAGCAGCAACTATACGGGACGTTGTCTGATACGAACTTGTGGTTTGAACTGTTGAAATGGTCGTACGATTACTAAGACTACTACATAATTATCAGATTCGTGATTTTCTAAGTTGCATCGCCTGTCAGGCTGATAATAAGTATAGGGGAGTTACCACCAACTTTACCTACGACTGTACTGGACTTTGCCAGCTTAGACTACAAGCCACCAGACATCATTTTAACCATAACGAACGTGGTGATTGAACTTATAGAGATACATATCTTCTGATCATTTCAATCTTTTAAACAAGTCACTCTGGAGGCCTCTTCTTCCAAGCACCGTAAACTATTTAATAGATAGGTACATTATGTTATAATCATTTTCACAGAAATATTGTATTGCTTAGTGATACTAACAAAGTCTTCGAGTCCATATGTTCCCCATTCATATACCAGGGGATGTAGAACCACTCCTGGAAATTGACTCGACCGCAGCAATGAAACCTGGTCTGCAGTCTGTCTATAGCCACCTTTGATGGCAGATGGCTTGAGTATCTGAGCATGGCTTTTGTTATGCCGCCTTTTATTTTTGCTGCGGCAAAATTGTGTTATTAGAAACAGGTAAACTTAATCCTACTTAAGTATATACGACATCAGGGTCAAAGATTTTTTTTATTAATATCTACTCTATGGACATAAGCAATTATTTATGTTTTGTCATCACAGAATACCAATAAGTAGATATTTTACAAGATTGATTTTTAATGAACATGAGTGAGTTACCTCTTATTATAGTAGACTGAAGGCCGGAATAAAACATGATTGCGAGGAAAATGATGATCATTATTATAAGCGCCCAAACGTAGTAAAAGAGGCCATTCGTGACGTCATATTCTCTCTTTGGTAAACCAGCTTTGAATAACTGATACAAGCCATATAGCTGATGAACGAAAAATATACTGAATAGAAATGAAAACGATGTATTCTAAAATTTCTATGATAACATAGAACCTTTAGAAATTCAGTCAGTCTCAACTTGCGACGGCGACGGGCGTCGCCGTCACTACCTCATAACAGTTAGGAAGGTACTTACGCATTGTGTCCGGACTCCGAACTTCCGGAGGACTCCCGTCAAGTTCGAAATAAGCCAGAGTAGGATCAAGCCACATGAGTAAAGCCAAAAGAACATCTTACTTCACTTTATGGTAAAGCTGTATCTAAATACTCCATGTTATTCAAATCAGAGATTTTTTAAATCTTTACATAGTATAAAACAAAGTTGCTTCCCACATTTGCACACTTAGGCTAAGAACTCACGGAGCGATTTTCGCCCGCAACCGCCGCGGTCGTGGATCTGCGGTTTTATTTCAAAACTCACGAGACCGGTTATTTGCGCGGTTACGCGGCCGCCGCGGTTGCGATCATCGCCCGCAAACGTGGCGGGCGATGATCGCAAGATTGCAAGACGGGCGGTTAACGATCAGTTGAGGTCCAGACCGCCATGGACACACACCAGAAACGAGCCGTCGCGTTATACTTACTTCACAGAAGAATTAAAAAAAGAAGGCCCAAAAGGTTCTGGGTGCATCCACTGATTAAGGACAGAGATCGTTATGGATTATTTGTTACTCTTATTAGTGAATTAAAGAAGGACGAAGAACAATTCTTTAATTATTTTCGAATGTCCGTATCTAGTTATTTAGAACTTTTAAGAAAAATGGAAACTGCTCTTCAAAAACAACATACTAATATGCGAGATCCTATATCACCGGAGGAAATGTTGGCAGTAACATTAAGGTAAGTCTGCTTATTTTAATAAAGCTAGTGGTAATATTGAAATCATTATATTTCTTTACTCAAAATACACATCATCTGACAAATTGGACAAATTAGTATTTAGTGAAGAGACTGATGGAAGATTTTGAGGACTTTGGGTATTGCTTTCAGGAGTAGACTGGTAAGAAGAGGAGGTACGATAGCCGCAATAGTTATTACTGTTATTTTCTTGATTGTAATTGTATGATGTATATTGATAAGATGACAATGCTGGAAGATTATTATCAAGATTATCAATAATTTGTAAAACTGCTATTTGAAATTTTCTTGTTTTTGCTTCATCAAAATTTTGCAATGAAGGTAAAATTCCACGAAAAAATGACAAATGTCTATCTTCGCGTTGAGACAACAACTCTATTAATGCTTTGTCGGGGTCGTCCTTTTTTTTCTTTTTAGCAGCTGTTTGAGAAGAGACTGGTGTAGGTGTAGCAAAAGCATCTGACGTTGATGCAACAGTAGTAGTATTAGTAGTTTGTTGAGCTGTATCACTGTTTGTTAAGGTTGAGGAGGTATTTTCAATAGGCATATTTTTTTTCAAAAACTGTAACTGATCATTATATATGTACTTTTTGGTTTTTTTAGCTCCCGATCCAGATTTTGTTTCTGTTTCAACTTTTTTGTTGTTTTTCATCCAGCAATCTTTAATATTTTTCCATTTTTTAATTACCATGTTTCCTGAAAAGCATATAATTAAGTAAATTTATTTATTTCAGATACCTAGCAAGTGGGACTTCAATGAAAGATTTGCATTACACATTCAGAATTGGGCACACAACTATATCGACAATTATAAGAATAACATGTGAAAAATTATGGGAGGTGTTCTTGCTTGAATGTTTTCCGGTAATCACTACAGAAGTTTTAGAAGAAATCAGCCAAAAATTTTACAATTACGCAAACTTTCCTCACTGCGTCGGAGCAATAGACGGGAAACACATAAGAATAATTAAACCAGATAACAGTGCCTCAACTTACTACAATTATAAGGATTATTTTTCATTTGTGTTAATGGCTGTAGTTGATGCGGATTACTGCTTTGTTTTTGTAGACATCGGAGCCCCGGGAAGTAATGCTGATTCAACCATTTTCAAAAACACAACTTTTTGGAATGCGCTTAATAGCGATTCTATCAAACTACCCAATGAAAAAATACTACCCGGATCTACTTTACCACCTGTGCCATATATATTCGTAGCCGATGAGGCGTTCGGGTTACATCAAAATATAATGAGACCTTATGGTGGTCAGTTTTTGAGTGTTCAAAAAAGGGTATTTAATTATCGCCTTTCTAGAGCACGGAGATACGTAGAATGTGCATTTGGCATTTTAACAAACAAATGGCGAATATTAAATCGAGCTTTAGATGTATCAATAACTTTATCAATTGATATTGTGAAGGCATGTTGCATACTTCACAATTTCGTACGAAAACGAGACGGCCATCACATTAGAGAAGAAGATTTTAGTCATAATCTTGAGAGTATACAGATAGCTCAATCAGTACGCAGCGGAAGACAAGCCAATAATATAAGAGATGTTTTTCAACAATATTTTATGAGTGACAGTGGAGCCTTAAGTTGGCAATTATCAAAAATTTAAGTTAATAAATTATTGTAGTTATAGGAAACCCGAGTCAATAAAGAAAAGAATGGTGGCGCTGACATTTATAAATAAACCTGTATAATACTAACCATATTCTTTTTTATTTCTCTCGTCCGAATTTTCAAAATCTTTATTTAAAATAGTACAGACTTCCTCCCATGCTTTGAGCGTCAAACTCTTGTATTTGTATTCTTCCAAACTCTTGTCCCATAGAACTGGCCTTTCTTGTACTAAGGTAATCAAAAGATCTATTTCAATATCCATTTTATTAGAATATTATTGTTGGGGTAGGTAGCAAGGTGTCGGTGTTTTTGAGGAGAAACAAATGTTATGTTGAACACTATTTATTGACTCCGCTCAAAACTGTTGTTAATGTTAAAATGTTAATAAAATGTTTGAATACACCCGGCTAACGCGGTAGACGAAAGTGCACTGAATCTAATATAAATGATTAGTAATAAACGAATAAAATTAGGTCAACGCGTCGCGCCGATATTGCTAACTAAGGTGTTCGGTGAAAACACCGAACATATTCCGGGCCACGAAGGATCGGGATGCTGAGATGAAACAATTTTTTGTTAGTAGAGTAATGGAATGATCATAATCATAATGTTTACAAGGTGAAAACAAGCCAACTTAAGATTAAGATGTTAGTAGAACACAAGTATAAATGATTTAAAATAAAATTAAGAGCTTATTGTTCCTAAAGGATTCCTAGGCACGCGAGGACACGCCCTATTCACCATTGTATTGTTTAATTCATCATAAATATGTGTCGCACTAGAATGACGTTCACTAATGTTTTGCCGCGCACTAACTCTAACACTATTAACGTTCACATCACTAACACTTCTGGTTGGTTGAAGTTCCATGTCCGACGTGATGTGGGCGTGGCGTGCTCGCAGCCTCAGCCATCTGTACAGCAGCGCTCCCGCCGCCAGCGCCAGCGTGCCGACCAGGATGTAGCTTACTGCATACTGATGGATGTCATGAGTGGATAATGTTTCTCCTACTTCCACTTGGCTGTTTTTCATGTCATCAATGCGTTTGTGTAGCCTTTTTAAGGCGTATTTCATCTCGCCTGAGTCTGTTACCTCTTGGAAGTTTGTGATAGGCATGGTACTGTTAATTATGAAGTTTAACTGATCCATCTCAGGTATAAAAATATCCGGGCTCATATTAATGCTGTTTTTCTTTTGATTCTGAATGCTCATAGTAAAATCCTGACCTTTCAGCAGGCAACCTGGTTCTAAGTAAATAACACCAGCCTTGTTCAGTTGGATCTTGTTCATTTGTTCATCGCAAATTACTTTGACGGCATACATGTTGCAGCAATGGTACAAAAACAGTGACGGGTTTGCTAGTGATATCCATTTGTTTTTGCACCTGGATCTTCGTATCTTGCACTTATCTGTGTCTCGGTCGAGATCACAAAAGTTGTTGTCGTTGTTAAGATGGTATATCGGCTTTTTCCAATTGCACATATACTTATCATCTTCTTGCTTACAATGTGAAAGTTCGTCCGACGTAATTTTTAGATACGAGTCTCTTTTTAGATCTGTGGCGACATATTCTGAAGACGGGATGAACTCTATCATAGTGTTGTTCGTCTGGTGGGGTATAGGATGTATTCTATACAACTTATATCGGTCTCTACTGATAAGTGGGAATGTTATTTGGAAGAGGGCGTACTCTTCAGTTATTCGTGCTTTAATGCTTATCATAGAATAAAGCTTTCGAATATCATGTGATTCACTAGGCAATGTTAGATCATCGGATAAATGCCCAGAGATAATGTTTAGTTCCTTTTGAAGCTGTTCAGGGGTGAGCAGATGAATGTTAACCTGGCCATGGTGGACATTGGTTAGAATGTCAAGTAGAATGTCTTGAGTTCTTCTTAGGTTATGCAATAAATTACTAGCTGTAAGGGCTGTCATGGTGAATTCTTGAAGTAAGGATATATTGTTTATTTCTCGTTGTAATTTGTTTGAGAAGTTATCCAGCGTTATCAGATTTTTATTAATTATTTTATGTTGTTTGGCCATGATTTCTTCTGTTCTTTTCAACAAATTGTACTCTGATTCGGCAATCGATGTCTGGTTCTTCCATAAACCAGCTAAATGTTTTTCATTTTGCTGTATCATGTTGATGTCTCGGGTGTATTTTTCCGCGAATTGCTCGTCTAATACGCCGAATAGGGAATTTGCAATGTTTCCAACTGCATTGATAAGACCCCGCCGCCGCCGCCGTCTGGAGTGTTCACTTACATGTTGCGTCATCAGAAGTTCACTGTAGTATTTTAGTTCATTACACTCGTGGATCAGCTGAGGGACTATCATGTTACACTGTTCACTGCCTGTTGTTTTGCATGTTTTGTCCAAATATGTTGTTACTTTTTCGAACGCCTGCATACCTTCCCAATACGGAGACATATTATAGAACACAACTAGGACCCAACTATCTTTTACGAGACTAACTTTGGATATTGGGTCAAAGTAGAAAGATTGGTTATTTAATGTGGTTACGTTGTAGCTGCAATTTGCAACGCTGCAGATTGACATAAAAAACGTTAGTGCCATGGCGACATACGATAACGTGACTGGTGCTGTGTTTCTTGTTCGTTTTTTGTTGTTATTCCGGGTCCTAGAATCCTGTTCGGCTGAAATGTCTGTTTCAGTTGAACTGTTTTGCTGGTTGTTTGTTTTGATTTCTACCGGTAATAAAGAAAGTTTGACTACGGGTCGCTTGATGATGCCATTTTTAGTTTTCAATGACACCACCCTGACGTAGCCATCATTACCGGAATGCAGGTCTATCACTCGGCCCATAATCCACCTTCCAGCTGGGATGTTATCCTCATGCACTACCACCATGTTGCCTATTTTTAAGTTTTCCTGTGCTTTACACCACTTTCCTCTCGCTGTTAATTGGCTCAAATATTCATTCTTCCATTTTTGCCAAATCTGTTTAAAAATGTTGGTGGTTAAATGCCATCTTGTTCTCGCATCCTCTTTCGTCTCAATCACTGTCAAGTCGGATCTTCCTGTTAAGAAATGTGCCGGTGACAAATAATCCAGATCCTCAATGTTTTCTGTAAGCGAACATAACGGTCTCGAGTTAAGACACGCTTCCAGTTGCGTCAGTATAGTGGTGAATTCTTCGAACGTTAGTCGTTGCTCACCAACCACTCTTTTCAGGTGGAACTTCAAACTGCGGACGGCTCTTTCCCACAGCCCGCCCGCGCTCGGCCAAGATGGAGCGTTAAAATGCCATTGTATGTTCATTTCAGCGATTTCAGCTTGGCAATTATCCCCGAAAACTTGTTGTAATTGGTTGTAGTCTTCTTGCAGCAACCTATTAGCTCCGATAAAATTGGTTCCTTGGTCACTATACAGGTTATGTGGTGTTCCTCTCCGGGCCGCCATTCTCTTAAGTGCAGCTAAGAATGCTGAACTGGTAAGGTCAGACACTAATTCCAAATGAACTGCTTTCGTGACCATGCAAATGAATACTGCCACGTAGCCTTTCATTGTTCTCACCCCCCTCCCCTTGTTTGCCTTGATGTTCACAAACCCTGTGTAGTCTACCCCAGTATGGTAGAATGGAGGAGCGGGGTTGGTTCTAGCTGCGGGAAGGTCACCCATCAATTGATGTTGCTTCTTTGCTTCATATTTCCGACAAGTGACACAATTTCTTAATTGTTTTTTGGTCGTACTGTATCCGCTTGTGATCCAGTATTGTTTTCTGAGCGCAGCTAAGGTCAATCGAGGACCCCCATGGAATGTTAACTGATGAGCTTCTTCAATGAGTAGCTCTGCCAATCGACTCTTGTTAGGGATTATCTTAGGATGTTTCATTTCGTCACTCATATTCGCGTTCCTTAAACGTCCTCCCACTCGGAGAAATCCGCTTGTGTCGACGAAAGGTATTAAGTTCAATAATTTGCTGTTACTTGCCACTGTACCATTATTGTTTAATAATTCAATTTCCGACGTAAATGCTGTACTTTGTACTCGTTTTATAATCGCTGATTTGGCTTTTCGCAGTTCTAGTAATGTTAGGTGATTCGGTAAATGTTTACGTTGCGACTTTGGCGTCAATGCCCTCAGTATCCATGCCAAGACGCGAGTTATTTTTATAAATGAATTATGTTGTAATAATAAATTCTCGATTATACTATTACTGCTAATGTTTTGAACAGTGTTCACCAATTTCATATTTTTCACCTCTTGCTCTGTTTGGTAGATAGGCTGTGTTTGTTCCTTTTCTAAGTTATAGGATGCTAGCCATGCTGGTCCCTTCCACCATAAAGGATGTTGTAATAGTTGGGGTGCTGTTACCCCTCGGCTGGCACAATCGGCCGGGTTTTCTCCCGATTTCACATATCGCCAGCAGTTTGCCGGCATTGTCTGTTTGATAGCGTTGACTCTATTGGCCACGAAAGGTTTCCAACGTGTTGATTCGCCTTGTATCCAACCTATGACCACCATAGAATCACACCATCCATAGATTTCCAATTGACAACTTAGACTCTGTTTGATTTTGTCGATGAGCTTAGATAGTAGATAAGCACCACAAAGCTCCATCCGTGGCAATGTTACGCTCTTTTTACTTGGTGTAAGTTTCGATTTTGCTGCGACGATTACTGTTTCTTGTTGGTGTTTTGTTCGTGCGTATACCACGCATGCATATGCTTCGATGGACGCATCGCAATAGCCGTGCAGTTCGATGACGTCATTCTCGTTGCATAATATCCATCGAGGAATCTTGCAATGTTTGATGCTGTCAATTTCTGCCATCAACTTGACCCATTCCTTATGTATATTGTCTGACACTTTATCATCCCACTGTAGATCATGTTTCCATAACTGTTGAAATAATAACTTTAGTTTTGTAGATAGGGGTGTCAGCCAACCGAGTGGATCATATAGTTTTGATATTTCTGATAGTAAGCTCCTTTTTGTTGGTTTTGTAGTGGCTTGGGAAAAGTCACAACGGAATGTAAATTGATCCCCCTTTGGGTTCCAGCATAATCCTAAGGTTTTCAACATGTCATCGTTTTTGAAGCTATAAACGAATTCCTCTTGACTTGTTGATATGTTCTCCAATAATTCCTGACTGTTAGATGACCACTTCCGAAGGTTAAAGCCTCCTGATTTCAAGAGCTGGATTAAATCATTTATCGATTGTTTACCCTGTTCTATGTTGTAGCAGCCGTGTAACAGGTCATCCATATAAAAACTGTTTTCCAGGACAGCAGCCGCTTTTGGAAACTTGTGTCGCTCATCCATCGCCAACTGTTTTAAGGTCATAATTGCTAAAAACGGTGCGGCCTTTGTCCCGTATGTTACCGTGTTCAATTGATACACTTGTATAGGTTGTGTTGATGACTCACGCCAAACGATTTTCTGTAAATGTTGATCAATGGGGTCAACTAAGATTTGGCGGTACATCTTCTCGATGTCCGCAGTGAAGGCAAAGGGATATTGTCTCCATTGCAGTAGTAATGCCTGTAAATCTTTTTGAAGATTGGGCCCCTTCAGCATGACGTCATTCAAGCTGTATTTGGTGGATGTTTTCGCGGATGCATTGAATACCACCCGAAGCTTTGTTGTTGAAGATTCTTCTCTCTGCACGCCATGATGAGGTAAGAAGCATTCGAGTGTTATGTTATTGTTTGTCTGTTCAGGTTTCATGTGGTTCAACGCTGCATATTCATTCATGAACTCCTTGTATTTTTCGGATAAAGTTGGTTGTTTTTCTAGACGGCGTTCCAAATTTTTTAGCTGTGCCACAGCCATAGGTTTCGAAGACCCTAATTGTTGTTTCAGCTCTTCTTTCAGTGGTATTCTGACTTCATAGCGACCTTGACTGTTTCTTCTTGTCGTTCTTGTATAGAAGTCCATACATTCCTGATCTTCTACTGATAGATTTGAGGGTTCTATAATCTCCTCGACTTCCCAAAATTTCTGGATCTCTTGGATGTTATTTAGAACCACATTACATTGGTATGTTTTGACGTTCCCGCATAGTAACCATCCGAGCTGTGTTTGTTGAGCCATCGGCTGTTGGGCATGTTCTCCTTTTATTATTCCGCCTAGCATAATGTTAGCATAAATATCCGCCCCGAAAAGCAAGTCAACTGGTCGGCTGCTGTAGAATTCCGGGTCAGCTAAATTAATGTTTTTTAGGTAAGTCCAATTTGGTTTATTGAATGTTTGATTTGGCAAACTTTTAATAAGTTCGTTCATGATGAGCACATCAGATTCGAATTCGAAATTGCTGTACGTAGAAGCACATTCTATGCTTATCATCCCCTTACAACTGTTTTCCTTTTGCCCCACTCCAAAGATTACTCCTTTGCAGCGGCGTCTCTTGATCCCTAACGTCTGAGCCGCTTCCTCAGTTATTATAGATATCTGGGACCCTTGATCGATCAAGGCGCGCATGGTTTGGTAAGTTCCATCCACACCTTTGACCTTCACCAGAGCAGTCGCTAACAATATCTCCGCCTTTTCACCTTGGGAAGCATTCACGTTACCCGTCACGGGTTCATTGCGCTTTGCGTTTTGTTTCTCAGCGTTATTGTTGCTTGACGACAGCGTTGATGCATTCGATAATTTCGCAAATGCGTCATGTAAAATGGTGTTATGCTGATCTTGGCATTTTCGGCAAGTTAAGTTGGAGGTGCACTGATTTCCGAAATGACTAAATAAACAGTTTGTGCAAAGTTTCAGTTTGGTTGCAGTTTTTAGCCTTTGGTCGTCACTCATTTTTAAATATGTTTTGCAATTGTAGATGCCGTGTTGGTGATTGCAAAGAGGGCATTTTATGTTCGACACGTGCATGGATTTAGCTAATGTTCTATTTCCGATGCTTTTGTTGTTTGAATTGTCGTAATTATTTTTCTTATTGTTAGATGTTTGATTTGGATGAGTGTTTTGATGAGAAGTTTTCAAGGGTACACTATCTTTACGGCGAACTGTTTCCAGGGATGTAAATTTTGTTTCCAAAAATTCTAAGAACTCTGCTAGAACCGGTAGTTCTTTCGAATTCTTCAGCGACTCTATGTAGTCCGTGTATGTTTCTGTATCTAACTTTTGACCCAGGATGTGTACAATCATTGGGTCCCAGGATGTAATGTCAACTCCTAAGTTTTTGATTGCATTAAGACATTCCAGCGTGGTGTCATGCATTCGCTTAATCTGTTGTAACGATTGCTGCTGTATGTTTGGCAGGCTTAGCAGAATGTTCATGTGAGACGAGAATATTAGTTTTTTGTTGTTATACCGGTGGGTGAGAATATTCCAGCACACCGAATAGTTATCGGTACTTATCGATAGATGTTGTATCAGTTTCTCAGCTTCTCCACGAACCTTACTCTTTAAATACTGCATCTTTTGGCCGCTTGATAACGAGGGGTTGTTATGTATTACTTCCATAAATAGGTCTCTAAACGATACCCATTGGTTGTAGTTCCCGTTGAAGTTCGGTATATCTAGTTGAGGTGTTGATTTTTCCCTGTGTGCGACTGACCACATTTTTGTGTTAATAGCCCTTTTCAGGTTGTTGAATTTAGTCTCATACTTATCGTACATGTTGTTGTATTGTTCGTTTTCTCCCTCCATTTCGATCTCGATGTCCCAATGTAGTCTGTCAATAGCTGCCCATCTCGCCTGTAGTGACTTCAATACGTCCTCAAATTCCCACTTATCTGAAATGGAGTCCACGTCTATGTTTGCGGTTGTACGCACGAAGGCTTTAAAATTCGCGTACTGTTTTTTCAACAAATCGTCTAGCTTGCTGTTTGGCTCCATGTTTGAATTCTGAGCTGGTCGATCGCTAAGCTGCCTTGAGAAACTTGGTCCAGCCTCCTCACCTGTTTTCTCTTCTGCACGCATACCTGATGCCAATGGTGATCCGCCTCGAGCTGTTGTTTGCTCACCTGTTGAAAGGCTTCCTGTCTTCATCAATCGCAGCTGATACTGTTGGTTGATCATCGCCTTGGTTGACTCATACACCTTACTCGTTTTTTCGTACTCTCGGTCGGTGAAATAAGGATCAGATTTACTTACCTCCCCTTCAATTCGTTCATGGTTAATTTGGTAATCATTCCAATAACTCTCCAAGGTACTAAGCTTCCGCTTAAAGTAGTCTACTGTTTTCCTATCAGCACTATCTTTCTTCAAGTTAATGCCAAGTTTTATGATGCTATCGTAGATCATTGATTGCGTTTCAATGAGCTCCGACATTGTTATAGGATGTTAAAATGCAGTCCTTACTGACTAAAAATAAGGAAATTTATTACTTGTTTTCGCCGCTGTTAGTACTCAGCCTTCGCTGCTACTTCACTGTTCTGCTCCAATGTTCGCTCCGACAGCCTCACGACGTACACACACTGTTGTTTGTTACGATAGTTCAGACCTCGCACACTCAAATTCAGAATTTCCAAAATTACGCGACGCGAGATCCGGCTCGAAGGACCAAAATATGTTGGGGTAGGTAGCAAGGTGTCGGTGTTTTTGAGGAGAAACAAATGTTATGTTGAACACTATTTATTGACTCCGCTCAAAACTGTTGTTAATGTTAAAATGTTAATAAAATGTTTGAATACACCCGGCTAACGCGGTAGACGAAAGTGCACTGAATCTAATATAAATGATTAGTAATAAACGAATAAAATTAGGTCAACGCGTCGCGCCGATATTGCTAACTAAGGTGTTCGGTGAAAACACCGAACAATTATACTTATTGTTTGTTGACAACGTCACGATGCCACGTGTAATAACAAGTCACTGATGCACAATGGCCGGATCTCTGTACCTCCCGCCGCGCCGCCCGCCTGCCCCCGCGGTCGCCCGCCAACCGATCGCAAAGCGCGCGGGCGCCACCCGCCGAGGCTGCGGGTAACCGCGGCCCGCGCGATTCTACTAGTTGCCCGCCGGTACAGCGGGAGCCGCATACAACCGCGTACACCGCGGGCGTAAAACGCGTCGTGAAATGTGTTTTAATTTTTTATATAAATATTTGCATTCTACAGAAGCTGCGGGCCCGCAACCGCAGCTGACGCGGGCGAAAATCGCTCCGTGAGTTCTTAGCCTTAGAGTTAGATCTTTTAAGGTGAATGCTCCAAACCAGCCCGCGAAATTCAAAATTTCTTGTGTATTTTTGCAATTTGCAGGCCAGTGCTAGTTTGTATGTTGATTAAAATATTATTCGCGCCTGTAAGACGTATGTAGTTACAGAATTATAATCATCAAAATCACCAATACAACCCTCCAAGTTCATAAAGGCCTAAGAACAAAAAAAAAAGAGAAAAAGTCATTCCTATAGCTTTATGAACTTAGAGCGTTGTATTGATGATTTTGATGATTATAATTCTGTAACTACATATAAGGTTGGGGAAAAAGTCTTTTCGCATTATAGTATGTATGAACTTGTAATAAAATCTCTTTGACTATACTATTTGTATCTGGCTGGTTTTGGTATCATTGAAAGTTTAAATTTTAAAGAACATAATTCCAAATTCAAATTAGAAAAATGTGTGATTTTCATTTGTTTTTCGTACCGTCAAGATGAGTGAATCTAATGAAGAAATTCGATACATTTTAAAATTTTACTACAAAAAAAGGTAAAAATGAAACGCAAGCCGCGAAAAAAATTTGCGATGTTTATGGACCTAGTGTACCTAGTGTCTGTGAGAGTAGCACAAATTTGGTTTAAGCGTTTTCAATCCGGAAATTTTGATGTCAAAGATGCACGTCGCTCTGGTCGCCCTATTACGGATAAAATGGATGCCATTTTTGAAAAAGTAGAGCAATATCGGCATACCAGTAGTTACGACGTAGCTGAAGAACTGGAAATTGACCACAAAACAGTTTTGGCGCATTTGAAAAAAACTGGCTACACAAAAAAGCTCGACATTTGGGTACCTCACGAGCTCACTGAAAGAAACCTAATGAACCGTGTACTCATTTGTGATTCTTTATTACGACGACGTAATGAAACCGAACCATTTTTGAAGAAGCTGATAACTGGTGATGAAAATTGGATCACGTATGACAAGAACGTGCGAAAAATGTCGTGGTCAAAGGCCGGTCAGGCTTCACAGACTGTGGCGAAACCCGGGTTAACTCGCAACAAGGTGATGCTGTGTGTGTGGTGGGATTGGAAGGGCATTATTCATTATGAGCTGTTACCACCAGGCAGGACCATCGATTCTGAACTCTACTGCGAACAACTGATGAGATTAAAGCAAGAAGTTGAGAGAAAGCGGCCAGAATTAATCAACAGAAGGGGTGTGGTTTTTCATCATGATAACGCTAGACCTCACACATCTTTAGCCACCCAACAAAAATTAAGAGAGTTTGGCTAGGAGGTGTTAATGCATCCGCCATATAGTCCTGACCTTGCACCTTCAGATTTCCACCTGTTTCGGTCTCTTCAGAATTCTTTAGGCAGTGTCAGGTTAACATCACGAAAGGACTGCCAAAACCACTTGTCGCGGAATTTTGACCAGAAGTCCCAAAATTTCTATAGCAATGGGATCATGTCCCTACCTACAAGATGGCAAAAAGTTATCGAACAAAATGGTACCTACATACTTTAGTTAAATGTAAATAAACTTTATTAAAAAATGTTTTCAAATCAAATCAATTTATTTCGGGCTACAAAGACCCATATCATAAATACCTTACAGACTAACATACATACAAATAAAAATAATGTAAACATAAAACTATTGTCCATGTTTTCTTAAAAAATGCGAAGAAACTTTTTCCCCAACCTATTATGTCTTACAGGCGCGAATAATATTTTAATCAACATACAACCTAGCACTGGCCTGCAAATTGCAAAAAACGTAAGAAATTTTGAATTTCGCGGGCTGGTCGGAGCATCCCCCTTAAAAGCTACGCAACGGTTTTCATCAATAAACAGAGTGATTCAAGAGGAAGATTTACATGTATAATACGTGGGCGGAGCCGCTTGCAAAAGCTAGTTTAAGGTGCTGCGTTCATAAAGCTGTTAAACGCTCTAAGTTCATAAAGCTGTAGGAGTGACTTTTTCTGTTTTTTTTTTTTGTTCCTAGGCCTGTATGAACTTGGAGGGTTGTATTGGTGATTTTGATGATTATAATTCTGTAACTACATACGTCTTACAGTCGCGAATAATATTTTAATCAACATACAACCTAGCACTGGCCTGCAAATTGCAAAAAACGCAACAAATTTTGAATTTCGCGGGCTGGTTTGGAGCATTCCCCTTAATTAAGCATAAAACTTATATGAAGTGATACGTAAACTTTAGTTTAAAATTTACTTAAGTAAGGAGGTATACTTATGCAATAAGATACCTCTATAACGACGGCAATAACAGATCCACAGGCTATGATAACAGGTATAGCATTGCCATCGGGCCAACACACGAGATCCAACAAAGTTCCCTCTTCACTACGAATTCCTTCTGATGTGTTGACTAACCATATTAAATAGAATATTACTACAGGCATGCATGCCATCATAAGCATCCTTATATTGTTGAAAGAAGCCCACGTTAAATACATCTTGGTTACAATAAACTGTCGTTAATTTTGAATCAGTGAACTTACCACGTAGGTTTTTGATAGATTTGTTTTATACGATTTTTATGTCAAAATTGACATCCTATTTGTGTCAGCAATCATTCATCCTTAATCCCTAATCCCATTACCTATGACACTATTATACTCTTTGGAAAACAAGGGAAAGAGAAGAGGCTCCGTGGATTTTACTTACTTGCTTCTGCCCGCGACTTCGTCCGCGTCTTTTTGCTGACAAACATTTTTTTTTATCTTTCGTAAAAAATATATACATATATATATTTTTTTCATAAAAGTATCCTGTATTACTTCTAATACCTCCAAGAACACGTGTACAAAGTTTCATGATGATCGGTTAAGTAGACTTCGCCTTAACGGGTCGGACACCGGTGCGCGCCGACGCGGCGTAGGTACTTCGAAGTTCTTAAAATTTTGACCGATCGAACAGCTGTTAGGAGTACCTAGTAAGTAGCTACGCTCGGTCCTTCACCTTCGCCACCGCGCCTGCGCCCCCGCACGCAAGTTACCATAAAAATCAGTTTCAAAATAAACATCTTTCGTTAACGATAACTTTTTTTTTGTGCTAAGATATGTCTAAATAAAAATTGCACGGTTATTATAACTCGTTTAGTTTAATTTGTTAAAATTTGCGCACTGGTTAAAAACTTATCCTGTATGGCTGTATACATGTTACTTAAATGGAAATTCCCTAAAGATAATGTATCTTTAGGGAACGTATTATTTATTGAAATAAACATTTTAATCTTCTAAAAAAACTATTTTCATTTCCATTAAAATATCTACAACCGAGCATTAAATATTAGTCTTCATAAATAAATCATAACTTCTAAAGCTCTGCGATTTTCTCTCTCAGTGATATTTTAATGGAATTTTATGTTATGAAAAATGTGATTGTCGAAAAGTACATTTTGTTGTGTTGTGTTTGTGACACTCTGTGCCGCTTGTGGTATATTATATATATATGTTCTATACCTCAGTATGTATCTTCTGTGGTTCTGTGCAACTGTGTGTGAGTGTGACAGAACAACATTTGCTTCGTTGCAGTGCAGTTTAAGGCTGCTTTTCGAATTAGAAAATATTTTCTCACAGCGCTCACATCAATTATGGGGAATATGCAGTTTTTTTTCTCTTAATAAGTGAAGTTTTTGAATATAAAAAGTATTAACAGAAAACAATACTAAAGTTAGTTGCACAAAAACTTTAAAATTAAACAAATTTCTTCAACAGTTCGAACATTTGTGTTATTGTCGCGGCCACATAGCGACGTCACTTGGCACGCTTAAACGTCATTAGCCCCAAATCATGTAAATTTAATTATTTTTATGCTGTATTAAAGCTGAAATTGCACTTACTAATTTACCTTGGTGAGAATTCAAGCAGTTAACTAAAATAAAAATATTTGTTTCATATGCTTTTTTAGATCACTTCCAGCATTTGTAAAGACTACGTGTTGAATAGTTAAATATCCGTTGCAGTGCCAGCTGCCGTTAAGTAACTAGATAATAGTAAAACATTTTTTTTTTTTAATATCAATTTGTTTCTTGAGTCCTATAAACTTCTGGCGACTCTAGCCAGAAGCACAATCTGTCATTTTTGACAGCACTGACGGTGATATTAGTATAATTAAGGCATGGTCGGCACTGACGGAAAATAGCGCATGTAATGTTTCGAATGGGTGTTAGCAGGCTCGAATCGATTACAGTGTAACTCAGAGGGTGCTTTCCGAGTTGGAAAATATCGCTCACGGCGCTCACAGCAATAATTGGCGTTCCGATTTGGATATCACGATTATGACAGCGGACAACTGTCAACAATTCGGTACGCTCGTGAACGCGCTAACAATGCTTTCTCAACGTCAAACTTCAAACCTCACAACCACAGACTACAATATAATATAGGGTACTCATATATAGATCTACAAAAAACCAATTATTCATTTTGTTTAAACACCACTGTAAAATTTTCATCTTTTTCCTATGCTGTTGCTCTTGAATTTCTGTATCAGTTTTCCATATACTTCTTCAAATCTTTTCTATAATCTTTTAATATACAATCAAATTTTCTTTTCGATTTTTGTGGACTATCATTTTCATTTGGTGGAGGTCCAATTTCTGACACCAGCGTTACAGGATTAGCCCATCCAGTTGAGCCAAATAATTCATTTATTAGCTGCAAAAAAATATATCTTTATTAGCATTACATTACAAACACCTGAAGCATTTTATCATAAATTAATCTATATTTAACAGTGACAAACTGTTATAGGGTTTTTCTTTGTGGAATTATTCAGTAGCAGTCCAGAGTCTGGAATTGTGCCCAGTTGATGTCAATAAGCTCGCCCCCTATTACATAGGACTTAAACATAACTGGTGAAATGTCGGTGTACTATAAGTACACATCTGCCTAGCCCTTCAGAGAGACAAGGAGTGATGATATGTTCTTTTAACAAAATTAGATATGCATTCATAAAATATTAGTAATAACTTTCTGCGTCATTAAGGTATTTGATTACACAAAGTTGGTAATTGTAACATATTTACATAATAAAGAAATAAGTAAAGGAATAAAATTATCTTACATCAAAGTACGGCCATGTTGCCTATCATTTCTAGATGTGGCATTATGATCCACTATCTTTTTTAAATGGGTTTTAGGCTATTAATTTTTGACCGGCACTGGGTACCCATTATAGTGTGCGTCGCACATCTTTGCTATGATATCATATACCATCTTATGACTCATTTTTTCAAAAAGCTCTCTATTTTCACCATATAATGTGAGTGCATCAACAACAAAATGCACCTCTCGTTCCATATAAATAGTGATGGTGACTCTTGATCTACTGAAATAAAACAAAATAAAAATAAGCACTTTTTACTAATACATACATACATACATCACCAATATTGGCTGAATGGATTTGAATGAAACTTGGCACATAGATAAACATACCCTGGAATAAAACAGGATATTTTTAATATAAGGACTGAAGAAAATGCTTTTATAACTTTTTAATTGATAGAATCTGAGACAAGTTCTTGTACCAAAATAATTTACTGTCAACATTGACCAAAGCATAGAACACTTGTATGTTTGTTATAGATTAAGTATTGGAATAAAACTGACCACATAAACTGTCACATGATATTTTATTGAAACAGATCAGGCACATTCAGCTAATAAGTATCTGCTCATAACCAGTAATAAATACTTACCATATTGTTCTGTTTGTTCATTCAGCAGTGAATCTGGTTGTTGGCTGTACATATTTGCATCAAAATCATGCACCAATTGCTGTACATATTCTCTATTTGTAAACAGCGAGTACCAGTTCAATGAACATTTTTGATTGATAAGACATTGGTTGTAGACACTATTAAACTGTAAGTTAGATCTTGCTAACGTTGTGATGGGTAAAACATTTTCATAACAATCGTTTGAACAGTCTAATGTGAGCATGACAGAAATTTGTCGCTCGTTAGGCTCGTCGGCTATATTCACTTGAATACTCATGATTGTTTAATAGTTTTCCTTTTTATAAACACTATATATTTGTTTATCTTGTTTTGTTAGGTTGCGACTGTAGCCAGAAGCACAATTTTGAAAATGTAATATTATGTATTCCACTCAAAACAAAACAACACAACTGTCAATTTGACAGCGCTCACGGTGATATCGGTTCGGGGCATGGTCGGCGTTATCGCAAGATGGCGCCTGTCATGACGTCATCAATGACGATTCACGGGACAGCGTTATCGCGCTCACGCCAACTCGGAACGGGTGTTAGCGCGCTCAAATCGATGTGAGCGTAACACGGAACGCGCCCAGAGTGTAGCCTAAATGATCGAAGTGTCTGTCACTGTCACTGTCAATGAATTATCAGCAAAATGCATGCATCGGTATCATTGATTCAACAAAAAAATGTGTGAAAAATAAATTTCAAAATCGGAAAGGAAGACTACAATTCTTTTGTTAATTTTTTTTTATTACTTTTTATTTTCACAAAAGTGGTCTAAGTTACTATGAATGAACAAGCATATCGTAAACTATGGGTGATAAAGTTTTGTTTGAAAGTTGTCTATCCAAAGTACAACCATTACTGCTTCCTTGTCTACCTGTCGATAAAGTATAGAATTTGGTGCCAAAGGAGGAATTCTAAACGAAAAGCCATGGATTGTTTTGAAGTGAAGGCTATTCCATTGCATCTAGTTAAATCGCTCATAAAAGAAAGATTGGATGATAACTTGCCAGTTCTCTTGAATAAGTGCATAATAATATCTAAAGAACAATTTATCCAGCTAGGCAGCGAAAACTTATTCTACCTAGACAATGGAGTACTCTGGGTAGCATTAAAATTATGTGAGGATGAGAGAAGAAAGCACCTAGATAAGAAAAATAAAGAATCACAATTGAATGTTCTCTATGTGTCACCTGAGATACACAGAAAGCCCAGGAGTGAAACAGCACAAAATGATGTTGAAAATATAAGAATTGTACCAATTATTGGATCTAAATATGTCTCAGAAAATAAAGCATTTACTAATGAAAATGAATTTTATAACATAGCTTCATGTTTTGGTTTAAGTACCTGTAAAGACATCACTGTAACATTCCACCCAGTGCCCAATTTGGATAGCTCACCCAAAATAGCAGCATCAGCTGAAGTGGGCCTTATAGTAAATAACTATGATTTAGACAATGACTTCATCAAAGAGGTTCTACATAATCATTTTGAAACACCCAAGTTAGTGAGCATTTATGACATATTCAGCATTGACCTGACACCAGATATGACAACCAAATATCATTTTAAGTATTTAGACTTAGTTCAGTCAACTGGAAGACTATATTTCAAATGTAACAAGCTGTTTAGTGATTTTAATGAATGTATTGATGAAGCTAATGATAAGGTAGTGGCCACATGCTTCATAGTTAGAGGAGTCACTCAACTAACTCTAGGAGAAAATATACACTGTCTAAAGCCAAAAGACGAGTTCTTCAAACCACACCTGGACAAAGGCTTGAATAATATACTGAAGCAGTGCCCTACAGGGCTGAAACACAAATTTAAACAGTTGCAAGACACAATTCACCCATTTTTGACTGGAGAAATGAGTAAAGTATCAATTGAATAAACTTTTTTAAATTTTATTACAATATTTAAAAAAGTTCTTAATATCATTTATTAAAAACATTGCAGATGAGGTCTTGTCTGCAATGTCAACCCCGCTTATTCCGATGGTGCTCCTTACCGGCTCAACTGGCTCTGGCAGACATCTACTTGTCAAAGTATTAGCTAAATACAATGGTGAGTTTGTAAAAGTCATACAGGCACACTACAACAACTTGAAAGCATATAATTATGTTATAACCCAAAACACTTATCAATACGATGGTAACATTTCCTCCTGTAACAAAATTTTAAGTAAAGAAAGGCCTGTACATGCCAACATCTCGGCTGTGCAATATCAAAACCCAGTCTGCATAAAACTGCTCTAGTATTTTGTTTTGCTGATTTCCGACTTTGTGTAATTTCGTATTTGACTAATTTTTATCTACAAGGTCGAAAACGCAAAATCACCTGTTAAAAAAAAGTCAGCTTGTTGCTTGTTGTTTTGCTTGTTTTGTTTTCAAATTGAACAGCCGTACTATACTTAATATTATAAATGCAAAACGACTACAGGACATTTTTGTTGGCCATATACAAAATTCTCAAAATCACGAAATAGTTGTAATGATAGCACATAGGAAACTTTTGTACGTTTTGTATATTTGTGGCATGTTTTGTGGGATAATTTCCCTTGTGGCTAAGTTACAACAGCCACACGGGTCGATCGTTCAGGTTAAGCAACGCTCGCCGCGGTTAGTCCGTGGATGGGTGACCATCTCTTTACATACCAAGACCCTTCCGTGCCTCGGAAATCACGTTAAGCCGTTGGCCCCGGCTGTGTTTCGTAGATCTTAGACAGTTGTTACGGGTCGTCAGTAGCCTGAAAGTCTGACAACCAGTTTTACCAAGGGTATCGTATTACCCAGTAACTGGGTTGTGGCGGTCAGATAGGCAGTCGCTCCATGTAAAATACTGGTACTCAGCTGCATCCGGTTAGACTGGAAGCCGATCCCAACATAGTTGGGAAAAAGCTAGGCAGATGATGATGTTTTGTGGGATCATTTCCAACCTCCATGCTGGCCAAGCCGTGGGCAAAGCAGTTTTACAATTTTTTTTATACCATCTGTTTCCAGGAATGAACCTTCTCCCAGTGGACTGTAATGCTCTCCAGTGTTCTACCGCGAAACAGACTGAAAGCAAGATCAACTCCACAGTACAGAAGGCGAAAGCAGCTGCCCCAATTATTGTGGTGCTGGATAACTTCGAGGTATGGAAGTATATTGATAAAGTCAATTAAAGTACAGCAAGCATTTGTTTAGTGTAATTGTAATTAAAAGATAAATATTTAACATTTCCACTTGTCTCTATGTTGCCTGAGCTCGCCAATTGTTCTACCCATTCATCAGGAAGGATCTCTGTGCCTGCCTCGGCGATGATGCTTGACGTCGCGCATACGCTTTGTGACGATCTTGGCCCTTGAAAGAGTGGTTGCCTAGTTTTCGCCATCCTTCGTCATATTCATCTTAAACCTATCAACTTCTAGGTATTTGCAGTGGACTCCGAAAACAACGAAGACTGTAGAGTTTTAGAATTTTTCATGAAAATCATCACAGTTTTGTACGAGAACTATACCAAATACCCCATCATATTCATTGCAATAACAGAGAAACAGGACTTAAAGCCAAATTTGTTACGATTGTTCTTAGAGAAGATCCACATACCTAAGCTAAACGTTCAGCAAAGATTCGAAATGCTGGAGTGGTTCGCGACTGTGATGCAGCTAAACATAGAAGGGGAAGAACAACTGTCGCCCAACCAGTTGAACATTGATAAAGAAGTGTGCTTAAGTAAATCTTCAAGGGATGTGTTGAAGAGGGTAGCTGCAAAAACTGAGACGTTTCTCTATGGAGACTTGGACACTCTATTTCATTTTGCAATGAGGGAGTCTTATTTGAAACAGCACAATAATTTTAAACAGAACTTTCCGGTGCCTGATTTGCATTTAGTTCATGAGGAGGATTTCAATTCTGCTCTTGGTGAGCTCTTTAACTAAATATTTCAACCATTCACTTTTTAACTTGTTTAAAAAAGGAAGAGGTTCTCAAATAATTTGTTTTTTTTTAAATTTATTTTTGTAATCTATGTTACGCGATATTTCCGGCAAATGTGGATCGATTTTTTTTATTTTTTATTGATATAGTATGCCTCAGTGGTACCGTATAAATTTGATTAACTTTGCTGAGGAAGTTTCACAAAAACAAAAATGGGTGACAAAAAACTAAAATACAGATCCAAAGACACCAACTTCTGAAATTATAGTATTTTTTTCATTGTGTAGTGTTTTTTCGGATAGGGTGTTTTTTTTTTTCTGAAAAAGTTTTGTTCTTGACTACGATCAAATTAATATTGATATGAAGTTTTATTTATTCCTAAACAGAGTCCATTCGAAGTCTTCAAAGTCACCATTTGGATGCTCCTAAAATACCGAAGGTGTACTGGGATGACATTGGTGGTCTTGAACAACTGAAGAAAGAGCTATTGAAGACAATAGAATTCCCTATAAAATATCCACATTTATTCAAAAATTCCAACTTGAAAAGATCAGGTCAGAAATTCATTATAAGTATATATTTTTGTTTTAATTATTTTATTTCAGCCTACTTATGTCTTGGTTATTCTATTGTAGGTATACTGCTGTACGGCCCTCCAGGTTGCGGCAAGACCCTCGTAGCTAAAGCAGTGAGCACAGAACTCAATGTTAGCTTTATGAGCGTCAAAGGGCCAGAGCTACTCAACATGTATATTGGACAGTCTGAAGAAAATGTTCGGAAAGGTGAGTAAAAACTCACCGTGCCATAATCTATTTAGATTGTATTCGCTTTTTCGTTTCATTTCTTATTGTTTTCGTAAATAAATATTAACTTTACCCTCGTGCTTTATATGATCTTTATTCTTTATTGTGCAATATTTACGTTTTATATAGGCTAACAGATGAAGTAATAGTAATAATATGTACATATATATAAAAACAGACTGAAAAGAATCACAGGGCATCAAAAAACTCGTCCGCAAATAGGAAAAGTGCCCAAAAGGCTGGCAGCCTTGCCACGTTGTATGGCGATGCAGATTCTTTGGCCAAAAATATGCCAGCCCTCTAGTCACGAGAAGAGTGGACCATCCGCTTGGCTATGTCTCGAAAAACCAAGTGAGCACTCGGACCCCATGGCCCTAATGTTTCTACCCCAAACAGCTCGAATATATAACTCTTAATGAGAACCCTCGTGTGATTTAAGTTTATATCAGGATGACTTTGAGCTCGCAAAAATGTTAAAATTAAAGCAGAAATAAAACTTTGTGTAGGTATTAAAACTGGTTTACCGAAACCACATAAACTGGAAAGAAAATTGCTACATACCTTAACTACCCTTAATATTCCAGTATTCCAGGCGGCGCGCGCTTCATCGCCTTGCATAGTGTTCTTGGACGAGTTAGACGCACTGGCCCCGCGGCGCGGCGCGGCCGGCGACTCCGGCGGGGCCAGCGACCGCGTCGTCAGCCAACTGTTGGCCGAGCTGGACGGCGTGAGCTGCGGGGAAGGTTAGTCAAACATTGGCCACAATTGTTGGATAATACTAATAATAATCATCATCGTCATCATCATTTCAGCCGTAAGACGTCCACTGCTGGACTTAGGCCTCCCCCAGTTTGGGGGGCTTTGCCATAATCGCCACGCTTCACAGGCGGGTTGGCGATCGCAGTATGGTGGTAAAATGCATAGAGAACGCTGCTGCCCATTCTCTAGTAAGTCCCTTAGTCGCCTTTTACGACACCCACGGGAAGAAATGGGGTGGTGTTATTCTTTACGTCCGGCACCACACGGTACCGGCACCACACAGTACCGGCACCACACGGCACGGTACTAATAATAATAAATTTTAAATATCTCGACTTAGCACATGCGGTTGTTGACATGTGGAATGTTGACTCGGCTGTCATTGTGCCGATTGTCGTATCAGCCAATGGGCTGATGGCCGAGACCCTCGACCAACATCTATCGAGGCTATCGTTAGGCGGTTGGATCAAGAGCCTGATTCAGAAGGCAGTGCTCCTTGACACGGCTCGCATCGTGAGGAGGTTTCTGTCTCTGGAGCCCTAACCACCGGTAGCTTGGACCCTGCACCCGCTACTGATGGATCACTATTTTTTATATTTTTAAATGTTTTTTGTATTTTTTTTTTTTTTTTTGTAAAAATATTTAAAAACGTAATTAAATACGAAGAAAAAAAAAATTTAATAAAAAAAATTATTTGCCATAAAAAAAAACAGATGGGAACCTAGGTGGTTCGTTATGAAACACTGTACATTGTATACATGATTATCAGGTTCTATGTTAAAATCTGTACTCAAGTATTATAACCCTGCCTCTTAAACTAGGTAAACCTGTATCTTAAGGGACAGATACTATATCTAGAGAAATAAATAAAATTGGAGTGTCTGTTTTTAATATTAAAATAACCGCTTTTTACTAAGTGTATATGGATGTATACACGGTTAATATACCAAAACAATTTTTTTTATTCAATTTTTGCCTGTCCGTTTGTTCCGGCTAATCTCTGAAATGGCTGGACCGATTTTGAAGGGGACTTTCACTGGCAGAGAGCTGATGTAATAAGGAGTAACTTAGGCTACTTTTATTTTAGAAAAAAAAAAGAAGAATATCACGGGAAAAAAAACCAACGAAAAACTTTTTTGTTAGTCGCGGGTAATTACCTATATAACTTGGATTAATGCATTCTTAATACATTAACCGCGTACTATTGCGGTTAATGTATCGTGCGATAATTTCCTACATCCACGCGGGTGAAGCCACGGGCAAAAGCTAGTAAATAATACGTATAACAGTGTTCTGGTTATTGGCATTGCAGCTACATAGCTTTTTATTAAATTCTAAATCTGTAGCACTTGTAAATTCTTCGGCTAAGTGGTTGTCTATTTTCATCACCATGGTACAACCATTTTTGATGCCTACTTTTAGTATATTACTCGGGACTACTAGTATAATATTGAAATATAAATAATTTAATTTATAAATAACTAGCTGACCCGACAGACGTTGTCCTGTCTCGTTGATGAAATTTGAGCACGCATTCTGTCAATTCTATGTCAAATGTCATAATGTTACATTAAAAAAGTATACATTGTCCTATTACATGGTTAGTAGTATTCTTAAATAAGTGTTCTTAAATTTTCTAATTTTCCGCGCAATTTTTTAATTTTTTTCTTCCATAAAAACCTTCTCCTGATAATTACAAACTCAACAAAAAAAAAAGTTAAATCGGTCTAGCCGTTCACGCGTGATGGCGTGACCAAGGGAAATAGGGATTCATTTTTATATATATAGATTACTTGCAAAACAGTAATGACGGTAGGGCAGCAACCGTTCCACAGACTGCTGTATAGTGGTTCGAAACCTTAATTTTGGGAGCCCGATTCGCTCTTAGCTGGCTTTTTATGTATCTCTTACGAACCCGTATTTTTGTTAGACTTTTGTGGGCATGAGAACTAGGTATCTGATTACCATATTTCCTCATGTGAAGTGATACTTCGCAAGCGAAATTAGATAAGTGTTTTTTTTCTTTGGTGTCCCATACCATACATTTTGTTTGTACCATACAATACAGTGTCTATTGATATCAAGAGTTTATAGGTCAGGGACTGATTTTGATATTCTGATGTTGTCATTCTATTCATACATACACTCACGCATTTTTCCCACGGTTTTTGTTCGAATATAATATTATATACTTATCTCACGCCTTTGTACCATTGGAGTAGAAACTACAGAACGTCTCTTACTATCCTTATAATCTTATTAAATATAAATTTAAATTAAAAAAAAATGGTACATTAACTATTCATCATCATCATCATTTCCGCCAAAAAACGTCCACTGCTGGACATAGGCATCCAGCGCAGTACATTAACAATTATTCAAACCTTATTACCTGGCATATGGGCAACTGAAGGAACACGAGTGGGTTTTAGTCGGTAAAAGTCTGACACGCCCTCCCGCTCCGCCCAAGAGCGAGAGACGTCATTTGATGATTTACCACCCACAAAAAAAAAACCTTATTGTTGCATCTTATGATTGTCCCTTACAGCATTACAATTTACATCTGACTATCTTACCCAACTTTGAATTTATATGATTCCAGATGCAGAATCGTCAACTTTCGTTTTCGTGATGGGTGCGACAAATCGCCCCGACTTATTGGAGCAATCGCTGCTGCGACCCGGTCGCCTCGACAAGCTCATATACGTGGGGCCCTACTGCGGCTTGGAAGAGAAAACCTGCGTGCTTCGAGCGCTTTGCAGAAAGTCAGTATTTGTGCTACGCTAATTTAGTTCTTAAGACTCTAAACGATGCATTTCTATTTGCCGTATGGCAAGAAGAACAGATGTTATGACATATTTTGCCCATCCCTGATTTACCAAGCCTAAAACAGTCAAAATTTAACCAATTAATCTGCCCACCCTTTTCAATTTTGTTGGGGTCGACCTCCAGTCTAACCCGGTACAGTACAATACCAGTATTTTACATGGAGTGACTACCTACCAGATATTCGGTAATACGATAACCCTTGGTAAGACTGGTTTACGGACTTTCGGGCGTCTAACCGTACTGACTGTCAAACGTTCACGAATGACTGTCGAGACCAACGGCTTAACTTGCTTTCCGATAAGGAGGGGTCTTGGTATTTTGAGATGGTCACCCATCCAGGGACCAACTGCGGCACGCGTAGCTTAACCTGGTCGATCGGTACGTTCAGCGTAATTACTAAGTAGAAGCTCCTCAAGAACGGTCAAAAACTTATGTGGAGAATCTATGGTTGAAACTTAAATTTCAAAACAATACTGCCTCAGATTCGTTTCTAATCGCCATTTCGGTGAATGAAAGAAGCTTTCAGCTTTCGTCACATACAAAATAGTGTATCTTCTATGTTAGTGGGTTGAGTTTCCGCGCTTAGTCCTTCAAATGGACCATTTTGCATGGGCCATGACGACCGTGAGTGGTTATTCCAACTAGTCCACCCCCCTCCAGCGGGGCGAGCACGGCGAGCACGGCCTACTGTGATAGGCTTGAGTCACACATTTTTATCATAGTTTGGGAGCAGCGGCGTGCAGTCCATATAGGCAAAAAGACACTGCAGACCCTAGACCCTAGATCAGGACTAGTTACTAATATTTCAAAAGTAAAAGAATTATACTAACAGTAAGTAATAAAACTATTTAAAAAGTTTAATCGCCTAATGTAAATACAATAGCAACGTTCATACCGTTCTATTTACTACGGCAACGCATTCATAACAGATCGCAACGCAAGCAGGCAGCGAACGATAATGTCTTTATTTCATTCATAAATGTACGCATGTAGTGGTAATTTCTTCTACATTTTCGTGTCTATACATCGCACACATAAAGCGAAGTCCTGCCGCAGGCTAACCAATCACAGGCATCCCTGCGCCATTATTGGCGCGCTGTGAGTATTATGCGATCAAGTTGAATATGTACGTAGCCTCAGGAAAATTCCGTTTCGCAATGATGCAATTTTATTTGTCAACGTTTTAGTTATCAAAATTTAGAAATTGTTTGTTTACGAAAGGATCCATATTGATTTCTTACATGTGAAGCGCGCTGTTTTATGTTTTAATTTTGATTGAGTTTTCTTGTGATTAATTCATTTACAAACGTTAATATTTAGGTAGATTTGTTGCTTATTTCAATTAGTTTTTTGAACTGTTTTAATTTTTACTTACTACGCTTTTTGTTTGTTTTTTCAAAATGTTGTTCGATTGTGAGTGTTTGTGTTGAAAATGTGTGTTTGTTAAAAAGTGCATCTAAAGGGAAATGTGTACCTGAGTAACGAGAATTAACCCAGCAAAGAGGTAATGCAACTCATAAGTTTCATAGTAATAGTTAAGAAACATAAAAACGGCTGTGTTGTTGTTTACACACATTTAAATTATTTTGTTTTCCTTGCTAGTTTAGTAGTTCGAGTACAGTGTGGAATTGTTCGGGATTTGCGGTTTACATGATTTCTATCCCGCGGCTTGCTCAAAGATAAATACATTTGGTAATTATCGTATTGAAAGAAGTATTACGAAGAAGTTTTACGTTTAGCGAAGTTTATTGTTATTACCCCAGCAAGCAGCGCATCGACAGAACGTTCATTTTCATTAAAACGTATTCTCACGTTGGTACCTATTTAAGAAACACACAAAGTCAACAACAAGTACATATCTTTCTGTGCTTTCGACGGAAAAAGAATTATTGGTCGAATGAAGACGCATACCAACTTTTTATGACGATGATTTTAAATCATATTTGAAAAAAGATAGGCGCGTAGATGTCATTTATAAACGAGTTTGTTTACTTTATTATTTTTGCTGTTACCCGGACTTAATTTACTTATTAAATATATTTACGTATACGAATCACATGAAGGGCCTTTTTCAACTATCACTCACTTGGATTAGATATTTGAGGTGGCCGAAATCATTTATTAGCATCATCAGGAAATCGCCATTTCAATCTTTTAAGAAAAACTCACTAGGTGGTAATGAGTTTTTCTTCACTAACTTGAGCAATTACGAAAGACGTCTTTATTTTTGGAACTGCCTACCCGTTCATAAAACCCTGTGCACGCCACTGTTTGGGAGCAAAAACCGTGATAAAATTCGTGACTCAAGCCTATCACAGTAGTTGTGATTCGCGGATTCTGGCGCACGCGCCAGAGCCCGCGCTTGCGCCAGATCCCGCGAATCTGTTGCACCCATCGTAAAAAAAAAAAAAAAAAAAAAAAAAAAATGGTTTTGGCGTGCTCTGATCTCAAATCTGCGGTCCATTTTAGCGTAGGATGCGTGGTTCTGGAGTTATGCAAATCAATTAACTGTTATCTCATTGATTTCCGGTGGTCCTGCACCCTCATTAGCATTCCATTGTTCGCCTAATCCTTTTATCTATTATACTTCGAACACCTCATTACGTTGCGCCAGAACCCGCGAATCTGTTGCCCTACGGTTGATTTGGCGTTCTTATCTATTACTCATTGTATGTCTGCTTTTCTATGTCATCAATAAAACACATTCATTTTTATTTCAATATTTTATTACTTTTTTCTACAAAATATGAGCGGAAGATCTCATCCACAAAAATATCATTGTACAGTGTGTTCCCTGTAAATATGTTCGTAAAACTATGCATTGAACATCCCTGAAACTTAAATAGCAAATACATTAAGCAATATTCACCACAAACTGAAGTCCAATCATTCTGAATCCTATCAACATTCCAGTCCCATCTCTTACAATTCCTTTTCAAAAACTGGAGATGATATCGCTCAGGTGTTCGTCCATATGAATCAAAATATTGACCGATACCATTCGTATCGATATGTACAGCTACCCAGTGTGAACCTGGTTTATCATCCGCATCCAAATTGCATATTATATACGTTGGTACATGTGTATACATAGGTAGTCTATTAGCAGCATAAACATTATTTTCTAGACTGGGATGAATCTTTTTCATATGTTTTTGTAATTCTAGTGTATCCATGATATTACTGTTATTAGCAGATTATTACAGTACCAATCTATTCAATGGTTGTCATAGGAATGTTCAATTATAGTGATTTGTAAATATTAAATCGCATTCTTTGTGGGAGTCACAAAGCAGGTTGATGCCTGTTGCGAAGGAACGTGAGATAAGTTTGTTGACTCATAGAGTTACAATCAGTTTCGTTGTACTTAGTAATTTGCTTTAGATAAGAATGGTGCTATATAAGATCGAACAGTTGCAGTCATGCAGTCAGTCTATGGTCGTTTGACCACAGTGGATTGTATACGTCTACCAATACTACGTTTGTGTTACTTCAACGCATCAATGGCCATGGAGGTAAGTGTTTATTCTATTGACAAACTTACTTGTATTTCTGTTGTTGTTTCCTAACGTGTGTGATTAAGTGTAAACAAATTGATATTAACGTGATAACTCTGTTGTTGCAGAGATCATTCAGCTTCGCAGACGATAATGAAAATACCTATAAACAGTATTACTACTCGCCACTCTCTCCTCAACACGAAGAAGAGAGTGATGACATCGTCCAGGGCCAGTTGTGGATGTGAGAGTAGAAATTGAAAGTGATTCGGAGATACCAGATCAAACTTCAGCATATTGTCTCATTCTGAACGATTGCATTGTTGAATACAAACCATTAAGTAACATTGTTAAGAAGATATCATGAAGTCGGACACCCTTATAGTGGAACTCCAAGGATTTAAAGATTCTTTAAATCATTTTATTGTCAAAGAATTGGCCGTTGCGAGTCATGATCATACACAGACGTTCTTGGTGAAACCACCATATTCATTCCATTACCTAACACTAGAAGAAAAAAAGCAGGTGAGATGGTTAGAAAGAAATCGAGGAATTTACTGGAGTGAAGGCTACATAGACTACAAAGAGTTTAAACGCGTTATTTTACCATATTTAGAAAATAAAAAAATTATGACAAAGGGTTTGGAAAAGATTACGTGGATTAAAGAGTTATGTGCAAACTGTGAAGTGATTGACATAGGTGAGAAAGGATGTCCTAATTTTGCGACATTAAAAAAAAATTTCTGTAAAAATAAAACTGACTTTAATTGTGTGAATCATAAAATGAATTGTGCATTGAATAATGCTGTGTGTATTAGAAAATGGTATTTTGACAATAATATGTCTGTATTTAATTTATTTATTTAATAGGGGAGGTTTATAAAGAAATAAAAAATAGTATATTGCATACAATTTGTTTTATTTAATTTTATAATGTTACCTTTAGTTACACACACACAAAATGCATTAAGCATAACACATATATCTAAAACACAACACACATTATAATCCTAACTACTATAGTCTACAGTAACATTTCTATTTTTATCTATTTCAATAATATTATCAAACTCAGCATAAACAATACAGTTAATTGTTTGTATTAGTGAGGATTCAAATCGTACTTCTAATCTTACACTACCATGCTTTATGAGATTCCAATGGGCTGATGAGTTAGCTGATAAATCAGGAGTTAAATCAAATGCTAAAAGACAGTAACCTTTGGCATACTGTTCACGAGAGATTGCATTTCCTTCATTAAGAAAGTGAATACCAGTCCCCGAGAATAGAGTATGATATGCTGATGTAAATATATTATTATTAAAAGATGGTTGCAAAGCTTTGGAAGGTATTTGTTGACCATCAATATATAAGCTGAAAGAGTTAATACCATAGTTTTCAAAGTTAAATGGATTTTTAGTAAGTGAACCATTAAATGCAGAATTATTCACAAAACCAATAATACATCTTTTGGGTACCTGTCCTAAGAATATATTATCAAGAGTTTTTCCTTGAACACCCGATGCAATTGTTAAAACTTTAACTTCAGCACGAGTAATAGGATATTTAGCAGTGGTAGAAGCTAAAACTTTCTGATGTGCGAGTAATACACTTGGATTAATTCGTGCTCTTCGAACAATAAGAGTTGCGTCCGTAATGCAAACTTTAAACTTTACATCATTTGACCCAGCAATTAAATTAAAACTCTCTCTTGACCGAACTAATTTTACACTCATTTCAACGCCATTAATTAAAAATTTATCTTGATTGAAAATGTCACCATGAAGATGACCAATCATTTCTATTTCCCTGCTTTCATTAACTAATTCCTGTCTTTTAACAAATCCTATGTTTTTACCATCTGTGGAATCCATTTTTCCTGCTGTATCATCATACCAAAGACTACAAGTAAGATGAGATTGTTTAGCAGCAGGAGCATAGTTTAAAAGGGTTTCCATGTATGCTCGATAGGCATAGGTATTATTAGGTGGTGATACAAGTTTTTGGTTTAAATAAACATCGAGTTGACTAAAAAGTGAATGCAACCAATTATTTACAGGTGCTACTGCTGTAGCTGATATCAAGTTTGTTGAATCTTGATTTAATACTTTTGCCTTTATGTGGAGTAATGTATGAGACAAATCTATGTAGTCATCGCCTGTTCCAGGAACTTGAAACTCGATAGGTCCATCATCAGCAAGAGATGAAATTGGTTTATAGTGAATCCACAATCCATTTTCAATGCTTGTTTGTGTAGACGGTAATGCAAACAAATCTAATTCTGACTTAACGCACTCACAAGAATGATTATGAAGGAAAGACATACTTAATTTGAAAATATATCTTTGATGTTTTTTTTGGAAAACATGTTTATATTTAGTTATTCGAACATAATCACCCACGTTGAAATTTGGTTTTGGATTTTCTAAAGAAAGTTTGTTTGACCCTCTATCATAAAGATTAGTCCAAACTGTCATAATATTGTTGGAACTTACATCACATGGGCACATCTTAATACTCGAGTGAATGCTGTGATTATAAGAGTATATTAAATCTTGTAAAACATCTATATATCTATAAGTATTATTATGAGTGAAATAACGCCACATTTTCATTTTTAGAGTTCTTTGAAATCGTTCAACAATACTAGCCTTAATATCAGGATTGTTAGTGGTATAGTAATTTATCTTTTTGGATTTAAAGTATTTTTGTACATCTTTTGAAACAAATTCTGTACCTTTATCAGATTGTATGTGAGTAGGTGTTGTATTACTTTCAGTAAATATACTTTCAAAACATTCTTTAGTTGTTTCTGAGTTTTTCTTTTTCATTGGTCTTGCAAAAGCATATTTACTAAATACATCAATAACACAAAGTATGTAGTTGAAACCATCATTATATTGAGAATAAGTTCGCATATCACTTAAATCAGCTTGCCACAGCTCATTAATATTTGATAGAATGTACTTATTACGCGGGAATTTTTTCCGAATGGGTTTATGTAATGTATATGTTTCTTGTGATTGTAACCATTCCTTTGCTTGCTTTTTTATCCATTTTACCCTTCATAGCTTTTGATAATTTATCAATACTACCAAAACCAGCGGGGTTAGATGGATCATAATAAATCCTGTTAATTTCTTCTAGTACGGGGTCCATTTTTCCCAATCGATCTTTTTACGTATTTTAGTTATAGATCTTTTATCTCCACTGCTCGGTGTAGAAAACTCTTGAACTTCAATCTCAGAGGTTTTGTTCAGATCTTTTACTTGAAGTTGGTTAATAAACTCACATCTCTTTGGATTTCCAATATAAGTAAGTGGTACTTTAATATCTTTTAATGCTTTAGCAAATCTATCCCACCCTATCGGATCACTTTTTTTTAAGGGTCTAAGTGAATCATTTATTAAATCAACAATATTACTTCCTGGAATTTTTTCATTATCAATTATGACTGTGCCTTCATTATCCCAACGTATTTTACTTTTACTTGTTCCAATTAAGTTTAATAATGACTCACCTTTTTTATTATAAGTTTTTGGTATTAAACTGAGTATTTGTGTTGGTGAATACAGTGGATTTGCCTCACTTTCTATACTTTTAATAGATCCTTTCTCCTCCAACAAAGATTCAGCATCAACTGAACTTTTTAGATCTCTATCTTTATTTTTAAAACCAATTTTAGACCCATTTGAATCTTCATTAGATGTATCAGAATAAATTGGTAATCTGAGTGGTTGACGATCCTCTTCGGTAAAGTGAAGGTATCTTTGTAGTGTTTGTAAATATAACATCCACTTCTTTCGGTCTTCCGTCTTACTATTCATAATATTTTGCATTTCAATATCTAATCGAGACAAATTACTAGTAACCTTATTTTCTTGTTTTAATTTTTCAATCAATCCCGGTTCAATAAGTATCATTTTCTTAGCATTTTCCATGTTAACTGGCTAGTCCACTTACTAATCCACTCAATATTGCACCTAATATTATTGGTAAGAAAGCCCCTCCTTTTTGTATAATAATATTTTTTCTTAGTTTATGTTTACACTTATGCACCAGTTTACGGAGTATATTTTTGTGTTTATTCAATTTTTGTTTATCTTGATCTTTAAGAGGTATCTTTCCTTGTAAAACGTTATGAATACATTCACAAATACAATTTATTTCTTCTTCATCACACGTTTTAAGTAACGCTCTTTGATATTTTGGTTTAAGCGTATGCAAAGCGTTTAGCAAATGTTTATGCGTTGTGAGTCGACGATGCATCATTTAGAAATGATTTGAATTGTTTGATTCTTGGTGTATTTAAACTGCAAAGCGTTTAGCAAATGTTTATGCGTTGTAAGTCGATGATGTATCATTTAGAAATGATTTGAATTGTTTGATTCTTGGTGTATTTAAACTCTTTCGTGGGGACGTAGACTGTGCAGTAACCATTAAATGGGAATACATTTGTCTTGATACGACAAAAATCATTTGTATTCTGTTTTAAATCTACCATTAAATATCCATGCGCTTCTAAAGTTGCATCCCTGTAGGCGTCTTCAATGAATTTTGGGTTATCTGGTGACACTTGTCGTGCTAAATATCTTATTTGAGTTTTATCTCGAGGGTTTTTAAAATAAATTATATAACTTGAGTTTAAAGAAATGTCTCTTTGACCTTTACCTTGATGAAATAAATTTTGTGTTAAATAAAATACACTAAGATTCCTGTGATGACTACCTTTTGTAAATATATCCACAATTCTTCCATCAGACTCTCTCATTAGATCATCAATAATAATAAGGTGTGGGTTTTCACCATCAAACATATTAAGATTTGGAATTCCTTGATGATAGTTAACATTTGGTAAATTATTTAAAGCCTGCATTTCATCAAAGCACCATGTGATCTGATTAAAATCACAATTACATATTTCTTTAACTGATTTTATGAAATTTGTTACAAAATTTGACTTCCCACATCCACTTGGTCCTGCCACAATAGCAGTAAACGGATGGATAAAGTGAAACATTTCACACGTCTAGAGTTTTAAAGGGATGAAATAAAAATGAAAATTTTGGTGTAAAAATTAAATATATATATTGCTAAAATTATATAACATGTAATTTGTGAAAAACAGAATGATCTGTATACTATTTCTAACACAATTAGTACTTATCAGAATTTCACAATCACCTCAACGTCAAATTTAAGCACACAAATAAAAACTACAATTATTTTACATTATTTACAATCAAACAATAAATTTTAAATATGTAATAAACTATTATATAACATTACAGTAATATCATAATTTTACAATCAGTACAAAATTTGTATATACACACAGAAATAAAAGTAAAAAGTATTACACTTAGCGTAATTTATAATGTCCCCAAGCCAATGTATCAATGTTGTTGTTCATAATACATCGTTTGGTATCATTATATGATAAAGATGTTTTATTTATTTTTTGTGTAAAAATAGTGTGTTTGATTGACTTAAATCGAAGCATACTACAATATAATACATTTTTATTAAACAAACACGATTTGTAATTTTCCATATTCATTTTTTTGGTAACACTTTTGTTAACCCCTTTTGCCTTTGCTATAAATTTATCTTCTATTTCTAAGGCATACATTTTTGATCGCAACCCTACAAATTCCTTCAATACTTTACCATTATTCTCATCTTTAAAAAAACCTAACTTTTTTTTATTTATTTTTGGATATCCGTAAATATTATTTTCCGGGTAATCTGATGTATCGAAATAGTGAAGTAGATCTGGTTTTATATCCTCATAAAAATTGTCTGTAAAAATTTGATATATCAAACTATCGGTATCGGTGTACAATAACTTAATTTTATTATGAAACTTTTTAATCATGTAGTTATAATGAAATTCATACATAAGGGTCTTAGATATATCTAAAATACAAAATCCTAAATAAATCGGCTTATCATAAATTAATTTTGTTTTGTGTAATTGTATTGCAACTAAATGTTCTGAAAATATTGATAAACTATGGAATTCTGGTTTTGCAATCCAATCCTGAGCACCTAAAACTTTACCACGATTATCCCAGTGAGTTAGTAGTTTAACGTTTACTCTTTTTTCAATATTTTCCATAGTCTTACCGAAGACAGAATTGTTCATTAATTTAAAAAAGTCTTTTTCAAAGTTTGATGTAGCTAACGTTCTCAAACTAGTATTTAAGTCTATGTATTTCTTTAACCAAGAACTCTGTTTAAATTTTAAAATTCTATGTACTTTAATTAATTTAATCCCCATTTCAATGCATTGTTTTAAATTCCTGTAGTGAATGATGTATTTATTTTTATTATTTAAATTAGGAACTAATTTAGTTTCTTTAGTATTACCCACACATATGTTTTCAGGACATAACGGAAAGTCAGAATGCAAATTATGAAGTTCATCAGGATATTCCAAATCAACTTCTAAAACATAACCGAAATCAGAGTTATCCGACACATTATAATCTGTATTAGAATCTATCCATTCGAAACCACCAACAGGAAGAGATTGAGACATTGCCCAACCATATAAATTATTCGCATCAAAATATGTTAGATATGAATTAGGTTTTTCACTATCATAATCTTCCATGAATTTATTATTTGCTCTAGCAAAACGATTGCTACACTGAGATACACCCCCTCTAATACCAGCTTTAAAAAAAGCAATTTTGTCATAGTCCGTTAACAATTCTAATTCTATTTTGGTAAATTTTAACATTGCATCCCAACTTAAACCTGGGGCAGTATAGTAATGAGCAGGATCTAATCCATAAGTTTTAATACAAAGCTTTCTAAAGTTTTCGAATACATCAGTCAAAAGTAAAACATCAGTTTTTAAATATAAATTGGAATAATCAGACATACTACTACACTTAAAATGTTGCCAAATATCTTTTGCGTGATTATAATCATCATTTGAAATATTTGAATCTGTGAGTGAACTATAAAATTGGTGTTGATCAGGAAGTGATGGATGTTTCAAGCAATCACTATTACACATAAATTCATAAGGATAAATACCTTTCCGTCTTAAACGTGAAAAATCTTCATTATTAGGATAGTTCCTTTTTAGTTCTGTAAACTGATCATCATTAAGATTTTTAGCTAGTTGATCTAAACTACACGATAAAAATTTCAATGAATCTATGAATCTTAAACTTACTGGTTGATTATTTATTGTTAACTGTTTTGAAAATGATATGTATCGTTCTTTATTTTGTGGAATAACTTCAACTTTGTCATCATCGAGGTTTAATGCATGGACAATGAAATGAGCATCGTAATGACTGAGGTTATGTAAAAATATTGGAATATGACGAGGGGTTCTGTACTTAGAACTACACACTTGATGTGCAACACCCCTAAAACTGCCAGTGTGCCAATCAAAATCGTAAAAAAGATCTTCATTTAACTCAGTTTCACAAATATGACATATGTTTGAATTTGAAATTTTAATTTTATCTTCATCTGATAATGGAACGAGACATTTTTGGAAACTATTTTTTTTAAATATTGTTTTCACATCTTCACAAAGGCGATTCATAAACACTTGTGCACAGTTTGACCCACTATACGTCTCATATTTTGATAATCTGTTATCATATGAACATTTAATGTAATATCCAAAACTATACACTTCATGTTTTTGAATATTAATTGTACTAGGCTTGGATGGATCGTTACTACATGATTCTATTGGATTCAAAAATGCCTCAAAGTCTGCATAAACCACAAAGGGCATTTTCAACTTTTTCGCGAATTTATCAAATTTTAATTTATTATTTGAGGTTGCTTTACCAAACCAATCCTTTTTGGAATCCTCACCGTTTGGTAATTCCGTACAAATGTGAGCGCAATCATATTGTTGATGGTTATTAAGTCTTTCCTCTGATGGGAAATGAAGTAAACATGAATCACATATATAAACTGCACAATGATGTCTTGATATTTGTGAACTAACTAATCGCGATAAGTTTTTAATATAACAGTAATGATTGTTAGTACCATTCGATATATATAGTAGGTTAATATGATTAGGTGTACGACATTTTGTTAAATATAAAGGACCTACAACAGAATTACACTTTTTTTCTTTATTATACTCTAAGCCAAAAACATTAATACTAATATTGTTTAATTTCTCTACTTTTGATATATCTGCAATTTTAACCGGAAAAGAAATACCAGTAAATTTTAGTTTATTTCCATGTATTGCGTAAGATGCTACCCGTTCTACACTTTTACATACAGGATATAAACCAGAGAGTAATGCCCATTTGAAACACATATTATCATTATTTTTAACATTGATTACAGCTTTTTTTGATTTAATATCTTGAGGAAGGTCGATATATGAACTACCACGTAGGGGGTTGAATTTGTTAACATTCATATCTATGTATTTAATTTGATTAAGACTCCAACCACTATCTTTTTTTTCAAATTGACAAATTTTACCGACTACAGTGTCTATTAATGATGAATAAAAAATATTTAAGTCATCTCCCTGACAAATTATGTAATTAAACGTTTGAAAATCAAACGTATTTTTAATATCTTTAGTTTGTTGTATGAAATCAGCATGCAATATGAAGTTTATTTTAAAAATTGTATGTTGTTGAATACATTCATTTATCAAAAATAAGATATCAATTTTTAGCGAATTTAAAAACGATTCCGGTGTTTCAAAATATTGCCCCGATTGAAGTGTTTTACTATTAATTCTATATGTTAAAATTCGATTGCCAAAAGCGGTTTCAACAACTGTAACATTTGTTAATGAATTATGTGATTTTAAAAGATTATTTTTATGTGAATTGCTTTTTAAATGGTTGTTTAGATACCTTTTATTAATATAAACATGACATGTATCACATTCCACCTTATTGTTGTCCACGTCATTGGTTTCAATTGATGATGTAGAAGCTCCTTCATCAAATTTTGTTTTCTTGGTAACCTTATTTTCATCAGTAGTGATACCTCGTTTGATACCTCTTCCAACTTGTTGTTGACTGTAACAAAAAGAAAATTATTAGACAAATCTTAAAATAAAACATTACTACAATAATATTTCTTATTGAGTTTGTACTTCTAATACTTACATCAACTTTGTTTCAACCATCAAACATTGATTATACAACTCATCATCATACGATGAATCGAACAGTTCATGCTTCTCTATTTCATCACAAACTTTAGACAGCTCCTGATTGAATTCGCTGTTGGATTGTTCTATATTCTCTTCAATGGGCGCGGAAAAGAAAGCACTGGTGCACATTTCACTGAAGTTTTCCATCTTTATAATAAAGAAGAAAGTATGTAGCACAGTAAGTAACAGTTAAGTGTTGGTAGAGCAACTGATACCCAATTTCAAATAATGTCCAATATTTATAGTCTAGCAAAGGATTAGGAAAGTCATGTAAAATCTAATGAGTACACAGAAGTACTTTAAGTAAACAGAATCACATTCACTAATCCACTAATGAGTGTCATTGTTAAAAAAGTATTTTTTAACTTTTTCACTTTCTGCTATTGTCTTTGTAATATTGTATACGAGGCCGTTTGTGTTGTCGTAGATGCTATCCTTATTATTCTTTACGTAATATTTAATCCTCGTGGTAGCGTGCTTCCAGTGATCACTAGTTGGAATCTTGGATAGTTTCTTCATATCATACATTTCAATTTTTATGAGATGCGTCGCTTGGTCTCCGTCGTCAGAATTTGTAGAGATGTATGATACGCCATCTCTAGCAGCTCGTGTCACAGTCGAGGATAGCAGCTTCTTCCTTTTTATTTTAGGTACCACTTCAAAAAATTGATCAATCGGTTGCAATTTCCTTTTTCCACCATCGTCTGTGTTATTAACGACGATGTCATCACTCTCTTCTTCGTGTTGAGGAGAGAGTGGCGAGTAGTAATACTGTTTATAGGTATTTTCATTATCGTCTGCGAAGCTGAATGATCTCTGCAACAACAGAGTTATCACGTTAATATCAATTTGTTTACACTTAATCACACACGTTAGGAAACAACAACAGAAATACAAGTAAGTTTGTCAATAGAATAAACACTTACCTCCATGGCCATTGATGCGTTGAAGTAACACAAACGTAGTATTGGTAGACGTATACAATCCACTGTGGTCAAACGACCATAGACTGACTGCATGACTGCAACTGTTCGATCTTATATAGCACCATTCTTATCTAAAGCAAATTACTAAGTACAACGAAACTGATTGTAACTCTATGAGTCAACAAACTTATCTCACGTTCCTTCGCAACAGGCATCAACCTGCTTTGTGACTCCCACAAAGAATGCGATTTAATATTTACAAATCACTATAATTGAACATTCCTATGACAACCATTGAATAGATTGGTACTGTAATAATCTGCTAATAACAGTAATATCATGGATACACTAGAATTACAAAAACATATGAAAAAGATTCATCCCAGTCTAGAAAATAATGTTTATGCTGCTAATAGACTACCTATGTATACACATGTACCAACGTATATAATATGCAATTTGGATGCGGATGATAAACCAGGTTCACACTGGGTAGCTGTACATATCGATACGAATGGTATCGGTCAATATTTTGATTCATATGGACGAACACCTGAGCGATATCATCTCCAGTTTTTGAAAAGGAATTGTAAGAGATGGGACTGGAATGTTGATAGGATTCAGAATGATTGGACTTCAGTTTGTGGTGAATATTGCTTAATGTATTTGCTATTTAAGTTTCAGGGATGTTCAATGCATAGTTTTACGAACATATTTACAGGGAACACACTGTACAATGATATTTTTGTGGATGAGATCTTCCGCTCATATTTTGTAGAAAAAAGTAATAAAATATTGAAATAAAAATGAATGTGTTTTATTGATGACATAGAAAAGCAGACATACAATGAGTAATAGATAAGAACGCCAAATCAACCGTAGGGCAACAGATTCGCGGGTTCTGGCGCAACGTAATGAGGTGTTCGAAGTATAATAGATAAAAGGATTAGGCGAACAATGGAATGCTAATGAGGGTGCAGGACCACCGGAAATCAATGAGATAACAGTTAATTGATTTGCATAACTCCAGAACCACGCATCCTACGCTAAAATGGACCGCAGATTTGAGATCAGAGCACGCAAAAACCTTTTTTTTTTTTTTTTTTTTTTTTTTTTTTTTTTTTACGATGGGTGCAACAGATTCGCGGGTTCTGGCGCAAGCGCGGGCTCTGGCGCGTGCGCCAGAATCCGCGAATCACAACTACTTATCACAGATGTTGACTATATCTCCTGGTCTTTTTTTTTCTGGTTGGGAAATCATCAAATGACGTGTCACACTTTTACTAACTAAAATCCACTCGTGCTCCTTCAGTTGCCTGTGCCAAAGTCTAGGTAACTCCTTTGAACAACTCCGCCACCCTGGCGGATATCTACATATCCCTCAGAAGTTTACAGAAACATACCAGCGCTGGTTTATTGGATTCGTCTTGTCCTTTACTGACCGTTAGTTCTCCTGACACAGTTTATTTTGTTGATATGTATGTATCTATGTATTGGTATTTATTCTTGCATTTTATAGTTGTTTCCGATGTATCTATCCCTTTTGTTGCACCTGCCATGTTTTAGCTCTGCATCACTGTAAGGTTGACTGGTAGAAAATGCCTCAGGCATTAAGTTCGCCTTTGTACAGTATTTTTACTTGTGCTTAAGGTTTTAATAAATAAATATCTCCTAGTCTGGTGAACAAAAGAGTGTATATTACTGTTAGTTCCGTACCCACAGGTACAGACTGCGCGGCGAGGTGGACCTGCAGGCGGTGGCGGAAGCGCTGCCGGAGCGCTGCACGGGCGCTGACCTGCTACAGGTCGTGTCGACTGCCAGGTCTGCTGCCGTGCGCGACCTGGTCGCCAAGCTGCATGCTGGTAACTAACTTTATTTTATACTGGTAAAAAATTGACGGCTAGCTAGGATATTCTTAAAAAATATGAAATTTATGATATAAATTTTTAATATTTGCGACTTTAGCGGGTATAAATGCTTAATATTTACCCATCTGTTCGATAATTCGGTATTTCTTCCTCTCAGCCTACGCAACAGGACCGAAATATACCTTACTAGTAAAAAATAATAGTTACTATTACTTATTTTCAATTTTTTAGGGTGTTTCGAATTTTGAGACGTATGTCAGCGTAGTTTCGAAGTCAGTTTTTTTGCTGTCCTGGTAACCCTGTCAAGGATAATGGCACAAATTTATGAAATTATAATATTGCCATCGGTCCTGGATAACTCTACAGAGTTTAAATGAAATCTGGTCGTTTAAAGTGGGTCAAAATCGCGCTATAAGGAGTCGGTTACAAACAAACATACTAACATACATACAAGTGAAGCTAATATAAAGCGTGTAAAAATGCGGCCTGTGTTCCAGCAGTGGCGAAAAAAGGATAATTATGTACAAATAAACTCACGCCTTTTTCCCATGGGGATAGGCAGAAACTACGGAACGCTAGATCTAATTATAGTAGTAATAAATAAATATGTGTTTGTTTCAGGTGTACTGAAAGAGAGTAATTTAACTCCTGATAGCGTGGTCCTCGGAGTCAACGAACTGCTACATGGAGTGGAAACATTCCGCTCGTCAGTCACTGACGAAGAGTTAGCGTACTACGAATCAATGAAGACACAAATGTAGACTCACCTAATATAAATCTAGTCTCACATTATTTATAACATGGCGCTTGTTTTTCTTGTAGAGGTAGGCAGAGGAACATAGTAAATAACAATAGTTTACCGATAGATATAAAAAATGGGACAGTGTAAACACATTCAAACATAGATTAAGTATTACATCACAGATTTGAAGTAATATAATACATAACATGTTAATACAATGTCTCCAACATCGTAGAGGTAACTAATGTACTAGTTATAATCACATAAGTATCTCATCTCATTATAAGCGAACTGTTATTTAAGTTCTAATGAGAAAAGAAATAAAGTTCTTTAACACCTCCGGCACCCGTGTATCATTTTTGATACACACTCAGAAAAACCTGAAAAGAGAAGAAAAAAAGAAAATTGAAGCTTAAAACACATTAAAATAATAAATAAAAAAAGTGTGATTCTGGAGATAATGCTTGGCGATGAAGGTGTTAAACCCAACATCGTACACCTGTATTTTAACTTTTATAAATATCGAATTGTAGTAATACATATATAAATTATTCACTTAAAATCACTGTACCCAAAGGTAGAAATATTGTGTTTACATATTCATTATAATGCAAATAGGTGAACCTTGATGTACGAGGTAAAAGAAATTGGGGTTTCTATAAAGGCTAATTGATTTTTATTTTTTTATTTAAGTAGTTGTTGTTGTTTTTGTTCATTAAGACCCGGATTTGCTTCACACGGTTTTTTACGACATGAAAAAACATCGAAATTTGTTTATTTGTGTTATTTTAATAATGAATAATTTATAGTGTACAGACGCCAGCACATCGAGCTACTACAATCTGTCAAATTTCTTTAATAGATTTTCAACTTTATCGCTAATGCATTAGGTTCAAGGTTGATTGGGAGAATTTGACATTTTCGGGTACCTTGATGTGCTGGCGTTTGTACCTAAAAGTAGAAATACATATTGTGCTTATGTATTCATTATAATGCAATCGGTGAACCATGGATTGATGTAAAAGAAATAGGAGCTTCTATAAAGGATGATTGTTTTTATTTAAGTAGTCATTTTTTTTTTACTTACGACCCAGATTTACTTCACATGGTTTTTACGACATGTAAAACTAATTAATATTTTATTTTACGTTACTTTTATATTTATTTATAAAACTTCGATAAATCAAAATCCACTGTGTAGTTTACAAGAACAATGCCGTCACACAGGCAGATAAGAGCAACGACTTTAATTCATAATAATATGTGCAGATTTGGATTCGTATTTTATACCTAGAGACTTCAAAGTTAGTCCAGAAAAAAATTGTTCACCTGTAGAGATGGAATTTTATTTCTATAAAAACATATTTATTTTGACTGCATTTTTAACGTCGGACGTCGTCGAGCCCGGTATTTTTAGAAAAAATAAAATACCGTTCTACGGAACCCTTCATGCAACTCGTACTTAACCGCTTTTTTCATATTAACATACAGTTACGTGATATTTCGTGGAAGGTACACAGTAAAATAGGAAGTTTAGGTTGCTGCTATGCCAAAAATAAATTAGTGTTAACTGATTTAACGTCCGAACACTGTGGTTTGCTATCCAGTTTCCCTATGCCATTGTTTAAAAAGGCGCGTAAACTTGAATGCAGGCCTTATACAGCTAGTCGTTGCACCAAGTTTAAAAATAATATAGCTCGCAGAATTGCACCATCTATAGTAGAACACGATAATCCTAATGCAATTTATGAAGCCCTCTTTGATGTAGTGCAAAAAGAGTACAAATCTACTTTCAAGACCAAAACCATTGACATTAATGGCACCTCCGTTGGCTTTAACCAATGGGCTACTTCAGGTATTCACAAAAGTAGAGCGAGGCTTTACGAGTTATATGGTTTAAAAAAATACAGGTTTGATACTCCTTTCCTAGAGTATGTAAAAAAATATTCCAAATTATTTAAACAGATTAGTGCTTTTGCTAAATCCAAATTTTTAAGCGATCAAATTAAAAATTCAAATAATAAAATAAAAACTACTTGGAAAATCATTAACAATGAGACGGGTAAATCGGTTAAACAAGAAAAACAACTTGAAATTTTGGTCGACAACAAATTAGTTAATACGCCAGCTGACGTAGCACAGGCAATTAATGAGTTTTTTGCCAACATACCTGTAACTACGACTCGCTCCTTAAATTCGTCCCCGTCTAAAGCTGATAATCTTTTGCATAGTAGTGTGCCAAAAAGTAGTTGCCTATTCAATTTTGAACATGTAACGCCTCGTGATGTAGTTAATGTTTTTAACACACTTAAGTCTAAAAACACTGGTGATTTCTGGGGCATTTCCATCAAACTATTAAGTAATATAATAGACATCGTAGCCCCCTATTTAGCTGTTACTTTTAATAAATGTGTTGATGTCGGAACTTTTCCTGACCTCATGAAGAGTAGCAAAGTCATACCATTATTTAAATCAGGTAATAAAAATGACGTTTCTAATCTTAGGCCTATTTTTATCTTACCTGCATTTAGCAAAATATTTGAAAAGTTAATCCTCAAGCAGTTGCTAAGACATTTTAATTTAAATAGCCTCCTTCATAATGAGCAATATGGCTTTACAAAAGGTCGTTCAACTACAGATGCGGGTGTTGCTCTCTTGAAAAACATTTTTAACGCATGGGAGAACTCGCAAAATGCTATCGGAGTATTCTGTGATCTCTCCAAAGCTTTTGATTGCGTGCACCATGACACGCTTTTGCGTAAACTACGTCATTACGGTGTCCATAACGAAGCTATAAACGTAATAAATTCTTATTTACATAATAGGTTCCAATGTGTAGATATTAATGGTGTAAAATCTGCCGGGCTACCGGTTCAGTTAGGTGTGCCTCAAGGCTTTCTCGGCCCATTCTTGTTCTTAGTGTATATCAATGACTTACCATTCTTTTTAAAGGGTATTTGTGACGTTGTACTGTTTGCAGATGATACATCTTTTATTTTTAAAGTAGACAGGAACAGACCAGATTTTGACGACGTGAACAGTGCACTCTCAATGGTTACCGATTGGTTTACGGCAAATAACCTAGTTCTCAATGCCAAGAAAACCAAATGTGTAAAGTTCGCCTTACCGAATGTTAGAAATCTAGGTCCCAATATCGTCTTAGATAAAGAGGTGCTTAAAACTGTAGACTCGGCAGTTTTTCTGGGCATAACAGTGGATGGCAAACTTCAGTGGGGCCCTCATATTTCAAGCCTAGCGGGAAGGCTCAGTTCAGCTGCCTACGCCGTCAGAAAAGTAAGACAATATACTGACGTTGATACAGCTCGGTTAGTCTATTTTAGTTATTTCCACAGCGTTATGTCTTACGGTATTCTACTGTGGGGTACAGCAGCTGATATACAAAATATTTTTGTCCTTCAGAAACGAGCTGTTCGAGTAATTTACCAGTTAGGTGCCAGAGTTTCCCTAAGGGACTTTTTTAAAGATATTGGTATTCTTACGGTGTCATCACAATTCATTTTCGCCAACATCTTATCAATTAGGCAAAATATACACTTATACGCTAAAAACAGTGATATTCACACTGTTAACACTAGAAGTAAGGACAAACTACGTGTTCCCTTTCACCGGCTTCATAAGGTGCATAACTCATTTGTTGGGCTTGGTATAACATTTTACAACAAGCTACCACCTTCTTTACTAGAATTACCTTTTAATGCGTTTAAGAATGCAGCAGTGTTGTGCTCTTAGGTAGTACATAAAATGCATGCATATATTTCAAATCTCTGCTGTGACTGCCTCGTTAGTCTAGTGGTAGCAAGCGCTACTGCTGAGCATGAGGTCCGGGGTTTGATTCCCGGGTCGGAATTTCTCAGTAGCAGCCCGGAGTCTGGATTTGTGCCTGGTTGATGGCAATAGGCTCCGGTTAAAAAACATGCCGCTGCGGTAACGTTACTCCAGCGGAATCTGTTTTCATGAATATCTTTGAATCGGCTGGACGCACAAATTCTAAATTTCGGGCACATTTACACGAGATGGGGTACTAATTATCTGTCAAGCCGAAATCCTGAAAAGCAACAACATTCCGCTGGCGTAACACACACTATTAAAACAACGACAACCTACTTAATTTTCTATTTACTTGTTCAATATGAACGTTTTATATTTTTTCCTTTATTTTACTATACACACTTATAAATTAACTGGCTCTTCGCCCGCGACTTCGTCCGCGTGACTCACAGAGACTGAATTTTTTCGGGATAAAATGTAGCCTATGATACTTGGTGATAATATATATAGCTTTCCATAAATGAAAGATTTTTTTAAATCGGTTCAGTCATTTTCGAGTTTATCCATTCCAAACAAACATACAAAAAAGCAAACTTTCCTCTTTATAATATTAGTTTAGATAACGGTTACGAATAATATTTTAATCAACATACAACCTGACCCCGAGCTAAAAATTGCAAAAAGGCCAGCGTGTCGGACTTGCGCACCGAGGGTTCCGTACCATCTATACCTACTAATATTATAAATGAGAAAGTGTGTGTGTCGGTTCGTCCGCCTTTCACGGCAAAACGGAGCGACGAATTGACGTGATTTTTAACCGACTTCAAAAAAAGGAGGAGGTTATCAATTCGACTGTATTTTTTTTTAATGTTTTTTTACCTCAGAACTTTTGACTGGGTGAACCGATTTTGATAATTCTTTTTTTATTTAAAATCTGGTGTTTCCCTTGTAGTTAAATTTTAATTTGGTTCCATTCGGACGATGGGATCCATGTGAAAACCATATAAGTCTTAAATTTTCATTAAGTATTTGCTCGAAAAATGAATGAATAACGCGATTAAATTAGTGCGGGGTATCTACCATAACTAAAAAGTTAAAAATAAAAACTTATTACAAGAAAATAACAACCAAACTAAAAAGGCAAAAAAACCTTAAATACAGATCCTAAGACACCGACTTCCTTTATTAAAGTTATTTTTGAGTTTTTTTTAAGGAAGTCGGTTGTTATTTTTTTGTAAAAAGTTTTTTTTAGGTGGAGATAGTTGAAGGGATGGAGAGTGACATAGGCTACTTTTTTTTCTTTTTTAGGTGGCTGGGGTGAACTTAGAAAAGCCTGCTTTTCCCAAGGACAATTGTATGTAGCGTGTTCGCGTGTGTCCAATGCCCAGAATCTTTACATTCTATCCCCAAATGGACACAATATCGTCTACAGTAACGTATTAAAATAACATTCTGTTCCGAGTTCTCTTCTGTGTTCTAAATCAGGATATCGTGGGAACAGTGTTACCCCAAATTTAACGCGAGCGAAGCCGCGGGCAAAAGCTTGTCTTATATAAATATTATTATGCTATTGCAAATAGTATTGCAGTTTTAGGTCAGCGCCATCTCTTGACCGATAGTGGAACTAATGTCAGTTTTGTTGATGATTTCTGAAGAAGTGTGCAATTTAGAGACATCGTATTATTATTCCTGTCTTCTTTACTTAGATCTCTATCACATAGAATAATTTTAGAAATGCTCTATGCAAACTTTGGATACAATGTGAAAAAAAATACCACCCCCGGCCGTATTTTTGTTTCAATTTTCATCAAAAGTCGAAAACTATGCAGCCTAAAATAGAAAAATGTTTGAGAATGTGCAAATAGCGCTCTTTCATATAATACACCATATGCCCTCTAGTAGCCCCACTTTTTTCTAAGACGCCCGTTAAACCCCTGTTGCAAAAACGAAATATGAATATTTTCATTTGTTTCATAACAGCATAATAGTTGGGCAAACGTCTAAAACTATTCCAAATTTCAAGTTGATAGCATTACTCATTCTTGAGATATCCAGCTGTGACAGATAGACTGAGTCTCATAAGGTATTTAAAGGGTTCCATTTTACCATTTTGGTACGGAACCCTAAAACCGTAAATAAAACTGAATTTCACTGTCTTTGAGCGTAGGCGGCTTTTTTGATTGCTGAATGGACCTAGTCACTTTGGCTTTTATTGTCTATGGTTAGAAATAACAGCATTTTTTTTTTGGTTGGGAAGTCATCAAATGATTTCTCCCGCTCTGGGCGGAGCGGGAGGGCGTGTCAGACTTTAACTGACTAAAACCCACCCATGTTCCTTCAGTTGCCCATGTGCCAGGGTCACGGTGTCTCTTTCGAGCAATCTCGCGACCCTGGCAGGTGCCAAGACCCCTTCGTCCTTCGAAAACACGGTAAGTTGGTAGTCCCGACTGACATTTATGGAACTTTGAGAGTCGTTACGGATCGTCAGAAGCACGAAAAACTTACAACTTACACAACCAGTCTTACTAAGGGGTATCGTATTAGCCAGTAACTGAGTTTTGGAGGTGTAGGCAGTGGGTCCATGTAAAATACTGGTATTCAGCTGCATCAAGTTCACAGAAAACTATTAATCTTAGCGAAGTAGTACATTCCTATCTAGTTCTAGACTCGAAGCCGACCCCAACATGATAAAAGGCTAGGCAGATGATGGTTAGAATGAATAGAGATGAGGCGCATAACAGATACAGGGATTAGGTATTTAACGAGACTTTTAGGTATTTATTGAATTTAAACCATATTTCAATGGTATAAAAGTAACGTGACACGCACTGTGTTGTGCTAGAATATATACTGTCCTTTTTAGGGATCCGCACCTCAAAAGGAAAAAGCGGAACCCTTATAGGATCACTTTGTTGTCCGTCCGTCCGTCCGTCTGTCAAGACCCTTTTTCTCAGGAACGCGTGGAGGTATCAAGCTGAAATTTATATCAAATACTCAAATCTACTGTCCCTTGGAGCTGTGAAAATCAAACTTCTAAGCTAACCCAATCAAAAGATATAGCCGTTTATACCGCAAATTTCCACAAATTTTCGAAACTCGCAAGGGAATCTAAACCTAAAGGGTACTTCCAGTCGATCTAGAATTTTGAAATTTGGTACGAAGCAACGTCTTATAGCACAGATAAAGGAAAAATTGCGAAAACCGTAAATTTTTAGTTACATCATATAATAAACAGAACGAAACACAGACAGAAATAAAACCAAGCCAAGAAACAGAACAGAACTACGACTCGATTGTCGTGATGGGTGAACTTTTACTTATATACCTACAGGTTTGTACGGAACCCTCGGTGCGCGAGTCCGACTCGCACTTGGCCAGTTTTTTTAACTACACTATTCCGCAGTCCTTCCATCCTTGTCTGTTGGACTAGTCTCGAGACTCGAGGCTAGTCCGGAATTGGCGGATTTTATAGAATAAGTACTTGACAATACTCGATGCTAAATGAAGACTTTATGATGTGATGATGCAGTCTAGTATCAAGTACGGACTCATGCGAATGCGATCTCGCTTGACGTTTTAATACCTACTCGAAGTCGCAAACACGTACTATCAGACTTATTTAGTGATCGGTTTTCGTAACGAAATCATTAAGAACTTAGATCCATTTTTTATTGTGACATTAATTAATGTGTTTATTGTTTTAAAACATGGCTCCAGAAAAAGAAGTGTCGCTTGTGATCATTTTACGGACAAAGGCCAACATAGATAAATTTTACGTTTATAGTCCTAAGCCTGCGTAAATTATGAAGGTTAGATTACAATTTATTACTGCTTACGTGCGTATCTACACGTATCGGTGGTACGCAAAGACTAAGCATCTATAAAGTATGCGTATTTCATGGACTAGGAGGACGGAGGGTGGAACAGGTATTTGGATCTAGTATTTGTACGGACTTGGACTAGGTGCACCTCGTACATACAAAGTTTACCTAGTACAACCCATCTCAAGAATTAATGCAGTAAAAATGATGAGATTGACGTTAATGTTCAAAAAGACTGATTTTATCAATTGGTCGATCTTTAGTCTATTTAATAAATAATATGTTATAGTTTACCAACAAGCCCTTTTACCACAAAACATGCAGAATTAAAATAGCTCATCATTTCTTATGCACACAGTAGTGACTTTAGTCACCCAGCGACTCGCTGGTTATTTCAAAAACTTACGATTATTACGTCCACATAGGTGGTCGTCAAAATCTGTGTGGATTTTGAAATCGCTGCGTGTGTATCTAGCATTAAAGCATTAAGTTTTTGTTTTTGGACGTAAATGTCAGAACAGTTTTATTCATAGACAATATTCTACAACCTTTCTTTCCGGTTTCAAGATGGTGAGTGAATAAGCTGTCGCTCTGATATTTTATAATTTCATTGATAAAATCTTGATTATTGTGTCTCTACCAACGATTATCTTAAAAAAATCACGTTTAAATATGAAGTGACAAAACATCGGTTCATTTTCGTGTTTAGAATAAATTAGTGTTGAGAAGTTGGGATGGGGGAACCTCGTGGCGAAGCTTGTTGTCAACAATGTTTTTGTAATTTCAGCCGCCCAAAAAGGACACTAAAGCTTCGGCTAAGCAGCCCCAGAAAACACAGAAGAAGAAGGAAGGATCTGGTGGCGGTAAAGCTAAGAAGAAGGTAAATAATTTCAACCTCAAAAAGATAGGTTATGTGTGCGTGTGACAGACTGAATGCCCAGGTACTCCCGAAAAGTGAAAAATAAGTGGAATAATCTCATACTACAACGCATGATCTGTGAATATAATCTTTGCGGATACCTTAGTTATCAAGGAGAACTTTGTGTTAACAGAATCCAGAACTTACTTTAATTATTGTAGTTATGCAAATCACGAGTGGAAGCATGAAATAGTTGCATTGCAGGTGTATCGCCAGGTGATTATACATCTAAACTTGAACTCTGTGAGAGTAAATTAACTGATATATTGAGGCTGATGGCTACCCCTACCCAGAACCAGGCTCATGAGGATGCAACTCCATAAGGTTGTACTAACATATTATTTCACATTGCAGAAGTGGTCCAAAGGAAAGGTCCGTGACAAGTTGAACAACCAGGTCTTGTTTGACAAACCCACATATGAGAAACTGTACAAGGAAGTGCCGCAGTACAAGCTGATCACACCTGCCGTTGTCTCTGAAAGGTTGAAGGTCCGAGGCTCGCTCGCAAGGAGGGCACTCATCGAGCTTAGAGAAAAAGGTATGTTTTGTCTTTGCCTTACAATTTGGGAATTTGAGTTTGTCTAATTATTTATTGACCAAGTAATATTCTTTTTTAAGCAATCAGAACTATTACACATTTTAAAAGCACAAGCCAGGTGCACAAACTTGTATCATCAATTAAAGTTATTAACTTTTGTTTTCAACTCAACATTCAATGCTTTGGTTAGATTATTTTTGTCCTCAATTCAATTGTTAAGTTTATCTGAAATTAAAAAGTGCCAGTTGGGACACTGAATCAGAATCTAAGTATTGTTATAATTATTGCAATTAAATCCGGAAATTAATGTAAGTTGACACTAAATGTGAAAAAATGAGTATTTCTATATTTTTATAAACCGTCTGCTTAGCAGTTGTAAAATATATCAAAATCAATTAGGATCATTGAAAATGTAGATAATCTTAAAGAAATAATTATAGTGTGATGAACCTTTTTACTGGATAAACCATGACAGTTACAAACTGATATATTGAGTCTGAACTTCTATTGCAAATCACAAATTCCTTAGGTGTTAGCAACATGTACTTGATACGTTTTCATTTGTTTCAGGTTTAATCAAACAGGTAGTCCAGCATCATGGACAGGTGATCTACACGAGGGCCACCAAGGGTGATGACCCCGTCGCATAAGATTATGTATAAGTAAAAAACAATAAAAAAAATAACAAAACAATTTTGTTTCATATCTATATAATCCTCTTATAAATTTACACAATCAACACACAATAAATTCAACTGGCATAGAGATATCAATCAAATAAACATATTTTATTTAAAAAAAAATAGATCTTGTGTAGTTAGCATGTCTGTGCAATAACTTTGTGTTTCTCATCAAGGTCAATGGCGGCGAACCTAGCGGTAGGATACTGATCGCGCAGGCGATCCTTAAAACTAGACGCATGCTCCTCATTTGCTGTCTCGACCACCACATTGACCTGAAATCAGCACAAATTATCATCATGCAAGCTGATTATAAAATTTCAAGTTAATAAATGCTGTTTCAGTAGACAGATTTACACAGTTGAAAATAAGCCTCAAAATTTCCTTCTTTATGATTGATTATTTGGCAATAGCTCGTAATCACCAAGCTTTGTGACCGAGATGTAGTCAAGGATGATCTGTTATACAACACAAGGGCTTAAAAAGTATCTAATACTGGGTTTTCATATCATTCGATTTTAGTCGATCAAAGGCTACGTGAAAACCAATTAGAACTGTCTGAATGTAGAGGTATTTTTAGTTGAACAACAAGTTGTTTAACTAAAATCGAACCGTGTAAACGCGGTATAAAGGATAACGTCTTGAAAATGGCTATCAACACTCATTGTGTGTACTAGTAGGTCACCGTTTATTGTGAACATCAGTCTACCTGCCAAATGTAGTTATAGTGGCGATATTTTCTACTGAAAAGAAAGCCGTAGCTGAATTATTATTTGACACAGCCTGTCTTTTTAATTCATTGCCCCAGAAGGGTATTGTTTTTAGAACTTATAAAAGGGTAGCCTATTTGCCGGACACCACAGCCCAATGCAAATATCAAATTGTAACATACAAACATTTGAACAGAATTTTCCAAAAGTACATTATTAACATAAATACCCAAGTGGTTCCGACATCGCTGTGCACCCACATCTGCTCAGTGACCAAGCTCTTGAGCACGGCGCTCTCATCGGATATGATCTTGGCGAGTTGTTCGAGCCCGCTATGGTGGTCAGGGACGGGCACAGCGAATCTCATCAGCCGCCCACTAGAGCCGAGGCCTCGCTGAATGTTGCGCGCGAGTCTCCCGGAGTCGATATTACCACCGCTCACAATGCATACAGCCCTGTACAAAAGATTTTTTATCATAAGTTCCAATGGTCAACCTGTCTGCTGGATGCCAGCCACAAAATGTGGGGCTCATATCTATACTAATATACTAATCTATACAAATAAATAAAATTGGAGTGTCTGTTTTTAATATTAAGATAACCACTTTTTACTAAGTGTATATGGATGTATACACGGTACATACCAAAACAACATTTTTTACAATTTTAGTCTGTCTGTTTGTTCCGGCTAATCTCTGAAATGGCTGGACCGATTTTGACAGGACTTTCGCTGGCAGATAGCTGATGTAACAAGGAGTAACTTAGGCTACTTTTATTTTAGAAAGATTCTTTTATTTTAGAAAAAAATAACTGTCTTCGAAAACTACGGTGACATACATCATAAACTACGCTGAAATACGTCTCAAAATTCGAAAAACCCTGGCTGAATCCTACGAAATAGATCAAAATAATGTACCTACTACAGTATTGTACACCTTAAAAAGGACTACAAAAATGTCGCAATGGTATATGTCTATCTCTTAGGGATAACCCACAATAACCATTTTTTATCTTTTACTTTTTACGAGAAATAAGGGCTTATTTATGAAGCGATTTTAAGCAATACAGCATTAATCCTTATCCAATTAAGTACGTTTAATACATTGTGCATTTAATATACAGGGTGTCCAGTAAATAGCACGACATACTGCAGGGGGTGATAGCTTGGGTCACTACCTATCAATACAACACAATATATTAGGTTGGGGAAAAAGTCTTTTCGCATTATAGTATGTATGAACTTGTAACAAAATCTCTTTGGCTATACTATTTGTATCTGGCTGGTTTTGGTATCATTGAAAGTTTAAATTTTAAAGAACATAATTCCAAATTCAAATTAGGAAAATGTGTGATTTTCATTTGTTTTTCGTACCGTCAAGATGAGTGAATCTAATGAAGAAATTCGATACATTTTAAAATTTTACTACAAAAAAGGTAAAAATGCAACGCAAGCCGCGAAAAAAATTTGCGATGTTTATGGACCTAGTGTAGTGTCTGTGAGAGTAGCACAAATTTGGTTTAAGCGTTTTCAATCCGGAAATTTTGATGTCAAAGATGCACGTCGCTCTGGTCGCCCTATTACGGATAAAATGGATGCCATTTTTGAAAAAGTAGAGCAAGATCGGCATACCAGTAGTTACGACGTAGTTGAAGAACTGGAAATTGACCACAAAACAGTTTTGGCGCATTTGAAAAAAACTGGCTACACAAAAAAGCTCGACATTTGGGTACCTCACGAGCTCACTGAAAGAAACCTAATGAACCGTGTACTCATTTGTGATTCTTTATTACGACGTAATGAAACCGAACCATTTTTGAAGAAGCTGATAACTGGTGATGAAAAGTGGATCACGTATGACAAGAACGTGCGAAAAAGGTCGTGGTCAAAGGCCGGTCAGGCTTCACAGACTGTGGCGAAACCCGGGTTAACTCGCAACAAGGTGATGCTGTGTGTGTGGTGGGATTGGAAGGGCATTATTCATTATGAGCTGTTACCACCAAGCAGGACCATCGATTCTGAACTCTACTGCGAACAACTGATGAGATTAAAGCAAGAAGTTGAGAGAAAGCGGCCGGAATTAATCAACAGAAGGGGTGTGGTGTTTCATCATGATAACGCTAGACCTCACACATCTTTAGCCACCCAACAAAAATTAAGAGAGTTTGGCTGGGAGGTGTTAATGCATCCGCCGTATAGTCCTGACCTTGCACCTTCAGATTTCCACCTGTTTCGGTCTCTTCAGAATTCTTTAGGCAGTGTCAGGTTAATATCACGAGAGGACTGCCAAAACCACTTGTCGCGGTATTTTGACCAGAAGTCCCAAAATTTCTATAGCAATGGGATCATGTCCCTACCTACAAGATGGCAAAAAGTTATCGAACAAAATGGTACCTACATACTTTAGTGAAATGTAAATAAACTTTATTAAAAAATGTTTTGAATTTTCTTAAAAAATGCGAAGAAACTTTTTCCCCAACCTATTATGTTCAGCAAAATTTTACGGATTTACAGTTTTACAAAATTTTCCGAAATACCGTAAAAATCTCTACCTTGAAACAGATTTTTAAGCATCTCGTAATGAAAAAATCCTTTTCTAGTACTTTTTTTTACATCAAATTATTCGTGAATAGTTACTTTACTCATTGATAAGTCTTTTTTCTATCAAAGACAAGAATGTTTTCAAGAAATACTATTTTTTGTTTAAATTTGCACAGAACTATTTTCTTATCACTTAAGTTTAACCTAGAGTGGTGAAAAAAAAAAAATAAGTAAGATTTTGCTGAACATAATTATATTGTGTTGTATTGATAGGTAGTGACCCAAGCTATCACCCCCTGCAGTATGTCGTGCTATTTACTGGACACCCTGTAGATCAATATGGCCCTTTACAGCATGTAATTTAAATGAATATTTTAGAAGATATCAGAGATGATAATAAAAATAGCCGCAGAGCGGCTAGCGGACCGTTCCGCGTCCGGCCGTCCCGGTTGGTAGCGATCGGGTAGTGAAGGATCAGTAGGATTGTAATTCTATTACTTTGGCTTCATAGTAATTGCGAATATCATGTGTGTTCATTATACTCAAAATAAACCTAATAGTATTATTCCAAGTAAGAGACCACGAAATGGCTTAGATGTTTAGATTTTTGGATGTTTGTTTCTCAATGATGCAAAGACGGCCAAACGGATTTAGATCGAATTTGGCACAAAGATATATCATGGATACGTAACAGATAAGATACCTACTTTGTCTCGGTAGTAGGTTCCCGGGTGATATTTTCCGACAGCTATACGCGCCAAGCCACAGGCAAAAGTACTATTCCTATAATTATGTTCGGTGTCTGGTAAATGATTGAGTGTAAAATAGGAGCGTTAAGAAAAACCAGGAAGACTTATATTCAACTAAACCAAGCCCTATTAAGCCAAGCTCTTATTTTAAAAACACCAAAACACATGATGTTCTCATAAACTATGAATCCTAAGTAACATGAGTTATATATAATCTTACTACTACTAATATTATATATGTGAAAATATGTATGATTGGGTGTTTGTTTCTCAATCACGCAAAAAGGGCTGAATGGATCTGGATCGAAAATAGCACACAGACTATATACTACCTATATAACCTGGATTAACACATTCTTATCGCGGTAGTACGTCCTCTTGCGTTAATTTCCGACATCCACGCGGGCGAAGCCGCGGGCAAAAGCTAGTAATCTAATAATTTTATAAAGCTGAAGAGTTTGTTTGAAAGCGGTAATCTCAGGAACTACTGAACCGAATTGAAAAAAATCTTTCTGTGTTGTGTAGTCTATTTATTGAGAAAGGCTATATAACATCACGATACGATCAAAGGAGCCGAGCAGCAACGAAAACTGGCAGGCGATTCGATGCAACGGGAAGGGTCAGGGGAGTAAAAATTTGACGCGGACAAGTCGCGGGCAGAAGCTAGTATTTCATATTATTTGATGGACTGCCTCGTTAGTCTTGTGGTCACTAGCGCTACTGCTGAGCGCGAGGTCCTGGGTTTGAATCCCATATCGGCCAGAAAGTTATTGGGTTTTTTAATATAGACTTTCTCAGTAACAGTTCGGAGTCTGGATTTGTACCGGGTTGATGGCAACGGGCTCGCCCCATGTTACATTGGGCTTAAACATGGCGAAATGTGGGTGTACATAGGTAGGTTCTTACACCTCTGCCCAACGCTTCGGGGAAACAAGGCGGGAGATTATGTTAGGTAGAAAAGTAAAGTAAATAACAATAATGAATTTGCATACCGTTTCCCCCGGAGCTCAGGCACCAGTCCTTGCATGACGGCGGCGATAGCGCACACACCGGCTCCGTCCGCCACAAGCCGCTCGCGCTCCAGCATCGATATCAACGCCCGAGCTATGTACAGCTCGTCTACTACCAACTGCAATGTCGAAAATAGCTCTAAAATATTGGTAGATGGGTACTAAACATACCTGCAGTGTAGTTACCTATGTTAATTCTTAAAATAGATGCGCTAAAGTACCTAACCCGCGAAATATAAATTTTCTTATATTACGGTCGCAAATCATATTTTGTTCAACACATAGGTACAGCTTGACATTTACCTGCAAATTGCAAAAAAGTAAGAAAATAAGAATTTCGCGAACTAACCAGGCGCTTTTGCTTTAAACTAGCTGTGCCAGCGGCTTCGCCCGCGTGGTATTCGGAAATTATCACACAGGGAGGTAGTACTCGGACAAAAAGTAGCCCATGTACTCCTTATAACAGTGAAAGTCCCGTAAAACGAAGATATTTAGACTGTAGATAGATAGATGTATAGACTGATGAAACTAAAAAGCTAGTAAACTGGGGCAAGAAATCACAATGTTAAACTTTAAGCTATGATAAGTAGTAACTCACCATCCTGTCAAGCCTGCCTTTGATGGTTGAGAATGCGTTGATACCGACAATCGAAGCGCTGATGCCGTCTGCCAGGTTAGGTACCACGTTCACTGAGACTGGTCGCCCCGCTTGAAGTGCCTTCATCATCTTTGGTACCTTTGAACACTCAGCTCCCTGGAATTGTGGTAAAGGTTTCGAAAAGCAGCATTCAGCTTCAAAACGAGACGCCCACTGCTAGGCATATACTCCTCTAATGATCGTTACAGCGATCAGTCCGTGCTTCTCTTATTCTCGGCGAATTTCCTAAGACCATCACCAGATCGTCCTATCTTACCATCGAACCTTTTCATCATTTCATCATCTTAAGTAAGTGTAGTACTACTACTAAGAAACTAACATAAACGAGGCAGGAACACTTGAGTTTCTTGCAAGCGACGAGCACGCTGGCCAACAGCCCGCCGGTCCCCACCGGCACGATCACAGCGTCTGCTTCGGGCAGCTGCGTGATGATCTCGACGCCCACCGTGCCCAGACCCGCCATTAACAACGGATCGTCTGTGCTGAACGGGCATTAGTGAGTAATTATTTACTGGAGGTGAAGTACCTAATAATTTGATTTTAAAAAACCCTGTCATGAAATATGTAAAATGAAATATCTGAAAAATACCTAAGAAACTAATACTTGGTCTCTACGGTCGATTAAAACAAAAAAAGGTTTAATTATTATTTTCCAATTATTTCTAAAATGATGCTGTGGATCTGCTCGCCGTTATTAGCACAAAGAGTTTTAGAAAAGAACGTGCTCTTTGACACTTGTGCACCAGCGCCAGTCCATTTATAAAGCTTTAAGAGTGATATTATATTATCATAATATAACGCCCGGGACATAGGCCTCTCCCATGCTGCGCCACAACACCCTGTCCTCCGCCTTCCGCATCCGGTCTGTCCCAGCCACCTTTTTGATGTTATCGGTCTATCTAGCTGGGGGGCGCCCCCCACTACGCTTGCCTGAGTTGATTGATTTGGTTGCCCGGGTACTGAAAGTCGTTTACTCTAGTAATATCTGGTTGCTGTCCTGCTGCACTTTCTGCGCGTACTTGATGGCGTCGTCGAGCGAGTCTCCGCATAGCACCACGTCGGCGCCGAGCTCGGAGCAGCGTTGCGCATGCGCGGGCGGCGTGTGCTCCGGCATCACCACCGTTACCTGTGCATGGCACAGTGGTTGGAATAAACCAAACCCTTTATTTATAAAAGTTACTTAAAGTTAATTAACGGCTATTAACGTCTACTTAGCCATACGTATTTTGGGCACGCCACAATTGAGGCGGTAAGTCCCCTTTTTAAGGAGTGGATAGAGAGGCGCCACGGCGTCCTCACCTTCCACCTGACGCAGGTTCTCACCGGGCATTAGTGCTTCGGGGGGTTCCTGTTCAGGCTAAAGCGGGAGGAAACGGGTGTTTCCATTGCGAGGATCGTCTGGAGGACACGGTGTAGCATATGGTGGAGGTGTGCCCTGCCTGGGTGGAGCACCGCCGTGTCCTCGTGGAGGCAATCGGCGGCGGCGACCTCTCGCATCCGGCCCTGGTGCGAGCCATGGTACGGAGCGAGAGGGCATGGAAAGCCGTCACCTCCTTCTGCGAAGCAGTAATGCTCGCGAAGGAGGAGGCGGGGTGCGTGAGGCAGTGGCAGTCTCTGTGCCCTCACGTCAGGACGAGACGCCCCGGGCGTCGGGAGTCGATCACAAACACCCGGCCACCGTAGGCGCGGGCTTGCGGGCGGCGAGCTACCCATTGCTCACCGCCCGCAAGCCCGCGCCGACGGTAAGGACCAGGCCCGTGTCCACGCGCGCCTCAAAGAGATGTCAGCAGTACTGAAAGGGTCTGCTAGGACCGATGCGTGCCAGGGTCGCGACATTGTTCAAACGAGATATAGTGGCCCTGGCATATGGGTAACTGAAGGAACACGGGTGGGTTTTAGTCAGTAAAAGTCTGACACGCCCTCCCGCTCTGCCCAGAGCGGGAGAAGTCATTTGATGAATTCCCATCGAAAAAAAAAGCCATAGGTATTTTGACGTTTAATCATCTCTTTATTTTTTGCGGATTAATGTTTAGCAACGGATTGTCAAGCCCTCCATTAGCTCTGATGCGATGTGCGTTCTGTCAAGAGTAAGTATATGACAATTATGAAGAAGAAAGGCATTCGATTTTTGTAGGGAAAGGGGGAACCTAAGTAAGAATAATAATAATATCTTAGGACAACCAACACACCATTATCTGATCCCAAACCAGGCGGAGCCTGTACTATGGCAACCAGACAAATAATAATAATAAATGTGTGAAGCTATCATTGTCCCCACTTAATTTCAAGAATGACCAAGTTTGTAATTTCGAAAGGTACCCGATTTACTATAGCCTCTGTTTTTTCGTACAAGCACACCAGAAAGTAAAATAAATAAATATATTTAGTTCGTTAATGGAACTTAATAATATGAACGTCCCAGTGTCCAAATTATTGACTCAATGATTTGAAATTTTGTGCAGTTCTAATATTTGTATACCAGTTAATGGTGACACATGTAGACCTTTTCGTAAGGTATGTAAATCCTATGTAACGAGATTCTGACAAATAAATCACTTTGGCCCCATACACGTACCGGCATGCCGAGAGTACCGCCGTGGTACGCCGTGCCCAGCGCCATGTTGATTCGGGACGGCACTATCACGCCGCGCTCGACGCCCTGCACGCCGTACGACAGCAACGCATTGCGGACGCCACGCTCTGCGCAACTTCGGTTCAATGACAAATGAATTATTAACAGACATAATTATGCTATTACAGTAACAATGCAACGGACTGGTTATACAGGATAAGTTTTAATCCAGTGCGTAAATTGTAACCATGAATTCAGCATATCATTCTAGACCCCCTTGCGCAGAAATTTTTCGTCGGTTTTACAAAAAAAAATCTGCTGTTTCATAGAAAAATGCAATACCTCCCGTAGGTATTGCATTTTTCTATGAAACAGCAGATTTTTAGTTATCAGTTAAAATGTATGGAACAGCTGATTTTTTTTTGTATAACCGACGAAAATTTGAGCGTCGATTATCCGAACGTCGATCAACCGAACGACCGCTTACCCAAACTACTACGCCCGCCCCACTCGCGCGTACTGTCCTCCTCCCGCGCTACAATACCCGCGAAATTGTCTCGAATTGTTAGTTGTATGTACCTACTCACATGTCACGTCCAAGTAGCCGTTAGTTAATAAACTAAATTTTACCGCGTGAAAGAAACTATTTGTCATTAAAATATGAAAGTCTAAGGGGAAGAATCGGCTAAGTCACATTTTTTCAATTTGATTTTTAATGGTCTATAGTCACAAAAATCCACATTTTACCATACGCGTAACTAAAACCCTTGTTTTCAAGAACTGGCTGGGTAACTTAAAAATTAGGCTGCATTTTGGATTTAATAGAGAATAACTAGCTCTGCCCATGAATAAGCAACTTCTTCCCTGCCAAAGTGAATATACAACAGGTAATTTTTATGGAGATGGCGATCCCAATATCGATAACATACCATATTTCCTTTTAAAATCAATTATGTGTGAAAAATATTTCTAAGTTAGCTATAAAATGATATCAAAACTTTAACAAATGTCAACAACTGACAAATTTGGTGAATGTGACTAAGCCAGTTCTTCTCATTAGCCTTTGATATGTCTAAACGTAAGGCTGAATCAATACAGTTCGATTGTCCGAAAAAACCGGTTTTCCGAACACTCCTGTCCTCCAATTAGTTCGGATAATCTACGCTACACTGTACTGTGTTATGCAATTGAACCCGCTGTAGCAATGAACCACTCAACTACGACCGACCTGCGTATCTTTTCAGGCTACGCCAGCTACGCCGTAGAAAGCCGTGAAACCATTCCGCTACGATGGTCACGTGATATTGCATTGTAGACTAGCTACGCTGTAGTAGATAAACAAACACCGCCACGACAAAACCGCGCGACTTCTCATAGGCTACGTTAGCTACGCTGTTGATGTACTAATGAAATCGGCCCACTACGTCCGCCACGTGCTACTTCTCGTGGGTGGGCGTGGCTAGCTACGCTGTAGCAAGGAAACCTATCCGCTACGCGGCGCACTTTCTCGACGGCTACGAAAGCTACTCCGTAACAGAAAACTACCCGTTCCTCGCTCCATTTTCCTAACTTTCCGTTTGAAATTATTTGTAGTTCTGACACTGCGCTGCATTTAATGCTGCGTCTAATTTTAAACGAACATCGTTTGTGTGGATAATATTTCCCCGAAATAAACCCATGCTTACCTGCCAGTATATTGTAAATTCTCACATTTTAAATATATATTGTAGTCCATATATTTACTGATTTTTGCCTCCTGGAAATATAAAAGCTTGTAAATTAAGCATATTAAACTTAAAAGTAACTTTATAGATTAATTTATGTGATTCATAGGGTTTTTAATTGGGTTCATAATCGCGTTTTAGTGAGTTCAAGTAGTTTACTAACACAAAGTGGTGTATGTATGATGCCTCCTTCGATCTTCTCCGCAGCTTGTTTGATTTCATTGAATGATAAAACGTGCGGTTGGTCATTCTTTTCGGGCAAATCATTCTGAAATCAAATTCTCATCAAAATACGTTTGCTCTTGGCTCATATTTTTGGTTTATGAACTGTACAATAATCACCATGTTTTTAATTGGCTTCGACATGTAACTGGAATTTAGAATTTATGTACTGAACTGTATGCTTGTATTATTTTCTCATGCTTTCATTACGTCACTATCTACGATGATTTATGTGATCCTGTTAAAATAATGTCACATGTCATTACTTGACGCTTTGATGTGACACAACTTCTGGCAGAAAATCACAGAAAATATAACTCTGGATACGATGTAGTTGTATACGAAGAAGGTTTGTTAAATATGTAGTGTACTCGTTAATATTTTTTATGAGAAAGAAGTCGCAGTCGTTCAGTACATTATTTTTGATTTTTTGAGAAAGCAGAACCATGGTGTAGGACTAAAATAAAAGCATCATATTAGGTAGAAACGAAATATTTTATTGTGTTTTGTATCAGAATGTAATAGTGAGAATACAGGCACGGGTACGAAATTGAACCAAAACAGATCAGACTATAACATAATAAAGTGGGAATGTGGATAGTCCTTCGCCAACTTCTTCTCCAAGTCCTTGGCGTGGTGCAAGTCACTTGTTTCAATCAGCAAGTTCACCTGCAAGTACAATACAACCAACATAAACATTAGTCAAGTCTTGCTTGATTAGTGTTGGAAGTAAGATAATTGATATCTACGGAAATTGACTACTAAACAATTTACATTTTCGGTATCATATCTAAACTGTCATTCTTTGACAGTTATATGAAATAGTATGGCAAATTGACTTAAGGTTGGACTTTTAATCTTATTCAGTAATTACAACGAAAAATAATGATACCGGACTAAAAACTAATATTGTTGGGGTAGTGAACGATTTCGCGTAAGGAATGGATGATATTTTTTTATTTTTATTAATTGAAACTTTAAAAATTTGTTTTTAGGATGTGGAATATAAGAATAAGTAATAATTTTTAATAACAGCTATTTCCTTTTTTATTTTCTTCCGATAGTAACAAAACCAAATATAAAAATCATGTCATTTTACTTTTTTTTTACTATAGTCATTTTATTTCCTCTGGCAGCCATAGACGATGTATATGTCGATATCGATATACGAGTAGTATATATTATGTTTTAAGAAAAGTTATTTTTGCATGTAAGTGCATTATTTCAAGTTCATTTAATTTCATTCATTCTTGCACCACCTCAATATATATTTTTTTGTCAAAACCTGGTAGCCCTCCAACTGTCAAATCAAATCAAATCAAAATATTTTTATTTCACATAAACCTACATGGGCACTTATGAAACGTCAGAAGCTAGGTGCACGGTTCCAAATAGTTGGTTCCTATGGAGAAGAGCCGGCAAGAAACTCCACGGTTACTCTTTTAAAAATAATTCGTTTTTACAATTGTTTCAAATTACAGTGTTAATGGGTATGGGAGGACGGTGTAGGCCTGTCAACAAGTACCAGGTACTGAATAAGATAGAAAATTGTCTACAGTCTACAAGGCCTACAACGTTCTCACATTCACAAAGTATAAAATAATCTACATAGATAATCTTTGATTTTATTATTTCATAAATAAGACATATTACACTATTTAAACCAAATGTCATTATCGCCATGACAACTAATATTAAAGAGTACAATGTACAATTGTAGGTATATAATTTCAAAAATGAGTAAATGTGAAAGAATGTAAAAACTGAAAAACTTGAATACAAAATGTACATCGTCATTCGGGAGCAGTTAATAGACACAGGTCATCCTGTAATGAGCTACCAGGGAAGCCACATGTGCAGAAGGAATTATTGCCAAACTTCCTTGTCTTCAACGTAGTCTTTTATCTTATAATATGCTTTTATGATAAGGACACGTTTGATGTGTGATTTGAACTTTCCATAGCTAAGTTCAGTAACAGACTTTGGCAACTTGTTATAGAAGCGGATACTGTTTATAAGAAATGATTTACTAGTTTTAGTTAATATTAATTTTGGTATCACAATTTCATTTTTACTACGCGTATTTATGTTATGGAAATCGCTTCTTATTTTGAAAAGGCCTAAATTTTTGCGAACATACAAAATACATTCAAAGATATAAAGAGAGGGAAGAGTCAGTATATCAATTTCTATAAATTTGTTTCTAAGAGACTCGCGAGGCCCCATTTTATAGATTGCGCGGATTGCCCTCTTTTGCAAAATGAAAACTGAATCTACGTCAGCTGCAGAACCCCACAGTAGAACGCCATACGACATAATACTGTGGAAATAAGCGAAGGATACTAATCGAGCTGTACCTATATCGGTCAACTGCCTAATTTTTCTTACTGCATATGCAGTTGAACTTAATCTACCTGAAATAGCTCTAATGTGGGGACCCCACTGCAGTTTAGAATCTAGAGTAATTCCTAAACATACAGTTTCCGAAATAGCATCTAGTTTCTTGCCATCAAGTTTTAAATTTAAATCTACTTGGGGAACATTTGGCAATGAGAACCTAATACATTTCGTTTTGTTCGCATTAAGTAAGAGATTATTAGCTGCAAACCATTTCGAAAGAATAGCTAGACTATCGTTAACATGTAAGAAATCCCTGTCTTTTCTATCTATTTTAAAAATAAGTGAAGTGTCATCAGCGAACAAAATTATATCCGAGAACTTAGCTATCATCAAGTCTATCTATCATGTCAAGTTACTATTCTATTTTTTTTAATGAAATGGCATGTAAAGCCGATGTCGTCTATTCTGCCAATGTCTAAAGTGAGTTGAGGACACAAGTGTGTATGGCAAGTTCAGTGTCAAGTTACTGAATAGGATTAAAAGTCCAACCGTAGAGTGTCAATTTGTTGACAAAATAATTTCCCGAACTGTACATTAAAGTGAGTCACGGCACATTTGAGTTGTAGCTTAAATATATAGGTACCTATGGTACGCCTGTAAGTTGTTGTACTGCTGAGGAAAGCAAACACGATGAATACAGTGAAACCAACAATACAACCCTTTAAACAAATTACTGGAATAAGTGAAAGTTCATACAGAAACAGTAAAAATATCTCGTCTCATCCAAGCGCGTTCGGGCACGAAGCTCTTGACGTCGGCGCCGATATCCGTGACCTTGGCCAGTAGCTTGGCCATGGCGCCAGGCACGTCAGGTAGCGTGACGCTGAACTTGACCAACCGTCCCTCGGCCGCCATGCCGCGGTCGATGACCCGTGACATGCGGCTGCTGTTGATGTTGCCGCCAGACAACACACAAACAATGCTGTAACAAACATCAAACAATCGAAAGTCGAATCAGGAGGTATCTACTCAATATACATAAGTACTGTTCTTCTTCACCCTCGCAGAAAAGGTTTTCACCACAAGTTGAGAGATCGACAATCGCGTTCCAAACTCTGTGCTATGTCAGCTGCCAGTAGCGTAGAGACTGATCCTTACATACACGTCGACAGGTTTTAGCTTAATAGTCATTCCATTATTTATTAGTTTCTAGATAGTAATCCCGTAAGTAAGCAGTGAAGATAGATCGCAAACGCATTTCAAGAATCAGTGAACGAAGAGTGTATCTTCTTCATAGAAGTTACCGACTGTAGTATCTACTGCAAAAAACGTAATAATTCTTTAATTAGCGTGTAGTGAAGAGTGTAGTACAGCTTTTTCACTACTATGCACTGTTCGGACTAAGTACTTGTGTTTCTTCCAATTTTTTCGCAATTTTACTAAGAAATTTTAAGAGAGCAGTGGTGGCCAAGTGGTACAACCCCGACTTACGTGTCGTAGGTGAAAAACAACAAAACATCGTGAGAAACCTGGGATGTCTTAGTACCAAAAATTCGAAGACATATATGTGACATCTTCCAACGCGCAGTCCCACTACTGGGTGACAGGCCTCCTGTGTCCCAGCAGTGGGAACGTAGGCTGATTATGATATCGGAAGTTTGACCAGTTGATATGGGTGTGTGTTTGACGGCACTTTGCTTACTTCTTGCCGCGTAGCTCTGGTACTTTTCCCGCCATGACCGCGGCGACAGGGCACGCCGCTGCTCCTTCCACTACCATCTTCTCTCGCTCCAGAATGTTGATCATCGCACGTGAAATCCACGATTCATCAACTGTTATCTAAAAATATTTGAGATGTTTGTTCGTTAGTGATGTATGATAAATGTCTGCTATAGAGGTAACAATAGCAATATCCGCACAAACTCTAGGTACTGTTGGATATAGTCGGGGTTGCCTATATCCAATACACTGCTGTTATCTCAATTTAATTCGTAGGTTTCTACTTTACGTAGCTATAACACAAAGATCTTGCCATTATACCAAGTAGTTAGTAGTTAGTTATCTTGCTTTCTTGCTTCTTTCTTGCTTCTTGTCTTGTCTTTCTTGTCTTATTATTTAAACACGTGCAATTGATTCGAAGTTTTGGATAAGATAGTGCGAATATTCAGACAAACCATTCTATCTAGGTATCCCCTGATAATGTTGAAAGCGTTCTGACTGGCAATGCCGCTGCAGAGACTGTCAGCGATGGTCGGTTTCTGCTGAATCATAACTGGCTTCTTTTCTTGGAGCGCTCTAGTCATTGTGGGAACTGCTGAACATTCCACGCCCTAACAGAAAAATGCGTAAATAACATGAATTTTTAAAATTATGATCACTGGTCACTATCTAGCTTAATATATTATGAAAAGCCACTTACTCGCGTTTGCATCAGGTTGCATTTAATTGAACTGGGTATTCTCTTTTATTAGAAGTCTAGCTATAATGCAAAGATATGTACATAGTATAAAGATAGTATCAATGTATCATACGTATATCAAGCAGTTGGGCTTAAGGCTCTTGACAGCTAGCAGGAGACCCGCCACGAGCCCGCCGCTGCCCACAGGACACAAGATGGCGTCCATGTTCTCCAGCTGTATCAGCAATTCCAGTCCCAAGGTGCCGTAACCCGCAATTAAGTCCAATCGGTCTGACCTACCCATTAATGAATGAAAATATAAGCTAAGGCTGAAAATGGTGGTAGGTACATCGACAACGCCGCCTCGGTCAGTTCGCAGCATAGATATACTAATATAATATATTTTCATGCTCTTAGAGACGGTCAGCGAAAGCGATTTCATATGCATCGAGAGCACATTATTATCTATCTATTGGTTTTAGCTACCTATACACGAACGACGTCGGCATAAGACTCCGGGCTAACCCAGGTACAGGTAGGTAAAATTCTTGTCTAATTCGGTTTGCAAGAATGTTATTACTCATTTCTAGATGTTATAAAGACAAAAAGGCTTACTTAATTTAAAAATATGAGAATATTGTTTACCCGTGCACGTAAGTGGAGCCGATTTCATCACAATAAGTGAGGGCATGCAGGCTGGCATCATTGCGGTCATTGCCGTGAACCTTCACGATTGCAAAGTTCTCCTTGTATCTATGTTTGTCCACGAGGGGACAATCCTTAGGTACAATCACGTTGATGGGCACTGATTGTCGAAATCCATAGTATGTCATAGCGTTGACGAAGTTTCTGCCCCCCGACACAGTGCAACCTTTACTCTTATCTGAAGGCGACATGTTGGTTATAACGTTACAAACTCCGCGCGCTTTAAAACTACAATTTAAGTAACAAAAAAAACTTTTATTAATAAGACTTGTAGCGTTGGTTATTTTTATTTAATTATTAATTAGTTTCTTACGTACCTTCCTGTATTTTGTAAATTTTCGCACTTCAATATAACATTGCAAAATGATTTTCCTACATGTTTGGCTTCCTAAAAATATGTTTTTCAATTATTATATGGCACGTTATTAGGTAGATGTAGAAGTGTTCAGCACATTTCAGTGGAATCTCGATGAAAGACTTGTCGTTAAATGATTAAACGGGCCAGCATTGATACGGGCATTTATATGCATGAAGCAAGAACTTTGTACCGCTTTTTACGAAAATTAAGTTGAAATACGCGGACGGGGCGTATGAAATGTGGAGAAGGAGTGCAGAAAGCTAATATTTTTTCGAACACGGGGCGACCACTAGTTTACATTAATCTACGAGCAGCGTTACCGAGAAGGCTAGCAATACAAGATAACCGGGGAAATACCTTGTTAATGGATGTCTTTGCGAAAGTTTTGCAAATCGCAATTACTATCGAGTAATAACGATATTAACTCACAATGATTGGTGTGAAGACAACGTCCTTCTTGATACGACTTTGTGCATCTTGTATGTCTTGTAGTTTTAATTTAATTTTGCTCGGCGTATCCGTTATTGGTTTTTTACTAATTTCCTGGGGATCAGTTAACATTAAACTATTTTATAGTACGAACAGATTTGTGGTTTTCGGAAAAAATACTTATAGACCAGCAGTTCTGTAATAACACTAAATATGCAATTCTAACAACTGACTGTCAATGAAAATCGTTATTTGTTGTAGATATTATTATGTGTATGTCCCCATATGCAGTAGAACCAGATTGTATTGTTGCATTGCCCGTCTTGGAGCCCAAGGTTCTCTAGGTGGATGCGACCTCCTGGTGATTTGGTCACTAATCGCTAGAAACTTTGATGGCCCACTCAAGGTCACATTCGTTTATGTTAAAACTTTGGAGGCGTTTATTAATTTATTAAATAATTAAAGGTATCACGTCGCATGCCTTGGAGGCTGAGAGAAGTGACTGATAGGTACCTATTGCGTACCGGGGATTCTGCTGTAGTACCTACTTGGTATATATATATATATGTTAATTTTGCATACACGTGATTCGGTACTCTTAAAAACTATAGTGCCAACATTGGAACAACATCAGCCCGATCCCGATTCCACTCAGTTCTCCAAAAAGGACACGTCGATCTCAAGAATACGAAACGTAAAAATATCAATGTCAATCGATTGGAATTAAAATTAAGAGTAAGCATCCTGGTTTGAGCTTTGGGCCGTGATTGTACAAAAAGAGGGTCCTATTTACAACATGTAAGACTCGTCGCAAAATATTACTACTTCCTGCAAGACAAGATACTCACGACAGGCTCTTCAATCTGGGGTTCATATTCCTTCGGAAAACTATCGCCAGGAATATTGCACATTAGGGACGATGCAGTTGGTTCAGATTCAGCTATTTGAGACATTCTTTTTGAGGACTCTCTCCAGTACTATTGTAAAAAATAATATAAAAATGATATGTTGTTTTATATTATCTACCTTCATTTAGTGTACAGTTTCTTTTACAATTTGGAATATTTTTATTTTGCATCTAGCTTGAACCTAAGATTTTAACATTGCAGTTTATTGTGTATTTGTCAGTCTTGACATTTTAATGTCATTGACAAAAAGATTTACTACTGGACCGTATTTTTTTTTATGATAATGGACTGTTTATGGTATCTGCAATTTCTTGCCTTGATATCAAGAAGAAAATTGGGAAACAGACGAAATAGCATACCTAAATATGGTAAATTAGTAACGTCGTCGTTTTCACAATCAAAAGTCCATAATTAATGGGGATAAAAACGACCACATGCTCACACCCTGAGACCTGGTCGCGGCTTTACGGCTACTCGAAACGATTGAACATTTAGTGTTTTATCTATGAATTGAGCTCCACAATTGTGATTGTGGACTTTAATTGTTGTAATTGTAAAACAAGTTATTGTGGCACACGCCACGCCATGCGCCACTGGCATGGGGTGTGCTAAGTTAATATACGCAACGCAAACAGACACTCACCTACAGGTACAGGCGCCTTAATTGACACGTGAATGCGCGGCGCTGTCTTACTATTGACGTAAACACTGGGCGGTGTTACACAATACAATACACATACGACGGCTCCTTAGGCCAGACCGTGACCGGCTAGCTCTGGCCAGGTGACGGGCGGGAGCTACAAGCCCCACTAATAGGAGCGTCGAGTTAGCACCTCAATCGCTGATCGCCTCTCACCGGGCTTCCCCCAGGTAACTGGGGGTCTCACGAGGCGGAGACAGACCGCCGCACGGTGGGCTGGAAATCGACTTTCATAGACAAAGGGATATCAATTTAAAGGGTGTCGCTTTTTTGGTGGGAACTGCTTCTACTAACCATTTCCATGCTCTAATAAGTCGAAAATGTTAAATTAGCGTATAAAGGAATGAGTTATATTTTTTTTGCCTAAAATTTGTATGGAACTCGCATGAAAAATCCGATTTTCTTTGGAACTGCAAATCAAACCGTAATATCCTTACAGGGAGTCTTAATACTAATTATTTGTGATTTTTTGACATACCACACATAACGGTCACTGCTGCAGTTTTTTTTTTTAAATCAAGAAAAATAATATTTTTTTTTTTTAATTCGAAAATTGTTCATTTTATTCATCAAGTCAACAAACTAAGTACTAATTAGCTACTATTATCTTCCTGGCCTAATTAAGGACTAGCATTCAACAATACAAACATAAATTATCATCCTATTCTGAAAAGTGACTAGGTAATTAGGATTATTAGTTCCAGTAAAGACTTTACCATAATTAAGAACTTTTACCAGCTCATTTAATGAAAATAACTAGTTAAAATAGGTAAATAATAGTTAATTCCAATTAAAATTCATTCAATTTTAATCAATTCATTTGACTGCGTCGCGCGAGAACCGACATTTACGCGGACGAAGTCGCAAGCAAAAGCTAGTACTTTGTAAACACGATATTTCGTCAATAGATTCGCATAGTGATGCTCCCAAGAGAATTAAGTACATTTTCATTATCTATAGGGACTTGTGATTACATAAATTACAGTGAAGGTGTGTTTGTGTCAACTGAAGGAACACGGGTGGGTTTTAGTCAGTAAAAGTCTGACACGCCCTCCCACTCCGCCCAGAGCGGGAGAAGTCATTTGATGATTTCCCATCCAAAAAAAAAAAAAAAAAAGGTGTGTTTGTGTTTATATTATCATGATCAGAGTTAGAATTTACATTTCTGAGGTTTTTTTTAGTCAGGAAGAAAAAACCCTCAGAATCGTTCAAACTGTTGAAAGCCTAAATGATTTACCTCACTAGCTTAAAACTGTACTTGAGCCATAGAGACTCTGACAGGCATATACAAAAACGTTAACAATACAGAGGCAGTCATAGGGTCTGCTGACAGACGTTAAAACTTTAAAAAAATGAAATAACAGTAGGTAGTGTTTTTAAGTTTCCAATTAATTTTCTTAAGTAAGTGTCAAAATATTAATTACATCATTTGTATTATTTTTTTATATTTGTCTACACTGTCCCACTGCTGAGCAAGGGCCCCAAATCCCTCCAGGTATCCTTTTCCAGGGCCACCTCGATCCAACCCTTGGAGTACGCGTAACCATGAACATTGCCGGCAATATTGCCAAAGTTGCCAAAACCGCCGGGAATGTTTCCAAACTTGCCGGCAACATTGGGCAAGAAACGTATAAATAGAAAACAACTGTTACTATTATAATTGCTCAGTAGAATAAAATTGCGCTATGCAGGATGGTAGTTGCTATGCTTATCTATAATATGTAACTTAAAATTTTTGTTTTTACATTTATTTACTTACTGATAAACTAAAGAAAAGAAACAAGCTATCCATGATTGTTCATTGGTGAACGAAAAATGAGCTTCTCTGCATTGAGCGCCACAGTGAAGCGTTGTCTGAGGATGCTGATTGGCTCGTCGAAAACGAAATGGATGCTAGTAATTTAACAATTCCGGAACCCTCTTCACCTGCTCTCCGGTTGCCAGTTATGAAAGAGTCTGAGTGGCTGGCAAACCCATGGACAGAGGAGCAGTTATCGCAATTTTTTTTTCTTTTTAAATACCTTATTATTTAATGTATATGGCTAAATATAAATCTAATACATATAACTTAATAATCTCTTTTTTAACCGACTTCAAAAAAAGAAGGAGGTTATCAATTCGACTATATTTTTTTATTTATTATTATTGCAAATGCGATCAAAACAATAACAAAAGTCGCCTTTCCGGTACTTTGCGCAACATAATAACTGTGACTTTTAGGTAAAAATGGTCACTTAGATGTTACGTAACATTTAGGGAGGGGGAGGTGTACCGCAGGCGCGGTCCGAAGGGGGGGGAGTCCTAGGGGTCATGACGGGGGGGTCAAAGAGTCGAGAGCCTGAATGATAGAATCTAGTTTTAAGCAAGTTTATGGTCTTGCATTCCACATTCTCTTGATACTTGACCTTTTCTTCATAGACCGACCAAGCAAATAATTCCCGATTCTTTTGAAATGATCAAAAGAAAATTTAACCTATTCGAGCGTGGGCAAAAATGTTCGAGCTCGCTACGCTCGCTCTTACATCCACGATTCTTCTAGGTTCCTGAACTTTCCTGGCATCAGTCGACGATGTAATTCCCAGTTCTTTTTGAATATACATATCAAACAAAACTGACCCTAAACGAGGAGAGTAATTAAAATTTTCGAGCTCACTTCGCTCGCCTTCTCGCTTCGAATGCCTTTGCATTCAAAAATCTCATAGTTGCTAGGGCTATTCTGGCATAAGTCGACAATGTAACTCTTATTTCAGTTTGAAAACATTAAAAAAAAATGTAACCTGAACGAGGCTGGTTGCTAAATTTTTTGAGCTCGCTTCGCTCGCTCTATCGTTCATCATTCTCATGGTTGGCATGGATATCCTGTATAAGTTGGCAATGAAACTCCTATTTCTGTTTGAAAACATCATCAAAAACACCTAACCAGAACGAGGCGGAATGTTAAAATTTTCGCACTCGTTTCGCTCGCTCTATCACTTATTATTCTCATGGTTGGCAGGGATATCCTGTATAAGTTGACAATGGAACTCCTATTTCTGTTTGAAAACATAAAAAAGAATTAACCTGAACGAAGCGGATTGTTAAAATTTTCGAGCTCGCTTCGCTCGCTCTACTAATCATCTTTGAAAATATATAACAAAAACTAACCAGAATGAAGAGGGTTATTAAAATTTTTGAGCTCGCTTCGCTCGCTCTTCTTAGTGCGTGAGGATCGTCTAGAGGACACGGTGGAGCATACGATGGAAGTGTGCCCTGCCTGGGCGGAGCACCGCCGTGTCCTCGTGGAGGCGATCGGTGGCGGCGACCTCTCGCATCCGGCCCTGGTGCGAGCCATGGTACGGAGCGAGAGGGCGTAGGAAGCCGTCACCTCCTTCTGCGAAGCAGTAATGCTCGCGAAGGAGGAGGCGGGGTGCGTGAGGGAGTGGCAGTCTCTGCGACCTCACGTCCCTAGCCGCCGCAGAGACGCCCCGGGCGTCGGGATTCGATAGCGGACTCCCGGCCACCGTAGGCACGAGCTTGCGAGCGGCGAGCAATGGGTAGCTCGCCACCCGGTAAGCACCAGGCTCGGCTCGACGGCGCGTAGTGTTCCACGCGCGCCTCAAAGAGATGTCAGCAATCCTGAAGGGGTCTGCTAGGACCGATGCCTGTCAGGGTCGCGAGATTGCTCGAAAGAGATACCGTGACCCTGGCACATGGGCAACTGAAGGAACACGGGTGGGTTTTAGTCAGTAAAAGTCTGACACGCCCTCCCGCTCCACCCAGAGCGGGAGCAGTCATTTCGGGAGAAGTCCTGGCAGACCCCTTCAGTACTGCTGACATCCCTTTGAGGCGCGCGTGGAACACTACGCGCCGTCGACACGGGCCTGGTCCTTACCGGGCGGTGAACTACCCATTGCTCGCCGCCCGCAAGCCCGCGCCTACGGTGGCCGGGAGTCTGCGATCGACTCCCGACGCCCGGGGCGTCTCCTCCTGCGGCGGCTAGGGACGTGAGGGCGCAGAGACTGCCACTCCCTCACGCGCCCCGCCTCCTCCTTCGCGAGCATTACTGCTTCGCAGAAGGAGGTGACGGCTTCCCATGCCTTCTTGCTCCGTACCATGGCTCGCACCAGGGCCGGACGCGAGAGGTCGCCGCCGCCGATCGCCTCCACGAGGACACGGCGGTCCTCCGCCCAGGCAGGGCACACCTCCACCGTATGCTCCACCGTGTCCTCCAGGCGATCCTCGCAATGGTAATACCGGGGCGTTTCCTCCCGCTTTATCCTGAACAGGAACCCACCTAAGCACCCATGCCCGGTGAGAACCTGCGTCAGACGGAAGGTGAGGACGCTGTGGCGCCTCTCTATCCAATCCTCAAAGAGGGGACTTACCGCCGCAATTGTGGCGTACCCATTCTACTCCGAGCAACAACAAGCGAAAGAAAATTATAGGTGGGTGCTCATAGCTACAGGTAGGTATACCTACCTACTAAGTGTTAACAATAGTTTCATGAAAAGAACCCACGAAGATTTTCGTCTACCAAAACTCGCTCAACATTCCCTTTAAGGGTTAGGCAGATATACGTTTACCAAGTACACCCACATTTTTTTATCGTCACTTAAGTTTTAGTCGCATACAATATGGACAATCTCATTGCCATCAACCATGCAAAAATCCAATCTCCGAGCTGCTAGTGAAAAATTTAAAACCCGATAACACATTGCTCGACCTGGCAATCAAACCCAGGACATCTCGCTCAGCAGTAGCGCTTGCGAGGACTAGACGAAAGAGGCAATCATACTAGCGTAAAAAAACTTATTTATAATTTCATCTACTAGAACTATTCCGGAACGAAGTTCCTTTCCAGGATTCATAATAGTTATATTGTTTAAATTATTTATTATGTACAAAAAACCTGTATACACTCAACAAAAATATTCTCTCTCTCTCCCTCGCTCTCCTTCTCTCTCTCTACCTCGCTCTCTCTCCCTCTCTCTACCTCGCTCTTTCTCCCTCTCCCCCTCTCTCCCTCTCTACTCACAACAAAAAAAACAACAACATACAAAATATATACGGTCGAATTGAGAAACCTCGTCCTTTTTAACCGACTTCAAAAAAAGGAGGAGGTTATATGTTCGACTGTATGTATTTTTTTTTTTTTTTTTTATGTATGTTCACCGATTTCTCCGCCAATTGTCAACCGATTTTGAAAATTCTTTTTTTATTCGTAAGGGTATACTCCTGAGGTGGTCCCATATTAATTTTGTGAAGATTTGATGTATACTTTGGGAGATAAACGAAGGAACTCCTCAAAAACAAACAGTACACGTAATGTGATTTGGATATTGTACTAAAGATCAAAAATAATTGCTGGTTCTATCTATCCATCCGTGGTGAACTAATTATAGTCTTCGAAGATACCGCATGGAACTCCTCATCGGTGAACAGTACATATAGGAACTTACAGTGAAAGGTTAGAAGGTTAGGGGATAATTCTTTGAATATTATAGGCACGTTTAGACCGTTACTTGTATTCTTATATTCCGTTGAGCTGATGATGGAAGGTACAACTCCTTATCGATCAGGAGTTAGAAGATATCTTGTCCTAGATAGACATACTCGTTGACATCGAGAATTGATTCCTCAGCAGACACTAGAGAGGGCTCTTACCCACTCTACTGTCTGCTTAATAAAAAAAAAAGCAGCCTTAATCATTTTGGCCTGGCCATGCTTGGTTTTTTTTTAATGTATGTTCGGGCATAACTCCGTCATATATAGATGGATTTGCAAAATTCTTTTTTTGTTCGAAAGGGGTTTATTCCGAAATGGTCCCATATAATTTTCATATAGATCTGATGATGAGTTCGGGAGACAGACACCGGAACTCTTTAAAAAATGACAGGAAATCAACCGCGAGTTCTGCTATCGCATAAATATGCATTGTTTGTTTGGAATTAGTGCAGGGTGAATACCACAACTAAAAATTTAAAAATAAAAACTTTTCTACCGAAATTAAAGTTATTTTTCACTTTGTAGTGTTTTTAAGGAAGTCGGTGGTTTTTTTTTTGTAAAAAAGTTTTTTTTTGAAGTCGGTTAAAGCATGTCGTGACAACTTTTCGTCTAGCCCCCTTTCACAACGCGCGATAAGGAACTTCGTTCCAACAAGAAAAAATAATTATTAGGAGTTGATAACTAAGCTAAGCTACCGATGGTTCGTGGATGGGTGATCAATTGATCATCTTTACATACCAGGACCTCTCCGTGCCTCGGAAAGCACGTTCAGCCAAGCCGTTAGTCCCGGTTGTCATTTTTGGACCTTTGACAGTCGTTACGGGTCGTCAGAAGCCCGAAAGTCTGACAACCAATCTTACCAAGGGGTATCGTATTACCCAGTAACTGGGTAGTCTTTCCATAGGTGGTCTTTATTGTGCTGTATCCGGTTAGACTGGAAGCCGATCCCAACATAGTTGGGTAAAGGCTAGGCAGATGATGATGAACTAAGATAGTATGTGAGGTATCTGTTTGGTAGGATGTGTGTCTGTCTGTGGCACCGTAACTCAGAGCAATAGCGCAATAGCGGCTAGGCCGCAGCGGCCAGGTCGCGGCGGCCATCGAGATAGATACCTTAGTATGAAATCGCCACAGAGCACGCGCACCTCCACCGCCACACTGAGCCGCAGTGGGCAGCGAGATCCAAGCGACGCATTTGCGGCCCGTGTTCAGTCGCTGGTCGCTGCGGCCACTCAGATGAATTGCATTGTAGTTAAATAACCAGTATGCGCGCACTAGCCGCGGCGGCTATGGACTTAATTTTCTTAACAGTGCTTCAAACGAAGACTTGCTCATCCGCAAATAATTAAAGAACTTGTCATCATATTGCTGAAGGTCGCTGAAATAAGTATGAAATAATCCCTTTGTTCGCCTTTCACGTAGCAAGGGATGAACCCAATATTTTTTCCTTTTCTTTTTCCGCCTCTTACTTATAAGATACAAAAGCACTGCTATTTCCTCAACCTCCATTTTGAAGCGCGCTGTATGAGCAACTGACGATCGTAGCCGCGGTTTTGGCCGCGTTGCAAATCGCAACCCCTGCGGCCGGGCCGCGCATCTTGGCCGCGCTGCCAGGTCGCTAGTACGCTATTGCCCTTAAACGGGTGAACCAATTTGGGTGCGGAATTATTTATTTAAAGGTAGGCTGTATAGCGGTGGTTCTTAGACATGTTTTATCAAAATCGGTTCAGCCGTTTCAACATGACTATCCTTTGATCAAAATATTACCTACAACTTCTTATTAAACTTAAAGGGCTAATATGTATACTTGTTAGAGGTTTTTGTTTTGGTGGAGGGTTTTTATGTATAGTTGCTAAAGAGTGAATAAATGGAAAGCACAATGCTAATTACAAAATTAACTTGTGCTTCACCAATTAACTAACTAAATGAAACAATAACCAATATCAATGTATCATTGCATTAATGCACAACTTCCTATTAAAGATTTATGGCCCAGAGAACATAACTGGATTAAAATTACCTCACTAAACGACTTTCAGTTGCAATTATTTTTAATGTTGTTTTAAAAATTCAACATAATTACACTTCATGATGCAAGTATCTGGTTCTAGTTACATGCAGTTGGTGCATATCAGTGACTGAGGCAACACTAGTACTCGTAAAGTTGACTTAATAATGAAGATATATCTACGCAGTCCATCGGTATTTATTAATTATGTATAACAAGCTTCATGCTTTAATTGCCTTTTGAACGCTAGAGCATAAATGCAGGCACATGACCTCCATGCCAAGCAACAATTTCAAATCAATCAATTTTCTCAATAATTTCATCAAATTTCTCAATGTGCATGGTATAATTTAATTCGATTCAAGCAATCAAATAAAGACAAGAGCTTATAAATATTGAAAGTATACAAATAAAATACATCAAAGTAATGTATAATTGTTTATTTCATGTTATAGTGCACTGTATTTTTGTCACATATTTGTATCATTGGTGTACAGGCACAGGGCTCACTTATCACGTATTTGACAATGGTATTCAAAAGGTTAACATCGACTCTATTGATTGATAGCTGTATTGAATGAAAATTTCAGTGTTGTATTTATGATTTCAATGGTTTTAATTCTGTAATTACATACTTTTTATAGTTGCAAATCATATTTTGTTCAACATATTTATTTAATTTGGTGCTTCCTTCTTAAATAATAACTCAAAATAATTATTTAAGAAGGAAGCAGCATAACATGTTTATAAAGTTAAGTAATTAATATTTTAATAGTTTTAATTTAAACTAATTGATAGCTAATGCATCATTCTGGGCTTCTTGTGCCAACTGTACTTGTAAATTGAGCAGTTTATTCTTGAGGACCACTATACCCATAAGGACAATGTTTTCTGGTTTGAGTGCACCCGATGACTCCACATTATAAAAGAATTTGTTTGGCTTTGCTTCCCAATTAAAGTCTGCTTCAAACTGATCTTCATCAAGCTCGGAATGTTCACTTTTCGGCCACTCATCAGGTTTAGGAAACAATGTATGTCGCATAATATTGTCAGGGTCATACTCAAAGGAGACACCAGCAGTTGGGTTCCATTTGGCATGTTCCTTGCCAAATCCTTTCTTTGCGTATGCTCTCAACTTCAATTCCTGACCCTTACGTAGTTTTATGATTAAAATCTCATCAGTCTCTCCATAGTCGGCCTGGTCCTCGTCCCTGTGTCTGGACGTCACTGGCACCACTCTCGGATCGCTTGATTTTAGGTCGGCCGTAGTGACGTGTCTAGTTTGATCTCCTGTACATTTTACGTCCAGTGTAAACTCTACGCTGCATTCTGAACAGAAATCAGCACACATACAATCTCGCGAGTAACGAATTTTGTCAACCACATCATCTGATATAAGTGGAATGAGACCGATGCGATGAGCCAGAAATTCGTCGCTAAGCACGGTGGAATTAGCCTCTAGCTGTACCCAGTCAATAGCCATTGTCGGTGTTTCTGCTATAAACACACGTCTCATACTATTGGCGACGCTAAGCTCGGTGTCTTCAACGACAAACTTAACATTGTCGTCTGTTAGTTCTGTAATGTGTACAGAAGGCTGATTGGCATAAGGCATTTCCGTTGGTAAATTTTAACGTGAGCTGAGAATGTTATACGATGCAAGTGCTATATTTTTGTTTTCAATTTAATTAATAAAAACAAGAAGTAACAACAAGTTAACCTCGTAACGCCTATCATTAATCTGACATTGACACTGACAAACAATTGACGACCGACCACTGAATCAGCAAGCCAGCAAGCCGAGTCCACAGATTAATAATTAAAGTCTATGGTTGTGCGATAGAATTATAGCAACAATATTTCTGTTATTCTTTTAGTGGGTAAAAAGAAAGATTTTGACTTATTTTTTTATTAAATTAAGAAAAGCAGAATCTCTTCAAATCAGGAAAGTCTCCAACGTAACCAAAAAACTACCGCCCAATTTCCCTTCTATGTCACACACATTTAAACTGGTTGAACGGCTAATCAATAACTGTCTCCAGCCCCCGATTGACCCTGGGTTGATCTTAAAAAAAAATCGTTTCGTCCTGGATGATTATGCACCGGGCAAATTCTCCATCCACCCGCATCGGGGATGGATATGAAGTCAACCAAATTACCAGCATCTAGTCTATCCATCATCAGCTTACGAAACCATTCATGGTTTGAGACGCCGCCTTATTTTCGATTTAGAAATAAAATCCACTAAGTAGGACGTTGGAAAAAGTATGGACATCTCTGACGTAAATTTACGAAAGCGTTCGGAAATAAGTTATAATAATCTGCGTTCTGATAAACACAGTTTGTGTATTGAAGACAAGTACTATTTTTATTTCCACTGCTTGTTAATTAATAATATCCAATAATTACATACCAATGAACTTAATTTTGGTAAAAGTCTCATCTCGGTAATAAAATAATGTTTTTTTTAGTCTAAAATGTCATTGTTCTTCCGGGTAACGTTATTTACTGCGGACAAAATCAAGTAATTAGGACTTTCGCGAATAACAACAGCAAAAGCCTTATCAATATACTTGACGAAAATTAAACAAAAGATAAACCACTCATTTTCGAAGTGCGCGTCTCCGTAGTCGGTCGAAATTGGAACAATTAATTGTGAATAGCTTGGTTAAAACTATTAATATACACCGATAAATGGAGCATTATAAGTTTGAACTAGCTGTAAGTGCCTACATAGATATAACTGATAGGTGCCCACCTACTGGCCTAATACGTCGATAGACAAGGCATATTCCATCACGAGCATAGTTTCACCTTTAACCCTTATCTTATAATAATTAGTGCTTTTATAAGCGATAACGACTCGAGACACTCATTTCTCTGTAAGAAGCCAAGGGGAATCGATGCCTAGCGGGGATTAGATTTAATTATGATAAAGTGAATATGTATTCGAATATGTTGTTCCAGACGGTCGAATATGATCCGATGTGCGATAAGGAGAAGCCACAAAAAATTTCATTTGAAGATGTGTCGGCGGCGGCTTACAGAATTCAGAGTGAGATCGTGAAAACGCCATGCGTGGTGAGTGATCAACTGTGATAGCTTACGTACCGTAACCTACCTACTTGTTTGTTACATTTTCAACAATATTCAAACATAATTTTCGCGCGAAAGGTCACGACACTATTTATGGGTAATACATTTATCAACCTTTGTATTAGTTTCATCTTTCTGTCTCACTGACCCCTTGATAATCCAAAAATGCCTGTAATTGGCATATTTGAAATAAATGCTTTGAGTTTAGGTTTGAGTTTGAGTACGTAGATATAGATATTTCACCATTTAATTCGCTCTAATTGAAGTGAAGAAAGTTCACTTAATTTTGTGACTGTATCTACCATCTACTTTGTGATATATATTATCCTTAATAGTCCCTTTTCAGAATTAATGGGTAACTAATCCCATAATGTGTGTATTTCAGAGATCTCACATGTCAACCACTTTTGGGATGGACATTTATTTAAAAAATGATTTCCTCCAACACACTGGGAGGTAAGTCCATTTCAATAAAAGATGAAACAGCGTGTGTCAGATACGTGGGGTCAGATTTAAGACTGTCCCATTTAAAACTTCAACACCTACGTGACTCAAATTTTTGGACAACTGATTTATTTTACGATTTTGGTCCTATGAAAAAATGTTGTTGAGTTTGATGTTCTGGACCATACCCTCAAATATGACCACAATATTCTGATACGCGGTGTCAAATCAAATCAAAAGTCATTTATTCAAACTAGGCTGAGAGTCAGCACTTTTTGAACGTCAAAGTTACTTAGCCACTTGAGCGCCTCATTTTCCGCAATTTTCCGGCCGACCGCAAATATTATTTGACCACATCCGAATCCGATCACATAAACATCCGTAGTCGGCTAATAGGGTCAGCCTGTAGTGTCCTAGCAGTGGAAAAATTATGGGCTGATTATGATGATGACGATCACTAAGACTAGTGGAGTGAGTAATGAGTCAAAATGTAAAAACCGTATCCTACTTATCCTACTAATATTATTAATGTGAAAGTTTGTGAGTATGGCTATGTGGAAGTATGGATGTTTGTTGCTCTTTCACGCAAAAACTACTGAACGGATTTGGATGAAATTTGGAACACAGTACTTTTTATCTCGGTAGTACGTTCCCGCGGGATATTTGCCGACCTCCACGCGGGCGAAGCCGGTGGCAAAAGCTAGTCTATAATAAATCGAGAAGAGGTATCTGAATATGTAACCAATTTAGGTATAGTTGATATCATTTTTTTTCGCCATACTTTATAAGTTAGGTACCATGTAATGTACAAACGGTTTACATTTATCTACAGTTTCAAAGAACGCGGAGCGAGAAACGCCCTGTTGTTACTTTCAAAGGAGACTAAAGCCCGCGGCGTAATTTCCGCATCCCTCGGGAACCACTCCCAGGCCTTGAGTTATCATGCGAACAAGCTCAACATCCCTGCTACAGTCGTGATGCCGAACGTGGCTCCGATCATGAAGATAGAAAAGTGCCGCTCTTTCGGAGCCAACGTCATCGTACATGGACACGACATGAAGGAAGCTAAATACCACGCTATGAGTATGGCACAAGATAACTCGCTTACATACATCAACGGGTGAGTTCAGTTATTTTTTATCTTTTCTTCAAAATCACTACCCCACGTTCCCACGCATGCAAAAATATCATGGCGGATTTTTGGCGGTTAGCGCCGAGACTTGAAAATCGAACACTGTATTTTTTCGACGCGCTGGTACAAGCACGTTAAGGCTTGTGGTCAAAATCGGAACTAACACCTACAATGACCCTCTGACATAGGGTTGCCAACCGTCCTGTTTTCCCAGGACATGTCCTGCTTTTTGGGGTGTCCTGGGCTGTCCTGGATAGTTTATAAGCATCGTCCTGAGTTTTTAAAGAGTCCTGTTAAGGATCTATACTGTAAATTTCGCGCGCCACACACAACGCTAATGTAGAGTGGGTTTTTTCACTTATAAATACACAGTGGTCAAAAGAGAGAAATCGGTTACTTTCAGCAACAGTTGCTGCAATAATCAAAATTATCTACAACATGGATATGAACTGTGAAAAGTTTTATGATTATTCGTTAACTCAACCACAAATGTTGAGAGACATTTCTGGGGTTGAAAAATACAATAAAAATAAAGATAAGACGTAAGAATTTATCCTATTACATTACTTAGTTCGGTAGGTTGTCATTATTTTATATTTATGATTAAAACATCATTTATCCATTTAATTTGACAATTAATAACTAAGTTTAAGTTAAACACTAAAAAAAAAAAATGTGATTGCTATTGGTTGTTTTATTCAGTGCATATAACAATTAGTAACTGCCCCGTTGGTCTCGTGGTCGCAAGCACGATTGCTGAGTGGGGGGGGTCGGGCAAAATGTTACTGGGATTTTCCATTAGGAATTTCTTAGTAGCAGCCCGGAGTTTTGAAGTTGGCGGTGTGATACTCCCGTGCCTCGGAAAGCACGTTAAGCCGTTGGTCCTACGCCTGATCTCTCTCCGGTCGTGTCGGATTGCCGTCCCATCGGACTATGTGAGTGAGGGAAGAGTGAGTGCCCCTGTGTCTGCGCACATACTTGAGCACTATAATATCTCCCGCGCAGATGGCTAGTCTCCGTTGAGATTGGCCGCCGTGGCCGAAATACGATCTGGAGAACTATAAACAATTAGGTACTGCATTATATATAGTCCTGTCTTAAAACCGAAATGTCCTGGTATTTCTATATTCAAAACCTGGATTTCAAAGTTTGCAGATTGCAACTCTACTCTGACAAAGACAGTCAGGCGTGTTACACCCGTGCGTGCTATGTAAACCGGGACAAATGAACTATGGTAGCGAAACTTTGCAGACGTGATAGGTATTGTTATGTGAACACGAATAAAAATTGTGGTTTACGATTTATGACGTTTTAAAAAAAACACTACTTACTAGATCTCGTTCAAACCAATTTTCGGTGGAAGTTTACATGGTAATGTACATCATATATTTTTTTTAGTTTTATCATTCCCTTATTTTAGAAGTTACGGGGGGGGGGGGGGGGGTACACACATTTTACCACTTTGGAAGTGTCTCTCGCGCAAACTATTCAGTTTAGAAAAAAATGATATTGGAAATCTCAATATCATTTTTGAAGACCTATTCATAGATATCCCACACGTATGGGTTTGATGAAAAAAAAAAATTGTGTTTCAGTTCTATGTATGGGGAACCCCAAATATTATTGTTTAAAAAAAAAAATGATATTAGAAACCTCAATATCATTTTTGAAGACTATCCGTAGATGCCCCACACGTATGGGTTTGATGAAAAAAAAAATTTTGAGTTTCAGTTCTATGTATGGGGAACCCCAAGTATTATTGTTTTTTTTTCTATTTTTGTGTGAAAATCTTAATGCGGTTCACAGAATACATCTACTTACCAAGTTTCAACAGCATAGCTCTTATAGTTTCGGAAAAAAATGGCTGTGACATACTCGGACAGACAAACAGACAGACAGACATGACGAATCTATAAGGGTTCCGTTTTTTGCCATTTGGCAACGGAACCCTAAAAAGGATTTGATGCGTCTCTTTTGGGGGTGAACGACCGCTGAGATGAGTTGAGAAAATCAAATTTGTTTTCTTATGTTTTGTCGTGATTAGATATCGATGCCCAACATGGCTAAGTTTATTTAAAAATAAACTTTGTTTAACTGATATTTCAAGTGACTACACACGGCGCGGGCAGTCGATACACTACCAAAAAAATTGTTTTACCATGTTTAGATACAAATACCTATCACGTCTGCAGACTTTCGTTACCTACCTAGCATAATTAATGTTACCCTTTTTTAAATTATGAAGACATCCGGCTCCGGCGTGGGTGCGTCGATCGGATTCCAGTCACGAAATTAGTGTACTTAAAAAAAAAACCGGCCAAGTGCGAGTCGGACTCGCGCACCGAGGGTTCCGTACAAACCTGCAGGTCATCATCATCATCATTCGTCATCATTCGTCATCATCGTTTATGAAATTAAATGTTTTTTTTTTATATTTGAGTTGACTGCATGAAAGGTAAATTGTGGTTTACGATTTAAGACGTATTAAAAAAAAACTACTTACTAGATCTCGTTCAAACCAATTTTCGTTTGTAGTTTTCATGGTAATCATATATTTTTTTTAGTTTTATCATTCCCTTATTTTAGAAGTTACGGGGGGGGGGGGGGGGGGACACATTTTACCACTTTGTAAGTGTCTCTCGTGCTAACTATTCAGTTTAGAAAAAAATGATATTAGAAACCTCAATATCATTTTTGAAGACTATCCGTAGATACCCCACACGTATGGGTTTGATGAAAAATTTTTTTTTGAGTTTCAGTTCTATGTATCCCCATAACCCCAAATATTATTGTTTTTTTTTTCTTTTTTTGTGTGAAAATCTTAATGCGGTTCACTGAATACATCTACTTACCAAGTTTCAATAGCACAGCTCTTATAATTTCGGAGAAAAGTGGCTGTGACATACTCGGACAGCCAGACAGACAGACATGACGAATCTATAAGGGTTCCGTTTTTTGCCATTTGGCAACGGAACCCTAAAAAGTGTTCGATTAATCAAAATCAAAATCAAAAGTCATTTATTCAAATTAGGCTGAGGATCAGCACTTTTCGAACGTCAAAATTACAAAAGACAGTCCCCCCAAAACGCCCACCCGTCGCGCACTTCCTAGTGCTTTAGCTGGGAAGAAGAAGTGGCCAACAAACTCCCCAGCAGCACAGCTGTCTGTCCAGTTAGAAGAACTTGATTCTATACAATGGTATATAGTAAAACATTAAGAGACACAAATTAAATTAAATGATTTGCTATATGCCAGCTAGCCAACCCAATATACCAACAAATAAAATGAAAACTATACTCAAGCATAAGCAAAAAAAATATGTATATAGAAACATGGCTGCAAAAATAAAAAACTGGCATAAAGGGCGTGACAGCTTACATATGCAATGCACATTCAGTTCACATAGCTGTTACGACCTGAGTTACAACTCGAGGCCACAAATGATAAACTAGGACCATCGACGTAAAATAAATTAAACAGGTAAGTAATATTAATAATAATATCAACATCAAAGTCAGCAAGACGACCAGTCACCACAAGCAGCACCCGTTCACGAGCATAACGCAAAGATCAGCCATTGCCCCCCTCGCCATATTTGAGGGAAGGGGGTAACCCGACCCCCGACGCTACCGCAAGCATTGACATCTAAGGGAGCATGACGAACTTGCTGCCGGTTGCTCAAGCAAGAATTGAATGATTACTTGTCGAGGTCGCTAGCTAACCACATTATGCAATACTAATAAAATAAAATTGACATAAACAGGAAAAAAATATGGAAACAATTATATTGAACCTATCACTAGGTACGCTAATACTGGAGAAAGAACATAAACATTGTCTTGAGTTAATCACAGCGACCAACTATTCTTATCATTTAAATAATCGTTGATGAAATAGTACGCCTTTTGACAAAGGTTGGATTTTACTTGAGCTTTAAACGCATTAAAAGGTAATTCTAGTAAAGAAGGTGGTAGCTTGTTGTAAAATGTTATACCAAGCCCAACAAATGAGTTATGCACCTTATGAAGCCGGTGAAAGGGAACACGTAGTTTGTCCTTACTTCTAGTGTTAACAGTGTGAATATCACTGTTTTTAGCGTATAAGTGTATATTTTTCAATTGATCAAACACCAATTTTTTTAGTAGGAATGTTAAAAGTCAAACCTTGCTTAGGGTTCACACCGACAGCATCATGTCGTTGTAAACTTTCCACTTAAGTTCAGAATGTGGAATGCAATAAATATGTATATTGAATACCTACTAGCTTTTGAAAGCGGGCTCGCCCATGTGGAGGCTGGAAATTATCTTACGGGAACGTAATACCGGGATAAAGAGTCCTTTGTGTGCCAAATTTCATAGAAAACCGTTGGGCCGTTTTTGAGTGATTGAGTAACAAACATCCAAACAAGAATTTTCATCTATACAAATAAATAAAATTGGAGTGTCTGTTTTTAATATTAAGATAACCACTTTTTACTAAGTGTATATGGATGTATACACGATACATATACCAAAACAACATTTTTTACAATTTTTGTCTGTCTGTCTGTCTGTCTGTTTGATCCCGCTAATCTCTGAAATGGCTGGACCGATGTTGACGGGACTTTCACTGGCAGATAGCTGATGTAACAAGGAGTAACTTAGGCTACTTTTATTTTAGAAAGATTCTTTTATTTTAGAAAAAAATAACTGTCTTCGAAAACTACGCTGACATACGTCTCAAAATTCGAAAACCCCTGGCTGAATCCTACGAAATAGATCAAAATAATGTACTACAGTATTGTACACCTTAAAAAGGCCTACAAAAATGTCCTCAATGGTATATGTCTATCTCTTAGGGATAACCCACAATGACCATTTTTTATCTTTAACTTTTTACGAGAAATAAGGGCTTATTTACGAAGCGATTTTAAGCAATACAGCATTAATCCTTATCCAATTAAGTACCTTAAATACATTGTGCATTTAATATAGACCAATATGGCCCTTTACAGCATGTAATTTAAATGAATATCTTAGAAGATATTAGAAATTTAAAAAGCGGGCGCAGAGCGTGTTCTCAGCGGCCGGGTAGTACAGGATAAGTAGGATTGTAATTCATATTACTTTGGCTTCATAGTAATTGCGAATATCACGTGTGTTCATTATACTCAAAATAAACCTAATAGTATTATTCCAAGTAAGAGACCGCGAAATGGCTTAGATGTTTAGAGTTTTGGATGTTTGTTTCTCAATGATGCAAAGACGGCCATACGGATTTAGATCGAATTTGGCACAAAGTTATATTATATCATGGATACGTAACAGATAGGATACCCACTTTATCCCGGTAGTAGGTTCCCGGGTGATATTTTCCGACAGCTATACGGGCCAAGCCACTGGCAAAAGTACTATTCCTATAATTATGTTCGGTGTCTGGTAAATGATTGAGTGTCTGACAGGTAAAATAGGAGCGTTAAGAAAAACCAGGAAGACTTATATTCAACTAAACCAAGCCCTATGTCGCAGTCTTCTTACTCTGATTACTATTACTTTTATTTTAAAAACACCAACACACATGATGTTCTCATAAACTATGAATCTTAAGTAATATGAGTTATAATCCTACTTACTAATAATATTATATATGTGAAAATATGTATGATTGGGTGTTTGTTTCTCAATCACGCAAAAATGGCTGAATGGATCTGGATCGAAAATAGCACACAGAGTCTATATTACCTATATAACCTAGAATAACACATTCTTATCGCGGAAGTACGTCCTCTTGCATTAATTTCCGACATCCACGCGGGCGAAGCCGCGGGCAAAAGCTAGTATTTATATATTACTAGCTTTTGGCCGCGACTTCGTCCGCGTAAATGTCGGTTATCGCGGATGGAGACAGATTCGCGGTATAAAAAGTATCCTATGTCCTTTATTTGGGTTCAAACTTACCCCATACCAAACATCAAAATCGGTTCAGTGGTTTAGTAGTGAAAGCGTAACAGACAGACAAAGTTACTTTCGCATTAATAATATTAGTATAGATAGTAGGAATTAGTATTCACCCTAACCTGTTATACTTGTTGAGACAGCTACGATCACCCCCACATCATGGCGGGGCAGGGCACGGTGGGGCTGGAGATCATCGAGCAGGTGCCGGAGGTGGACGCCGTGCTCGTGCCGGTGGGAGGAGGCGGGCTGCTGGCCGGCGTCGCCACCGCCATCAAACACCTCAAGCCACACGTCCTTATCTACGTAAGTGCATTTTTTGTTTCTTAATTAGTCTTCATAAATGACTGAACCGACATAGCCCGAAGAATTGCTAAACTGAAGTGGCAGTGGGCAATGTGCCCTACATTGCTCGCAGAACAGATGGCCGATGGGGCCGAAAGGTTCTGGAGTGGCGACCGCGTACCGGAAGACGTAGAGTTGGAAGGCCTCCAACAAGGTGGACCGATGACCTTGTGAAGGCCGCAGGAACCCGCTGGATGCGGGAAGCACAAAACCGGTCGAAGTGGCGGAGCTTGGGGGAGGCCTATGTCCAGCAGTGGACGTCTTTCGGCTGAAATGATGATGATGATGATGAAATGACTGAAAAGCTCGACTTTTAACCTCTCAATCTCGAACTCAGGTCGAATTCCGCTTTAGCTTATGGACATTCTTTAATAGGTAGGTACTTAATGCAACTCATTTTCGGAGATATTTCGTTTAAAAAACTAGGTGATCCAAAATTTTAACTACTTAACACCAACTTTAGCTCATTATCATCTTTGAAACATCAACTAAAACTTTTAAATTTTCTCTGTATTTCTTGCGAACTTACACTGAGCCGTTTCATTTTATAAATAACTGGCTTTAGCCGGAGGCTTTTCCTGCGTAATTTTTAGAATGATCACGAACGTATCTACTACGGGGATAAAAAATAGGAAGGTATCCAAATCCGTACAATATAATAAGAGAGAGATATTATGATTAAGTAAACCCCAAATTAAAAAAAACAGCTCGACACTCTTAATTATTTTTTCGTAATTCCACTTCGGTGTTGTTTAGCGGAACAGAATATACCTTCGTTTCAATTTTTCGACATCCGCTCATGTTAAGATAACCTAACAAAATTTCAAAATAAAACACATAATATATGTAGAAGACGTAGTACGTTTGATACAAAGGTTATCTGAGGTCAGAGGCTAATTCCTATCTATTTCAAGATTATAATAATATATTAATGATCTAATGTTTTTGGTACAAAGGGGGCCTATTAAAATCGCTGTGCATTGATCATCTGTTATAATCTAATCATTATGGGCATAGACAGAACTCGACTTCTAGAGTCTGTAGATAAAATAAATAGTTTACAAAATATAGCCGACTGCTCACAAAACGGTGATTGACAACACCACTTGAACCAAAATTCGAATGTCTACCAACCGTTGTTGGGCCTGAGTGATGAATTCCCGCCCACTCCCACTCAGAAAAAATAGTGGTGATAACGGTGTCCATCAGAATCGTATAAAGTCGTCTGACTCTCGTCACTAAAAAGAACTGACTCTCATTGGCCTATAGTCCAGTTGACGTGATTCTGCGCAAATTGAAGTCTGGGTTGCCATCGGCAGCTCATCGAGCTGTGGACATTTGTGTCCCCGTTCTTGGCTTGTGTGGTCTTAAATTCTGCTCACATAGTCTTCCCCTTACAGTACTGACACTACAGTCACACCCCGATATTCGCGTAAGCGTCAATGGAGGTAAAAGCCAGAAAAGCGTCGATTTCGTAGAGTTGATACCACAAAAAAGGGGTTGTCCCTTTGAGTTATCTTCGATACTGCCTAGTCTCCAGAAACTTTGGCAAACTCGCCGAACTGCAGAACGGCTGAGATGTAACCTCCTGGTCGCAATACGTTGACTTAACCCTTGTTGCAGCAAAGCCACAACTTGACCCGCCTCAGCTTCAGTAGTGTCCATTATTTGGAAAAAATAATAATCAACAAAATCACATGAAATCCCTAAAAAGTCGATTTCTGACTTGAAAATCAGGTCGATTTGCTCCGATTTAAGACTATCGAATCAGCACTAAAGAGTGTTTCTGTATAAAAAAAAAATGTTGAGTGCAATAAGATTTGTGACAAACAAGACGTCAATCATCATATCGACCCTCAAAATCAAAACAAACATAATTATTATGAAACAGCTTATCTGAGAAACAATCGAGAAAATTAAATATTAAACAAAAAGTGGGTGGGTCGATGTGTCTGATGACCAGTGTATTTATAAATATATTTAATCTGTTGTGATGAGTGAAAAAAAATGAGATAATAATAACTTCCTATCACGAAGTAGTGTAGGTTTACGACTTTGTGTGGAATAGGTAGTAGTTGCACCTATTACCCACAAAAAAAAAGCGAAATATTAAAAAATTCATTACAAAAAAAAAAACAACTGCACATGTGTGAGTTGAACTCGCGTGGAAAGGGAATATACATATTATACATATGCATATGCTGAATATTTTACCCACACAAAAAGTTTCCATGTAAAGTACATTGCCGTGACTTACGTTTTCACATTCAAAAAGTTATCAGATCGAATGTAGAGCCAAAGACCCTGACTCATCATCATCATCATCATTTCAGCCGAAAGACGTCCACTGCTGGACATAGGCCTCCCCCAAGCTCCGCCACTTCGACCGGTTTTGTACTTCCTGCATCCAGCAGGTTCCTGCGGCCTTCACAAGGTCATCGGTCCACCTTGTTGAAGGCCTGACTGACCCTGACTCTACATGACTGTAACTCTACAAACCTTACACCTTAGTCAAAATGTGCTGCCAGGCCGTTTCGCGGTCGTCGCACAGACACTCGTGTTGGCTTCAATCAATCTGCTTGTACCTTTTCCTACTATGTTGTGGTCGGCTTCTAGCCTAACCAGATGCAGCAGAATACCAGTATTTTACATGGAGCGACTGCCTATCTGACCTCTTGAACCTAGTCACTGGGGTAATACGATACCTTTTGGGTAAGACAGATTTGTCAGACTTTCGGGCTTCTGACAACCCAAAACGACTGTTTTAGATCCATGAATGACAGCCACCCAAAGAGGCATGGAGGGGTCTTGGTATGTAAAGATGGTCACCCATTCACGGGCCAAACGCGGCAAGCGTACCAAAACTAGCGTACTAAACCTACACCCTAATTGCGAAACGCAAAATTTATCAGAATCTGAATGGGATTGAACATTATTTCTAAACCATTGCGTCATTTGTTCGAATAAATTGTCGGCTCAGCAACGTAAATAACGCAATGAATGTTGTTTAACTATGAATGTTAAACCAATTCCTACCGATAAAAAGTTCCGCAATTATCCCTCTGATTGGTCGACCACAAGCCCTGTAGTGAGAAATAAAGTCACTGGTCTAATCCTTCAATAGAACGACTAAGCCATGCATTTCGATCAAAATGTACGGTTTGCAGAGTAGTGAGTTTTGAGGGGTTGTTTACTTAACTCTGCAAACCTAGCGAAGCCACTAAGCTTAGCTCTACATTATTAGATCTTTTACTGACCGGACCTTGTTTTGGCCCTTTAAGGGTGTGGGAGGGTGAAAATTATAAATTTCATAGTTATTTGATGTTTGTGTGTACATTTAGCCCGCATATTAAATTTCTGAACCACGGAAAGTGCTCTAAACGTTTTGATGAGTGAGTCAGACAGAGACGTATCACAGGTATTAATGAAATCCAAAGTATCAACGTCAGAAAAATTAATCGTAGTGTGTTTTTAAGTCTACTAACTCAATTTTGTCTTAAGATTTTGAGCTTGCTAGCCTTATCCAGGCCGAACCTAAGTAAGGCTTTTAGTGTTTTCCTTGTCTCAGCAGAAAAATATGTTCTTCCATACATTCCAAATGCAAATATAAGTTTGTAAGCCCAATATTAAAATATAGATTGTATGTTATTGTAGTGTAGTAACCTGAGAGTGAAGAATATTTTGTTTTCTTTTTTCTAAATATTCGGCCCTACAGTATTCGAGATATAAAAAATATATATTTCTGACCCTCACAACAAACCCTGTCATTTGATACGTCAGATGGTACAGTTTGAAAATCTTTTGTTTTTGATATTCTAGTTTTCGCCCCAAATGTAACCGCACATTCAAAATTCATTATTTCCGTTACATGTCCGTGTTTAAGTCACGGAAATTCATATGTGCACTAAAATTAAACTTAATCAGACCAGACACAGACGTAGATACGGAGAAAATTGCCTGTCACAGACGAATAGACAGGCACACGAGTTACCCTATAAAGGTTCCGATTTTTGATAATGACGTACGGAACTTTAAAAACAACCGTCTTAAAAGAAAAACAGTGCAAAATGAAAAATACCACCTACAGGTGTGCCTCTTACAATATTTCGTGTATGAATAGATACACCTTATATTATATTATGGGTGCAAAGTTCTCATCAATAGAAATGTTCAATTCCGTCTTTCGGCTTCATCATCAGAGCAACTATAGACCTTCATTAAATAGTAGTGCTTTAAAATAATTAATAAAAAAAACGCACTAGTCGCCACTACGATTTTCGAAGGCTCCCATCGACTTCTTTGGGATGCCATCATCAGATCCTGGTTTTCTTATCATGGTACCACCCTTGGGATATCTCCTTTCCAACAAAAAAAAAAAAAAACATAAAAATCGGTTCATAAACGACGAAGTTATCCGCGAACACACATAAAAAAAATATGTGTATGGTCGAATTGAGAAACCTCCTTTTGAAGTCGGTTAAAAACGGAAATACAAAACCAAAGAGGACTTCTTATTTTTTTTTTTTACTTAGTTATTTTTCACTTGGAAGTGTTTTCTTTTTAGTTTTATCATTATGTGATGATAAGCTGTAATTATTGTTTATTTAATTACATAGTTCGTTTCAGACTACATACGGTCGATGACCGTGAAAATAATTTAAATGTATTTTGTCATCTCTAGATATCGATACATCACGTCTGCGGAATACCCCTAATTGAATTTCACCCTGTGTATATTCCTCTGTCCATAGAAGTTACATAATCAGCTGACAAACATAAAAGTTAGAAGTAGGTAAAATCCGTCCGAGTCTATGCCAGGGTGTTCGTGGAGGTCAGAAATAATCTCACTAGAACTTACTACTAGAATAAAAAATAACGTAGGCGTGTGTTAATCCTAATTGCGTTACTTTTTATCGGTAGGAATTGGTTTCATATTCATAGTTAAACAACATTCATTGCGTTATTTACGTTGCTGAGCCGACAATTATAATCTATCAATTAAATAACCGACAATAATAATCTTCAATCCCATTCAGATTCTGATAAATTGTGCGTTTCGCAATTAGGGTGTAGGTTATAAACTATCTGGGTGCCAAATTGTATCCAAATTTCCAAATCCGTTCTCCCGTTTTTGCGTGATTGAGTAACAAACATGCAAAGGTACTCACAAACCTCCACATTAATAATATTACTAGGATATAGTAAGATTTCTAAGATTAAACAAAATTCACTGCTGTAGGTAACCTTATTATCTTAACACCCACATTTCGTTGCGTACATTAAGCATAAAGGAGTCAAAGGTCACATAGATAAATAAACAACGCACACTTTTTCTTATCGTATAGTTGGCTTATTTTGTAATTAGTTCTTCTTGTGCATATTACTTTGATTAGGAAAACCCGGAACCTCGGATCAATAGAGCAATAATAGCTCACTATCGATCCGAGTTTCTGGGTGTCCCTGACTGATAACAGAGATAACCTGAACCTAGACTATACCTATGTATTTATTGTAGCGGTTGTCTGTAAAAGTCGACCGATACATACTTAGTCCAGGCCGGCAATAAAATAACTCTAGTAGCATTCGAACAGTCGAAGAAATTTAGAAATAGAATAGCCAAAAAATCATTAGGAGTCAGGTGAACTGAGAAGCGAAGATGACTAAAAATAAAAACATTAAAAAAAAAAAAAAACCGACTTCCTTAAAAAAAACACTACTAAGTGAAAAATAACTTTAATTTCGGAAGTCGGTGGCAAAAAAACCTTAAATCTGTATTTAAGGTTTTTTTGCCACCGACTTCCGCAATGAAAGTTATTTTTCACTTTTTAGTGTTTTTTTTTTTTTAAGGAAGTCGGTGTTTGTTTTTTTAAACTTTTTATTTTTAACTTTTTAGTTATGGTATGTACCGCGCACTAATCTAATCGCGTTATTCGTCCATTTGTCGCGCACATACTTAATGTAGACTTATACGATTTTCACATGGATCCCATTGTCAGAATGGAACCAAATTAGGACCACACGGGAAGCACCAGCTTTCAAATAAAAAATAATCATCAAAATCGGTTCACCCAGTCAAAAGTTCTGAGATAACAAACATTAAAACGAATACAGTCGAATTGAGAACCTCATCTTTTTTTTTGAATTCGGTTAAAAAAATGTTATGAGGTAACAAACATAAAAAAATAAAAAATACAGTCGAATTGATAACCTCCTCCTTTTTTTGAAATCGGTTAAAAATAATTACAATTATTAAAGCGAAGGTGACAGTATATTTTTTTTTGACAACATCACATTATTCCCATTGGAATAAATATTGTGTATTTTAATTTAGTAGTACCGGCACTGTGAGGATTGTGCGAACCCTTCACAGTACCTAATAGTAGATAGATAGGGTAAATTATTATGCAAACATTTACACCTAACACCACATTCACACGGACGTTAAAATATCGCGGCGGGATTTGATCGCGCAATAGATTTTCAACTCTCGGTGTAGAACCGAGCGTTGACAATCAAATTGAGTACATCTCAGCGCGTCGAAAAAACGTAGTGTGATATCTTCGGACTTATTGGATGATAGAGCTGATGCCGGAAGTCTTTGCAAAAGCAGTGCTCTACCTTACCTCATCATCATCATCATCATTTCAGCCGAAAGACGTCCACTGCTGGACATAGGCCTCCCCCAATATAGGAGGATTTGCCATAATCGCCACGCTTGGCAGGCGGGTTGGCGATCGCAGTATGGTCGTAAAATACATAGAGTACGCTGCTGCCTATTCTCTTGTAACTCCCTTGTCGCCTTTTACACCACCCACGGGAAGAAATGGGGTGTTGCTATTCTTGACGTCCGGCATCACAATGTTTAATTATACCTTTTATTCAGTACTTAGCTTCATTTAGGACACAATCAGTGTTGTGTGGTTTGGCGAAAGATTCTAAGTCATATAAACGCATTGTAACGTGACGCAATGAGGTTATCTTTTTACTTGGACTCAAATTGTAAACAACAGATTATTCGTCTCTATTCTTGTTCAAGCCCCATAAACAGATGTCGTGTAAACCATAATTATGTTATGAAACCGAAATGGCATTGACATCATATCATCCAAACAGAATATACCTACTTACATATATCGTCAAACGTGGTCAGAGAGTAGGTATCGCTAAGTGATGATATACGTTGACCGGCACGGCGACAAGGTTCTATCCTTTGATATGTACATATATCAGAAATAAACAACTCGCAACAACGTACAAGCAGCTAGCATGTTATTTATCTATTACCCAATACAATACATAAATGCTGCAACAGTTTATTGAAACACGCGGATGTTTGTGTGATATTGTATTATAAGCTTTGTTTTCTGTCGTATTGACAGTTTACCAATGGGTGTCAAATTAAAAAACACCAGCCATCAATAATTGCCGCGGAAAGTACGTTTATCAAATTATCACACATGCACGAGCCCATGTTAACGTCTCGAAACTGTAACCGTATTTAAAAACATGTTTTTAATGATTTGATCCAGGGTGTGGAGACGGAGAAGTGTCCCAGTATGCAGAGCGCGATGAAGCACGACGAGCCGATGAGCGTGGAGATCAGGTCCACGCTGGCAGACGGCCTGGCTGTGCCCACTGTCGGGTACAACGCATTCGCCACCGTCAAGAACTATGTCGACAGAATGGTAAGTGCCTAAAGTTTCCCCTGTTTTACCGGCTCCAGCACCCAGCCTCGGAAATGACAGGTAAATGAGCAGGTAAACTTTTCTTAGTATACTTAGATAATTATGAATGGCCAATTTTTTGAGGCCCTATCCTGAGGCATATTTTTTGTAATAAAAGTATTCAGATTGGGCAAATAAGATAAAAGCAACTACGGATATAGAACCGAAGGATAGGCCACCTTTATACCGATATCTTGGCATGATAAACTATTTCATCATCATCATCATTTCAGCCAAAAGACGTCCACTGCTGGATATAGGCCTCACCCAAGCACCGCTATCTCCGATTCCGTGCGTCTCGCATCCAGCGAATTCCTGCGGCCTTCACCAGGTCATCAGTCCACGATAAACTACTTATCTAAGTTGATTCCTAGTTATTCGCAATAGGCATGCCCCCTTAGAAACTCGCTGAAAAAAGGCAATGAATGGGTTTGGGACAGTGTATGTGAGACAGCAGTTCAAAATTTGAAGCAGGCGGCGAGCAGCGCACCAGTGTTACAGTACTCAACAACCTGCCAGTCGTGGTCATCGTGGATGCTAGCTCTCCACCCTAGCGTCCTCTAACAGCGCTACTATTAGAAGTACTATTAGAGGACGGCTGCCCGGTTGAGTTTTTCCCCCATGATAACTCCCACTGACTCACAAAGTCGGTACGCAATGATCGGAAAGGGAATGCTGGCGATCGTATTTACCATCAATATGCTCATATGATTCATGGGAAGAAAGATATGGTTGTGGAAACAGACCACAAGCCTCCGGAGGCTTCATTAAAAAAGGTTTGGATGTAGTGCCAGTTGGCTTGCATAGAATGATGCTCCGCTGCAACGCGGTGCACTGACGGTGGTACGCAAACCATAAAAAATAATGTATACGTAGCTGATACATTATCGACAGCAAACTTATCAGAAATTATGCAGGACGAAGTCATATCTGAGTATGTTTTCTCTTAGCAAATGTAGCGTTTAGCGACAGTAAACTCAGTAGGGTTGGAGAAGTTACATAAAGGGAACAAGAATGCAAATACTGGAGATATATGGGATTATATTCAAAACAAGCTTCTGCCCGCGACTTCGACCGCGTAAAATGTTTTGTTCCGGGCCGTTCCCGTCGCATCGAATCGCCAATCCGTGCGATTTTCCCCGTTTTTGCAACATTTTTCATTACTACTCCTCTCCTTTTGGTTGTAGCGTAATGTTATATAGCCTATAGCCTTCCTCGATAAATAAGCTAAGCAACACAAAAATCATTTTTCAATTCGGACCAGTAGTTCTTGAGATTAGCGCGTTCAATCAAACAAACAAACAAACTCTTCAGCTTTATAATATTAGTACCTATAGATGGTTTGCCAAGGTATAAAATGTAAAATCAAATCCTAGCTATTGTTATCATTTTCATGACCACCGTCACTGTGGCTGTTATGTGGCGCCCACCGCTCTTCTAACCCAAATGTTTGATTGTTTGACAGATTACTGTGAACGAAGACTGGATCGCTCGCGCCATATTGCGCCTTATCGAGCAGGAGAAGTACGTAGTGGAGGGAGGAGGCGCGGTCGGCGTCGCCGCCATCATGGCCGGACTCGTGCCTGAGCTGGCCGGCAAGAAGTAAGTGCTTTTAATAATGAGTGCCTCTTATTAAACAGGAAAACTATTTGCTGACTTAATTTTTGCTACGTTTCAGGGTGGTGTGTATTCTGTCGGGCGGTAACATCGACACGACGATCCTAGGCCGGTGTCTGGAGCGAGGCCTGGCCGCGGAGCAGCGACTCGTGAAATTCAAGGTGACGGTGAGCGACCGGCCCGGTGGCATCGCGGAGCTCTGCAAGCTCATCTCATCGACTGGAGTCTCTATCAAAGACATCATGCAAGAGCGCGCTTGGGTTCATGGCGATATTTTCAGTGTTCGGGTAAAGATCTACTTCTAAGTTTGATTAGACTTTTCCTTGGTTGGCTTAGACCGACTTTAAGCAGATTTAGAAAAAAAATTCATGGTTTAATTTCTTTAAAGGTAAAAGTGGTTTGTGAAACCCGTGGTCCTGAGCACTTGGAGGAGCTGCGCGGGGTGATCGCGACCACATACCGGGAGTGGGACTTTGCGGGCGAGTACGACGCCTACCCACGCCGGAACAGCACCGACTCCCTGGACGACGTGTCACACTAAATGTTTGACTTACGTAGTGTAGCCAATGTATTGCAACTATTTACTAATATTAATGTCTGGTGGCAGTGCCCTTGACCGGTGTATATGTGTATAGGTAGCTCGATTAGGCAGAAAATATAATCGTAATAACTCAGGTCCAGACCTTTCAAACAAGTACAACCAGGTAACGAGCAGGTACTCGGAGGACGAAAAGGGTGGCTTGAATAGTTGAATGACAAATAACAATCCTGGAATACCTACCTGAGAATGACAAATGATATTACTGGAATACTTGTCTGAGAAAGATGATGCCAAAGTCTGAGTCAAAGTAAACACGGACGTAAAATTATCGTGGCGGGATTTTATCGTGCACTGGTTTTTGACTCTCGGTGTTGAACTGAGCAAACAAACAACGACCGGGAACAATCTGCGACTCCCACATCCCCCTTAAACTTAACGGAAAGATATATAAAACCATGGCCAGACCTGCTGTCTTGTATGGGTCAGAATGTTAGGCCACTAAAGAGATGTAAACGGCAATTGCATGCAGCTGTGATGAGAATGTTAAGAGGGATGTGTGGTGTTACACGAATGGATAAAATAATAAATGAGTACAAGAGGAAGTTTGAAAGTGGCACAAATAATTGAAAAGTTGTGTGGGAATCGGTTGTCATGGTATGGACACGTGATACGGAGGAATGAAGGAAATGTCTTGAGGAAAGTATTGAGTATGAATGTCGATGGCTATAAAAGTAGAGGGAGACCAAAGAAACGATGGACGGACTGTGTGAATTATGATATGGATAGAAAGGGGGTGACTACTGAGATGACGACTAATAGAGAAGTGTGGTAGAAAAAATCTTTTTGCGCCCATCCCAAATAAATTGGGATAAGGGCAGGAGAGTGATGATAGTGTTGAACTGGGTATTGAGAATCCAACAGATTAAATCTCAGCGAGTCGAAAAAACACACTGTTCGAATTTCAACTCTCGGTGCAAAGCATAGCGTTGTAAATCCCGCGACGATTTTATTACGTCCGTCGTTTTATAGTTTCCTGCGTCATAGTGTAGGTGTCTGAAGTGAACTGTTACTTTATTTATTGTATTTAAAACCGTACAAAAGATATTTATAAAAAACCAATTTAATTACAATTTCGATTTTCTAATGTGTTTCCTTTGCTTATTATAAAGACATTTTGTTTTTAGGTAAGGTATTTCTAAGGGTATTTCACATAACTGTGATAGGTTAGAAGATTATTATTCTGATGACATTATTAATTAAATTACATTAAGCTATTTCTTAATGTGATGTATAAATAGATCGTTTATAGGGTAATAAACCTATAGCAATAATAAAACCAGTCTATTATTGTCCTACTTCAAGACAGAACCCTCTTCACAGAAATGGTACGCATGGCGCCAAATCAAGCACACATTTCCAGTATAAGCTGACTTCTCATTGTACGATAAGCCTAAACAATGCGAGGTCAGCTAAAACTGGAAATGTATTGCTTGATTATCCGTGTGTATAAGGGTTAATTAACACGCTTGAGCACAACTTGTTGGCAATTTTAGACTTATAGTAACCATAAGAACAGAGGGATAATTGCGTAACTTGCTATCAGTAGATATCGGCTCTATTTTGATACTTAAACGACATTGGTGCCGATTCTGTTGTACAAAATTCTCTAAACTAAACTAAAAATCACTAAAATTTGGTTTATTCCTGTCAAACAACGATTTCCTATCCTGAAATAGACTTAAGTGACACAACTTAACTATATTTTAGTTTGACAGCACTAAGATTGCACTGAGTTATTAGTTTAGTGAAAATGACAATTTTGCTATTCCGAGTTTGCCGGTTTTCAACAAAAACTTAAACTATAATAATTTATTTTGACTAAATCTGACTATTTTTAATCGCGATTAATAAGGTGTGGAATAAAACTAGTGGTCATGAACAAAAATTCACACCAACGCCCCGCCTTCACGTGCAAAAACATTGCTGTATTTTTTATTTTGCTTATATCTCGAATGGCGTGTCCTATCGCTAAAATAATAAAATTTTCGACCCCCTATATGAAACACCGGAACATATTAATCTCAACACGTGGGTATTTTTTTTTTTTTTTCAAACAAAAAGTGAATAATTCCATATAAAACACGTCCAGGCTGCCCCCTTGCGCGCGCCTTCGTCTCTAAAAAATTCATTGCGTAGCGGACACAACTACCACGTTGCGAAACCAAAAGAAAAAAAAAATCACGTTGATTGTCAAATTCGTTTTTAGTCGTGTCAAAATAATTTTTACATTTAGAGATTTTATCTTGCAGAATAGCGTTAAAATTCTCTTAGCCAAAAGTAAGGAATTTTAGAGATAGTTTAGTTAGTTTAGTGCGGTGTACAACAGAATCGGCACCATTCATTGCGTTATTTACGTTGTGGAGCCGACAATTTTTTCGAAAAAATTACGTAATGGATTAGGAATAATGTTCAATACGATACAGATTCTGATTAATATGATAGTGCGTTACGCAATTAGGGTGCTGGTTTCCTCACATGGTCTTTCTTTCACCTACATATGTCAGTAATGGCTAAGATAAACACAGAAAGTAAAATGTCACATTGGCACTTATCCGCGTTTGAACTAACAACCTCGTGCATGAGAGGCGACACCTTTACCACTGAGACATCACGATTTATTTAACGTTCTGTTACATCCCTATTCTGTATTAGTAAATGCTGACACTAACGCTAAGTCAGCACCGGCATTTTCTAGAACTTAATCTGTAACTGTAGGAGCCCTCCTAGTCAGTTCGGGTTTGGCACTCAACCAGTTGGGACGTTTACCGGGTTTTCCCAAAATATATTGTCATATAATAGGAAGTGAAATAAACCTTTTTTTTAAAAGATTCGGGAGTTTTCCATTCTAACATTTGGTGGCAGCGGTGGGATACGGCATCCCCAGTGTCCTAAAATAAAACGGTAAATACGTCGCCAGAAATAAAAGTTAGTGTGTGATCCTAAAAGTGCCTAGTGATTGTGTCGCCTAACAAGCACCTCAACCCGAACTCATCACATCGAAGGTCGATACTATTCGACCTGGTCCAAAGCTGCATATCGCCGCTCCGGGTCCACTGCGTCATAAGTGGTACTAAACAATTGGGTAGCACTTGCTGCACTCAATCCATATTGTATCCAGCGCCGACCTGACGGCAACCTTCGGCTTCTCATCCATACGTCTAAGGTAGACGTAATCCAGTATGAAACATTCCTACAAGCTGTTCCTGTAAGTCCAAATTACTCTATTCAGTGAATTTTCAGTGAAATTCGTGTGTGTTGTGCGTAAAGTTCGCGTATGTAGTGTCATAATCGTCTGTGTTAACTTAAAATAAGATTAGTTTTAATGTATCTATAAATAGACTCAAGGTAACTTTGTTGAGAAGCCTACGCTTCGATCTCAGTCGTCCTTATCAGTTGTGCATAACTTATACATCCGACCAGAGTCAACGTAATTCACAGAACTAGATAACGTTTTATAAGTCCATATCGGTACCATAACGTCACACAAATATGTCGAAATCTGAATCTAAAAGAGACGCCAAAGAATTGAAAAGTGATGAGGAAATTCCACTAAGTGTTGTGTTAAAATTTATTAAACCATTTAACGGTGACAGGGATAAACTAACAGCTTTCCTAAGGAACTGCGATAGCGCAATATCCTTGGCGTCTCCTCAACAGGAAGACGTCGTCTTTAAATATGTATTAAGTCAATTGGAAGGCAAGGCAGAAACTGCGTGCTCTATTAAAGATTTCGAAACATGGCCATCACTTAAAGAATTCCAAAAAAACCAGTTTGGTGAACGTAAACACTATGCTCACCTGCTCACCGACTTACAAGACTGTAGGCAGGGAAACCAGGAACCCGTTAGTCAATTCTCTTTGAGAGTAGAAACCTGTCTGCAGAAACTTCTTACAGAAGTAACTGTCTCAAATTCAAGGAAAACCGAACTCCCGGGCAGATTAGCCGCGATGGAAGACCTCGCTCTTCATACATTCATATTAGGATTATCCCCAAGAATAGCGAATATTGTAAGATGTAGAGATTATAAGAGCTTAAATGATGCCATTAATGCTGCGATATCTGAAGAGAAAATACAGCAATTCTCTTATCGCAATTTCAACAGGCAAAAGGCTACTGAATCCGTTTACAAAAGGACTGAAACCAATAACACACCCCAACCAAAAGTATTTATTAAAAGCTACACAAACCAACCTAATACTTCTTCCAATAATTCTCCCTTCTGCAGATACTGTAAAAAAACAGGACACATCCTTGAAAATTGCAAATTGCGTGATTTCAATAATAAAAGATTTTTAAATGGTCCTCAGCCATTTACTCCATCTAAACCTTCTCGTGTAAACTTCACAGATAGCCCTGAGGAACAGGGTAAGGACGAAGTAGACGAATTCGTTGATTTAAACTAAATTATGTCCCGTTTAAGTATCGCACGGGGCAAACCCCTTTCAATCAAGCCGATACTACACCTATCACTATCAAGACCAATGGACAGGGTAACCAGCCCCAAACTCACGGCCTTTCTAAAATCAGGACTACGCCGCAGGGTAACCAGCCCCACAAGGAAAGTCTGAATCCTTCTAATAGTAGGACTACGCCGCAGGGTAACCAGCCCCACAAGGAAAGTCTGAACCCTTCTAATAGTAGGACTACGCCGCAGGGTAACCAGCCCCACAAGGAAAGTCTGAACCCTTCTAATAATAAGACTACGCCGCAGGGTAACCAGCCCCACAAGGAAAGTCTAAACCTTTCTAGTAGTAGGACCACGCCGCAGGGTAACCAGCCCCACAAGGAAGGTCTGAACCTACAACCTAGTTCTAAACCTGAAAAAGAACTTAAAATATATGAAATCCTTACCCGGAAAAGATACTTACCTTTTATTAAACTACAGACATCCGTGAATAACAATCCACTTACCCTCTTGATAGATTCTGGAGCGACACTCTGCGTCCTGAAAAAGAAAAGTATAACAAATACCATAAAATTGGAAGATAGTGTCGTTACAATTAAAGGAATAGATTCTAAAAAGGATACTATGAAAAGTGCAGGAAGCTTCAACCTACAATTACAGTTCAATGAAAAAAATATTATAACCCATCCTTTCCAAATATTTGAGGATATAAGCCTACCTTATGATGGTATAATAGGCAGTGACCTGTTCACACTATATAAATGTCGCATTAATTATCAAACAGATTCGTTAGAAATAAATAATCATAACATTACATTATCCTTCGATGAACCATCATATGTCATTGAACCTCGTACCGAAACGGTAATAGAGTGTTCAGTAAAAAACCCTGAATTAAAGGAAGGAATAGTATTAGATCAACATATTTCCGATTCCCTTCTTATATCAAATTGCCTTGTTAAAGTAAAAGACAATAATAGAATTAATGTGACAATTGTCAACATATCCGAAAAACCAGTTCATTTAAACGCCAACCTTATGCTTACTTTAAGTCCATTTGACCTTACTCAATGTAATATAATACAACACAACAGATTGGTTACTAGTCTTGAAAGGTCCCTACAATTATCCGAATTACTACGAACATCTCATTTAAATCAGGAAGAATTACACCATCTTAATGAAATATGTGATCAGTACTCTGACATATTTCATCTACCAGGAGACCAATTAACCTGTACGGATGTAATCCAACATGAAATAAAAACAAATTCCTCACAGCCAATCAACGTAAAATCGTATCGTTTTCCCGAAATACACAAGGAAGAGGTTAAGTCACAAATAACCAAAATGTTAAATCAGCAAATTATTAAACCCTCAAAATCCCCATGGTCATCTCCTATCTGGATAGTGCCTAAAAAAGATGACTCCACAGGGCAAAAGAGGTGGAGAATAGTAATCGACTATAGGAAACTGAATGACATCACGATTGGTGAAAATTACCCAATTCCTCAAATCAATGAAATCTTAGACCAATTAGGTCAAAGTAAATACTTCACAACTTTAGACCTAGCTTCCGGTTTTCACCAAATACAAATGTCTCCAGAAGACGCACCCAAAACAGCATTTAGTGTGCCCCAAGGACATTTCGAATTCAAACGAATGCCGTTTGGTTTAAAAAATGCACCCGCAACGTTTCAGAGAACAATGAACACTGTCCTGTCTGGACTACAAGGTGTACATTGCTTCGTGTATTTGGATGATATCGTCATATACTCACATGATTTATCTTCACATATTAAAAAACTTATCCTTGTCTTTGAAAATTTGAGGAAATTCCGCCTAAAACTTCAGCCAGACAAATGTGAGTTCTTGCGAAAAGAAGTCGCCTATTTAGGCCATATAATAAGCAGTGAAGGCGTTAGACCTAACCCTGATAAAATAAAATCTGTTGTAAATTTTCCTGTGCCAAAATGTACTAAAGATATAAAATCATTCCTAGGCTTAGCATCCTATTATAGAAGATTTATACCAGAATTCTCAAAATATGCTAAGTCCCTTACTATTCTTCTAAAAAAAGATACTCCTTTTAACTGGACCAATACCCAACAATTATCATTTGAACAATTGAAAGAAAAATTAGTAACTGCGCCAGTCCTTATTTACCCCGATTTTACTAAACCTTTTATTTTAACTTGCGACGCGTCAAATTATGCCATTTCGGCTATATTATCCCAGGGTGTAATTGGTAAAGACCAACCAATCGCCTTTGCGTCAAGGACGCTTAATAAAGCGGAATGTAATTATAGTGTAACGGAAAAAGAATGTTTGGCTATTGTGTATGGAACTAAGACATTCCGTCCCTACCTTTTCGGCCGTCAGTTTAAAATATTAACAGATCATAAACCCCTAAATTGGCTTTTTAACTGCAAGGACCCTGGATCCAGACTAGTCCGTTGGCGCCTTAAACTCGAGGAATATAATTATGAGATTCAATATAGAAAAGGTAAGACAAATACCAACGCTGATGCTCTTTCGCGGTATCCAATAAATCCTTTACGAAGTATAGAGTAAATTCAGACAAATAATACACTACCTGATAACCATCCCACTACTAATCCCAAAAATGTATCTACTAACCCTGACCATATACTTACCGATGATGATCCTTCGCAGTCCTCGCCGCAATCAAATCCCGAAAGCCTAAACTTACCTGATGATTTTGTCCTCCCTGAAAACCTGGAACTCCCTGATGATTTTGATATACCTACCCCACAATCCAGTGATGTCATTAACGATGATGGTACTTATTCTAAGTGCCTAAAAACAATAAATAACAGATTAGTGACATTTGATACTAAAATTCTTGAACATAATGAAAATCTTTTAAAGACAAAATCAAAACATATAGTGATACCCACCTCAATTGACTTTGACGAGTCGAACCGCTATGTATCTGAAATTATCGGTAACATGACTGAAAGTAAAGAATTCCTTGCACTGGAGAGAACTTTATACTCATTCTTGATATCTAGAAAAGAGAATATCACTTACTATTTATTAATCATTAAAGTGTATCACTATGACACAACTACTTATGAAGACATTTTCAAAAGCCTGAAAAACCTAAAGAACTACCTTTTGTCTGAAAATATAAATGAGTTCAGTGTCACGGATTTCAGAAATCCTTTTGATAGCCATAGTTTTATAAAGATACATAATATAATCACGTACCTATTTCATAACACAAACATAACTATTCATATTTATAAAAATATTATAATGTATCCGACTATGAGCGAAATTGCCAAAATTATGCGTGAAAATCATGATATCCCTATTTCGGGTCACTTAGGCTCTAACAGAATGTTAAAAAGAATTCAAGAAAAATATTACTGGCGAAATATGCGCAGTGATATTGAAAATTATGTTCGTAAGTGTGTCCCTTGTCAAGCCAATAAAGCGCTACGCCAAACTAACCGTGCACCGATGCAGATTACTACAACATCGACGCAGCCGTTTGAACGCGTTGCACTAGACATCGTAGGTCCCCTGCCTGAAGTTGGTAATGTTAAATTGAAATTTATTCTAACATTACAGGATGACCTAACTAAATATTCAGCTGCTTACCCTATCTCCAATGCTACCGCAGAGGAAACCTCTGAATGTCTAATTCATTTCATCGCTCAATTCGGTATTCCAAAAACAATCCTAACCGATCAAGGCACAAATTTTACAGCCGAACTATTCAAGCAAACTTGCAGCTTTTTAAAGATTAAACAGCTCTGGTCTACCCCTTATCACCCACAAACACAGGGAGCTCTTGAAAGGAGCCACTCAACGTTAAAAGAATACCTTAAATCTTTTGTAGATGAAAATCAAGCTAACTGGCCTAAATATGTTTACACAGCCATGCTCACTTATAATACGACAGTTCACAGTACTACAAATTTCACCCCTTATGAGCTAGTATTCGGTCATAAAGCACTTATACCCTCATCTATTTACGACTCTGCCTTAGAATCTACATACAATAATTACGTTAGGATTTTACAACAACGTCTACGAATTTCCAGGGAAAAAGCTATAGAAAATATACTAAAATCGAAAATAATTTCCAAAACTTATTATGATAAACACACCAAACCAGTAAAGTATAAAGCAGGTGATATGGTATACGTCAAAAATCATTTAAGACTCCGTAAAGCTTTATCACCCATATGGAAAGGTCCCTATAAAGTAATTAAAATAAATGGAAATAACACACTTACCTTATCGATAAACCGTCGACATGTCAAACATCACTATGATGAAGTTAAACTTGCTGAAACGAATGATTAGTTTTATTATGTTATATTTAGTTATATAGATTAGTTTCATAACGTAAAATATTATTTCAGGATCGCCTCGGCGTGTATTTCAGTTATTTCAGCCGACGTAATAGAGCCGATTAAAGAAAGCACTGGAATCTATTTTGACCCTGTGGGAACCTTGAAAATTTCTAATAATCATCTCCATATATTAGTTCCGATTGATATCGGGTATATACAACCTCATATAGAAAATATTAGGATCGCCTTAGGAACTGCTAGACTCCTTTGCCAACAGAACGAATTAAGTGTCTCAAAATGCCATAACTTTTTACAACCTTTAACATCTCGCCTTGATAATATTTTAAAGGATTATAGTGCTATATCTCACCTTATTCCCGATAGAGATAAGAGATCTACGTGGCTTGCTGGTATCGGTTCCATTTTTAAACAAGTAATTGGCACAATGGATGAAGACGACTCAATCAAGTATAGTTCCGCTATTCTACACTTAGAAAATAACGATAAGAAACTTTCACATCTCCTGAAAGATAATATTTTGATGACTAATACAGCACTAAAGAATTATAATGAAACACTTAGAATAATCAAAACCAATGAAGCTCGATTAGGCAGTGCTATTGAAAATCTATCAGCCGTATTAAACAATGTATCTAATACACCTTATATAGAATCTAAATTGAATGAAATCTATAATGAATTGTTTTCTAGTTTACTAACTTTGTCGTTTAGACTTGATGATATTACTAATGCTATAATGTTTACTAAAGGTCACTCCATACATCCCTCTATCTTAACCCCAAAACAATTATACGAAGAGCTGATACGTAGTGTTAAGGATTTAAATAAGAATAGTGAGCTACCTATTAGTTTAAGTTTAGATAGTATCCATACGCTAATTGACTTAGCCCAATTATCGTGTTATTTCATAAATAATAAAGTAGTGTTTGTTATTAAGATTCCCTTAGTATATAAGTCAGAATATGTTCTATATAAACCTATCTCTGTACCTATCCCACATGATGTGGACCAGCCTCATTCCTATGCTATGATTATACCTCATTGTCATCATATAGCTATAAGTAAAGATAAATTAACATATGTTTGCCTTCAGGAATTAAATAAATGTGTCAAAATTATTAATCAAATTTATGTATGTAATAATCCCGATGTATATTCAGTTCAAGATATGCCAACCTGTGAAACAGAAATGTTATGTAAAATTATAAACAAATTACCTCAACAATGTGAAACCAAATTGGTTTACGGGAACATAGATATTTGGGAAGAATTGAAAAACAATAAGTGGTTATTTGTCAAATCAGAACCAGCCAAACTTACCCTTGAATGTAATTCCCAGTTAACAGAGTACAAACTATTAGGTACTGGTATAATCAGTGTAGAACAAGAATGTAAAGCTTATTGTAAAAACAGAGAACTCTCACCTAAACCTTACTTTAATATAGTTATTAAACCCATTATTTCTGATTTCAATCTTATCAGCGACCCTTGTTGCGACAAAGATAAGTTCATGTTAATTAAATCAAAACTAAAACCTTTGAAGTTAAATGACTTACATCTAGAAAAACTTGTAACTGTTTCAAATTACCAATTAATGTCAGACATTGATAAGATTATTAATGAACCTAGTCCGTTCATAAAATACGAATCCCATTATCCTATTATTACCTATTGTATAATTGTATTACTTTTAATTTTTATATTATATAAAATTTGTAAAAAATTCGGTAAATGTCCAACTTCCAAAACTAAAAAAGAACCTAATAATACAACTGATGAAATTCAAGAATTAGAAGAAATTCCAGTCCCAAAACTCCGCATTTCTCCCTGAAACTTAGTATCAAAATATAAGTTTCATCTTGTTGGGGGGGTTGTTACATCCCTATTCTGTATTAGTAAATGCTGACACTAACGCTAAGTCAGCACCGGCATTTTCTAGAACTTAATCTGTAACTGTAGGAGCCCTCCTAGTCAGTTCGGGTTTGGCACTCAACCAGTTGGGACGTTTACCAGGTTTTCCCAAAATATATTGTCATATAATAGGAAGTGAAATAAACCTTTTTTTTAAAAGATTCGGGAGTTTTCCATTCTAACAGTTCGTACGGATATAAAAAAATGACGATTTACGTTTATGTTTATTTAGGTACATAATTATTTCAGTATTTATTTAGGGCGAAGGGCTTGTGGCTCGCGAGGAGGCAAAACGCCGGGGCGAAACTTCGCTGACGGCGGACAGAGCTCCGGTGTGATCTCATGGCGACATGGCGGGTACGATTGTCGCAACCCAGTGCTGGGCACGCCACAATTGCGGCGGTAAGTCCTCTCTTTGAGGAGTGGATAGAGAGGCGTCACGGCGTCCTCACCTTCCACCTGACGCAGGTTCTCACCGGGCATGGTTGCTTCGGTGGGTTCCTGTTCAGGATAAAGCGGGAGGATACGCCCGGGTGTTTCCATTGTGAGGATCGTCTAGAGGACACGGTGGAGCATACGGTGAAAGTGTGCCCTGCCTGGGCGGAGCACCGCCGTGTCCTCGTGGAGGCGATCGGCGGCGCCGACTTCTCGCGTCCGGCCCTGGTGCGAGCCATGGTACGGAGCGAGAGGGCATGGGAAGCCGTCACCTCCTTCTGCGAAGCAGTAATGCTCGCGAAGGAGGAGGCGGGGCGCGTGAGGGAGTGGCAGTCTCTGCGCCCTCACGTCCCTAGCCGCCACAAGAGAAGACGCCCCGGGCGTCGGGAGTCGATAGCAGACTCCCGGCCACCGTAGGCACGAGCTTGCGAGCGGCGAGCAATGGGTAGCTCGCCGCCCGGTAAGGACCAGGCTCGGGTCGACGGCGCGTAGTGTTCCACGCGCGCCTCAAAGAGATGTCAGCAATCCTGAAGGGGTCTGCTAGGACCGATGCCTGCCAGGGTCGCCAGATTGTTCGAAAGAGATACCGTGACCCTGGCACATGGGCAACTGAAGGAACACGGGTACGTTTTAGTCAGTAAAAGTCTGACACGCCCTCCCGCTCCGCCCAGAGCGGGAGAAGTCATTTGATGATTTCCCATCCAAAAAAAAAAAAAAAGACTAAAAGCCGACCCCAACATATTGGGAAAAGGCTAGGCAGATGTTGATCATGATCTCATTATTTAGGGCCTAATACTGGATAGGCGTAGTGTTGCGATAGCGAGGCGAGGCAAAGTCGCACCGATTCTTAACACTAGAAGCGCTGAACATAACGACTGAGGTAAATTTGGATAAAAAAATATGTATATTGCAATTACGTGGTTGAAGTCTCGTATAAGTAATAAATATAATAATCATCATATTTCATGAGAAGTCATAAAAAGTGACGATTATATGTGTCAGAGTTTTACTGACTAAAGCCCACCCGCGTTCCTTCTGTTGCCCATATGCCAGGGTCACGGTAACTCTTTCGAATAGATCTCGCAACCCTGGCAGGCATGGGTCTTAGCAGACCTTGGGGGAGGCCTCTGTCTGGCAGTGGACGTCTTTAGGCTGAAGTGATTGATGTATGCACAGCGGTATCCGCAAACGTAAATACTATCATCACAATGATTTGTTTTGTTTAAATTGCAATAATTTGTGAAGATTTTTGTAAACATTTCGAGAACGGGAGGTACAGTTAGTGCTCTAAATTTTTTAAACTATTATTTATTTTCTATTTTTTAGGGTTTCGAATTTTGAGACGTATGTCAGCGTAGTTTATGACGTATGTCAGCGTAGTTTTCGAAGACAGTTTTTTTGCTGTCCTGGTAACCCTGGCAAGGATAATGGCACAAATTTATGGAATTATTGCATTGTCATCGGTCCTTGACAGGTGTGCAAAGTTTGAATGAAATCTGGTCGTTTAAAGTGGGTCAAAATCGCGCTATAAGGAGTCGGTTACAAACAAACAAACATACAAGTGAAGCTAATATAAAGCGTGTAAAAATACCAACATTTACGTCCAGCCAATATAAAAACCGACCGATTTTTCGTACATTACCATAATAATAAATGCTCAAGACAGCCTATGGGAGTAAATAAAATAGGTGCTACACCGCGAGAAATTGCCACTGTCTTAAAACAGGAAGAGCCTCAGATACACGGGTCACTGCTTTCGGAGAACTTCGGCAACGCTCTTGGCTGATTCCGAAGCCGATCTCACCACTTTAAAACGTCACGGCGGGTGGAAGTCCAATACGGTTGCAGAAGGCTATATTGAAGACTCAATAGAAAATAAGTCGAAAATCTGTAAGCGTATAGTGGAAAAAATAAGTCTGAATTCGACCTCGGATCCTTGGTTTCACCCACGCCCATCCACTTCCAACGACGCACAGTCAGAAAGCCGATCAGAGTCACCAACGTTCACCGTTGTTCCTTCTCAATCCGCCACCGAAACAGAAACCTTAACCCCAGATAATCAAACTAAACTCGATGCAACAATAACGTTGCCAAATAAATCTGTTACTTTTAATTTGCAGAAATGCAGTAATTTTACTTTTAAATTTTAAAATGTTCCATTTTATTGAATTGGTACCTCTACCTACAATGTTAATTATTTTGATTCACAATAAATAGTTATTTCAATCTATTTCTGTTTATTATTTTATCTCCTAAAGTGTTCTCGCTGCTGAAGTGAAAAGTTATGTGTGTTACACGAGAGCAAAGTTTTTTGCATCTCGTGCCTTTGAATCCCTCGCCACACTTAGGATTCAAAATCAGCATTCGCAGCAAAAAACGACTTTGCTCTCTTGTTGCACAAATAACTATTGTTAGGGATAGCACCAGATCTGGGAAGATGAAGTCGCGGGCGATGTGTAAGTAGTTCATACAAACGATCATGTATCTACTCAAGGAACGCTCGCTTTCGATTAGAACTCAGGGAAAGAGCTTATGAACCGAAATAAACGGGCATTTGTACGTGGAGGAGCAATATGTACCTAGTCATATCACATGCATCTCATGTCTGAGGGGACATTGCGTACTACACTGTCAGTAGGAAATGCTTTCATTTTGACAGTTCCACATTATTCATGGTGTTGTACGTTGCTGAGCAGAGAATTCTTACGAACATAATAAATAATGGATTAGCAATAATCTTCGAAATGATTCTGAGTCTGATTAATAGTGTGTTACGCAATGAGGGTGCAAAAATCTTTACAGAAAAACTGTCGTCTTTTTAAATAATATTCAAACCGCCAATCTCCTTCATGGAAACCTTCTTTCATGTCTAAAAAACTCAATCAGCCACTAGAAAAAATAAAAATAAAGTGAAAAATTAATTGTCAAGCACAGCATCATGTCGAAATTTTCAATTCTTTTAAAATAACAAATTTATCCGTTCATATTTCAGACACAATGCAAAATTTTTAGTTCAAAAATGTTTAAAAATTAGCAGATAAATAAAATTTAATCAAACTCCAGAAAAAACAGTTAAACCTCCATCATGAATCCCAAAGACGTAAGTAATTCATAAAAAAAGTATGATTATCTTGGTCAAACTGCTGATTTCATCGTACCTTTGAGTAAGTACGTTTTATGATACATAACTCGGCAGACTCGGCTTCACACATCAACACTTTGTTTGAAGAGTGGGGTGGCAAAGGCTAGTAAAATGTAGGCCCAACGTCATGCCCATTTTGTAGTGCTTTGATATACTTGGTGAAGTCTGATGCTGCCACACCGAGGTTAGAATAATATAGGTACCTGTTTTGCATTCCAACAAAACAGTTATTTTGTTATGAAAAACATATGTAGCATTTGTTGGAGATGCAATCTATGACTTTGCAGAATAAAAGTTATAGCTTTACTAATAAAAAATACGTACCTTTTTCCTCTTTGTTACGTCTTTCACTATGGCAGAACTCCCGGTAATCTATGGTTAAGGGCTCAGCTCCCTTTGCCTGTCCCAAAGAGGGACGAAAAGAACCAAAAAAAAATCTATGGTTAAGAGCGACCTGGATCTGTCACCTGTCAAGTGTCAATTCTGAGAAGTCTTCAAAACTCAACAGCAAGGCCATTGCTCCTGTGCTATGTTACTTTTGTTTTAATGCCAACCAGCTCTATTATGTTTTCTTCAGAACACAGCATGGTTGAAAACCTGTTTGTTATCTACTGGTGAGAGTATACAAATTGGCGTTATACAAAATATAATATGAAAAAAGCAAAACGATTTTTTAAATGAAATGATTTAATCCATAAAAGTATGTAAACGTACTATTGTTATTTATGCAGTTTCGTCATATTATAGGTAGTTCATTGATTCCTTTGCTGAAAAATTGTGGGAGCGAGACTCATTAAATCTTTGATAGTATTTTCGACAGCCTCACTGATTGATTATTTTTCTTAAAATAAATTCTGGAATAGGTGGTATCTGTAGGAGCAAGGTCCGGGAGTATAGTGGGTGTCGAAGACATTCCAATCGCAGCTCCTCTAATTTAACGACCGTCTGTTTTGCAGCGTGTGGTCTGTCTAGCGTTGTCCTAAAACAACAGTGGGTGGCAAGTAACCAGTCTTGGTTAATTTACGGCTAGCTTTTTCATCATCAAAATTTATAAGAGACAATATAAATAATATCACCTCAAGTCAAAATTGTGTTTAATACTAAACAAAATACATACAGTCGAACATATAACCTCCTCCTTTTTTTGAAGTCGGTTAAAAAGGACTTAAAACAGATTATTTATTAGTACAATATCGTAATTCTTTTGTCAGTGCTAATTATCGAATACTTTGTAGGCAAGTTGAGTTAGGGACCGTACCATTCGAAGATCGCGGAAGACGCATTAGATCCAGTGGTCCCCGACCTAGGTGTGGGACGGAACATCGGGTTGCTTCAGTAAGAGTCTGACAGACCCCTCCGCCCACCCCAGGGCGGAAGACATCCATGAGGATTTCCACTTAGAAATAAAAAAAGGGAACGTACCCTACTACATGACCCGTTTAGGGGGGAGGGAGGTCTATAAAATACTATGCTCAGTCAAAGGAACGGTGTGGGGGGTAGGTGGCTTAGATTTTTGTCACGTAGTGGAGTTCGCTGAGAGAAATCTATAAAAAAACACTACAAAGTCAAAAATAACTTTAATTTCGAAAGACAGTGTCTTAGGATCTGTATTTAAGGTTTTTTTGCCACCGACTTCCGAAATTTAAGTTATTTTTGACTTTGTAGTGTTTTTTTTAAGGAAGTCGTTTGTTTTTTTTTTTTGTAAATTTTTTAACTTTTTAGTTATGGTAGATACTCCGCACTAATCTAATCGCGTTATTCGTTCATTTGTCGCGCAAATACTTAATGCAAATTTAAGACTTTTATGGTTTTCACATGGACCCCATTGTTCGAATAGAACCAAATTAAAATGGGACCAAGTAGGAAGCACCAGCTTTCAAATAAAAAAAAAGATCAAAATGGGTTCACCCAGTCAAAAGTTATGAGGAAACAAACATAAAAAAAATATAAAAAAAATACAGTCGAATTGATAACCTCCTCCTTTTTTTGAAATCGGTTGAAAAAGAGTCTGACGCGGTGACAATTGAAACTAAAATACATTATTTTTTGACTATACTACTATGATTGTCAACTGCGGGAAGCTTCCCAGTTGTATTTCACTTATTTACAAATATCTATCAATTATATTATTGCTTTTGTACATAAATACATACAATTTTTCATTTGTTTCATTTTGTGCCTGCGAAATGATTAAAAATCATATTTGTCGATACTACGTAACAACTACGGGGTCGTGGCATATACTACGTGTGGTCACCGAGGGGAGGCAGGGGTCTCAAATTTAAAAAATAGGTCACGTAGTTTCCGCAACAACCATACGATTCAAAGTCCCCTTGTTATTGTGATGATTGAGTAATATAACGCAACACTCGACGCTTGTTTGTTGGTTCGCTTCACTTAAATCATCGGGTACCCATTGTCCGAGTTTATTACTTTTCAAGCGAATTAAAGTTGTTTTTTCACTCACTCTAACTCTGACGTAGTTTTCGATAGATCCGCTTCCACGATCACTTTCAGTTTTTCATTGTCAACAAGGATCTCCGGCCGTCCACGGTGTTAGTTATGTAGTGTCAACGTTTCCAGAACGAAAACGTTGGAACCTAAAGCGTACCGTATTTTCTTTTAAAGTAGTTCCCCCCACACACATTATTAATCCTTCGAGCTGTTTCCGCAGCCCTGGTGCCACACTGGAACTCGAGTTGGTTAATAACGCCGTATTTAAGTTTTTCATATTGTAAACAAAACCATTTCAAAGAAAAATCTAATGGCACGAAATAAATCATCATCATCATCATCATGATAATGATTTGTCATCATCATCATCATTTCAGCCGAAAGACGTCCTCCGCCACTTCGACCGGTTCTGTGTCTACCGCATCCAGCAGATTCCTGCGGCCTTCACAAGGTCATCGGTCCACCTTGTTGGAGGCCTTGCGAAACAAATGAATGACTAAAACTACAAAAATACTAGCCTATTTTAAATTTGAAATATAGAATTCAAAGTCAAAAGGCACATTTGAACGTCAAGATATATATCCTTATTCAATTCAATTCAATTTATTTATTTCAGAGAAAATCTTCAAAAATGTACATAAAAGTGATAATAGTATTACTTATACATTGACTATATAGCTTCCACCCATTTTTTCCGTTCTCGCGCTCTACCACAACGTAGAGCTCGCTACGTGACTTCGAAATATACGACGCCGAATAATGTAGCGCCTAAATTTTGCATTCATGAATAATGTTAGGACAACAGGACGAAACCACGAATATCGTTACAACGATAAACTGCACACCTTACAACGCAGCCAATATAATTCAACGAACGTTTCAACGACAGCGGAACAGTAAACCGAAGTAAAAAATTGGTTTTACTAATATTTTAGATTTGGCGTTTTACTAACCCCTATACGAATCGGTTAATTTGAAAAAGTTACTTAAATTTTGCTAAATAAGATAAACTAACATTACATTGTTCATTTTCATCTACTAATATTACAATTTTGCTAGAGGATACTGTGGTATATCGCTGCAGCTTGTGGTAGACCTGCCCCCTAGCCAAGTTACAACCGTTTCGTGTCGAATTCCGTTCTCCAATCGGTAACGCCTCGGTGTCAGCAATTGTAGAAAACGATAAGTTGGTAGCCATGTTGACGCGCCTGAGTCGGCCGCTCGTTCTACAATGTCTTTAGAAAACGACACATTATAACAAAGGATTTAGCGTTGAACATTGTAGAAACGATAAAAAATCAATCTATAATTTTGAACGATGTGATCTTGGCTACGAATTTTCTATTGGTTTGTTCTTACCACGTGACTTAACGATGAGCGACTAGCGTTAACGATAGCAGATTATCAACTTGGCTAGGGGTGCTGATTCGTCTGCCATGCGGGGACACCAGACGAATCAGATCTTCCATTCTAAAGTGAGAACTACTCTACTTCTGATAGGTCAAACTGGCGGCACTCTTCTGGTAGACTGCCTTGACGGACTTTTAGAAGATTATCGGAGAATTCGCGAACACATTCGTCGTTCAAAGAGTCCGTGACCATTTGCACCAGATATTTGAAAAAAAGAAAATTGCGTTTATTGGCACTATATCATTTTAAAGTAAAACCTTAAAACTAAAAAAAAAATGCAAAACAATGATAATAATGTCAAAAGGGCTCAGCATAATGTCAAATGACAACACAAGGTGTGCCACCTGACGCTGATTTTCAGCTGCAAACCACCCATTTGAGTACTTATGATAATTCGTAGTTCAGTCTTACACAACATTGTAGGCAAGCAAAAACGAAGAACTCTCTTTTTAGCGTTCCGTAGCCAACTGGCAAAAAACGGAATACAAATGTTTTTATTTGTTGAATATAGAAAGGTTAGGTACAGATATTGTAATTATTAAGGAACGCTATGTCTAGCCGTTATCGGCGTACAAATATTAAAATGCTACTAACATGATGATATAATAAATTATCAAACAATTATCACTCATTATTAAACAATTCTAATTATTATCAATACAATAAAACATTCCAATAAAATATAATAATAATAAATTCTAGTAAAAAATTTCAAATCAATAAACAATAAAAATAAAGTAGTTATAATATGTCATAGTTCTAGTTTAAAATTTCAAATAAATAATCTAAATAACGTAATTATAATGTGTCAATTAGGTATTGGTTCACCGTATGAACCCTTACGGATTCGTCATGTCTGTCTGTCTGTCTGTCCGTCCGTCCGTATGTCACTTTTTCCGAAACTATAAGAGCTATGCTGTTGAAACTTGGTAAGTAGATGTATTCTGTAACCGCATTTAAGATTTTCACTGAATAATAGAAAAAATGCAATAAATTTTGGGCTTAGAAATAAAACTCAAAAAAAATTTCATCATACCCATACGTATGGGGTATCTACGGATAGGTCTTCAAAAATGATATTGAGGTTTCTAATATCATTTTTTTCTAAACTGAATGGTTTGCGCGAGAGATACTTCCAAAGTGGTAAAATGTGTCCCCTCCCCCGTAACTTCTAAAATAAGAGAATGATAAAACTAAAAAAATATAATATGATGCACATGTAAACTTCCACCGAAAATTGGTTTGAACGGGATCTAGTAAGTAGTTTTTTTTTTTTAATACGTCATAAATAGTAAACCGCAATTTACCTTTCAATCAATCAAATCAAATATAAAAATTTAAAAAAAAACATTTAATTTCATAAACATAACCGTGAATACCTACAGGTTTGTACGGAAGCCTCGGTGCGCGAGTCCGACTCGCACTTGGCTGGTTTTTACTTTATACTGGCTGGCAGCATACGTCTCAGACATTTGCAGCAGTTCTCTGAGAGCAAGATGGCTTTCGGCTGTACACCTTAGGGAGAAGATCTGATCTATACTGCCCATTCATCATTTGTTCTGTGTCTGGGTGTTATTTATCTATAATATGTATGTATTTAGAAATATATAAGTATGTTTATCAGTTGTCTGGTTACCATAGTACAGGCTCTGCCGGGTTTAGGAATCTGATCCCACGTTGTGTTGGTGGTCCTAAGATATTATTATTATCATTCCTTCTCTAAATCCTGACTTCACATCCCATTCTTTTTACACGCTTTATATTAGCTTCACTTGTATGTTTGTATATTTGTATGTTTGTTTGTAACCGACTCCTTATAGCGCGATTTTGACCCACTTTAAACGACCAGATTTCATTCAAACTTTGCACACCTGTCAAGGACCGATGACAATGCAATAATTTCATAAATTTGTGCCATTATCCTTGCCAGGGTTACCAGGACAGCAAAAAAATTGTCACAAACTACGCTGACATACGTCCCAAAATTCGAAACACCCTAAAAAATAGAAAATAAATAATAGTTCAAAAAAACTAAAAAACACGCTTCCATTGAAAACCAAACTAAAAAGTACAAAATAATGGAAAAAAAGCGTGGGGTGCTTTTTAAGGTATTTTTTTATTGATATCAGGCAACCCACGCTTTTTTTCCATTATTTTGTACTTTTTAGTTTGGTTTTCAATGGAAGCGTGTTTTTTAGTTTTTTAAACTATTATTTTTCAACCGTAAGCCTAGTCGCTCTTTCGGAATAGATTCATCTATTAACTCTAATCATCAGTCAGCCTCCTTTATGGGCGGAGCTGTGGAGGGCTCTCTTGCCACATCTGTTACTGTTAACCAAAATCAACAACGATTATGATGGATTTTATTGAACTCCTTGATTGCCAGAGTCCGTGGGCCACACTTTGGCCGCTCTTATTCCACAAGTTGTGAGATATTTTCCAATATTTCCAAAGTTTGTAAATCTCTAGTGTGTTTTATTTCCAACTACATTTTAGCAAGTCTATTCTTTTTGTACCGATCACTGTACTTTGTGGCCTAACTGCAAAACCCCCCCTGCTTTTGAGATTTAGTTTGAGAATTGGCTAGACGCTTCTGGCCACCATATCAACTCTTGGCAAACCAGTGTTGCAATTAACTTTTTTTATGAGCAATCTTTCCCTTACAAGGTTGGCAAAATTTCGGTGTTACTAAGCTTAGAACTGGTTTTAGGGAACAAAATTTGTTTTTTAGAAGTATCGATATTATTATATTAAGTTGCTTGCAGGTAGTGTTTTGTATTTGATATCAGTATTCCAAAGAAGGCCTACATACTCTAAGTCCTGATTGAGTTTTACAATTAACTTAGGAAATTAGTCACCCAAACTATGTTAGCACCTGCAGTCTCAGAGATAGAAGTCTAAAACAATCTCGTGGACTAGCTAAAAATTAACTAAAAAAAGAAGAATACATATACCACAGGTACACAATGTAAATTATCTGCCTCTCAGTAGGCTACTGCTGCAATTTTTCAGCGAACTCAAGAACTGCCAAAAGGGTGTGCTGTCAATTAGCATATTTTACTTGGTTCTGAATTACTCAGGAGCACCAGCTACATGTTCACACATGTCATTGTCATGTTTTTGGTTTTAGTTACGGTACTAAGCCTCAATAACCAAATCACAATTATTCAAATTTATTTATTACATCTTAAAAAAATAACATAAAAATACATTAAAATTCTATAGACATTAAAAAAATCTCTATAGATTGTCACTAACAGAAAAAGTAATAAAAAACATACAAACATACAAGTGAAGCTAATATAAAGTGTGTAAAAATCACAATCTTCTCTGATACAACTTCGAGCCAATGCCGTGGATCGGATTGGTTCAATCCTCACTAAGAACCCTCAACATTTGATTAGTCGATGTCCGTAAACAGTAATATCGGATTGTACACAATTTACAAATGTTTTAACTAAATACACTTATTACAAAATATAATTGTTCTAAACATCAATATTTTCAGTATCTGACTCAGTAAAAAACAAACAGGTTTTCAGTCTTTCATTCCATTTCCAGGCTTTTACATGGTTTTTTAGGCAGCCTGAAACTTATCAAAAGATTATATTTTACAATGATCCTCATTTATGATGTTTTTAAAATAAAAGGACCATTAAATTTGTTGTATTTAAATGATATGTTGTAATTGTTTTATTGTGTATTGGATGTATTTATTTCCTCTGTAATTTTGCGTATATGTTATTTCACGAATCAAAGTTATTTTACAATATATTCATGGTCAAGGGGACTCATGAACAAACAACTTTTACTTTGGTACGAAATCTGAAATGAACCGATATCGCCATCGATAAAGAAATCTGGGGCGATATTTCATAAAGAATGCAATACCTACGCAATCAAGATTCATCATGAAACAGATGATATTTTCTCAATTTTTCATAATATAAATGTTAAGTAACAATAGAATGTTCATATATATTTTTTAATAAAGACCTCAACATATTTAGGATCCAGAATACGATGAGTGGTGTGACCCAGACAATCCACGCAGGGTAAAATATGAAGGTGTGGCCGCTGCTGCAAAACGAATAGTAGGCCAGGTTGTTCGGACACCATTGCACGTACGTACTCATTTACTTAAACATTGAACCTGAATCGAAATGCACAAAAGGACAAAACAATGACAATATTGTCATGAAATGCACGAGTTCGGTTTCGGTTTAGAGACATTTATTTCTCAAAAAACAAGAACATTACAGTTCACTTTAAATATTGAGAAATATAAAACTAAAAGTAAGTGTGATTCTCTGTGCTCACAATAAGAGAATTAGGCAACAAAGGTGACAATTGATATTGTTAGTGTTGTATTCTAACGTATTCTTCTAGGGCTTTAAAAAAAATTAAATATGGTGTCACTATTGGTTATGTCGTCAGGTAGCGCATTATACAGTTTTGCTCCCTCGTACAGTATATTTTTACTTTTTTTAGTTCTGGGTTGTCTTAATTCTAGTTTGTCTCATCGTCTTGCGTTGTATGTGTAAGTTTTCTTTTTAAAGTTTAATTGTGAATACATATAGCACAAGGTACACACCTTGTGTTATGATTTTATGTATTAGAGTGCATGTTTTAAGTATTTATAATTGGCTAATTTTAAGTATTTTTGTATCATTGTAAATTTTGGTTGTTGGTTTTAAATAGTCATAGTTATAAAGAGTTTTTATTGCTTTATTTTGCAGAACTTGTATTTCTTGGAGGTTTGATTTAGCTGCAGTTCCCCATATCTCAAGAGTTGTAGATCATTGCGCGAACTTTTTTAGGGATGCAACTAGACATTCGGCGTATCACTCCTATGAGAGGAGATATTTTAGACTTAATTTATGATCAATATGGGGTCTCCAAGTTAACTCTGTATCTAAAATGAGACCTAAATATCGTTCGCTGTTTGATTTTGTTATTTTTTCGTTGTTTATTACTTAATTTATATTATATTAATTATTTATAGTTGGATTTGATCGAGAATTTTCTTGTTTTTTGCAGCAAAAACCATGTATGCGGTTTTTTTTTGTGTTAATAGTTAATAAGTTTGACGGGAACCATTTATTTAAAAAAACCAAATCACTTTGAGCTTCTTTTAGCATATCAGTTAAGTTGTGGCCAAAGTAAAATAAACACGTGTCATCTGCGTAAAGTGTGATACTGCCCGATGTTTTAACACTGTTGATATTGTTAATATAGGTAAATCAAAAATAACAACGGCCCCAGAATAGATCCCTGTGGGATTCCGTATGTTAATTTGGCAGGTAAACTTTCGTAATTTTCAATTTTAACAATTTGTTTCCGATTTTCTAGGTACGATGTAAGAATTTTATGTGCGGGCCCTGATATACCTACGTCAGTTAACTTATTTAAAAGCAAATTGTGACGAATCGTGTCAAATGCCTTTTTAGTTCTATAAAGACAGAGTTGATTATGTTATACTGTGCAAAATAATGATGTATTGAATTTTATTTTTGTAGAAATGCCACATGTCGAAGAAACTGGGCCTGGAACTATATTTGAAAGAGGAATTCATGCAGATCACAGGATGGTAAAAGAGAATTTATAATAAACAATTTTTTTTTACTAAAAATAAACGCGAATACAAATATTCGGCTTTCGATTTGATATCCTATGACCATCTTTGGGAGAAGTTGAGGTGCACCTCACTCCCCGAGGATATCATTAACGTTCTTGATTACTGGTATAACAATCAAGTCAATGTTGTGAGATGGGCGAACGTTGTGTCTGGTGAGTACAGGTTGGAGTGTGGTGTAAGACGGGGTGGCTTGACATCTCCTCGACTCTTCAACCTGTACATCAATGAGTTGATTGAGGGTCTCAGTAGTACTGCAGTTGGCTGCACTATTGATGGCATCACCATTAATAACAATGGTGTTGCTGAGTCCTTCAATTTGGTTTACACAAACTGGTTAGGAGATGTGAAGAGTACGCTGTGACCCATGGGCTCAGGTATAATGCGAACAAAAGCGAGTTTTTGGTATTCCTACCACGGAACTCTAAAGTCGTCACCGTCTCACCCGTTACACCAAATAGTGTACCACTTATAAAAACTTTTTACCAAAAAATTTAACCGCCGAAAAAACTGAAAAGCAAAAAATAATAAACCTTAAAATTGGACGTAGTTACGCAAAAAGGATCCAATCCACACTTTTTCCGAAATTGAGTTATATATACCAAACGCATCTTCAAGGTGATATCTTTATTATAAAAAAAGATCCATGTGACAAAATACAATTTTAAACATATCTAAAACTACTAGATACCAAGCCACATCTATGGACTACATCAGATATTTTTCATCAATACAATTCCAAAGCGCCTGAATCATTCTTGAGAAATGGTAAATCTATGGAATAAGTGTTTTAGGAAAATCACAAAAATGCCCCAAACTGTTTGGATCTTTTTTGAGAAATACAGTTTGTATACCCAATTCAATATCAGAAACGGTCCAGATTACTTGAATCCTTTTTGGTAAAAATAAATGTCTCGTTAGCCAGCATACCTAAATATCAAAAAAACCGGCCAAGTGCGAGTCGGACTCGCGCACCGAGGGTTCCGTACAAACCTGCAGGTCATCATCATCATCATTCGTCATCATCGTTTATGAAATGAAATGTTTTTTTTTTTAATTTTTATATTTGTGTTGACTGAATGAAAGGTAAATTGTGGTTTACGATTTATGACGTATTAAAAAAAAACTACTAACTAGATCTCGTTCAAACCAATTTTCGTTGGTAGTTTTCATGGTAATGTACATCATATATTTTTTTTAGTTTTATCATTCCCTTATTTTAGAAGTTACGGGGGGGGGGGGGACACACATTTTACCACTTTGGAAGTGTCTCTCGCGCAAACTATTCAGTTTAGAAAAAAATGATATTAGAAACCTCAATTTCATTTTTGAAGACCTATCCATAGATACCCCACACGTAAGGGTTTGATGAATTTTTTTTTTTGTGTTTCAGTTCTATGTATGGGGAACCCCAAATATTATTGTTTAAAAAAAAAATGATATTAGAAACCTCAATATCATTTTTGAAGACCTATCCATAGATACCCCACACGTAAGGGTTTGATGAAAAAAAAAATTTTGAGTTTCAGTTCTATGTATGGGGAACCCCAAATATTATTGTTTTTTTTCTATTTTTGTGTGAAAATCTTAATGCGGTTCACTTAATACATCTACTTACCAAGTTTCAATAGCACAGCTCTTATAGTTTCGGAGAAAAGTGGCTGCGACATACTCGGACAGACAGACAGACAGACAGACAGACATGGCGAATCTATAAGGGTTCCGTTTTTTGCCATTTGGCAACGGAACCCTAAAAAGGATCCAAACGGCTTAGATCCTTTTTTATAAGTATTTGTTTACATTCAAAAATATACCAAAAGAATTGGCGCCTTCCTAACTATTATTATTTCCATGGAAACAAATTACAAAAAAGATCCTGGGTTTTATTTTACACTATTCTGAAACTTTGACTCGTTAGAAATAAATTATTTTAAGTTTTCGAACGCACGAAACAAAAAAACTTTATAATCTGTGTTCAATGCCCACGCGGCCACGCATAGATGAAAGTAATAAATCGGCGGCCACGCCTGCAGTTTATGTAATAATTGTTGAATGTGAAGAAAATGAAGAGAAGTGAGTTTATTTTGTTTAAAGCTTTGGGATACTCCACAAAACGAAAAACAGGAAGCTCTTTAAGTGACGGTAAGTAAACTTTGAAAGTTTCATAACCTAAAAACGTAAGTTTGTCGAAATCATGGTCAAAACTTAACAATGTTTTATTTAACAGGTAGGAATGATGATATCGCTTACGACACTATAATAGACGCAGATGGGAAGAATCCTTCATCTTTTAGTACGTAACTACTGACAGTCGACAGCTGTTCGGACTTTTAACTTTTATTGTAAAATCACCCGTATCGTAACCGAATACTTAGATAGCACGCATGCAAAAGTCGACGTGCTGTTGACTGTACTGTTGTACAAAATGATTTTCTATTGTTATGATCTAGCTATTATGTTAATGTGCCCATATGCTTGGCTATCTTATACCTACGTAATTAAGAATTAATTGACAATTTTTTTTTTAAATATCATTGTCGCACATAGTGCAACTTGTGGTAATGTTTAATGCCTGTAATTAATTGTAAAAAACTGAAAATAGCTGAGTGTGATAAATAGCTTACGGAGGATATTTTCTTACAGTCCATGAAGAACCGTTAGCGATACCAGTCAAGCCTAAAGTCTTTTTTTTTTTTTTTTTTTTTTTTTTTTTTTTTTTTTTTTTTTTTTTTTTTTTTTTTTTTTTTTTTTTGGATGGGAAATCATCAAATGACTTCTCCCGCTCTGGGCGGAGCGGGAGGGCGTGTCAGACTTTTACTGACTAAAACCCACCCGTGTTCCTTCAGTTGCCCAGTGCCGGGGCCACGGTATCTCTTTTGAACAATCACGCGACCCCGGCAGAGCCTAAAGTCTGCGACGGAGACGATTTAGGTAATAATTACATACGTTTGAAGGCGGTGGTTACTTATTATGTAGATACTACTATCTCCCAGCAATTTTTTTCTTATTAGTTATCTAACATGATCGATTTATTTCCGTTCTTTTTAGTCGTTTTGGATCTGCCGTTGGCACCCACGCCAATAATTCCGTGTTCAGACTCACCCAGATCTCCTGAAAAGAATAAAACTCCACTGGCGCCGGCTCAGTCTATTTCGACGCAACGCACAGCTCCACCCAGAAGTCCTGAAAAAAATGACGCACCACTGCCACCTACTCAGTCACCTTCGACGCTGCTGGAAGCACCACCTAGAAGTCCTGCAAATAATGGAGTGCCATTGCCGCCAACTGCATCACCTTCGACGCTGCTCGCACCTCCACCCAGAAATCCACAAAAAAATGAAGCACCACTGCTACCTACTCAGTCACCTTCGATGCTGCTCGAAGCACCACCTAGAAGTCCTAAAAATAATGAAGCGCCACTGCCGCCTGCTCAGTCAGATAGAAGTCCTAAAATGTACTCGCCGATGCCACCTACGTACTCAGCTATAATTCCGCTAGCTGGCCCGCCTAAAAGTATTGAAAGTATGTATGACTCGCCGATGGCACCTGCGTACTCACCTTTGACACCGCTGGTAGTCCAACGTAACCGTACTGAAAATGTAAATGACTCACCCATGGCGCCTATAAGGCCTCAAAACGTATGTAACGATGGCATGGGAGGTGGTGAAATTTATTCGCCTTTGCCTGCCATGTCGCCAAGTACTTTGGAGCTTTTCAATACATTAAATAGTGACTTCACATTGGAAATGGAGGAAAAAAATGAAGGTAACCTTATGGAAGATAACATAGTTGTTGAGAGTACACAAGAGAAACATATTAAGTTGACTAAACCTAACTCACAAATGGTCGAACAAGATCAGGTCACAGACTTTAGTTCTGATACGGACTCGGATTATATACCAGATACAGATGAATCTGAAGATAAAGTATCTCGACCCAAATCAAGGAAAATTATTATAACGAGTAAAGCTATGGTACACAATATTCAAAGCGGCAAAATTAACTGCAAAGACAGAGTAAATAAAGAGAGAGATTTTAACTCAAATGAAAATATTTCAAGCCGAGGACCAACTTCTGGTGATCAAATCGAAATAAGTGTTTTGTCTGAAGCTGAAAATGAAAAAGAAACGAATACTACTCATGAGTTAAATTGTAATGCTGTAGCTGAAACCGAATGTCCCAATTTAAAAGGTCGACCAAAAAAAGGAAGGAAACGAAAATTTCTCGACTATACCCTCGCTGAACGTAAACAGAGAAAATACGCGAACTTATCATATCATGGCAAAAGTAAACAAGTAGAACCAAAAACATTTAAAGACTATTCTTGTACATGTGCTAAGCAATGTCACAAATTAGTCTCGGTTGAAAAAAGACAAGAAGAATTTCAAAAATATATAACACTTGGTAGTTATGAAGCCCAGCTTTTATACATCACAAAGTGTGTATCGGAGAGTGCAAAGAAAAGGGCATATACTGTCTTGGAAGGAAACAAAACTGGGAAGAAAAGACCCAAGCAGTTTCACAGAGTTTACAGAATTTGTGGTACGCAAGTTTGCAGAGACATGTTCATTAATACATACCAAATCACTCCAAAGAAAATAGACGTTTGCATGAAAAAGAATCGAACCGGAATGCTCAATGACAAAAGGGGACAGACTATTGGTGGCTGGAACAAATCGACAGAAGAAGATTTGGATTTTATAAAAAAACTCATAAAATCTTTGCCGAAGTACGAATCGCACTATAGGCGCGAAAAAACGGATTGTCAGTACCTAAAAATTGGTATGACAATTGAGAAACTATACAACATATACGTGGAGGAACTGAAAAAAGAATACGGTGAAGCTAAAACGGCTTTATCAAGTGCTACTTTTAAGAGAGAATTTTACAAAAATTTCAATTTAAGATTCAAATCTTTGAAAAAGGACACCTGTAATAGGTGCGATACTTTTGATGCCCGAATAAAAAATGTTATAATATCTGATGAAGAAAGATCGAAGTTACAAGGAGAAAGAGAGGCACATCTGAATAGAGCTAACTCGTTACGACAGAGCATGAACAATGATCTGAAGACAGCAAAAACTGACGAAACTTTTGAATGCCTTACATACGACTTGGAAAAAACTCTACCACTTCCCAGAATTCCCACGAACGTAGTTTTTTATAAACGCCAGTTGTGGCTATACAACTGTGGCATCCATGCTGGGTCTAGCGATATAGGTTACTGCTATGTTTGGGTTGAAGGAGACGCTGGAAGGGGTTCCCAAGAGGTCGGGTCCTGCTTAACTCATTTTATAAACAATAAATTGAGTCCAAAAGTCGAGCATCTGGTCCTCTGGAGCGACTGTTGCGGAGGTCAGAACCGAAACATCAAAATGGTAATAATGCTTAAAGCAGTACTTAACTCTCACGATACGTTACAATCAATCACACTCAAATATTTAGAGTCAGGGCATACGTTCCTTCCAAACGACACAGATTTCTCAAAAATTGAGACACAGCTTAAACAGCACGAAAGAATTTATACGGCGGATGAATACATTAAAGTTATGAAAAATAGTAAAAAAAAGATTCCTCTTCAAGTATATAAAATGCAAAAAAACGACTTTTTCAGCATTAAAGCGATTGAAAAAAAAATTGTTAATCGCAAAGTGGATGTGACGAAAAAAAAAGTTTGTTGGCTTACAACTAAAGCAATATTAATAAAAAAGGAAGTCAAGCAGTCTTTCTTTATGAAAAATGCAGACTGCGAAGATTTCCAAGAGGTTAATATTGGGAAAAAAGTCAAAGGAACTCTACAAGAAATTTCCCAAAATGATTTTGATTTGCTTTGGCCCAATGGCAAAGAAATCGCCCAAGCCAAACTGGACGACTTAAAGTCCATGTTTGACTTAATTCCAAAGGATTGTTTGGATTTTTATGAACGACTTCTGCCTTTGGGCAATGCTCAGATTTTAGAAGATATCGATGGATTCAACAATTTAATGATTGACTTTGAAGTTGATGCAGACAGCCAAGTTTGATGTTGGCATACCTATACCATTTTAACTAAGAAAGTACGGCTTTTTATAGTAAGAATTTTAAGTGTATGGGAGTGGTCTTTCTTTGAGTATATATACTCAAAGCCCGCACCTTCTTACAGTAAAAATGGTGTAATGGCGCGACAATTTTCTGTTTCTTTTTGTGATTGAAGCCCAGATACTTGATTGAAGCACAGATTTTCACACGAAACTAGCAAGTTTAAATCAATCACATTGCTTGACAACAAGCCAAAACTACTCTGTTAGCCTTAACTTTGATAATTTTGTTTAAATTAAATAAAAAACTATCATTAAATATTGATTTTTATTGAATAAGTAATTAAAATATTATCTGGATCGTTACTGATGAATGTATATTAAGCAGCATTCCTTACATTTATTTATTTAGCAGAAAGGATCCAGACCCACTTTTTCCCCATTATCTCTATAAAATTGTATTGCATATACTACAAAACTTAATACCAAAATTAAATACGAAAAATTAGCTAAGTAATCATCACAGTACATATGATCCAAACGTATCAAATGTTCGACTAAAATCTGTTACAACTTCATTGGCCTATAACTCAAAACAAACTTCATGTGGATTGGATCCTTTTTGTGTAACTACGTCCAATTATGAGTCGGCGCTTTGAATGATCTTTGTTCATTGATTTTTCAGCGCCGACTCATAATTTGAAGGTTTATTATTTTTTGCTTTTCAGTTTTTTCGGCGGTTAAATTTTTTGGTAAAAAGTTTTTATTTTATATTTTTTTGTGGTTTTAATGTACTTATAATACTTGGCAAAGTATACCCTTTCCAATAAAAAAAGAATTATCACAATCGGACTACTATGTAAAAAGTTATGCGTGGTCATACATAAAAAAAAAAAAAACAAACAAAAAAAAAATATACGCGACGAATTGATAACCTCCTCCGTTTCTTTTCGTCGTTTAAAAAGAGTAACGCAGCTTAAGTACTTGGGTCACTGGGTCACAGAGGACCTCTCTGATAACGTAGACTTTGAGAGGGAACGAAGGTCAGGGCTGTCCGTGGGAACAAGCTGGCTCGCAGGTTTAAACGGTGCCCAAACGAGGTGAAGAGCACAATGTTCAGGGCATACTGCCAATCATTTTATTCGTGCACCCTGTGGATCAGCTGTACTCAGCGGACACTCAATGCCTTTCGTGTACTATACAACAATGCTTTTAGAATGTTGTTGGGGCTCCCGAGATACTGTAGTGCGTCTGGCATGTTTATGGAGACTCGGTCTGATGGTTTTCATGCCATCATGAGAAAGCGAGCGGCCTCCTTATTGCACCGTATCCGATCAAGCTTCAGCAGCATTCTAAAAGTAATAGCAGATCGGTTAGACGGTCCTTTTATTAGACACTGGTTTGCACTCCACGTGTCTAATTGATTTGATTTTGTATTTTGTTATTTATTATTATTGCTGTTCTTTTTTTTTTGTACTTTACTTAGTTGTTAAGTACTTACTAACACAAATATGGATTATTTAATATGAAATAAAGTTAATATATAAATAACATGAGTAGGTTGATATGTAGGTTGGTTATAACCTCGTTGTTGATAAAGTATCAACAACGAGGTTATAAATCAACCTACTCTTGTTATTTTTCGGCATTTAATTGCTAGTTTTTTATTAAGTACTTAATGGCGGCTACTCGTTTTTGAACATGTTCGACGCCTGTTTACATGCGTTAAGATGACACCATTAACATTATAGGCTGATGATGATGATGATGACACCAAGACTATCAACTCACCAAAGGACAGTAACCGAACGTAAAAGTCTCTTATTTGCTTGACCTCAGCGCCTGGACTGACTGGGTGCGACAATGCGGTGGCTCTGATCAAACTATGCCCCACTTGCTGGAGTGCCTTAAGTGCCCGTTTACATGTACCCTGGATGACCTACAGAATGCTACTGATTCAATGCAATCAATGTGGTCGTCTACAGGCTCAAACAACAGAAATAAAATAACAACATAATAAATAAATAAAAATCTATACGTTTTTTTTTTTTTTTTTTTAAAATGTAACATCGAAGAAGAGTACCAGCTACACGAAAAGAAGTGGAGTAATCACTTAGGAGTTAGGTGTCATCCGCCGAACCTAGGACAGATCCTGGGGACCTCCCCTAGATAGACCCCGCGGCCGGCATTTATCGCCACAAAGAGTGGCCTCTTTTAAGTATTCAATAAAATCATACATTAAAATATTATTAACCTGTACAGTGTTCGATATTTACGTATTTTGGCGGGTTATTAAAACACAATTTAAATTATTATATGTTTAACAGAGTTTTTTATAGTTTCAAGGAACGCGGGGTGGTCAACACTTTAGCACTGCTAAGCGACGAACAAAAGAAACTAGGCGTAGCAGCTGCTAGTACTGGGAACCACGCTTGCGCTCTGGCCCATCACTCCACTCGGATGGGAATACCCAGCGTAGTCTACATGCCTCTACATGCACCTATTAACAAAGTCAACAGAGCAGAAAGACAAGGCGGAAAAATAGTGTTACATGGTACCAATTTGGCCGAAACAAAGCTTTATGCTATGACCAAAGCAAGAGAAAAGAAAATGATGTATGTTAATGGGTAAGCCTCCATCAATGGACTCTTGTGGATACGAAGTTCTTTTCCCAAATACTGAGGGATTCTTAAGGAATTCAATCTTGTACCTAACAAGATCCAATTGAATAAAGTCCTCATTAATTAACTTATATGTTTGCAGTTTCGATCACCCGAATATTATAGAAGGTCAGGGCACCGTTGGTATTGAAATTATAGAACAACTGCCTTCTGTGGATGCAGTGCTGGTACCTTGTGGGGGCGGCAGTCTCCTGGCTGGAGTAGCCATTGCTATAAAACATCTCAAACCTGACACTGAGGTTTATGTTAGTAATCATCCGCTCATTATTTATTTGACACTTGAATGAGGACTTTGAAGATTTTGACTTTAATCGTAACTCCCATTTTTCAGGGCATCGTAACAGACCGTACAAACGCTATGGTAGAGTCACTTAGGAAGAACGAACGAGTCTTCCTTACCTTAGACCCGTCACTTGCAGATGGATGTTCTGTTAATAAAGTCGGAGTAAACACATTCCATAACCTTAAAGGAAATGTTGATAAAATGGTACTAAATAATGAAATTTGAACTTAACATTTCTTTTTCACAAATTGCACGGAGCTCTAAATGTTTTGTTTATAGGTCGTAGTAAGAGAAGATTGGGTAGCTCGTGCGATTATGCACGTTATTGAAAACGAAAAAGTCGTTGTAGAAGGAGCCGGAGCACTGGGAGTCGCAGCTATTTTGGCTGGTTTGTTCCCTCACCTTAAAGGCAAAAAGTAAGTTCTGATAATTTAATTAGACTCGCTAGCTCTCTGAGCTAGGGCCCCGTCTGCTCTCTGGGGTTATTTCGTCATCGCTGTAGATGTCCTACTAGTAAAGGCACGTTAGTTCAACAGGATTGTGAAATTGTGACGTATAATTTCTTTTGTTTCAATGGTACATATACTGTACGTGCCCCTAAAATATCTCGACTATCGCGAGTATCTTAGACTTAGACTGATTTATACAGAGTAATTTAACAGCCTGTTGAATGCAATAAGGCGAATCAATACTAAAAGTTGCACCGTCTCTAAAGTGTTTAGTTTTATTGTATTCCAGAGACAAGGAACGTGCTTCGTTCTTCTTTGAGTTCTAGTATCTCTCTGTAAGCTATTTTATTTATGCCTGCCAAAAATCAAGAGTTTAATGTCCTGTGTATCCTAAAATAGCTTAGCTCTAATAAATGAATATGTTTCAGAGTGGTTTCAGTGTGCTCTGGGGGTAATATCGATACGACTACCTTAGCGCGTGCTCTCGAACGAGGCATGGCAGCAGAAGGTCGGCTTGTGAAGTTTAAGGTGACTGTATCGGACCGGCCCGGCGGGCTGGCCGACCTGTGCAGCATGCTGGCCAACATCGGTATCACCATGCGGGACTGCGTGCCAGAGCGAGCCTGGGTCAAAGGAGATGTTTTCAGCGTTCAGGTAAGTGTTTAAATGAATGTTCAATTCCATTTTTTTTCAATATGTTATGATTTTTATACAAACACCTTTGTTGCAGTTAAAAGTGATTGTTGAAACCAGAGGATGGGATCATACTAAAGACTTAATTGAGTTAATTAAGAAACACTATAAAGACTATTTCTTCCAAGAAATGGACAAGAGTGATAAATCTGCTGGATCTAAACGCGGCCCGTGCCTTGCGCCGAATCCTATGTGCATGCAGAAGTAGATATTATATATACAACCAATATGCCATTTTCGCGCCGTCTTATTATCATAAAATCAAAATAACACTTGTAATTTGAATTGGTTTTGTATTATTTCGGTGCTCTAAGTCAGAGAGGGTTACTTGTGACTATCTTTTGTTTTGTTTGTAGTTTCTTTCCATCCGTTTTTTGGCATGCCTCAAAACCGCCTCGTGTTTCGTGCATTATTGGAAATATTGCCAAGAACGATCTCGTACACTCCTAACAAAAAGTTTAGTCGAATGACAGTACCTACAGACAACATGCGCACGACGCAATTTCAATTTACAAAAAATAACTCGTTGAATGCTTACCTCTTCCTTTTAATTGAAATCTATTAAAAAGGACAATCAGTAATCAGTTTTCTGTGAAATGAAGTGATATAATGAGAAGTTTATTTCTACAAGTACGTTTTAAGGCTAGGTGATTCGACACTCATACACATTTGAGGGGGTGAGGTGCGTGGAAACCCGCGGGGCGCCTCCCGCGCGTCCTTCTTGTCGAACACGATAGCGCGCCAAAAGTTCGGGCGGCGGCGCGGCGGCGGCGGGCGTAGCACAGACAGGTCATAGTGTAGCGACATCAGTATGTCCACAGTATTAGAAACCACAGAAGAAACGATAATACAAGACTTATATTATAAATGCGACAGTTTGTGAGTATGGATGTATGGAAGTATGGATGGATGTTTGTTATTCTTTCACGCAAAAACTACTAAACGTATTTGGATTAAATTTAGCTTGCAGATAGTTTATAACCTGGACTAATATTATAAATGCGAAAGTTTGTGAGTATAAATGGATGTTTGTTACTCTTTCACGCAAAAACGAATGAACGGATTTGGATGAAATTTAGCCCGCAGATAGTTTATAACCTGGAATAATACAAAACACACAAATAACTTACTTACACAAAAGACTTAGTCACACAAAAAACAAAAAAAATAAATAATATATAATTGCGAAAGTTTGTGAGTATGGATGTATGGATGGATGTTTGTTACTCTGTCACGCAAAAACTACTGAACGCATTTGGATGAAATTTAGCACGCAGATAGTTTATAACCTGGACTAACATTATAAATGCGAAAGTTTGTGAGTGTGGATGTATGGATGGATGTTTGTTACTGTTACGCAAAAACTACTGAACACATTTGGATGAAAAAAAAAAAACTTTAGAGGTGTCAAGGGACACCCGGATGGAACGAAGTTCCTTTCCAGGATTCATAATTGTTATAATTTTTTTATTATTTATTCTGTACAAAAAACCTGTATACACTCAATAAAAATATTCTCTCTCTCTCTCTATCTCCCTCTCTTCCTCTCTCACTCTCTCTCCCTATCTCCCTCTCTTCCTCTCTCACTCTCTCTCTCCCTCTCTCTCTCTCCCTCTCTCTCTCTCCCTCTCTCTCTCTACTCAAAAAAAAAAAACAACAACATACAAACAAATACAAACAACAAAATATATACGGTCGAATTGAGAAACCTCCTCCTTTTTTTGAAGTCGGTTAAAAAGTGTCGTTATAACTTTTCGTGAGATTTTTTTCCGTCTAGCCCCCTTTCACAATGCGCGATAAGGAACTTCGTTCCAATTAGCAAGCAGATAGTTTATAATCTGGACTAATATTATTATGAAAGTTTGTGAGTATGGGTGTATGGAAGTATGAATGGATGTATGGTGGTGTGTGTCTCTTTCACGCAAAACTACTGAACAGATTTGGATGAAATTTTGCACCAAGATAGTTTATAATCTGGATTATCACATTGGGTCCCTTTTACCCCGGTAGTACGTTGCCGCGGAATAATTTTCGACCTCTTTCTATTCACGCCTACCAAGATACTCATCAAGACGAATCAAACGAGCCCAAATTTGATGGGGTTACGTCGTTTAATTACGGAGTTACTATAGCCACCTTCAAGCTCCATCATCAGAACCTGGTTACCATATAGTATCAAAGTACTCGTCAAGACGAATCAAACGAGCCCAAACTCGATGGGGTTGCGTCGTTTAATTACTGAGTTCCTATGGCCCCTTCCAACTCCATCATCAGACCCTGGTTACCATATAGTATCAAAGTACTCGTCAAGACGAATCAAACGAGCCCAATCTCGATGGGGCTGCGTCGTTTAATTACAGAGATCCTATGGACAACTTCCAGCTCCATCATCAGATCAGCTCTATGTCATAATAATATTGCATTGGATTGCAACATTGTTTTTAAAGTTTTTCAAATATTTACACAATGAGAACCACACACACAAAACAAAAGCTTAACCAACTATGGTCTATATAAATTCTTGAAAACAATATTTATTTACAATTTATTTTGTTTTCTCTTATTATTACTTACGCAGCAGAAAGGAAGCGCGCGCGCAAAAATTTGTCACAGGTCTCACCTCGATAACGTCTCGCAGGACACTGGCAAGTAGGGGCAAGCGACGCGCCGATCAAAAATCACTTGAACGATCGATATTTTTTTTTAGAAATAAAATGAAAAAAATTGATCGGGTTCAAACGATTCTAAAATAAATTACCTATACATTGATACTAATTATAGAAAAATAGGAGTATTAGTACTTCTTTAAAAAGAAATTAGGCTTGTTAAAAAACTGCAAATCGAAGTAAGTTCGGCTTTTTTTTCTATCGAGTAAATTTCATTTTATCGTGTTTTGATCGGATACAAGCTAAGGAGAAAGAATGTATCTTAAATATATATTTTTTTCAGATTCTGGACGTAATAATTTGCCTATTAAAAACCAATTCTAAAACAGGTGAAAACGGTGCCACCCGGCCTTAACAAGTTCTCTATTTTTTGCACAATATTTTAAAACTAGATGGCACCGGCATTTGCTAGCTGATTGATCGCTGAGAAGAGGCGCTGAAACAAACTCTGAGATCATGGTCGAAACAATATGCAATATACAATAATAATAAAGATACAACAATATACAACACATATTATTAGGATTTTATATCGTGATTAATCGATATAAAATTCTAATATTATAATGCAATCGTTTTTTTTTTTTTCTCCAGTCATCGCCTGCGTCGTAACAACACAAGGCCATGTCTGGAGGAGTCTTTTTAAGAAACAGCCACTGCAGCTTTGAGTTGACAAGGCAACAACACACAAGTTCCACAAGACGGCATGCATGTGTTAGTCAGGAAGGTGTTATCATTTAATTTAATTCAGGCAGCAAAGAGCTATAACCTTATAGATTAACTGGTTGGGCACCTTAAGTGACCCAAATTGACTTGTTGATACTTATTTTTGTTATACGTAAGTATTAGGTCATTTCTTTAGCAATAATTAATTCGTTTCAAATGGTTTCTATATGTTAGTATCTGTGGCTATTTGGTTCGCACGCCTTTCGGATCGCGCGATGGGATTCGCTGAACCTGGCGACACTAGCGCCATAGTTTGGCCACCGCTCCCCGAGCGCCGACCAATGACACTTTTTTTGCTCCTGTCTCTCTCGAAAAATCTCGGTCGGTGCTTTTCTTGTAATTTTGAGGAAAAGTTGGTTTTTTCACCGTGATGGACAGCTAAAGTTTGAAGAAACTCGTTATAAATACCCAACAGTGATCTGACAATCTGTTTCGTGAAAGTGCTTCACGGTGTGAGCTGCTGACAGTTGCTGGTGAGGCGTCCCGGAGCTGGTCTGAAGGTTAGTGGGCCAATAGTTTTGCAGTGCTGACGTCGAAACCATTTATCATTCTTCAGCTCACAGGGTGGGTTTCATAGGAATCAATATAATTACTATCAAACCATAACTTTTCACATTTGAGCTCCCCGCGTGTTGTCGGCTATTTACACGCCGCTACACCACTAACATATACATATAACTAGCTGACCCAGCCACGTGTTGCTTTGGCTCAGAAGTTATAATAGATTGAACAAATTTTTTCTCGTTTCATTGATACAATCAAATTAATATTTACTAATAACGCTGCAAATAGTTTAACAGAGTTTAAACAATTTATTGAGAAAAAAAAAAACATTCCACCATTGCTAAGTTGCACACACCCACATACTCTTTTTGAATTGACATATTATTTATCTCTTCTATACTCATAGTTCGTAATCAATGACTTATCTACAAAATATACTAAATTAAGTAACTATTACATAAGGCGAATTTTTGACCAAAAATTCAACAAATACCATCGAGCAACCACCTTATTCACCAGATATAGCTCTCGCCGACTTCTTTCTTTTTACTTAACTCAAATTACCACTTCGTGGCGGTGGCACCCCTCTTCATTCGGTAAAAGACATAAAGGAGAATTCACGGCGAGAACTGAACTTGATTCCGGAAAAAACGTTTTAAAATGTTTTGATGATTGGATTATTCGTTGACGTAAGTGTATAGTTTCTGAAAGAGCATACTTTGAAGGTGATAAAATAGATTTGAATCAATAACAAACATTTCGTGTATTATTGATCTTTTCCCGGTACTTTCTTGACAGAGTAGTATGTATCAGAAAAACCTTGCTACTTTGGATGCCTGTTTTTGTGGGGGGGAATTGGGAAATCATCAAATGACGTCTCCCGCTCTGGGTGAAACGGAAGGGTGTGTCAGACTTATACGGGCTAAAACCTAGCCTTGTTCCTCCAGTTGCCTATATGCCAGGGACACGGTAACTCTTTCGAACAAATCTCGCGACCCTGGCAGGCATCGGTCCTAGCGGACTCCTTCAGTACTGTACTGCTGACTTACCGGGCGGCGAGCTACCCATTGCTCGCCGCCCGCAAGCCCGCGCCTATTGCTTTGGATGCCGTGGATCTTCTTATTTATTATTTGGATAATAAGACCCAAAGAGCAGACGGTAACGGCAAGCAATCCCTGAGTTCTTTTGTTACTATTGGAGTTCCATAGGGCTCAATTCTTGGCCCTTTTTATTTCTCACCTACCTTGTCGTGTCCGTTTCGAATACTCGGATATAGTGAAAAACTACTACATCAACATTACGAAGGAATTTGACGCGGCGGTGCTGCAGCGACAGTCTGCGCACGCATGCGCTGTCGAGACGTCGTGTCTAACGTTATCCCGCGCAGCGCCGCGCAAGCGTTGCGCCGAACGTGTCGTAACTCGTAGTTCGCGATGTCAGACTACCCCAACCACAGAACAGATAAAGAGTGTTCTGTGACCCCAACCATGAGTTTTATGAGATGGTGCGAGTGTGCTTATTAAGTGGTGAAAAATTACGAGCAGGGCGCAGGATGTTTGCGACGGAGAATAGACCTCGTATGCAAGCTCATGGGATCCGTAGCCCCGCCGTCCCTAATGGAAGGACTATTTTAGCAGCCACATTCAATTTCCACGAAATGGCACGCATTTCGGTGTTAGCCAGCACGTAATAAGATCATCTACAACAGTTAAAATACAGTGATTCGTGACATGTAAGCAACTCTTTTTAATTATATTATTATTTTTTAACGAATAGATTATTTTTGATTGAACATTACAGTAGGTACCTACATAGGCGCGTTCGTTCGCCGCGCTGGAGCTACCATAACACCAGTTTTAAGGTAAACATCTTTCGTTAACGATAAGTTTTTTTTTTTGTGCTAAGATTTATCTAAATAAAAATTGCATGGCTATTATAACTCATTTATTTATTTATTTTACACTTTAAGCACATAAACGTACAGAGGCGGACTTAATGCCATAGGCATTTTCTACCAGTCAACCTTTGGGTGATGCAGAGACAAACAGTGGTAGGTGCAATGAAATTGAAGATATTCAAATATAAACGTATACCTATTTAAATCATAAACATAATACATATACCTATCTATATATAAATATAAAAATACATATGTTACGGCTAAAGGTGGGTGTGAACATAAACTTAAGATTAGCCGGCTAAACTTAGGTTTATCTTCGAGAAGCAGCTAAAGTTCGATATCATGTTAGTTTGCGTCGTGATATTCCATCTTTAGCCGGCTAATGTGCACATTAACCGAAATGAAACGGCTAAAAATTTCCGCAAAATCAGTTTACAGTTTGTGAACAAAAATTCGTAGAATTGGAAAAAGTGTCGTCAGTGAAAATGACTGTTCGCTAGCTTGCTAATGAACAGTCAACATCAGGTGGACAAGGCTTTCAGAGGAAACTGTAACGGTTTACCAACAGTCGATTGGTCCATGAACCGTTGGTCAACATTATTTTTAACCCACTAACTTTTCATCCAAAGGACTTTTCACCCACGAACGTTTCGCCAACATAACTCAACGTCAGTGAATGCTTTACCAACAGAATATGGATGTGCGAATAACACTTGAGCGACAAAACTGTATTGCGACTGACATAGTTCGAATGCACGCTTGTGCGGCACACTGAATCAAGTCGTTTCTAGCACTCGCCGGCCGCTGCCGCGGCACCGCTCGCTTCGCTCGCTCGGCTCGTGCGTAGGAGGTCACAGTTTTAACCTAACCTAACCTAGTGTACTATGTGAGCTCGAGTTTTTGGTCAAAACATTCTGTTGGTAGGTAAAGCATTCACTGACGTTGAGTTATGTTGGCGAAACGTTCGTGGGTGAAAAGTCCTTTGGATGAAAAGTTAGTGGGTTAAAAATAATGTTGACCAACGGTTCATGGACCAATCGACTGTTGGTAAACCGTTACAGTTTGCTTTCAAAGATGTAATTGCAAGACAATATGTGGTACATTGCGTGTACATGCCGCTGCCGAATAAATAATTTCCTTTGTAATTCGATATGCCATTCTAGTTTATCATGTTCCAACAAATACCTCCATATTAAACATTATAAATAGTAAACATTATTACATTGTGTCCTTTTTCATTTCCTTCTACATTTTTAGCCAAGGGCCTCCAGTTACACTTAAGTTTAGCCGGCTAAAGATAGAAGAAACTAACATTAACACCTCCTCGAAGATAAACCTAAGTTTAGCCGGCTAATCTTAAGTTTATGTTCACACCCACCTTTAGCCGTAACACATACATACATAAACATAAATAATCAAATTTACTAAAAACAAATGAGACAAACAATGACGAAACATTACCGTTGTGATGATACTGCCAACTTCTTGCGAATGTGCTCGCGAACTTTAACTTTGAAGGTCAATCGGTTGGTTACCATCCTGATTTCCTGGGGAAGCGCATTCCACAGAGCGAAAGACTGGACAAAGAAAGAAGAGTGAATGAAGTCTGTGCGATTAATGGGACACTGAAGAAGACGATTGTGCGATGAGCGTAGATTTTTATTGTGGTTGGCGCAAATGTACTGAAAGTGTGGGGCTAGATAAACAGGGGAAGAGGGAGAATCAAGAAACGAAAACAATGTGGTCAGCGCCCTTTGCTCTCTGCGCTGGCGTATGGGCAACCATTTAAGAAGGCACCGATGCGCAGAAACATGATCATATTTACGCAAATTGAAAACGAATCGAATGCAGTTATTGAGAAGACGGTCAAGTTTGTTGAGGAGATCTGCATTCAGGTCATAGTAACACACATCGCCATAATCGATGCTAGGGAAAATTAAGGACTGCACAAGCATTGTCTTCGTGGTCGATGGTAATAAGTTTTTTAATCGGTACAGAGCCCGCAGCGTTCCAGTAACCTTTTGGCTTACCCTAGCGACTTGAGTATGCCAGTTCAGAGAGTTATCGGTATGCAAGCCTAGGTCCTTAACGTCAGTGCTGAAAGGAACGATCGTACCGTCGAAGAGAATCGGTGGCAAGATTGTACCAACCATCTTGCTAATACTACGAGGACTGCCAATGATGATCGCCTGACACTTCGTAGGGTTTACAGCTACACCAAATCTATCAGCCCAGGATTTTATGGCTATCAAGTCCCTGTTTAGTTTGCTAATAGCGTCAGGTAATTCATCAACCTTCCCTTGAGAGTATAGCTGCAAGTCATCTGCATATAGAAGTTTAATTTGTTAAATTAAATTTGCGCACTGGTTAAAAACTTATCCTTTATATCCGCATTGTGTATTTCCCTCTAATTATTTTAAATATATCCTACTATCTTATATCCTACTGTAGTAAAACTCAGGTCACTATGTTTTATAACTGTTTTATTATTATTCCACAATTAAAGTTACACCACAAAATCCGACTGACACACGTCCACACAGTCCGGCTGTCAGGTCAGAATTCCCCCGCTCGCCGAGTGTTGCCGACTCATCACATCGATTGTAATCGATTATACCTAGCATTTTATTTGGTTTAATTTAAGTTAGGCATAATTCGTAATTTAAAATGTTTAATTATTTGGCATTAGAAATCATATTGCCTTATACTCGTCCATCCTGACCTCATGTATGTCCCCATACATGAATAGAGCAAGTGTCTTCCTTCAAGTATCTGGGCCACTGGGTTTCCGAAGACATGAAAGACTGTCTGGATATTGAGCGTGAGCGCAGGGCGTTGGCTGTCCGCTGCAACATGTTGGCTCGCAGATTTGCCAAGTGTACGACTGAAGTAAAAGCTACACTGTTTACAGCGTACTGTCAGTCGTTCTATACGTGCAGTCTGTGGGTCAACTACACGTAGAGGACATACAGCGCTCTGCGCGTTCAATACAATAATGCATTCAGGGTGTTGATGGGGTTGCCGCGCTACTGCAGTGCTTCCAGTATGTTCGCAGAGGCGGGAATAGATGGTTTCCACGCCATCAGCCGCAAGCGATGCGCGTCCATCATGCGCAGGGTACGCGCCAGCCCTAACAGCATCCTGAATGTTATAGCAGATAGGTGGGACAGCCTCATACTGGGACATTGGATACGCCTACATGCCACTGTGGCGTAATAATATTTTTAATTTAATTCATTGGTCAGATATAAGTACTAACATTCGTTTTAAGTTGTTTGTATATTAACCAAATGGACTTTAAGGGTCTGAAATAATTTTTTTTTTTTTTTTTTTTGTAATTGTTAACCTTACACTCGGCGAGAGAAAGCATCCGTAACCTTTTACAATTATGAAAAAAAAACGGAAAAGAGAGAGAAAACAAGAAATCAATACTCGTATTTCCAATAAACTAACCGATAGTTCAGTAAACCCATCAAATTCTTCCAGCAACGACACTATCAATAAAGGGATTCTATCTAATACTCGCAAAATTACATCCAATACTTGCTAACCCATCCGATTCTAGCAAGATTGGTCACCGTTAAAACACAGTTCTTGCTAACCCATCCAATTCTAGCAAGAACTGCTCATTTATACAGTGTTACAATAAAAGTCATGCCAACCCATCCAATTCTGGCAAGAATACCATCATAACTAATCCAATACTTGCTAATTCTAGCAAGATTGGTCACCGTTTAAGCGCAGTTCTTGCTAACCCATCCAATTCTAGCAAGAACTGCTCCTTTACATAAAACAGTAAAAATTTAAAATTGATGCTGTAAATATTTTGAGAAATATTTAAAAAAACGTTCTCCTGTAAAATATGCAAAATGCCAAATGCAAATGCCTGAAAAGGCTCGATATACCAAAACAACATTTTTTACAATTTTTGTCTGTCTGTCTGTCTGTCTGTTTTTTCCGGCTAATCTCTGAAATGGCTGGACCGATTTTGACGGAACTTTCACTGGCAGATAGCTGATGTAACAAGGAGTAACTTAGGCTACTTTTATTTTAGAAAAAATAAATATTAGTTTAAAAAAACTAAAAACACGCTGAATTTTGAGACGTATGTCAGCGTAGTTTGTGACGTATTACAGCGTAGTTTTCAAAGACAGTTTTTATGAAAATCTTTGGAGTCGTTAAAAAAAAAAAAAGATTTTTTATTACCTTTGGTTGTACAAAAACACTTGTGAGTGTTTTCGATGAACTCTGGCACCCAATGTAAGATTTAACTTGTGTTTAGGGTGCCAGCGTCCTCGCCTAAAAAATGAACACATCACATCAAGTATTACGTAAGCACTATAGGGGGGCGGGGAGGTCTTTGATTTGCTTATTTTTGATGACATGGGGGGTGGGGGGTCTAGATGGTGATTACGTGAGCAGTGGTTATTTACTTTTTTACACATAATATATGGCAACCCACACATTGTCTATGTTTGAAAATAAACGCATTTTCAGGGATTCTCACGAATAATGTAGACGTTTAAGTACTCGCTTAGAACCGAGTAGGGAAATGACCGTGCTCTATTCACTTGACTAAATTTCTTCCGTCAACCTATTTTTTCGTTTCGCTGCGATTGACGATTTGACGTATTTTAAATGAATATTATATGCGTTAAAGTCCCCAATCTTAAATCTATTTTTAACCGACTTCAAAAAAAGGTGGAAGTTATCAATTCGACTGTATTTTTTTATATATTTTTTTTAAATGTTTGTTAGCTCATAACTTTTGACTGGATGAAATAATTTGGACAATGAGATCCATGTGAAAACGATACAAGTCTTAAATTTGCAAGAAGTATGTGTGCGACAAATTGACGAATAACTCAATATCACGCCAACCGATTTCGATGATTCTTTTTTTATTTGGAAGCTGGTGCTTTCCGAATGATCTTATTTTAATTTGGTTCCATTCGGACAGTGGGATCCATGTGAAAACCATCTAAGTCTTAAATTTGCATTAAGTATTCGCGCGACAAATGAACGAATAACGCGATTTGATTAGTACGGGGTATCTACCATAACTAAAAAGTTAAAAATAAAAACTTTTTACAAAAAAATAATTACCGACTTCGTTCAAAAAAACACTACAAAGTCACTTAGAACTTACTCGTCAACCATGGCATGATTAGGGGAGAGCAGGTACCGTGTCATCTTGTTCGCAGTGGCTTCTCCGTTTTATCCCTGAATCCACTTGCCGCAAAGTCGCGACACTGTTGGTTTTGACGTCACGGCGTGAGCGGCCACATGAGCCCGAATCATATCTCCAACGACTTCGTTCCCGGTCGATTTCCTTTTCCAAGCACCTGAGTCTGTCTCGTTCCCACTCCAGCACACGTTCCTTCTCCCGAAGGCTCCTACTGCGCCGGTTGTGATGAGCTGAGCTGCGACTTCGCTAGCGAGCGCGGCCTCGGTGAGCTTCCTGAACCTCGGTACGTAACCGACTCCGAGTTCGTTTACCTCCGTCACTATCATGTCTCGATGCGGTGCTCTCAGGTGTATCTAAGCGGCAGCTTACCACTTTCCAATCTTGTCCCATTGCCTAGAACTCGAAAACAAAAATACGGTTTGAATGTATTCATCAAAACAAGTAAATTAGGAGAAACGCGATGTAACTCGGAACGTCATAGCGGAAAAATACAAAAGATTACCTTTGCAAACTAAAATAGTATCACTAAAATAACGCCTCATAAAACTACTTGACTTTGAAATTACCTACATGCAACATAATAAATTCAAACCAACCAGATGCAAAACGTTAAAAAAAACTTCGATTCAACATTTGAGTAGGCCAACCGTCAGTCTGTTTAATTTTATACAGGAAATCGTTAGGTATCTTATGAAATTAAGTAAGAATGTAATTACTTAAGTTTTATTAATGTGAGCATGTACATACCACTTCTGAATTGTAGTAAAACTCAGGTCACTATGTTTTATAACTGTTTTATTATTATTCCACAATTAATGTTACACCACAAAATCCCACTGACACACATCCGCACAGTCCGGCTGTCAGGTCAGAATTCCCCCGCTCGCCGAGTGTTGCCGACTCATCACATCGATTGTAATCGATTATACCTAGCATTTTATTTGGTTAGGCATAATTCGTAATTTAAAATGTTTAATTATTTGGCATTAGAAATCATAATGCCTTACACTACTAATATTATAAATGTGGAAGTTTGTATGTATGGATGTATAGATGTGTGGATGTATGGATGTTTGTTCCTCTTTCACGCAAAAACGACTGAACGGATTTGGATGAAATTTAGAATACAGATATTTTATAACCTGAATTAATACATAGGGTACTTTTTATCCCGGTAGTACGTTCCCGCGGGATATTTTCCGACCTCAACGCGGGCGAAGCCGCTGGCAAAAGCTAGTAAGTAATAAGTGTGAGTTACCTCCTGACCCTTTCTTTTTTTCTGGATGGGAAATCATCAAATGACTTCTCCCGGTCTGGGCGGAGCGGGAGGGCGGGGGTGTTAGACTTTTACTGACAAAAACCCACCCGTGTTTCTTCAGTTGCCCATGTGCCAGGGTCATGGTATCTCTTTCGAACAATTTCGCGACCCTGGCAGACCTCCTGACCCTCAGTTCGATATATCCGACAATAACTAAGACAAATAGTGTTGGATACATCAATGGATAAAATGAATACACCCCATATTCCATCGATTGATCAAATGGGTACACTACATAAATACGAAAAACTTTAATACGAATTTCGAAATACCGGTTTTCATAATTCCGAATGGTTCAATATTCCGAATATAACAACTCCGACTTATCATTACTCCTATTTTTATAATTCCTAAATTTCAAGATTCCTAACGTTTATAATTACTATTCTCAAAATACAGAGTTTCAATAAATCGAATAACAAAAAGTCCGACTTAATGATAATTCGTAACATCAAAAATACGAATTCCGATTATTAAAATACCGATTAACACAATTCCGAAATAAAAACGCCCTGTAAAACTGAATAGCACGTCAAACAAACAAGCATGCAGCATACAAGCAGGCACGCAGCGTGCAAGCAGACCAGCATGCAAGCAGGCATGTAACATGCAAGCAGGCATGCAGCATGCAAGCAGACATGCATCATACAAGCAGGCAAGCAGCAAGCAAACAGGCATGCAACATGCAGCCAAGCATTGTTTCTGTCACAGCTTCGGCGCTGCGGGGTTTGGGCGGCCCCACGCGTGCTTATCGTCGCAGATGGTTTTAACGCTCACCACCGCAACTTCATCCATCCCACCTCTCCGCGCCTACGCGGGCTTAAATTACACTCTAGGGTAGGGCAGACAAGACTACGTGAAGTCGGTATTGCAGCGATTCGTTTCTGTCACTAAATTTTGTAGCACAACATGTTGACTTTCAGTTTATTCGAAGTATTGAAAATCGGAATGTCGTTTTTCGGACCGACAACCCTTTGAGCATTTGATTCTTCGAACGTATGAAAATCGGAAAACGAAAAAATCGCATTTACGACTTTCGGTCAAATAAATTCGTGATTTTTAATAATAGATATTATAATTCTTAGGTATTATGAAATTCGGACTTTTGAAAATCGGAACATAAAATTCAGAATAAAATATTTCGGAGTATATGGGTGCTCTTTCCTCAAATACCAACAAATTCATAATTTTATTATATGCTAAATTGTAGGATTAATGGATAAATTGTAAAACATGTAAACATTTCGCTAATAAGAAATTGGAAAAAGCAAACTTTTTATTAAACCTGGCAAAATTTTATTCTAAGTTACTTACGCAACATTTTGCGAAAGAGGCATTGTGAGAAAGAGACATTTTACGACCAGTAGACATTTTTTTGCAAAAGAGACATTTTGCGACTAAGCCCTAATTGGCTCGCTTACTAAAGCATTATACAATGCCGTTATAGCTTTCATATTTGTGAAGCCTTTATGCATTCTCAGAACAAATCCTATGTTTCTAAAAGATTTTTTGCAAACCTTAAGGACCATAAGACCATAAGATCACCAAACGTTAGTCCAGTCCCTTACCTCAATGACCCTAGCGATCGATACTCCGTCTACCGTATAACTATGCTTAATGGATGCGCTTGCGCGAGAAAGTTATGGTTACACACTTAGATGTGTTAAACTGTAGGTGATTACTCTTGCTCGCAGTTACTATTCTGTCTATATTTCTCTGCAGCCTTTCACAGTCATCCCTGTTTTTTATAGGAAGAGAAAGTTTGAGGTCGTCGGCAAATAGTACGCACTTAGCATCTAGTACAACACTTGGGAGGTCATTTATCACTAAAAGAAACTCAAGGGGCCCTATATTACTTCCATGGCTTACACCAGATCTAGTTAATATGCCTTCGATTGGCCGCGCGGTTCTCAATGTTTTGACCGCCTGGCCATAACATTAAGTTCAGTAGGCCATGAAGTCCAGACAATACGGCTTTATTCATACTGACTAAATTTTCCTCGAAATCGTATCAATGGTTAACCAAAAGAATGGGACCTCTTCTAAGCTGTTTAATAAAACTGCGTGGCCGCACGGTTCTTCATGTTTCGACCGTGCGGTCGAAACATGAAGAACCGTGCGGCCATGGTTAAACCCTTATAACTTTCTGAATATTGGATCTATGAATTTGCGACTTTTAGTGTTTTACAGATTCCTTCGTAATGTTGACGTAGTCATTTTTCTTCTACGACACTATGTCAGAGCAGTCGAAACGGACACGCATATTAGAAACAAAGATTTACTTATTGTGCCCACGACTAGGCTCCAAAAAAATTGAAATTCATTCATTCAGTAGCAAATTATGTTTTTACATCAAACTCCCAAGCTAACTCTGTTAAAAAGGTTTAAATATAATTATAGTCACACCAGAGGCCTACCCACCTTCCGAAGCAACAACGTCATGCCGTCTGGTCTCTTCCCATCGTCACGTACCAAGCCGTTTGGTTCTAATATCACTGGTACCTACGCCGGCGGTGACAAGAGCTCGACGAATGATATCGTTAATGCTGGTGCGCCGTGCTATGCGACCTGCGCTCCTGCAGCAGGACAGGCCATGGTGCCATAGACTGTCGACGGCTTCACCATAGTGAGAACGGTGCCGAGCAACACAAGGTGCGTCCAAGCAGAGACAAGTAGCGAGCCGAAACGATTAAGGATCCATCGTAGTACCTATGATGGGTGATTGGAGTGCCTAAAACCACAAGCCTGACTCCCATTCTCCCACAGCCAGGAGACGGGCACACTCAACAGAATTAGGTGACATTTTTATTATGGTATTCCGTAAAATACTGCAGAGCGGCAGTTTCCCACTGTCTCTAGGACGGGTTGTCGGGCAAAACCGTACTTGGGCAAGCCATTTTCCAAGCATTCAACGCATCAGTCAAACACGGTACTTCTAAATCGACCAGTGTGAAAGATAAAATATTCCTGGTTAATTTATCGGTACTGTGGACCGAGTGAAACTTATACTAGAGCAGTGATGATGAATACAAAGTAAAAGCGCCTTTTTGGGCTCGTATCTACGACCTACAACGACAATTAAGAAAGTTATTTCGCTATCTAACCTGCATGGTACATATGTACATTCAAGCAAACTAAAAGACTACGAGGCGGAGCTGAGCGTAGAGTCCGGAAGTGGTAGGCGTGCTCGTCGTGCGATTGATCTTGTCAACATTTCTCTAGAATTAACATTCTTAATATTTACCTATAAAGCATCCATAAATCGGCTGTGCAATATCAAAACCCAGTATCTGCATAAAACTAAATTTTACAGGAGAGTCAAAAAACGATTTCTGATTTCTCTAGATCGGTTCGGTCGGGTCGATTTCCGACATTGTGTAACTTCATGTTTGACTAATTTCTGGGATTTTTGCTAGCCTAATATGTCAGTTACTGGGTTTTGAAACTGAACAGCCGAAATATGGATAATATCTAACCCAGACTTTAAAAGGAAAATGGTCTTCATATATTATAAATCTGAAGAGTTTGTTTGTTTGTTTGATTGAACGCGTTAATCTCAGGAACTACTGGTCCGAATTGAAAAATTCTTATTGTGTTGGGTAGCCTATTTATCGAGGAAGGCTATAGGTTATATAACATCACGCTACAACCAAGAAGAGCGGAGCAGTAATGAAAAATGTTGCAAAAACGGGGATAATCACACGGGTAGGCGATTCGACGCGACGCGGCGACGGGAAGGGTCAGGGGAACAGACGCGATGCGGCGACGGGAAGGGTCAGGGGAACAAGAAATTTAACGCGGACGAAGACGCGGGCAGAAGTTAGTAAAAAATATACGTGTCGTCTTAAGTTAAGGATGCGCGGGTAGCTTTGTTCGCAGCCGGATCACACAGATTTGTGAAAATAACCACCTGCACCGTCATAATACTTATATCGGGTAGAATGGAGTTAGTTCAACTGCAGGGGTGGATCGAGACAAAACTTTTTGATGGTTTTTAGCGTTATTGAAGTGAAAACTTCTTTAGCACCGTTGTGATTTGAAAGTCTATGAAACGAAAAAGCGACAGTAATAAGAGACAGACACATAAATTCATAATATTTAACGTGGGAGAAAATGAGATAGGTAGCATTTTTTTATTTTTCCAAAATTTTTGGAGGTTTCGCTTCTACCACGTGTGAATTGCACACGTTTTATAGTTTTTTTTTATTTATGCTTTATAGTACAAAAAAAAAAACACAACAACAAGCGACAAGATTTAATCTTCTTCATAACGTGTGACACCGAAGCAAACATGTGATATTGGCAGACTCTGAGACTAAAAATACTTTACAAAAACTAAAAAAACACGATTCCATTGAAAACCCAACTAAAAAGTACAAAATAATGGAAATAAAGTAAGCTTTTTAAGGTATTTTTTTAATTGATATCAGGCAACCCGCGCTTTTTTTTTCGCGCTTTTGTGCAAATAGGGTTCTCAATGCCAAGGTCAAATCTAGGTCCCAACATCGTCTTAGCTAAAGAGGTGCTTAAAACTGTAGACTCGGCAGTTTTCTGGGCATAACAGTGGATGGCAAACTTCAGTGGGGCCCACATACTTCAAGCCTAGCGGGAAGGCTCAGTTCAGCTGCCTACGCCGTCACAAAAGTAAGACAATAAACTGACGTTGATACAGCTCGGTTAGTCTATTTTAGTTATTTCCACAGCGTTATGTCTTACGGTATTCTACTGTGGGGCAAAGCAGCTGATATTCAAAATATTTTTGTCCTCCAGAAACGAGCTGTTCGAGCAATTTACCAGCTAGGTGCCAGAGTTTCTCTAAGGGACTTTTTTAAAGACATTGGTATTCTTACGGTGTCATCATAATTCATATTCGCCAACATCTTATATAATAGGCAAAATATACACTTATACGCTAAAAACAGTGATATTCACACTGTTAACACTAGAAGTAAGGACAAACTACTTGTTCCTTTTCACCGGATTCATAAGGTGCATAACTCATTTGTTGGGCTTGGTATAACATTTTACAACAAGCTTCTTTACTAGAATTACCTTTTAATGCGTTTGAAGCTCAAGTAAAATCCAACCTTTGTTTAAAGGCTTACTATTTCATCAACGATTATTTAAATGACAAGAATAGTTGGTCGCAGTGACTCCAGTATTAGCGTACCTACCTAGTGACAGGTTCAATATAATTGTTTCCATATATATATTTTTTTACTGTTTATGCCAATATTTTAAAAATTAAGGGTTCCGTTGCCAAATGGCAAAAAATGGAACCCTTATAGATTCGTCATGTCTGTCTGTCTGTCTGTCTGCCTGTCTGTCCGAGTATGTCACAGCCACTTTTTTCCGAAACTATAAGAGCTATGCTGTTGAAAATTGGTAAGTAGATGTATTCTGTGAACCGCATTAAGATTTTCACACTAAAATAGAAAAAAAAAACAACAATATTTGGGGTTCCCCATACATAGAACTGAAACTCAAAAACCCCCTGTAACTTCTAAAATAAGGGAATGATAAAACTAAAAAAAATATATGATGTATATTACTATGTAAACTTCCACCGAAAATTGGTTTGAACGAGATCTAGTAAGTAGTTTTTTTTTTAATACATCATAAATCGTAAACAACAATTTACCTTTCATTCAGTCAACTGAAATATAAAAATTAAAAAAAAACATTTAATTTCCTAAACATAAACCTTATGCATTAACCGTGAATACCTGCAGGTTTGTACGGAACCCTCGGTCCGCGAGTCCGACTCGCACTTGGCCGGTTTTTAGTATTGATATGATCTATGCTGTGACATATTATAATGAGTAGTATTGCATAATGTGGTTAGCTAGCGACCTCGACAAGTAATCAGAATTGAGCAACCGGCAGCAAGTTTGTCATGCACCCTTAGATGTCAATGCTTGCGGTAGCGTCGGGGGTCGGGTTACCCCCTTCCCTCAAATATGGCGAGGGCGGGTAATGGCTGATCTTTGCGTTATGCTCGTGAACGGGTGCTGCTTGTGGTGACTGGTCGTCTTGCTGACCTTGATGTTGATATTATTATTAATATTATTTACCTGTTTAATTTATTTTATGTCGATGATCCTAGTTTATCATTTGTGGCCTCGGGCAGCAAATCATTTAATTTAATTTAATGTTTTGTGTCTCTTAATTTTTTACTATATAGGTACCATTGTATAGAATCAAGTTCTTCTAACTGGACAGACAGCCGTGCTGCTGGGGAGTTTGTTGGCCACTTCTTCTTCCCAGCTAAAGCACTAGGAAGTGCGCGACGGGTGGGCGTTTTGAGGGACTGTCTTTTGTAATTTTGACATTCGAAAATGCTGATCCTCAGCCTAATTTGAATAAAGGACTTTTGATTTTTGAAAAATATGCATTAACGACAAAATCTACAAAAAAATACCATTAATACTAGCCCTCCTTCCAAAAGATAGTTTTGTATGGAGAAGAATGGGCAGGTAGCTCCACTGTAGCTCTAGATAAAACATAACTGGCGGAATGTGGGTGTACTCCTCTGCCTAACCCTTATGGGAATACAAGCGTGCTTTTTAACCGACGAAAAAAAACGGAGGTGGTTATCAATTCAACGCGTATATTTTATTTTTTTTATTCATGACCACGCATAACTTTTTACATAATAGTCCGATTGTGATAATTCTTTTTTTATTGGTAAGGGTATACTCCGAAGGTGGTCCTATTAAATTTGGAAAACAAAATCGAACCCTAAGGGTCGGAAAACATGGGATGATTGATTGTTCACTCACTGATTGTAATGTACAACCACGCATAACGTTTTACAGAGTAGTCCGATTTTGATAAACTTTTTTTCATTGGATAGGGTATACCTTGCTTAGTATTATTAGTACATTAAAGCCACAATACATCATAAAATAAAATAAATTGAACAAAAAATTAACCCCCCGAAGAAACTGAAAAGCAAGCAGCGGTTTAATTGTTTGTTAAAAAGTTTTTATATGTTACTTGATACGGGAAACAATTTAAAACTGACGACTGCACAAACACATCATTTAAAGTTAAAACGAAGTACTTGAAAGTCGCAGCAGCACAGGCGCGACAATTCCGTGCTCTGTGGTACAAAGACAATAAATGTCAACTAAAATGTCAAAATTCAATATGTTTTGAACGGCTCAATTGCCAAAAGAAAAAAAAAATGTTTTGAAAATACTTTTCCCAATCCCATAGTTATAATCATTATGCAAAATTACTAGAGCGCAATCGAAAACAAAAAATAAATAAATAAATGGCAAACCCTAAAGATGTAAGTATGTTTCGAAAACTCTAATTCCACAAATAGTTATCTAATTTTACATGTGAAATTAGTAAGAGTTTTCGAAGGGCAGTTGCAAATTTATGATTGATCATAATTTTGCAACTGCCCGGTGAAGCCTTTTCGAGCCATATTCGAGGGAGTTTGAGACAGTGCTTGCAGACCGTGAAAATAAGTCGAGAAGGTTGAAGCCATTCTGGCCGTTAACCATTTACAGAAAAGCTGTGGTTGGATTTACTAACGACTAAGGCTTACACGAGCAAGAAATCCATGGTGTAATTAGTAGTAAAACCATTAAGTAGTTTTTCCATTAAACCATTAGTAAAAACATTAGTTTTTCTTTTTGAAAGTGTACATTTTGTTCAAGGACCCTGAATACGATGAGTTCTGTGATCCAGATAATCCAGTTAAGGTCACATATGACGGGATATTACAAGCATCACGACGAATTGCAGGCTTCATTAATCGAACACAATGCCCGGTAGGTGCGTGATACCTTAGTAGGTTTTAGTTAAATGTCTTGTCATCGATATACTACCTATGTGTACGTAAGAAATTATTCAGTCAGTCTTGTATTCATCAAAATATTAGAACGAATGACAAGACATCACTGCTCGCGCGACTTGCGTCTTACGTCGGCGACCGTGGCGAGAACAAATGTTAGAAGTTAGATAGAGCATACCAAAAGTCACTGCGGTGCGACTTACGCAGAGGAAAGCGACGTGGAAACATTCGGGTGTCGCGGCCGGCGGTAAACAAAGAGGCATGCGGTGAAACAAAAGTACTAGATCACAAAAGCTCAGTGTTAACGTTCCTGGACGTCCAAGCTGGCTCTGAAACCCGGATATGTTGCATGTTAGCTATACTTTCCATGACAAACTTCTGAGTCCAAACAGCCCAGAATCTGGGAGGCTCTGTCTTGAACCGCATAAACCATTAAGCCACCCAAGCACTTTACAGTGTGCCCACGAAAGTGCTCTGGGCTGTTGAACAGTTATTAGCGTGCCAAGACAACTTACGTATGAACTTGCGCTAAAAACTGCAATAAGTTATTGACCAATACTGGTAAATAAAAAAAGAAATATTCTTTATTTCACCACAAGCCTATGCACATTAAAATATCCATAAAACAACTTAAGAAAATTTCCAACTTAAGAAAATGCCCAATTTATATTTTTTTCTTACCTACTATGTACATTTTGATATATTTCTAATTGGAATGATTTAATTTCGTTAATTTATTGGACCGCAGCGAGCTCACATGTCGGAGAAACTGGGAATGGAATTATATATGAAACAGGAGTTCCTTCAGTTCACAGGATGGTAATAAACAAACTTATTTAGCTCACTCAGTAACTCACTTACAAATGACACGAAAACTTCTACCTATACCTATCTTCTTGTAACGAAAAACAATATTTCACTGAAAAGAGACTAAAAGCGTCTTGAACGTACCATAGCTACGCAATAGCGCACTGAGCTACGCAATACTGCACAGTGCGCTGTTGCGAGAGTACGCCGAGCGCCAAATTCACGGAAACTCTTTTAAAAATAATAGATTTTTACAATGTTTTCAAATAACAGTGTTAATAAGTATGGTAGGACAATGTAGGACTGTCAACAAGTACGACATACTTAATAAACAAGATAATGGTATACTACTTTCTACAGTCGACAAGAACTACAATGTTCTCACATTCACAAAAATATTCAAGAATGCAATATAAAAACATCAGATGACATGATTACCAAGAACAATATTCAGGATAAGTTTTTAACCAGTGCGCAAATTTTAACAAATTAAACTTAAACGAGTTATAACAACCATGCAATTTTTATTGTGATATATCTTAGTACAAAAAAATTAAGTTATCGTTAACGAAAGACGGTTATATTGAAACTGGTTTTTATGGTAACTTGCGCACGGCGGCGGCGGAGGTGAATGACCGAGCGTAACTACGAGTACCTAATAAAATTGTCAAAATTCTAAGTAGTTCGAAGTACCTACGCGCGCTTACTGACCTTTTACTATTTCGATATCATATTACGAAATATGTAGGGTGTCCACAGTTTACTGATTTAAGGTCGGATAATTTTTTTTTAAAGTATTTAAAAAATAATTTAAATATGTTCTATTATACTGATACTGAACCACCAAAAAAATATTCACGCACTGGTTAAAACATTTCCTGTATTATCCATATAATTTAGTAGAAAACGCCTATAAAAAACCTTGACATCCTATTGTTACGCTTCCACTTGCTACCTTATAATAATAACATCATAAAATCTTAAGTTTCAAGGAGCGCGGAGTACGCAACACTATGATGATGCTAAGCGAAGAACAAAAAAAATATGGTGTGGCAACTGCCAGTTCTGGCAACCACGGCACTGCTGTGAGCTACAATGCTGCTCAACTGGGCATACCGAGCGTAGTCGTCATGCCGCTGAAGGCGCCTCTTACTAAGATAGCCAATGCAGAAAGACATGGCGGACAGATACTATTGCATGGTAACAACATGGCGGAGACAAAATTATATGCTATGACCATAGCTAAAGAAAAGAAGATGACGTTTATTAATGGGTAAGGTTGTCATAGAAAATTGCGCTTTGTATTCGAACATATTCTTAGACTTAAATAAAGATTTAACCAAACGTAAAACTAGAGATATTGAAGTTATAATTTGCTTTCAGTTCCGATCACCCTAACGTAATAGAAGGTCAGGGCACTGTTGGTATTGAGATAGTGGAACAAGTGCCTAATGTAGATGCTGTGCTGGTACCGTGCGGGGGCGGCAGTCTCCTGGCTGGAGTAGCCACAGCTGTAAAACATCTCAAACCAGACACTGATATTTATGTGAGTCTTCTTAGATTTTTAACGGCTTTATGTATTTTTTTGTTCCGTGTGGTGCCGGACGTACAGAATAGCACCATTCCATTTCTTCCCACGGGTGTCGTAAGAGGCGACTAAAGGACTTACTAGAGAATGGGCAGCAGCGTTCTCTATGCATTTTACCACAATACTGCGATTACCAACCCGCCTGCCAAGGGTGGCAAACTGACAACCATGGCAAACCCCTCCAAATCGGAGGATGCCAATGTCCAGCAGTGGACGTCTTCCAGGTGGAATGATAATGCATAATTTGTAGGTGTAGTAACTTGAAGTTAGCGGATGCTTTGTCAACCTTAGAGAATTTACAATATCTCATAATACCTACTATGTACAAACGCCAGCACATCAAGCTACCCGAAACTGACAAATTCTGTCAATCTACCTTGAACCTAATGCTGTAGCGATAAAGTTGATAATCTATTAAAGAAATTTTAGTAACGTAGTATGTCTTTGCTTGGTCCCCCACTGTCAAATGCTTTCACAGGAAGCTTGAATACAGATTACTACTGAGTCTTGATATGCAAAAAACTTATTAATTTTGTTTAATTCATTTTTCACCACTAAAACTTTCGAAACATAGGGAATCGAAACAGAAAAAACTTGCAGTATGACGGAGGCATTAAAGAAAGAAGAACGAATCTTTATTCAAATAGATGGATCAATTGCTGATGGATTATGTGTTAATAAAGCAGGAGTAAACACCTACCATAGCCTCCATGGGACTAATTTACTCAAAAAGATGGTAAGTTCAAAAAATTAGTTACACAATGAGCGAGCATTTCTTAATTTCTCGTAGAAATTATTTTGAAGATAAAGCGTGGCTGCGGAAGCATTCTACAATCATTTCAGTTTGTACGAACTCATCATTCTCCTGCACTAATCCCAAAATGCTCAAAATGATCTAAACAACTATGGAAATCTTATACCTGTAAACGAGCAATTCTTGTATTTACATATATCAGGTGTCCAGTAAATAGCACGACATACTACAGGGGGTGATAGCTTGGGTCACTACCTATCAATACAACACAATATATGTTCAGCAAAATCTTACGGATTTTTTTTTCACCACTGTTGGTTAAACTTAAGTGATAAGAAAATAGTTCTGTGCAAATTTAAACAAAAAATAGTATTTCTTGAAAACATTCTTGTCTTTTATAAAAAAAAGACTTATCAATGAGTAAAGTAACTATTCACGAATAATTTGATGTAAAAAAAAGTACTAGAAAAGGATTTTTTCATAACGAGATGCTTAAAAATCTGTTTCAAGGTAGAGATTTTTCGGTATTTCGGAAAATTTTGTAAAACTGTAAATCCGTAAGATTTTGCTGAACATATATTGTGTTGTATTGATAGGTAGTGACCCAAGCTATCACCCCCTGCAGTATGTCGTGCTATTTACTGGACACCCTGTATATATAATCTGAATCTCGAAAAAGGTTCCAACGATTTTCTTGAAATTTATTATACAGGGGGTTTCGGGGGCGATAAATCGATCTAGCTAGGATTCATTTTTAGAAAATGTCTTTTTACCAAAAAAAAACCGAGCAGAGCTCGGACATCCAAGTACTTAAATATTAACTCAATAACACAAGGGATTTTTTCAGAATGAAGAAACTACACGGCAACCGTCCTTCTGATATTGAACTTTATCCAATTGAGATAAAGTTTGATTTTCTTAGTTGTTGAGATCATTTTGAACAGTCTCTTCGCCCCGATATTTTTGACACTGGCTGTTTTTTTTTTTTTTGTAGGACGTCTCGTAGTTAACCGAAATAAAGTTATTACTACTTAAACGGACTTTTTCCCGGCAATTCCTTAAAAAAATATTTTAGGCCTCCAGCCGGGACATATATACTGTTACGAGCTGGGGTTCGGGATAAATTAATTTAAGCCAAAATTATCGAAACACACCACAGTTTAATTAAACAATCACAATATCGCAATAGTCAAACAGAGTCACTTGTTTCGCTTGTACTGTATCGCTTGATTCGTATTCGCTCGCTTCCGAAATCGAACTGCCCATCGGGCCGACAATCCGCTATTTATATCCCGAGCAGAACATTCGCGAACATTCAACACTTTTCCACAGTTTACAAGTAGATTCGAAACTTCGAGAACCTTCCACAGACATCTATTTACTGTTTAATCCCGCTACTCAACAATAGATGGCGGTGGCGTCTACGTACAATTGTTCGTAGTACTTGCTACTTGATAACAGATGGCGTTAGCGTGTCGTATCTAGAAGTTTCAACACTGCCCCATCCTTAGATGGAGTTAGCGTGACGTTTCTAGACTTTTCGATCTACGTAATGTTGTCCCTTTCTGAGATGGAGTTGGCACGATGTTTCTAGATTTTACGATCTACGTAACACTGCCCCCTCCTTAGACATGCTCGTCCCGAGCATCATTATTCCCGTAATATCGTGCCAACCGATCTACATGAACAATTTTAGGCGCAGTTCGCAAACCCTTTTGTATTCGGTAAGTGACGTCATTGATCTTGGTCACAATCCGGTACGGCCCGTCCCATTTTGCCTGTAGTTTAGGGGACTTTCCTTTGCTGCGCACAGGGTTATGCAACCACACTAGCGAACCTTCGTCGAAGCCAGTATTGTTCATCTTTCGATCATAACGAGTTTTCATTCTCTCGGACATCTGCTGGCCTGATTCTCTGACATGCTCATATACGTCATTCATCTTGTTGCGCAGATCATTTGCATAATCTGTTATACTGCGTGGTGAATCAGGCGGAATGCCGGTTATTAGATCAGCTGGTAACCTCAACTCCCTTCCAAAGTTCGCGAAGGCTGGCGTCACAGTTGTACTCTCGTGAAGTGCACTTCGGTATGACAGAAGAAACGGTTGTATGTGCTTGTCCCAATCCTTTTGTCTGCTTGCTACAACTTTTGCCAAATATCTTTCCAACGTCTGATTAAATCTCTCCACCATTCCGTCAGATTGTGGGTGGTATGAAGTGGTTCTGGTTTTGTGAGTACCCATAACCCGACATGTTTCCTGAAACACTTGAGACTCGAAATTCCTTCCTTGATCGCTGTGGATTTCCAAGGGTACCCCAAACCGACAGAAGACTTCGTGGACTAATTTATCAGCGACTGTTGAAGCTTCTTGATTAGGGATGGCGAAGACTTCCGGCCACATGGTGAAGTAATCCATGACAACCATGAAATATTTATTTCCACTTTCACTTTCGGGAAATGGTCCAGCGACATCTAATGCTATTCGTTCCCAGGGGGCTCCTACGTTGTACACTTTCAATGCACCCCTGCTGCGTGTGTGTGGTCCTTTTACCGCTGCACAACTGGTACATCTGCGACACCAGTCTTCCACATCCTCTCGACAATGGATCCAGTAAAATCTTTCTCGGATCTTTAACAGAGTCCTTCTTACTCCCATATGACCTCCTGAAGAACCATTGTGGTAGAGCTGTAGAACTTCTGGTACCTTCGTTTTTGGGACTACCATTTGCAAGTGACAGCTATTCCCTCGAGCATTTTCCCATTTTCGGCACAAGACACCATCTTGGATCACCAAGCTCTCCCACTGTGCCCAATAACTTTTTGTGGTGGTACTCATCGCTGCAACATCACACCATTTCGGTTTGGGAGCATTAGCTTTAATCCACTCGAAAATTGGCCTGATATCTGTGTCACTTTGCTGAGCATGCTGTAGGGTTTCCTTCCATTCGTCACTAAGGTCCGTTCTTAGCATCCTGACAGGTACTGTTTCCTTAGCTTCTTGCCTGACACAATGCTTGCAGTCTTCAGGACAAGGTCTTCTTGATAAAGCGTCCGCGTTACCGTGAGACTTCCCACTACGATGTTCAATTGCGAAGTCATACTCTTGTAGCAGTTCAATCCATCTCGCCACTTGTCCTTCTGGGTTCTTAAACTGCAACAACCACTTTAATGCAGCATGGTCAGTCCGCAGGTGGAGTTTGCGTCCAAGCAAGTATTTGCTGAAATGCTGCAATGTCTTTACTACGGCAAGAAGTTCGCGTCTCGTGACACAATAATTTCTTTCCGGCTTCGATAAAGATTTACTGAAGTAAGCTATCACAACTTCATAACCTCCTTTCCGTTGTGATAAGACACCGCCAATTCCAGTGTTACTTGCGTCCGTGTCAACTATAAATTCATTTTCTGTGTCAGGGTAGCCCAAAATTGGGGTATTGCACAAACGTTCCTTTAAATCTCGAAATGCGGTGTCACAGTTCTCATCCCAACAGAACGGTCTCTTCTCTTCAGTAAGCTTGTGAAGAGGTTTGGCAATGTCAGCAAAATTCTTGACAAACCGACGATAGTACGAGCACAAACCCAAAAATGCCCTGACCTGCGTCTTGTCTTTCGGGACTGGCCATTCCTTGACGGCGACGATTTTCTCAGGATCTGTTTGCACTCCTTCCTTCGAAACCAAGTGCCCCAAAAAGCTTACTTGCTGTCTGAAGAATGAGCACTTCTTTGGACTTAGCTTAAGATTGGCTCCTCGGATTTTTGATAGGACACGTTCCAGATTTTGGAGGTGGTCTTCGAATGTGCGGCCCACGATGATGATGTCATCTAAATAGACAAGGCAGGCGTCTCCAATTAGTCCCGTGAGAACTAGCTCCATTAGCCTTTCAAATGTTGCAGGAGCATTGCACAATCCGAATGGCATGACGTTAAACTGCCATAATCCCTTTCCCGTAGAAAATGCGGTTTTCTCCTTGTCTTTAGGGTCTATTTCCACTTGCCAGTAGCCACTTTTTAGGTCTAACGTGGTAAACCACTTCATTCCTGACAGCGTGTCCAGTGTGTCGTCGATCCGGGGTAGTGGATAGCTGTCTTTCTTAGTAACGTCATTCAATCGACGATAGTCTACACAAAACCGCATGCTGCCATCTTTCTTTTTTACCAGGACCACAGGAGAGCACCATGGACTAGACGAAGGCTCTATAACTCCATCCTTTACCATTCCTTTAATCATGGTATCTACCTCCTTTTCTCTTGCCACTGGTAGTCTTCTTGGTCGCTGTCGTATTGGTAACTCATTTCCGGTATTAATTCTGTGTTGAACCAATCTAGTCTTCCCTATGTCAGCATCATTTGAAGAGAATATGTCTGCATACTGAAGTAGCATCTTCCTAGCCTTCTCTCTTTCTTCTTCCGATAAATCTTTACGACAGTCTTCCAAAAGATTTAACACGTTAAATCTTGCACTTTGGCCGTTATTTTGCGGAGGCCGATGTTGGCATTCACACATCCAAGCTACTTCCCCACAGGAACCCATCAACGTACCCTTCTTGATTACTTGTTCATTTTCACTTGGGTTCAGTATGCGTACGGCTGCAACATCGCTTGCCTTTACCAAGGTCCGCGCAATTTTCCATGGAAAGTTTTCATCCAATCCTTCAATGAGAATACATCGGTTCTTCTGCCCGGAATTATGTGGGAGCCTAACTGGAACTATTGTTTCCGATCGGGGAGAAAGAACAATCTTCTTCAAGCAGTACACTTTCCCTGATGGTGCACCTTCCATGAAGACTTCTTCTGACCCACATTTTAGGACTCCTTGATTAACGTCGATCTCACAACAGTGCTGTCGCATGAAGTCCAAACCTAGGATGCAGTCGTCCACTATGTCAGCCATGATGACCTTATGCCGGTAGATAGTGTTTCCCAGTTTTAAGTCCACTTCCTTCTCACCACGGACGGTTATGTGCTGACCGGTAGCTGTTACTAAATTTACGCCATCATGCTTACCGAATAAGTCCCCAAGAAAACGATTCGCTAGTTGGGAACTGACAACCGTGCGAGAAGCTCCAGTATCCAATGTCAGCTTACATGGTCTTCCGTTCACTTCACCTTTTATGACTAGGGTGTTCCCATCATGGGCTTGTGAGACCGAAATTCTTGGGGCTATTTTAACACCAGCCAGCACCCGCCCCGCAGTCCTGGCGTTGACTAGTTTTCCTGCTGCTGGGCGGTGATATCTGCCGCCTTTCTTTCTTGGGTCTGGTTTTCGTTAGCTGTGATTCGCTTCGGGCAACTTGACCGAAGGTGGCCTTTTTCTCCGCAAGTGTAGCACTTAGGGCTGTACCACGGACGGTCACGGACAGGTGATGCTGCAACCTCCCTGATGCGATGGGCTCGATGATCTTGCCTCACTGCCTCCACCTCCAACGCATGGGCCAAGGCATCCTTGAGTGTCTCGTGGTGTCCAAGTCTTACAGTAGCCCTTACTTCCAGGTCCCGTATGCCATCTATGAATGCTTGAGTCAGAGTCCCATCGATGAGTGCAGGCGCAGACTGGTACGCTTTTCGAACCAGCTTTTCTATTTCTAGGGCCCACTGCTGCAGGTTTTCACCACTGCGCTACACACGATCCTTCAACTGCGCACGAAAAACGTGTTCCAGGTGCGCGTCACCGTATCTGGCCTCTAACGCCTCAACGAGCTGCCCGTAGGTAACATTTTTGCCGAGAGCCTCTAACACGGTTAAGGCCTGATCACGAAGGGCCAAAGTAAGCGCGGTCATGGCCTGCTCTTTTGTCCACCCATTTGCATTCATGACAGCTTCAAATTGAATTTTGTATGCCGACCAGGAAGATGTTCCGTCGAAGGGTGGCACTTTAAACCCGCGCACGGAAGGTGCAGCAACTATCGGAGCCGTAGTCCGGTCTCCAGCTTTCAGAACTCCAACCGCTTTTCTTATATCAGCGATCTGGACTTCGGCCTCGGAGATACGATTTTCATGTACCTGAACAGTCTCCTTCATGGCTTTGATGTCCTTGCCAAATGTCGCGTGTAGATCTTTCAAAAGGAGAACCTGCTCCTCTTTACCCTGCTGCAGCTGTTCCTGTAGGCGGCGGGCCTGTTCTTCCTGTCGACGAGCCTGTTCTTCCTGTCGGCGAGCATGTTCCTCCTTGTCCTGCTGCAGCTGTTCCTGTAGGCGGCGTGCCTGTTCTTCCTGTCGACGGGCCTGTTCTTCCTGTCGGCGAGCATGTTCCTCCTTGTCCTGCTGCAGCTGTTCCTGTAGGCGGCGGGCCTGTTCTTCCTGTCGACGGGCCTGCTCCTGCAGCATCGCCATCAGAGCAGAAAGATCCATGGCTGGTGATGCTGTAGGAACACCAGACGCTTGGGAAACTGGCTCCGTCGTCGGCTGATTACCCCCAGATGTCTGTCTTGAAGGTCCTTCAAATCGCCTCTGATCCACCTCCTGCTGGCGCTGACTCCTGGTACGAATACCTTCCGTGTCCTCCTTCGGTAAAACTGGCATAATTTATCCCTTACTTCTGACACCAAATGTTACGAGCTGGGGTTCGGGATAAATTAATTTAAGCCAAAATTATCGAAACACACCACAGTTTAATTAAACAATCACAATATCGCAATAGTCAAACAGAGTCACTTGTTTCGCTTGTACTGTATCGCTTGATTCGTATTCGCTCGCTTCCGAAATCGAACTGCCCATCGGGCCGACAATCCGCTATTTATATCCCGAGCAGAACATTCGCGAACATTCAACACTTTTCCACAGTTTACAAGTAGATTCGAAACTTCGAGAACCATCCACAGACATCTATTTACTGTTTAATCCCGCTACTCAACAATAGATGGCGGTGGCGTCTACGTACAATTGTTCGTAGTACTTGCTACTTGATAACAGATGGCGTTAGCGTGTCGTATCTAGAAGTTTCAACACTGCCCCATCCTTAGATGGAGTTAGCGTGACGTTTCTAGACTTTTCGATCTACGTAATGTTGTCCCTTTCTGAGATGGAGTTGGCACGATGTTTCTAGATTTTACGATCTACGTAACAATACTTAAAAACTAAAGCGACTAAGACCTAAGGGCAACCCCAGGTGGGGTACGGACCTCGGGTTAGGCAGTCACTGGTAGAGGGCAGCAAGGGACAGGCTGGATCTGGGTTAAAATTATTTAGGGAGTAATTTAAGACTACAGGCGCAGCAACGCGAGCTGGCTCTTGCAAGTGTCGGGAGGGATTATTTAGTCGGGGTCGCGACGACGGACCTCGGCGGCGAGGTCGGTTTGACGATTTGTGTGTGTGTATTTTTCGAACTGTACTGGTTTCTTACTGCTCTCTTGGAGGAGGGTAATAGGGACGTCAGGATCGGAGAGTACGTACCGCGGACGGCGGAGGAGTTTACTAATGTTGGAGGGTATGTATCTAGCTGCCGCGACAACCAGAGGGTTGCGGTGGGTTGCGGCTCTCTCGAAGAAACGCTTCGAACTACGTTTCATGAACTGGTGGATAGTCGGGATCTTGAGATCTAAATGGAGGTTAATATTCCGAACGTATACACAGCTTCATTATGTGGTTTCCCTCCCAAAAGGCATGTGCGTTCAAATCTGTGATAGGCCCAAGTTGCTTTTTGTATTTTGCAAAAACATTATATTATAGCTAATGTATTGTTTTTGTTAATAAATAAGTTTAAGTAAACATTTCTTTTTTTAAGTCTGTTTTTAATATTGTTATTTTCCAATAAAACTTTTTTTATTATTATTTTTTTTTTTTGAAGGACAAGCGAAAATACCGTTAATACTTACAAGAAGTTAATGATCGTCTTAATAGACTGGAGGTTTCAAGACCGCATGTCGTGTATAAGATTGGAGGTTCAAATCTCAAGCTCAAAACATGTTTTTGTGTTATGGGTTTTTGAAGTGAAAACTTCTTTAGCGCCGTTGGTTGTGATTTGAAACTCAATGAAACGAAAAAGCGACAGTAAAAAGAGACAGACATAACTTCATAAGATTTAACGTGGGAGAAAATGAGATAGGAAATACATGACATCATGACTCATGACCATGGACGAAAGAAATATGGATACCTACGGCAAATATTGTCACATCTGAACTTCAAAAAATGTAAACACATTAAAAACGTTTTATATACCTGTACATAGTAGAATTTAATCAAAAATGTTTTATGTATTTGTACATATTATTATTATTTCAAGTCTATTATCGTACCTATATATCATTTATGTAAATACGGAAAAAAAAAATGAAAACTAAAAAAAAAAAAAATATAATTGCTATAGCACGACGAACAGTGATGCTGGTGACGGAGGCACCAAATCAAATCAAATCAAAAGTCATTTATTCAAATTAGGCTGAGGATCAGCACTTTTCGAACGTCAAAATTACAAAAGACAGTCCCCCCAAAACGCCCACCCGTCGCGCACTTCCTAGTGCTTTAGCTGGGAAGAAGAAGTGGCCAACAAACTCCCCAGCAGCACAGCTGTCTGTCCAGTTAGAAGAACTTGATTCTATACAATGGTATATAGTAAAACATTAAGAGACACAAATTAAATTAAATGATTTGCTATATGCCAGCTAGCCAACCCAATATACCAACAAATAAAATGAAAACTATACTCAAGCATAAGCAAAAAAAAAAATATGTATATAGAAACATGGCTGCAAAAATAAAAAACTGGCATAAAGGGCGTGACAGCTTACATATGCAATGCTGAATGTTCACATAGCTGTTACGACCTGAGTTACAACTCGAGACCACAAATGATAAACTAGGACCATCGACGTAAAATAAATTAAACAGGTAAGTAATATTAATAATAATATCAACATCAAAGTCAGCAAGACGACCAGTCACCACAAGCAGCACCCGTTCACGAGCATAACGCAAAGATCAGCCATTGCCCGGTAATGCCGGCCCAGGCAATGGCCAGTCATTGTCCATAAACCTGGAACAAAAGCAGTGTTGTTGTACCTGAATATTTAGAGATAAATGAAAATTATAAAAGTCCGTAAGTTACTAACATTGCCGGTGGCTGCAAAATCATGTCAAGTGGTGGTGGTGCCCTTCCACCACCCCGCGTCCTCTGGCATGCGAGCTGGAAAAATACAAAATTTCAGTTGCATTAACAGTAACATTACATACCTAACCTCTTTTTTTAAGTCGGTTAAAAACATATCACCCAAAAATTTTACCATTAAAATGTACGGAAGTCATATCCACACATTTCATCATCCGTACAAAACACAATGACGATTTTAGTGTCACGTGACCTAAAATTCCTGGTTCAACAATCGAGTTCCTTCATCTTCTTAGGTTGCGTATTTTTCATTACAATGTTACGCAAATATATTATAAATGCATAATAACAATAATACAGTACATAGTAACCTAAGTAACGTCAATAGTTTGCTATCAATAGTAGTTATCACTCGTAATACTGCGAAATCCGACGCCGGCCACGGAAAAATGGCGGCAAAATGGATAACGATGTTTGTTGAACTAACTATTTACGTGCAAATCTTTGCCAAAAACACAATCCTGGCAATGAAAACTGTATTTTACTTACCTGTCCATCTTACGTTTCAACAAAAACACTTCACACACACAACTTTGCACTTAAAACTTAATTATAATCGTACGGATCACCACGCTCATCCAAATGTTTATGTCAAACTGTCAGTGTCAACCTCCTTCGTTGGCGCGTTCCAGGGCTGAGATAAGCGATTATATTGCATCGTCCGTCTATTGTGTACTCACTTGTCCATGCATAACCATCATAAATGCAGATTGTTAATGCTAAATTCTGTAAAAATGAAAGTCCGCCGCTAATCGATGAACCATCGCGACCAATCGCGACTAACAGTTTGAAGGTTTTTAATTTTTTATATAACGTATATTTTTATTTTGTTTTAGTAATATTTATAAAGAATTTTAACCATAATTTAATAATATTTATTATTGATATTAGAATAACCTAGACAAGTGGCATCCACGTATTAACGCAAACGATAAAATAGGAAGCACTAGAAATATTTTAGATTGACATATCATGCTAACGAAATTTTAATTGATCTGTCCTGTCGTCGACAAATTTGACAGTCTGAAGAACGACGGTAAAAGAGCCAAGCTTTGAAGCGTTTCCAACTTGTCTAGGACCTAACACATAGTATAGCTTACCATTGGGAAATGCCCATACAAACACATTATCTGTATCCAATCACAGATACTGTGGAAAGAGAAATCACAAAAATGTATCTCAAATCACAAACTAAAACCAAAACTGTGAATCAAACAACAAGCAAAAAAAAAACACTTAGTATAGCAGAATTGCAATCATGAGCATAATAAGTGAATAAACATGTTATCTATTATTAAGATAATCAATTAACATCTCTTATTAAGTCCTGATATCAACTTAGAATATTTCGTTTTCAAGTAAAGTTGGATCAAATGAGTTTAATGTCTTCGTTGTTATAATATTTATCTAGTTAATAATAATATGTTTTCCTTACAGATACAATTTTATTAAATTTAAAATCATCTTGGACTTCATTTCACTTGAAACCCATTTTAAAACCATTTGGCCCCACATATTTTCTATTGGATTTAAATCCGGACTTTTCGAGGGATGACAATAATACTAGCTTGAGTAGTTAAACATTCCATCACTATACGCGAACGATGGACCGAACAGTCTATCTTGAACAAAATTGATGTGTCCTTCTGGGTAAGCAACTCGCACTGTTGGCATCATAACATAGGTCATAAGGTCTGGCCGTTCATGCGCCCATAATCAAAGCTTCTAATAATTCTCCCGGTCCCAGAGACGAAATCCATCCCTATTACCCTGAAAATAAAAACAAAGGTTAATTTTTTTGTTTTTAGACATTTGTTTTGAAACAATTGTCATGAAGTTCAAAACAGAATAAAATCTATAACACAGTATATAAGAATTTAATACTTTTATGAAATTATACACCAATGGACAACCTTTGTAAGACGACTAAAATGTCATTTATTTATTTATTTATTAAAACTATGCACAAGTAAAACTACTGTACAAAGGCGGACTTAATGCCTGAGGCATTTTCTACCAGTCAACCTTAGGGTGATGCAGAGAAAAACATGGCAGGTGCAACATACGGGATAGATAACTCGAAAAAGGAAGAATACTAAATACATAGATACAAATACATACATATATAACGAAAAAAACTTTGTCTGGAGATATAACGATAGGTAGAGAAGAAACCGAATCCAGCAAATCAGCGCTGGGATGATTCTGCCAACTTCTTGCGAATATGCTCACGTACTTTCACTTTAAATGATAACCGACTGGTTGCCATCCAGGGTGCTTACTCTCGAATATAATTCCAATAGATCGACATTGGAATTGTCAGTCAAACGTCAGTGATTGGTTGGACTCACTGAGTCTAGCCAATCCCTGACGTTTAACTCAACCAACTGACGTTTGACCAATGTCGATCTATTGGAATTATATTCGAGAGTAAGCACCCTGATGTTCAGAGGGAGCGCATTCCAAAGAAAGACCGTTTTTTAGTCGTCTTACAAATGTTGTCCACTCAATGTATCCGACATAATATACCTCTAGGCGTAATTAAAAATTGCTACCATTAATTAGTACCTATAACAGATACTAAAAAAAAAACGTGTAGCACTCGGGGACTACCGCGGTAAAGCTATTGCATAGCATTTTTTATCAACTAATGCAATTATAATTATTTATTTATTTTTTATTTATGCAGTATTTTTTTTTCTTTGATATTATTTCAAGTTTTTCTTTGATATTAATTCAAGTTACACTTTTTGAGCGTGGTGACCGAAAAGAAAACATTTTTTCTTTCTTATATTGAATAAATGAGAAGTTAATATCGTTTAAAATATTTTTATTATCTTACAATACATGTAAGTTATTTAGGAATTTTTATCATTGAGACTATAGGTTTATGGTAACTGAAATAAGAAACATAAGTTTGAGACTTGATATCCTCTAAATATCTGGAAAATACCGCGTCAATGGTGGTCCCATATTTTGTTGTGGATTCTTGTGGATCATTATTCATTTTCAAATTCAATTTTTCCGAAAGAAAAGTTGTCAACCACTCTGATTTTTTATCAGCGAAGTTGATGTTGAAATCGCCAGCCAAGATAAGTCGAAATTTATTACCATTTATACCAAGTATTTTCGACCCTTCTTCAGGGTACTCCAGTAAAGCGCGATGAATAAAATGCTCTACCTCGTCCAATTTTGGATTCGGAGAAATGTAAATTGCTACCATGACTATGTGTAGGCTTTACCAGACACCGAACATAGTTATAGGAATAGTACTTTTGCCAGTGGCTTGGCCCGTATAGCAGTCGGAAAATATCACCCGGGAAGGTTCCCAGCACCAGTGGTAGGTACTACCGAGATAAAGTAGGTATCCTATCTGTTACTTATCCATAATATATCTTTGTACCAAATTCCGGAGTAGTTAGGGCGACTACGAAATGTTGCGCGGTGGGGCAGCGACACGTACTTCTCGTGCGAGCGTCGAGTGTAGAATCTTTTTACACGCTTTATATTAGCTTCACTTGTATGTTTGTTTGTAACCGACTCCTTATAGCGCGATTTTGACCCACTTTAAACGACCAGATTTCATTCAAACTTTGCACACCTATCAAGGACCGATGACAATGCAATAATTTCAAAAATTTGTGCCATTATCCTTGCCACAGGACAGCAAAAAAACTGTCTTCGAAAACTACGCTGAATACGTCACAAACTAAGCTGACATACGACACAAACTACGCTGACATACGTCACAAACTACGCTGACATACGTCACAAACTACGCTGGCATACGTCTCAAAATTCGAAACACCCTGAAAAATAGAGAATAAATAATAGTTTACAAAATACCTTAAAAACCACCCCACGCTTTTTTGTGTTTAGTTTTTTTAAACTATTATTTTTTTAAACCAATGTTTGACTGTAAGTGCTAGCCGTAGTCACATTTTATACTTTTTCCGGGACGCGGGCACCTTAAAGCACGATGCGCGACGGTAGGCGTTTAGTTTCATTACCGCAACTTATTTTTCATACGATAAACTGGATGTCCGCTCCACGGTTCGTGGGGCTTTCGGAACCGGGACCGCGGTCCCGCATTCCACCTATAAATACAATAATTAATTTTAGTGGTATTTTGGGACCTCAAATAAAATAAATAAGGTTAAGGTTAGGTAATAAGGTGCGAAAGTATGTTCAGCAAAAAAAATTGAATTTACACAAATAAAACTATTTTTATAAAACGATTTAATAGTTTGTTGTGTTAAAAAAATGGCAACCTTCTATTAAAATTAAACCTAAAACATCGTATAATGTAAAATAATCTCATATGCTGCACCGGTTTTGTTAGGTAAAAGTATTCTCAACATACTTTCCCACATTGCCAAAATAATTGTTGCTGCCAATATCCTGACACAGTTGAAAATGTAATCAGAATCTGTAGATGGTCTGTTTAATAATAGTAGACACTGGTGTTGTAATATTAGGTTGGGGAAAAAGTCTTTTCGCATTATAGTATGTATGAACTTGTAATAAAAACTCTTTGGCTATACTATTTGTATCTGGCTGATTTTGGTATCATTGAAAGTTTAAATTTTAAAGAACATAATTCCAAATTCAAATTAGGAAAATGTGTGATTTTCATTTGTTTTTCGTACCATCAAGATGAGTGAATCTAATGAAGAAATTCGATACATTTTAAAATTTTACTACAAAAAAGGTAAAAATGCAACGCAAGCCGCGAAAAAAATTTGCGATGTTTATGGACCTAGTGTAGTGTCTGTGAGAGTAGCACAAATTTGGTTTAAGCGTTTTCAATCCGGAAATTTTGATGTCAAAGATGCACGTCGCTCTGGTCGCCCTATTACAGATAAAATGGATGCCATTTTGGAAAAAGTGGAGCAAGATCGGCATACCAGTAGTTACGACGTAGCTGAAGAACTGGAAATTGACCACAAAACAGTTTTGGCGCATTTGAAAAAAACTGGGTACACAAAAATGCTCGACATTTGGGTACCTCACGAGCTCACTGAAAGAAACCTAATGAACCGTGTACTCATTTGTGATTCTTTATAACGACGTAATGAAACCGAACCATTTTTGAAGAAGCTGATAACTGGTGATGAAAAGTGGATCACGCATGACAAGAACGTGCGAAAAAGGTCGTGGTCAAAGGCCGGTCAGGCTTCACAGACTATGGTGAAACCCGGGTTAACTCGCAACAAGGTGATGCTGTGTGTGTGGTGGGATTGGAAGGGCATTATTCATTATGAGCTGTTACCACCAGGCAGGACCATCGATTTTGAACTCTACTGCAAACAACTGATGAGATTAAAGCAAGAAGTTGAGAGAAAGCAGCCGGAATTAATCAACAGAAGGGGTGTGGTTTTTCATCATGATAACGCTAGACCTCACACATCTTTAGCCACCCAACAAAAATTAAGAGAGTTTGGCTGGGAGGTGTTAATACATCCGCCGTATAGTCCTGACCTTGCACCTTCAGATTTCCACCTGTTTCGGTCTCTTCAGAATTCTTTAGGCAGTGTCAGGTTAACATCACGAGAGGACTGCCAAAACCACTTGTCGCGGTATTTTGACCAGAAGTCCCAAAATTTCTATAGCAATGGGATCATGTCCCTACCTACAAGATGGCAAAAAGTTATCGAACAAAATGGTACCTACATACTTTAGTTAAATGTAAATAAACTTTATTAAAAAATGTTTTGAATTTTCTTAAAAAATGCGAAGAAACTTTTTCCCCAACCTATTATTATGCTCTATGTTTTTAAACATAACCGGTTGAATGAACCAAGTGAGTCACTTTTATTTTTAATTTTTAATATTTTTATAGTAGCGTTGCACATAGTTCAAGTCCATTCCGCATAAATCTTGACCCATCTTCGTTAGTCGTCTTGTGTATGTAATTTAATTTAATTATCTCAAAAACCTTTATAGAAACGATCATGAAAAACATTGTTATAATGGTTTTTGAGATAATTCTTCGATGTTGATGGCTGATTTTCATACTGCGCAATATACAGGAAGATTTTTTAGTCACCGTCCAAATTATGATTTATTAATATTTTGCGAAAATCATTTAATACGTGTTTTTTCTTTTAGTATCACTCAATACAAAAATATTGAGATATCACATCACAAAGTTATCTATAAAAAGTTGATGATTCTTAACACTGCCGCGCGCTAGGTAATAGTGCGGGCTATTACCTAGTGCGTATGCACCGCGCTAGGTATTAATTTCGGCGGCCCACCCCGCGCGCCGGCCGCCGAAATTAATTGAAAACAATAATAAACAAAGTTGCAAATTTTCCCGTCATACTCTCACGGGCGGCAAGTGTAGTATTATTAACGTTTAACTTAGTGACCACGCAGAGCGGATAATTCTTTCGAGAAAATGATTTAAAATGAAAATTTTATGTATCGTTTTTTTTTTCAAAAGTGGATTTATTGAATGATACCTAATGCCTAGAAAAAAATTGGACAGTGACTAAAAAATCTTCCTGTATGTGTGGGAGAGATATAGCGCTGAGTACGCACAAATCATAATTATTTTTCATATTTCTCTGCCTCTCTTCTCTTATACATGGTTGATATATTGTTATTTTATTTTATAGTTACCACGATAGTGGTAATAGTGTAATATTATTTTGTGTCACATACAAAAGGATATTTTTCTATGTGAAACTAAATTATATTACACTTTATTTTGTACTGGTACTGGTATTCATGCAATTGTTGATAAAAATAGTATAGGTATCAGCTTTTTTGTTATTAACTATAATTTAACTTATTTTTTTTTGTGGTCCCAAAATAATAGGTACTAATTATAGTACTCGTAGGTGGAATCCGAGACCGCGAATCCCGGTTCCGAAAGCCACAAGACCCCGCTTTACTTAGGACACGTCCAGATATAATTATTTGGCTTTCTCGTGTTTAGATTTCTTTACACAAACTCGACACGGCAACGCGGCGCGACTCTTGTAGAACTGAATCCATGAAGTTGTCATAGAAATTGTTCTTCAAGATTCACATCACGCCTGATTGCCTCGCCTTTAATCTCGTCGATGCTTAATGTTTGTTAGGTGGTTGTTCCAGAAGACTGGGTGGCGCGTGCGATCATGCATGTCATTGAAGAAGAAAGGTTTAATATAGAAGGTGCCGCGGCAACAGGCATAGCTGCTATAATGGCCGGCCTGTTCCCTCAATTAAAAGGCAAAACGTGAGCATCACTATTTTTTTATTCTTCTCTATTTACATTAAACCATTACCTGTCGACCTTGGTATAAGTAATGCATGCCTATATAGGTACCAAAAACTGGATCAATATCCGAGCGTGATGTTCTCTTAAACTTCAACTTGATATTAAAGATTCATTCGTTGTACCCAACCTGTAAGACCCTGAAAATATCTTAAGTGACCTAGAAACAAAAAGAAATTCCAAAAAAATAATAAGAAGATGGAATATTCTAAGTGACCTACCCCTGAAAAGTTTCACTTATATTCGCAAGCTAATAATTGAATCGACCGAATTTCTGATAATTAGTTATTTTTAGAGTTGTGGTCGTCGTTACTGGAGGCAATATCGACTCGACGACGTTAGGGCGCTCCCTTGAAAGAGGCATGGCTGCGGAAGGACGTCTTGTGAAATTCAAAGTGACGGTGGTAGACAAGCCCGGCTCGCTGGGCGAGCTGTGCGCCAGGCTCGCCAGCATCGGCGTCACGCTGCGGGACTGTGTGCCGGAGCGAGCCTGCATTGGCCTAGCTGTTTTTAGCTATCAGGCAAGAACTTTTTCTAATAATATTTTATTCCTCAGCCAGTGTAGTTGTGTGTGGACAGGACCTACGTTCGGGCGCGATTTTTTAACATTCTCAAAAACTTTTAGTCGCATTCGTTTAAGGGCATCTAGATTAATTAAAAGATAACAATTACATATCTACCATTGAAATTTCCATGGTATAACGTTTAAAGTTATTATGTACTTAGCATTATTTATGTCAGTGTAATGTGGTCGTAGTTTATGTATTTCTTGTTTTTTCAGTAAGCATAATAAACGCATAAATACAGATATATACTATTTAGTATATATCATCATCATCATTTCAGTCGAAAGACGCCCACTGCTGAACATAGACCAAGCTCCTCCACTTCGACAAGTTTTATGCTTCCCGCATCCAGCGGATTCCTGCGGCCTTCACAAGGTCAAAGGTGGGAAGCCTTCTTTATGGCTACCTCATACCTAAACGGCTCATTGAGAATTTTTATTAAAAAATTTGTATGGAGCTGACAGAATAAAACGTTATATCTCCGGTTTCGCACAGTTATCCTAATTGTTTTTTAGGGAATCAATCTTTAAATTATTTGAGATTTTTAAATATATTGCATTATATGGTCAGAAATGAACCTTTCGTTTTTTAATAATCTTTTTTTTTTGTTCTTTATTAGAGGTTTAATTTTATTCCAGCTTGGCGTCTATAACTAGCCCAATAAATATAATAGGACCACGAAAATATATGAATTTACAATAAATACATATTTAAATGGCCATTATTGGACCTTTTTTTTAATTATCGATATCTTTGTGTTTTGTACCTAAAATAAAATATTATTCCAGTATCTATGGCTTTTAGGCCATAATTGAACAACTATGTCGAAAAAAAACAAACATTAATCATTTTACCGTCATTAACGCCATCTACATCTTCAGTTGGAACTATGACTAAAAGAAAGCGTCCTTGGAATGCTTTTGAGAATTTAGGAACGAAGCAAATATGAGAAGTCACTTGCGTGGTGAATGCAGTGAAGTGATTTTTGCAGCTGTATCAAAATTAAACGTGGGCGGAGGGGAAAATATGACTTCTGTTATTAAACACATGATAAAGAATCCAGAGTCAATTAGCAAATTTCAAGACGTCATGCTTTATATTGAAACAACCATTCACCAGGAAAATATTTACACCTCAGAAGGCTCTTGAACTTATACCGCCCCCGCCCGTCTATATTTTTACCTGTATCATCATCAGTATTTCAGGCATCAGATGCCTAATGATGGACATAGGCCTCACGAATAGAACGCCACAAGGACCAATCTAGCACTTTTTTCTTTCTCTGTTTACCCTATTTATTTACGCCGCTGCGTATGCATGCGTTGCCGCGATTTGCAATTCCTGCGGGCAGGGCGCGGTTGTTGACCTATGCTTATGTGACTCGCGAAAAATAATTTATATGCTTAAAGTGCTGGACGTCTCAATGGCGGCAAGTTCAGGGGGCGGCATATGCCCTGGCTTGCCCCCCCCCCCCCCCCCCCCCTCATAGATCCGGGGCTGCACTCTTACCAAATCCAAAAAGAAAAGAAAGAGTGTTAACCTCCAGAGCACTCTATCACAGTTACTTATTCTTGGCTAAAATTACTCTACAAAGTCTACTTGACGTAACAGTCAAAAGAGTGTTAAAATCTTTAGCTTTACCTGATAATAGGTACACATGGAAAAAAAAGATCCTGTTACCGAAATGGGGTTGTAATGGTTCATCGAGTTAGTTAGGGTTCTAGAGTAGATTTATAAGAATAAGCAAAAGTTTATTAGTTTTTACAGGGGTTCTTCTTTGTATATATACAATATCTTACAATATTTACATAATTTAAAATCTAAGTTTAAATCCAAAGAAAAAAAAAAATGTACATGTATATTTATAAAAATAAATAATTACAAAGCATCAAAAAATTCTTCTGCATCGTTGTCAACAGGAAACGTGCCCAAAAGGCTGGCAGCATTGCCACGTTGCATGGCAATGCTGATTCTTTGCCCAATAAATAGGCCAGCCCTCTGGTCACGTGAAGAGTCGACCAGCCGCTTGGCAATGTCTCGGTATATTATGTGGGCACTCGGACCCCATGGCCCTAGAGTTTCAACCCCAAACGGCTCGAACATGTAATTTCCAATTAGGTTGGAATATTTGCGCCGTTTGAGGTTTTCCGCACCTGCAGCAGCCGCTCCAGCACAGCCCGCCGTGCTAAGAAGATGGGATGGCGCGAGGGCGTCGACACAATGTTGCATCCCACACCAAAGGCCGACCTAACTTCCAGGGCATTATGGTCATTCCATCTGGTCTCTTCCCATCGTCACGTGCCAAGCCATTGGGTTCTAGAACAGCTGGCACCCCGGAGACGACAAGAGCACGACGGATGATGTCATTGATGCTAGCGTGCCGTGCTATCCGCCCTGCGCTTCTACTGCAGGATAGGCCATGGTGACCGAGGCAGTCCACACCTTCACCGCATTGGCAGCGATGCAGAGCCATGCAAGGTGCACCCAGACACAGGCTAGTAGCAAGCCGAAAGGTGGTGTCACTCAACATAGTTCCTATGTTGGGTGACGGTAGTGCCTGAAGCCAGAGGCCCGAATCCCACTCGCCCACAGCCAGAAGGCGGGCACGCTCAGCAGTATTGGTGGACGTATTTATAAGATTATCCCGTACCAACCTGCAGAGCGACTCATCCCACTGTCTCTGGGAGAATGGGTTCACTGCAGAAAATCTATTTAAAAAAATTGACTGGTTGTAGTAGCTTTAAGTGCTGGCGCCTGTACATAAATGGTTAAATAACTAATAACTAACTGCGACCGCATCATCCCCAGCAAAAAAATAACACATTATTTGGCTATAACATTTATTACAACAGTAAAAAAACGTATAGCAAGTCGCAGAGTTTAGAACATAAATCTTCTGGTGTTGGCTTGGCTAAAGCCTCCATTATCAAGCATTGGCAGGATAAATAACTCCTTTAGAAGATCGACAAAATGTATCTACTGCAGGCTGTTCACAGTCGATTAGATTGAACTGTTTATCAAAACATATGCGCAATTCTTGCACGTATAACACTTCATTTATTAAGTAACATCCCATCATTGCGCTTTTTTTGGTTTTAGCTTTGATTGCGTTAACGAATTCCTCAGGATTTCTTTCCTTATTATCATCAGGGAATATGTTGGCAGCGTCAAGCATGTCCGATAACAAATATTTCTGGTTCCATTCGATGCCTTTGCTGAAGTATTTGAATTCTGAGTTTAAAGATTCTAAGTCTATGCCACATGTTCCATGTTTAAGCCATTCATGTTCCCAGAAACTATAGGGGCCGTTCTCTGAAAAAAAATATGAAAAAATGGGATGTTTCTTTAATGGCCAACCAACAATTAATTACACATAAAATTGTATTATACTTGTTTAACAATTTCTTATCAATTAGCACCGCATAAACATACAATTTTAGCACATGCACTATACTATAAAATTAATAACTAAGTAGAAAAAAATATACAAAAGGAATAACCTTGAAGATACGTGAGATGATGACATAATAGTAGATTATTAACCAAGGGGATAAAGCAGTGTCTTCTGTCGCGGGTGACGATTTAAATCGCGAGCGTAACGAAGGACTCGAGGTTTACTCCCGAGCGTAGCGAAACTTAAATCACGAGCGAAGCGAGGGATTTAAGACGAGTCCTGAGTGTAGCGAGGGATTTAAGTTCACCCAAGACTAAGACAGCTTTATCACCGAGGAAAATACTCTACTTTTCGTACCATTTGCGAAAAAATTAACACAATAATTATATGAGATAAGCATTTATTAACAATAATGACAATTAAAAATAAATTAAAATAAACTTAACGTTTATGTATTTGAAGAAAACAAAAACGCGGCAAATATTTTTTTGTCGGAAAAGCAAAGGCATCAAGCTCATACGGCCTCGTCGGTTTTCGTAATTTTATTTAATAATCATAACTGCATAATAAATGCGTATTCCTTATTCAAAAAAATGTATAATGCTTTATATACAAACTCAATCAGATGTAGTTCAGTATAAATTTCGGTAAGTATTCCAAATTTAAATCACATTCTCCCCCTAGAGGATGAATGAAATTCAGTACAATTTTCTTTCCCTGTTTTTAACAGATTAAAAATGACTATTGTTATGTTCGCTTTTTGTGGCATTAAATGTCACTTTTTTGAGCAAGTGGTACGAAAAATAATTGCCTTTGTAGGTGTTGGACCATGCCTCCTTTAAGTCACCCTCTAGAGATTTAATCTCTTCTGGATCAAAAGTCCAAGAGTTGTTGCAATATTCAGTATAATTCACTCCCACTTGTCTAGGCCAAATTCCGTGTACAGTCCACCGGTTCTTTTGTTTAGGATAAACACATTGGCCTCCACTTTCGTCAATCCAGTACTTACAAACTGTTACCGGCCATTCTTGGGAGAAAACAAGAATGTCAAAGTCATTGCCAAGATTATTGATTTTTACATCTGCTGCAATTTGGTAGACGTGATGAAGGCTGAAAATAAGAATTATCATCATTTTCTTAACAATAAAACAACAAACTGTTTTGTTTCTGTTATCTGACTCTAACAGAAAATTAAGTAACGAATCCTGATGATGATGATGATGATGTTGCTGTCCAGGGCTGTGGTTTTGTCATTTTCTTGCACACGTGCTTTTTGGTGCATGACAGGACAGCAACATGAAGGTACTGGCTTATCTGGCAGGAATCAAACTTTCGACATCTAACACAAAAGCCTGCTACTCAAGCCTGCATTAAAATGTATGTTATCATGTCTTTATCATTATGATTCATGGAGATTATCAAAATAAGTATTTTAAAAGTAAAACTTTCTATGCGTAACTTACCTAAGGTAAAGTACCGTCCGTCCGTTGTTCACTGCATCGGTGAACCACGGCATTTCAGAGTCAACCAGGGAAGGAGCTAAAATTTTCCTGGTTAACTTTTCAGTGGCGTGGACAGAGGACAGGAACGCCGGTAAACTAATACTAGTAATTTTACGGACGCCGAGCCTACCAAAGCGGATGGGTAGAGTGGCTTGAAGCCACGCTCGGTCGTCCAAGGCCACATTTATAATGGATGTTAGTGTGCTGCGAATAATTTGGTCAATTTTGTCCAAGAGCTGTGGCTGCTTCCATAAAGGGGAAGAGCGAAGAAAATATATAAAATTTGGGCCAAAACAACAGTATCTGATCAGGGTGAAAGCCGAGTGTAAATTTATTTTGGAAAGCCTGTCCAAAATGTCTTATTGGTGAAATTTCTAGGAGGTGCAGTGAACTTTTTTCTATAATTTTGATTTGTGGGGCTATTGCATTAAATTTATCAAGTGTCAGTTGTCTATCGGTAATGTCAGAAAGGTAGATTTCTCACTTTGATGGGTTAAGGTCCAAGCCAATAGATTTAAATAGCTGTTTCAGTAGTTGTAGGTCTTTCAAAACGGTGTCTGCATCACCTCCTAGTGTTCCATCATCTAACTACCACACGATAAATTTTGAATTTAGTTTTTGAATGATTGGATGAATAGCTAAGCTAAAAATGACTGGCCCGAGAGGGTCACCCTGTTGGCATCCTACTGCAGATTCCAAAACATTGTCCTTGTATAATAATAATATTATATAGTTTAGCAAAATTTAGATTCTGCACAGATGATTTCAGCATTTTTATGACAGCTTTAGTACCCATAAAAATGATGTGTAAGGACAGTTAGGGAAACCCCAAAACCTTGTTCCGCTGCATTTTATCGCTCTGTGCATTTTCAATTTGTAAAAGAAAGTGACGTAGATAAGAAGGCGGAAGTAACGAAATAAAATAGGAAATATCAGCTTTTTGACTAACCGAATATGAAACCAATAAAGTAAGCCATGAGCTTGTGATGACAATGGTTGATGCCAAGATTTGCACTTATTTTTAGAGGCTAAGTCAAATGCTGCGTACTACATTTCAACAAAAAAAAAGAGTAGGTAACATCATCTGAAAGAAATGTTGTAGTTTGGATTATCGTCGCTGCACGCACCATAAATGTGATGGAATGCCTTTAACATTATATCGTACAGACTTGACATTAAAAAATGGTCTGTAAGAGGAAAAGAATATCAAAATGTAAGAGATGCAAAAAATAAGTTCATGCATGATCGTTTTAAAAGTGGATTCGGCTTACTCATCGATGTAGTGAAGCAAGGCCATGGTACTAATGACGGTAACACAGCGAGAAGGTTCTATGAAGATCCAGTGAAATATGCTGATATAACAGGACTCGATGCGGAACTGATTCACAGTTTTGCTGTTATTTTATAAGCTCTAACTTCAGGTGCGCATGTGGATACTGTGAAACTCAAGGATTGCGCATAAAAAACTGCTGAGAGGTACTTGTCCTTGTATAATTGGCACTACAAGTCCGCAACCGTGCACAAACTGCTACTTCATGGAGCTGACTTACTTACTTACTTGTAATGCGATTGTACCAATTGGGAACCTTTCTTAAGAGGCTTCGGAAACCCGCAACAAGGATTTCTGAAGATTCAGAGAACACAACTCTCGTAAGAAGAGTAGAATGAGTTCTAATGAATACATTTAAATGTTCTTCTTCTTTCTTCGGATCCACATATTTCATCGATGAAACCCACTTTTGATGCGAAGAATAAGAAAAACCTTCTCTAATGAAACTCTTGATCTACTTAAGCTTCGAGAACCTGTGTTTTAATTAAGAGACGTTTCTCATTAGACTGTTAATCTGAGATTATTATGTAATTTCACAGTATAGTCGTTAATGATTGATGTTTGATTTTTTTTTCGTCATAGTTATTAAATTATGGCCTAAACTATTACTACTAATTATAGCTTAAAACCACAGATATAGATGCCAAACTGATATAAAATTCAGTTTTAGATACAAAACACAAATATACCGATTATTTTTTTAAAAAGTTCAATAATTGTCACTTAAATATGTATTTATTGTATATTCATATATTTTCGTGATCCTATTATATTTATTGCGCTAGTTATAGACGCCTAGCTGGAATAAAGTTAAAGTTTTGATACAGAACAAAAATTTTTTTGATTATTAAAAAAAAGCAAAGTTTCGGACCTTTGGCCTCATAATGCAGTATAATTAAAAATCTCAAATAATTCCAAAACTAATTCCCTGAAAAACAATTACGGCCAATTGTGCGAAACTGGAGATATAACGTTTTATTCTTTCAGCTCCATACAAATCTTTGAATAAAAATTCTCAATGAGCCGTTTATAAGTCTGTAATGATACAATTTTGGAGTATGTATTGGGTCTTCTGAAACATATTCAGGCTTAAAAGTCACCGATTTTAAGATTACTGATCGGATGTCTATGAAAGCCAAAATCCAGCCCACAGTGCGTCGGATCTATCGGAAAAACGTGGCAGAGAGAATAACGGTATGTTCTTCACATCTTAATCGTTACAAAACAACCGTTTTTTGATTGTCTACAATAACGTATCAAGAAAGAAAATTTATTTAAAACCAGGAGAACCAGCACCACCTACTCCGAAATCAGATTCACACCAAATAAAACAGCTGTAATGTATCTGGGGGCACCACAAGGGATCTTTGTATTTTGAATTGCTACGGCCACAGGAAACTATTAATATTGAAAAATATTGCAATCATTTAATTAAAATAAATGAAGTAATAAAAATCAACGAACTTATTTGGCCAATAGAAAGGGTGTGATCTTATACCACAACAATGCGAAGCCGCATATTTCAAAGAGAACACAACTTAAAATATCTGAACTAGGGTGGGAAGTCCTCACTCATCCTCCGTACTCCCCAGATATTGCACCATCAGATTTTTATTTTGGTCGCTAAGCGCAAATTTAAAAGGAAAAAAAAATTTAACTGAAGGAGAGGTTTCAGCAGCAGTTGAAAGTTTTTGGCATCAAAAGATATTTTTTTTACAGGAATGGCATCTAATGCTAGTAGACAGATGAATGAAGGCAGTAGAAAGTCAAGAACAGTATGTAATTGATTAAAATATAGATAATTGCATTAAAAATTCATCACGACTTTTAATTACAAAAATCGACAGGACTTTCCGGTAGACCCAATATATTACAAAGCGCCTTTGTTTAGCGTTATGCGGAGTCTAGGATTGAGTAGGGGGTCCGATACGGACGTATGGAGCGGCAGTGATCATTTAGACGTGGTCCTGACACATACTGGCCTAGGAACTGCTCTGTATTTCCTCTAAAATTCAGGGTATTATTTAGTACAGTAGTATTAGTAAGTGAATCTGTAACAACAAAGTGTGCAAAAGTCAGCGACCATATGGGTTATATGGTCGCTGGCAGAAGTTAAAGCAGCAGCATTTCTATCGTTTACCCGTATCCCATTTTTGCGCCCACTGTTTATCTGACATTGTGTATGTCACTAAGTATGTCTGATCACATCTTTATATAATACCAGCTGACCGTACAGACGTTTTCCTGTTTCCTAGAACTCGATAGCAGCGCCATCTGTCGGGCTGATTTGTGAATCTAAACCATCCAGGGTGCCACCCAAACGCATACAAAAAAAATCGTTCAAATCGGTCCAGCCGTTTAGGAGGAGTTCAGTGACATACACACGTACAGTAGAATTATATCGATATAGATTCACAAATCAGCCTGACAGATGGCGCTGCTATCGAGTTCTAGGAAACAGGACAACGTCTGTATGGTCAGCTAGTATATATATAATATCTTAATTTGAATTGAATTAATAGACCCTAGATACTGAGAGTACTTCCATACGGCACCATACGTGGCTCGATTGGCGTGCGATTGCAAACTAACATAAAGATTTAACATAAGCTAGCCCGCAAAATTTAAATACTCTTACGTTTTTGCAATTTGCAGCACAGTGCCAAGTTGTGTGTTGATTAAGACACGATTCGCGACCGTCACAAGTAAATATTTACAGAACTATAAATCAATAAAATACAATCCTCTAAGTTATTTTTATTTCATAAAATGACTAAATCATTCAATGGAACTAAATGAACTAAGGGTGGTGTAAACTGCCGCGACAAATCGCGACACGGCGGGCAGAGCTCCGGCAGGATCTCATGGCGACATGGCAGTACGATTGTCGCAACCCAGCGCTGGGCACGCCACAATTGCGGCGGTAAGTCCCCTCTTTGAGGAGTGGATTGAGTTGAGAGGCGCCACGGCATCCTCTCCTTCCGCCTGACGCAGGTTCTCACCGGGCATGGGTGCTTCGGTGGGTTCCTGTTCAGGATAAAGCGGGAGGAAACGCCCGGGTGTTTCCATTGCGAGGATCGTCTGGAGGACACGGTGGAGCATACGGTGGAGGTGTGCCCTGCCTGGGCGGAGCACCGCCGTGTCCTCGTGGAGGCGATCGGCAGCGGCGATCTCTCGCGTCCGGCCCTGGTGCGAGCCATGGTACGGAGCGAGAGGGCATGGGAAGCCGTCACCTCCTTCTGCGAAGCAGTAATTCTCGCGAAGGAGGAGGCAGGGCGCGTGAGGGAGTGGCAGTCTCTGCGCCCTCACATCCCTAGCCGCCGCTGGAGGAGATGTCCCGGGCGCCGGGAGTCGATAGCTGACTCCCGGCCACCGTAGGCGCGAGCTTGCGGTCGGCGAGCAATGGGTAGCTCGCCGCCCGGTAAGGACCAGGCTCGGGTCGACGGCGCGTAGTGTTCCACGCGCGCCTCAAAGAGATGTCAGCAGCACTGCCAGGACCGATGCCTGCCGGGGTCGCGAGATTGTTCGAAAGAGATACCGTGACCCTGGCACATGGGCAACTGAAGGAACACGGGTGGGTTTTAGTCAGTAAAAGTCTGACACGCCCTCCCGCTCCACCCAGAGCGGGAGAAGTCATTAGATGATTTCCCATCCAAAAAAAAAAAAAAGGGTGGTGTAAAGATGATTTTGATTATAATAATTGCACAAAAAAAAGCCATATTTATAACAGTCGCGAATCATATTAGGTTGAACATACAGCCTGGCCTGTAAAATGCAATAATCGTAAAATAATTTGAATGTCGCGTCATAATAAAATAAACTTTGCATGTTTCAGTTCAAGATAATTTGTGAAACCAGAGGGTGGGAGCATACTAAGCAGATGATGGACCTAATCAAGAAACACTATAAAGACTACCTCTTCACGGACCTGAACGGCAAGGCTAGCAAGCCTGCGACCAGCAAGCGCGGCCCATGCCTCGCACCGAACCCTGTGTGCATGCAATAGTGAATTAAAAATATGCGATTTTAATATTAATAATTACACCCCAAGATTTTGTCAATAAATCATTCAAATTCGGTGTAATTTTATTTGTTTTGATTGATCTTTCGAAAAGCAGCTCTAAGTTTTGTTGTTTTATTAGGTTCACGAACAATTGATTACACCGATACAATTAATAATACATTGAGAAAATAAAAAATTAACAGTGCATCAGTTACTTAAAGGTAAACACCACATGCATGAAACAATAATTCCGAGAAATAAGCTAACTTATTTAGTAATAAGCGAGAGACATTAAGAAATTGGTAACATTGGTAGAAAAAAAAACAGTTACATTATATAATACAGAGACATGCAAAATTAAAATTGATAAAATTCAGATTCGTTGACACTGATAACATTGGTAAAAATTGTTAAGAATTTTAGAAATAAAAGTTTCATGTTTCTTCTTTTTTCTATAAAATCACTGATAAAATAATATCATTAAGAAAATTTTTACAAAATTTTAACATCAGCAACATAGCGATGATGTGATTGATGTTAAAAAAAAATATGATTAAAACATTATTAACAAAAAAAAAATAGAATTGATTGAATTGTTATGAAATGTTTAACTACAAATATTCTTATTCTGGATAGATAGGTGTAACTAATAAGTAGGTACTGGCACTGGTTTGGACTCTAATTGTGCTTAGCCAGAAACATCCAGACTATGACGGTCAATTACTGTACGATCCATCCGTACAATTCTCATGTTTCTATGTAAAATAAGCAGTTTTGTACCGCGTGCGTAAGTTAAGTCAGTGCGAGTTCGGTCTTCGCCGCGAGTGTATATACATCTATCATTTACTGTTGTCTCGTACAACAATTACAAAACCAAGATATTCCATCTTGGTTTTGTAATTGACTGTCACCTTAAATTGCATCAGCATCATCAATAAGCTAAATGATTTTATTTCTGTAAATAGGTTTGTACAAACATTTTTACAAGTCAATCATATTTTTAAAACTTGATGAGTTCTGCGTTTCCTATCTACTCTGAGAATAAAGACTGAAACAAACTCAGAGGTCACAGTCAGATATAATCTTGGTCACGTCATGTGAAGACCATGAAAATCTGTCTAAAATGTTACTTTGAGGAAAGAACCACACAGATTGAGTTCACAGATTAGTTCTGCTTGATATGCCCTTCAAAGCCTTCGAGATGAGATTTCCATTAAACTGTTAAAAATTGTATATTGTATGTTTAAAGCTTAGATACAGTATCGCTCTATGAGGAGGCAGTTATGCGTACAATGTAAATACTGCTTTTATCATACAAAAAAGGGCCATAAGAACCATGGTGCGAATTCCCCAATGGGTATCATGTAAGCAATATTTTAAAGAACTACAAATACTTACAATCCCTTGCTTATATATTTTAGTTCTACTCACAGACCTCATGAAAAAACTACATAATTTCGAAACACTTTAGGAAAGAAATAAGCGGGAAGCCACAAGGCGTAAGGACTTACAATATAAGATACAACCGCATTTGAAATGTAGTTAGTCATGCCGCATGCTATCAATCAATTAAATTATTTAATAAATTACGTTTACAATTAAAGTCTATTCATAATTTAAATCAGTTTAGGAACCAGTTAAAGACATTTTTGATAGAAAAATACTATTATACACTTGATGAGTTTCTCGGTGATGTACATTACTAAACTTTTATAATTATTACCCTTTTATTTTTGACATGATACAATTTATTTCTATTTTTGACATGATATAATCGATTTCTATTTTTGACATTTTGACAGTATAATTTATTTCTATTTTTGTCATTATATCATTTATTTCTTTTTTTTCTTTTGTCATTTGTATCGGTGTAAATTTACCTAAATTTTGTTGTTTTACTTTTAGGGTTCCGTTGCCCAATGGCAAAAAACGGAACCCTTATAGATTCGTCATGTCTGTCTGTCTGTCTGTCCGAGTATGTCACAGCCACTTTTTTCCGAAACTATAAGAGCTATGCTATTGAAACTTGGTAAGTAGATGTATTCTGTGAACCGCATTAAGATTTTCACACAAAAATAGAAAAAAAAACAATAATATTTGGGGTTCCCCATACATAGAACTGAAACTCAATTTTTTTTTTTATCAAACACATACGTGTGGGGTATCTATGAATAGGTCTTCAAAAATGATATTGAGGTTTCTAATATTATTTTTTTCTAAACTGAATAGTTTGCGCGAGAGACACTTCCAAAGTGGTAAAATGTATGTCCCCCCCCCCCCCGTAACTTCTAAAATCAGGGAAAGATAAAACTAAAAAAAAATAAGATGTACATTACCATGCAAACTTCCACCGAAAATTGGTTTGAACGAGATCTATCTAGTAAGTAGTTTTTTTTTTAATACGTCATAAATCGTAAACCACAATTTACCTTTCATTCAGTCAACTCAAATATAAAAAAAAAAAACATTTAATTTCGTAAACATAAACCTTATGCATAAACCGTGAATACCTGCAGGTTTGTACGGAACCCTCGGTGCGCGAGCCCGGCTCGCACTTGGCCGGTTTTTTTTCTTTTATTCTTGATTTGACGACAGTGGGTCTCATTCATTATACATATAAATTCATTTGTTTCATTCTTTTTTTTTGAGTTATGTATGGATGTTGTTTTAGTTTTTACTGTAATAATTTCGACACAATGTAAAAATTGTTCATGAAATAAATAAAAAAATAAAAAATGCGAATATAACGCTGCCCGTCTGTATGTAAATGATAAATGATTTTATTTCTGTGAGTAGGTTTGTACAAACACTTTTACATGTCAATGATATTTTATTTAAACTAGATGAGTTCGGCGTTTCCTAACTGACTACTCTGAGAAGAAAGGCCGAAACATACTCAGAGGTCACAGTCTCTTTTAAAAGTCCAAACATAATATTGGTCACAACATGAGAAGACCATGTAGATTGGTGACTGAAATAGTCTTTTGAGGAAACAGATGTGTGGTATACATTGAGTGGACCTGTCCAGTCAGTGCAAGCATTTGTCACTAATCGTTTAGCTCAACTCGGAACATAAGGAGCCCAACGCTGTGACGAACAATACCAAAGAAAGGACATTCGGGTAGGCCACATAAATTACTCAAACTGCCAGATCATGATTATTGAGAAAAAAAGAAAACAAAAAAAAAGACCCACATAATCTTCACATTTACAATAATTAAAACAATATGATACTTTACAAAGTAAATATTCATGTCCTTGTATATATAAAAATTATCAATGTCAATGTGTATATAAAAAAAGAAGAAACGGATATAATTTTATTGGTCAGATCATTTGATGACCATGTAGATCGGTGTCTGAAATGGTCCTTTGAGGAAAGAACCACACAGATTGAGTGGACCTGTCCAGTCAGTGCAAGCATTTGTCACTTATCGTTTAGCTCAACTCGGAACATAAGGAGCCCAACGCTTTGACGAACAATAGGTACCAAAGAAAGGACATTTGGGTAGGCCACATAAATTACTCAAACTGCCAGATCATGTTTACTGAGAAAGAAAGAAAACAAAATAAAAAAGACCCACATAGTCTTCACATTCACAATAATTAAAACAATATGATACTTTACAAAGTAAATATTCATGTCATTGTATATATAAAAAATTATCAATGTCAATGTGTACATAAAAAAAAAGAAAAAAGAGATACGGAGACAATTTTGTTGGTCAGATCATTTGATGACCATGTAGATCGGTGTCAGAAATGGTCTTTTGAGGAAAGAACCACACAGATTTGAGTGGACCTGTCCAGTCAGTGCACGCATTTGTCAATTATCGTACAACTCAACTCGGAACTTAAGGAGCTCAACGATTCGACGAACAATACCAAAGGACATTTGGGTTTGGCCGCACAAACTACTCAAACTGCCAGACCATAATCAAAAGTGAAACAATGACCCTCATAGTCCTCAAATTCATGTCATGTAAAATAAAATAAAAAAGAGTACAATAGCATAATAATAATTAAAAAAAAACAACATTCAGTGTAGATTTATTGGAGCAGCTCAATCCCAGGCCGTTTTATCCTCAATATAGTCTTTGACAGTACTTTGGCTTTTTGACATAATTTACGCTTTATAAAAGATTTGAATTTATTTAGGCTTAGTTCTTGAATGAGGCTAGGAAATCTAAACGAGTAAGTACCGTTCTGGGATAATTTCTGAACTCCACGCGGGCAAAGCCAAGGGCATAAGGTAGTGTTTTCAATTACAGAGATTTAAGTAAGTACTTTGTTCTTAGTTTTGTATGATTTTATCTTGGAGATTTTATATATAACTTATAATATACATTCAGTCAAAAAAGTTTCGGGAATGGATGATTTGTTTAGGTTCCAAATTCATTTTTTTTGTTTTTGTTACATTGGCACAACTGTTGACGCGGAGTTTGAGTTACATTTACATTGTGCAGTGCTATTTTTAGTTATTTCATATTATTATCTAGTTCGTATTCCGAATTTCATAATGGATGAAACCATCGAAAAAAGTATTTGTCTTAAATTTTGCATCGCTAATGGAATTTCGAGTTCAGAATTACAGAAAATGTTACAGAAGGCTTACGGTAAATCGACTTTACCAAAATCACGTGCTGAAGCGGTCGAGATGTGATGGAAGATTTGACTCACTCTAGTAGGCCCTCAACGTCAACAACTGAAGTTAACATCGCAAAAGTGAAGCAAATAATGACTGAAAATCCTCATTCAAGTTTGAGAGAGATAGCGCCGAACTTTCTGTTTCTCATGTTGCTGCTCGGCTAGTCCCAAAAAACCTGAATTTTCTCCAAAAACTCAATCACATACTTTTTTTTTTTTCAAATCAAATCACATTTATTTGTAAATGTAGGTTAAAAATTACAATAGGATGTTATAAGAAGATGCACAGTTCGCTACATTTTATCCGAGAGCATACAAATAAAACTAAAAGTTAGTTGTGTCGATATCTTAGACACACAATTAAAATAAAATAATTCAATTGCTTATACTGGGTGACTTTTTTTAGCGTCTTGAAAAAAAATGGGGGTAATAGGTGAACGGAATAGAAGCTTTTGGCATAGAAATTTTTATTATTTTTATTTTTGAATAACATGTAATTAAATTGATCTAGTAATAAATACTACACATTTAAAGTAACATTTTCATACTAGAACAACAAAAACAGAAATTTGGAAAAAAAAAACAAAAAAATTTAAAATCTATCGAAACTCAAATCATACGCACCCTACTCAATGCGCGGCATGTATCATTGATTTCGGAGCGCGGTCCTACCCTTTGAAGCCGGCTGATAGGCGGCCTCATTGATCTTTCGTAGGCGCACGAGCCGCACACGCATCCCTGTCCACCCGCGTCCCGCGCTCCTTTAGTCACCTACGATGAATCTGAAGGCCTTCCTGCCTTCTATTCTAGTTACACAACACACCATATGAAGGTCGAGACGGTAAAAAATGTCATCCGGTATACTAACACACAATTCCTAAAACACAATTAACACCTACATACAGTTCTACACAATTAGCAATGTCAGTATGATAGTAATGTAAACATAAGCACAAGAATATAAGACAGTGCAACTTAAAATATTCGTAAGTCTGAAAATAAGGAAACACATTTTAACAACATCTAAACCAATGAGGAGAATATAACAACTTTTTTACAAAAAAAAAAAAAAACAACCGACTTCCTTAAAAACACTACAAAGTGAAAAATAACTTTAATTTCGGAAGTCGGTGTCTTAGGATCTGTATTTATGGTTATTTTGCCACCGACTTCCGAAATTAAAGTTATTTTTCACTTTGTAGTGTTTTTAAGGAAGTTGGTTGTTTTTTTTTGTAAAAAAGTTGTTATTTTTAAATTTTTAGTTGTGGTAATCACCCCGCACTAATTCCAAACAAACAATGCATATTTATGCGATAGCAGAAGTCGCGGTTGATTTGCTGTCATTTTTTAAAGAGTTCTGGTGTCTGTCTCCCGAACTCATCATCAGATCTATATGAAATTTACATGGGACCATTTCGGAATAAACCCCTTTCGAACAAAAAACGAATTTTGCAAATCCGTTTATATATGACGGAGTTATAGCCGAACATACATAAAAAAAAACATATAAACATCCGAATTGAGAACCTCCTCCTTTTTGAAGTCGGTTAAAAATCATTCATATAATTGTAACATACTAAATATCAGTGGTGTCCTCCAGAAACTCAGCTGTGGAGTAATAACATTTATAAATTAAAAATTGTTTCAGTTTCTTTTTAAACATGTCAATATTAAGATTTTTTATCGGTCGAGGAAATTTATTGAAAATAACTGGAGCCATTCGATAAATACTTTTACGTAGGAGGGCTGTTTTACAACGATCAACACAAAGAATGCTCGAATCCCTTTTCCTTAACCTTGGGTCAGCTGGGGGGCTACTAGGACGAGGAGTCAATTCCGATTTTTGAAACACATTATTACTGGTGATGAGATGTGGGTTTACGAGTTTGACATCCAAACTAAACTAGTGAACAAGCTTCGGATTGGCGCCTTCAAACTGTACCGAAACCGAAACAACCACGCCAAAGTCTTTCAAAGTCAAGCTCATGTTGACTGCTCTCTTTCACTGTCGCGATGTTGTGCTCACGGAATTCTTGCCGGACGGTCAAGTGGAAAGAAAATTTTTGGATGGCCTTCGGACGAGGCCATCATTATGAACGATTTTTTGACCAAAAACTCAACAAATACCTTCGAGCAACCACTTTATTCACCAGATATGGCTCCAGCCGACTTCTTTCTTTTCCTAAACTCAAATTACCACTTCGTGGCACCCGTTTTCATTCAGTAGATTACATATCCTTACCGAGAATTGAACTCGATTACGGAAAAAGCGTTTAAAATATGTTTTGATGGTTGGATTATTCGTTGGCGTAAGTGTATCGTTTCTGGAGGAGCATACTTTGAAGGTGATAAAATAAAGGATGCATAACTCTTTTCCTGGTACTTTCTTGACAGAGTAGTATATCGAACCTTCACAAGTATAGAGACCTAATTAGAAATTTTAAGATTTCAACTTTGACTCATAAACTCGTAAAACTCTTATTAAAAATTAGGTCTATTATTGTGACATAGAGCTCTTTTTTATTAACAGTTTTATCATTTTTCATCAGGTCTCTATATAATTCTGAAGTTGCGATATAGTACATACTTATTCCATATTTTCAACACAGGGTTACAACTTTTTATTTAAAACATTTTTTTATTTAAAAATCTGTGGCAATGTGACCACTAACCGTCACGGATCTGACAGTGTGACGGTATCGCTGACTTGGGATGGTAACATGAGGTGCTAAGGCACAGAGCATTTTAAAGGGCAGTTGGTAATGCACCAACAGCTACTGTAGTGGCTCCTTAATTTAGAATTGTAACCAATGCAATGTGTAGTAACAATTTGAATTCAAAACCGTAACAGTTGGAGCGGATTCACCCACATGATCGTGTTTACATGCAACTAATAGGTAGATAAGGTTTACCTACCAACATGCCCAGAGTACCGCTCCCACCGCCGATACCCCCATTTTGTAGGGACACTCTGGGCGTATCACCGGCGACGCTCGCTAAGCGTGAATTGAATATTGCATCCACTTGGTGTTCAGTAAGTTATTGTTTTATGATTCTTGTTTTAAATATCAGCAATCAATCAATATAGCCCGCTGACTTCTAGTTCTTTGGCATTAGCTGCTAGTAGTCTAGTACTGTGAGAGCTGTGGTGGCCTAAAGGTATCGGACCAGACTTACGAGTCGGGTTAGGTCGGTTAAGTCGTGAGTTTGATCCCAGGCAAGCGCATCTTTGTGTAAATAATTTCATCACCACGGCTCTCATAACTGTGAAGGAAAACAACATGACGGCATATACTAGAATCAAAAATTCGAAGACATTTGACATATACCAACCCACACTGGGCCCTCGTGGTAGATACGGCCCACTCTTCTCACCGAGAAGAGTTCTGTGTCCCAGCAGTTAGAACAATACAGGCTGATTTAAATATGAGTCTAGTACAAGAGCATCGTTCTACTCTTCCCATTCTGTGTTCTAACACATCGTACTAGACAGGAATTCACCCACTATCTCTTGTTCGAGACAGTTTTCAACCATTGATTGTTTCTTCGTCACATTTCCCGAGAGGTATAAAGGCAAGCTGGATCGAATATATAGTTTTATTTGTTTGTCAGTTAGATCTGAATAAGTTGGATATAAAGGAAAAGAGAGGCTTATGTCCTGCAAATGTACTAAAAAGCTGTAAGTACCTAGAAAATTCTGCACGGACCTAGGTACCCCAGTATTCTTCGCTCGCTTGAAGCCAAACTGGCATTAATAGTCATAACCTACGGCTTCTATACATACACTGAGTCATGAACTCATCAATGATGTCGCGACCGTGTAGTTACTTATCATGAGAGTCAACTCTATGAAACTAGCCAAAAACCACTTCGGATTATTGAGTAGAATGACTATTTCATGAAAAAATAATTCAACGAGATTAAATAATAAACTTAGAGGGTTGTATTGATTTATTTTAATGGTTATAATTATATAAATACATACGTGTTATGGTCGCGAATAATATTTCGCACCTTCAGAATTATATAGACCTAATTCGAAATTTTAAGATTCCAACTTTGACTCATAAAATAATAAAACTATTATTAAAAAAGAGGCCTTTTATTGTGATATAGTTCTCTTTTTTAATAAGAGTTTCAAGAGAGTCAATAGTGAAATCTGATTAGGTCTCTATAATTCTGAAGGTGCGTTTTGTTCATACATCATACAGCGTGACACCGACCAGAAAATTGCAGGAAACGTAAGAAACTTGAATGTGGCGGTGGCACTGCCACCGTTAATCATTACTGCTCATTAAGTATCTACGTATACACCGTGACATTTTAGTCTCTTACAAAGGTTGTCCACTCAAGGTATGCGACATAATATACCTCTAGGCGTGATTAAAAAATGTTACCATTTATTACTACTAAGGTACTAAGAAAAATAAATAATGCATTAGAATTATGAAACATCATTTTAATAATGTTTACGTATCAGACGGTAGAGAACATACCTACCCAGTGCAAGAGTCGACTAGATCAATCCATCTCCGTTTTCCATGAGACAAAATATCAATTTAAAACTACGTCCTGCGTCATCATAATGAATAATATTTTTATTTTCTAGTGATTCAATTTTTTTTCTTATGGATGTGTAGTAGTAATTGGATACATGAAGTGGACTGCCGTTGTTTAAGACGATTAAAATGTCACGGTGTCGGTATAGTATAAAACAAAGCATTATGACTTAGACTTGGAGAATATACCAATACATTTACTTTTCAGAAATCTCCGATTCCTGAATATGACCGATATTGCGATCCAAAAAACCCTAAAACTGTACACTATAACAATGTCATGAAAGCAAATGCAACATTGAAAAACATTGTTCCCGTTACGCCACTCTTGGTAATTATTTTTTACATACAAGTATACCTTTCATTTGGCTACCGTTTAAGGTTTTGTGTACCACAAACATGCATGTGACAACACGCCTTGTTTCCTCGAAAGGTTGAGCAGAGATGTACCTAGAACACACACATTTCGCCACGTTTAATTCCCATGTTATAGGGGGCGACCCTATTGCCATCAACCGGGCACAAATCCAGACTCAAACCATGTACCAAAATCCCATAACTATTAGGTCATTGAGATCACTAGGTCATCCGGGCCGTCTATAAACCTTTATGGTTTTTTTCTCTATTTCGTTGAACCGTCATATAAAGGGTTGCCACAGAATTTTTGCAAATGGCACTCCGGAATTGTGAGCTCTAAAATCATTATACCAATATTCATCACTTTACCCGTTTCTGCCTGAAGGTAACGTAATGTATACTAATATTATAAAGCTGAAGAGTTTGTTTATTTATTTGAACGCGCTGATCCCAAGAACTACTGGTCGGAATTGAAAAAATATTTTTGTGTTGGGTAGCCCATTTATTGAGGAAGGCTATAGGCTATATAAAATCACGCTACGGTCAAAAGGAGCGGAGCAGCAAACGAAAAATTGACGAAAACTGGCAGGCAATTCGATGCGACGGGAAGGGGAGCGAAAATTTGACGCGGACGAAGTCGCGGGCAAAAACTAGTAAATTATAAAATAGGATACTCTTCACATAAGTCGAGGTTGACATGGATGTAAAATTATCGCCGCGGAATTTTATCGCGCACTGGATTTTCAACTCTCGGTGGTGAAGCGAGAATTGTGAATCCAACAGAGTGCATCTCAGCGCAGTGAAAACACACAGTGTTCGATTTTGAACTTTAGGCACTGAACAGGGTGTAGAAGATCCAGTGCGCGAAAAGTCCCGATGCGTTATTATTATGTCGATAAATAAAATATATACATATACAAGGTGCAGTTTTGGATCTGCAAAACATTTCAGGAGGTAATTATGTTAGTGATTCTCGACCCGAATCAATAATAAAATGGGCAGGTATTTTTTGGAACGAAGTTCCTTATCGCGTTGTGAAAGGGGGCTAGACGGAAAAAAATCTCACGAAAAGTTGTAACGACACTTTTTAACCGACTTCAAAAAAAGGACGAGGTTTCTCAATTCGACCGTATATATTTTGTTATTTGTATTTGTTTGTATGTTGTTGTTTTTTTTGTTGTGAGTAGAGTGTGTGAGAGAGAGAGAGATAGAGAATATTTTTGTTGAGTGTATACGGGTTTTTTGTACATAATAAATAATAAAAAAATTATAACAATTATGAATCCTGGAAAGGAACTTCGTTCCATCCGGGTGTCCCTTGACACCTCTAAAGTTTATTTTATTTTATTTTATTCTTATTTACGGAAATCGGTAAGTGTGAACTCCTTTTTTTAAAACGCGGCCAGTCTGTACGTGTCCTTAAACTTTGCTTTCATACACACAAACAAACGCAACCGACATTTTTTTCATAGATCCAAAGCCGCGCTCCCCATCCAGAGTTACTTATTCTGAAAAACAATAAAATTGAAAAATCGAAAATGAAAAGTATTATTGATTATTGACTTGGTATCGTATTGTTATATGATTACTTACGAGTCTCATAACAACCTCCTGAAATGTTTTGCAGGTTCAAAACTGCATCTTGTGTATATAACTGTCCTGATATTTTAACAAAATTTTATTTCAACATTCCCATGAAGTCTAAGCGATACAATCCACCTTTACGCGTGCCATTTGCTTCAACCAATTATAGGCGGAATTCGTTCATTGTGAGTGCAAGCAGAAATCTTAACAAGTTTTGTAAACAGTACGATATAGACCCGTTCCTAACTAGCGTGTCGTCAGCCAGGAAGTGCTTAAGCCGTAATTTTTTCTTATAGTTCTTTTTTTTTCATGCATATTATCTTTTCATTAGTTTGTTTTGTTGCGATGATTGTTATTCAGTATTATCAACATAGTTATAACACTGTATATATGTAGTAACTTGGTGTGAATGTCCTTAGAATTAAATTTTTTATTTTCTCTGTTTCTTATAAGTGGTGGTGGTGGTGGTTCTGATTAATATACTGTCATTGATCTGTTTGTTGTAGCTGTAAGTCTCCCATATTATTTAAATAAATAAATAAATATAAAATTATACAAAATTTAATAAATATATATAAAATTAAATAAAAGTATTTCAATTTATTTTCAGAAATCAAAATATTGTGAAAAATTTGACATGGTTCTATATTTTAAAGTAGAGACTACTCATACAACGGGAAGGTATTTATTTCTTTGTTTCCATACAATGTCTGAATGTACATTTACACTTTAATTGTTTTGATATCTTTAAGTTTCTTGATTGTTCTCATTTTTATATTTTACATGAGCAGCTTCCACGAACGGTCGGCAATATATGCATTACGTAAATTAAGTTCAGAACAGCGCAAAGCTGGTGTTTTCACGGCGTCGGTTGGAAACTGGGCTCTAGTAAGTAATACTATAATATGACTAGGTACATTTCAGAATCGATTCGCATGTCTAATTGTCTACTAAAAATGGTTCTTTTGTATGAAGATTCGTGGCTAATCAAGTATTCTCCTTTCTGATTATCCTTGGTCGCAGTTGAGTGTCCACGGCATGGACTTTCTTGAGTGGTTCTTTGGGAACCTTCTTCGTTTTGGAATGGGCAGCTTCATCATTTTGATTGATCGATTCCTTGACAGTTCAAAAGTGCCTGTTATTGGAAAAAATTAAATATGCATTGAGTTTTATGTTTTGATCAAAATACAAAAGGACGATTATCAATAGACAAAATCCGAATCCATGCTGAAACAAGTAGTTTCATCCCAAGATTGTACGTATTAAAGAAGATTTGATTGTGGGTAGTCTAGTTTAGAAATCAGTTACAAAATTCGCAACTCTGTAATAGAAATACGTTTTTTTTTTTCTGTGTACAGGCATTAGCACATCAAGGTCAACTAATGAAGATCAAAGTGACTGTGGTACTCCCCACGTGCACCCGTTCGTTCGTCGTGACCCAGTGCAAAGATTATGGGGCCACAGTGGTGCTCTATGGGAACAACATCGACGAGGCCAAGACATACGCTTTCAAACTAATAGCAGACCAAGGTTGCGTTGGTACATACTTAAATGGGTAATGTCAATATTTTTGGTTATTCATGATGTATTTATGCATGGTGTGCATGAATGCATGCAGGTGATGTCTTTTTTTATCTATTATCGGTAACTTCAATACCGATCATGAAGATCATAAGGATGATAATGATGGGGGACTCCCTTTTCCGCACTTATTCGGTTTGGTGTTCGTGTGGGTTCTAGCAAACAAAGCCAGCCTAGCTCCGCCCAAAACCACAGAAGCTTCCCGAGAGCTTCATAGGCTTCGCGGAGTGACCTCATTGTTCCAAGGATTTCTTCACGTTGAGAAGCCACGGCTTCGCCAGGATAACGTGGGCGGCTGATTCATCGGCGTCATGGCAGCCTGTGTATAGCGGGCTGTCTGTGGCACTTATTAAGGGGTTATGGCCCGTAAATGTAGTGTATTTACACGAGAAGGTCAATTCTCGTAATTAAAAACGTTCAAAATTTTGTCACAGTCTCATCTCAGCGGCAATCAAATGTCAAAAATGCATGGAAGCTCGAAATAAGTATTTTTGACAGATTGAGGCTGAGATCCGACTGTGAACGTTCTTTAAATTACGAGAAACGCCCCTCAAGTGTCATATTATTTTTAACTTATAATGTTCTTTTAAATTTAGCGTATGCTTCCTTTCATTCGTTTTTTTTCTAGCATCAGAGTCCAGAGAGTACCCACCCACATTGGACTGAAAAAAAACTTTTTTGTTTAAATTAAAGGTATAAAACGTAGAAAAGTAATTAAAATGTTGGCCTTTCAGGTATGACCATCCTAACGTGATAGCTGGAGCAGGCTGCATCGGGGTTGAAATATTAGAGCAGCTGCCTGAGACAGACGCCATCCTTGTCCCCATCGGCGGTGGGGGACTGATAGCAGGCATAGCCACAGTCGTCAAACACATTAAACCAGCCGTTCTGATATACGTAAAGTTATTTTCTTTTGCATTATTGAACAAAAACCAAAAACATCATCAGAACGTTACTTTGCACAGAAAACAAATGCGGTGTTGAACAAATTTGTGTATCTAATTATATCACACGGGACACCGATAACCTCTTGATTTATGTTAATAGTTTTATCATTTCAAGCATGACTGGTATATTAAATACATCTCATAAGTATTAAACTTGTTCTGTTGCTAGGGAATAGAACCAGGCAAAAGCTGCAGTTTTGCTAAGGCCATGGATAACGAGAGACCCTACAGGACTGCTGTCGAGAAGAGTTTGGCGGCCTCACTGACTGTGCCGAAAGCCGGTGACAACGCATTCCACACAGCACGCTCATTAATCGACAAACTGGTGTGTCCCATTTCACGTACCTACCTATACTCCATTTATTATGGCATTCGAAAAAAGTGGCGGCGTGCTAGGTGGCATGGGGTCCGATTTCTAACTAATCTTTTTTACATAGTATAAAACATAGTCGGTTCCTGCGTTTGTACGCTTAGATATTTTAAACTACGCAACCGATTTTACTTTGGTTTTCATCAATAGAAACAGTGATTCAAGAGGATGGATGATGGATGGTTTATGGTTCATGGTTTATACGCGGGCGAAGCCGCTGGAAAATGGGCACGCCACAATTGCGGCGGTAAGTCCCCTCTTTGAGGAGTGGATAGAAAGGCGCCACAGCGTCCTCACTTTCCGCCTTACGCAAATCCTCACCGGACATGGCTGTTTCGGAAGGTTCCTGTTTCGGATAAGGCAGGAGGAAAAGCCCGGGTGTTACCACTGTGTGGATCGCCTGGAGGACACGGTGGAGCATACGGTGGAGGTGTGCACTGCTTGGGCGGAGCACCACCGTGTCCTCGTGCAGGCCATCGGTGGCGGCGACCTCTCGCGTCCGGCCCTGGTGCAAGCCATGGTACGGAGCGACAGGGCATGGGAAGCCGTCACCTCCTTCTGCGAAGCCGTAATAATCGCGAAGTAAGAGGCATGCGCTCTCACGCCCCTAGCCGCCGCAGGAGGAGACGCCCCGGGCGTCGGGAGTCGGTTGCGGACTCCCGGCCACCGTAGGCACGGGCTTGCGGGCGGCGAGCACTGGGTAGCTCGCCGCCCGATAAGGACCAGGCCCGTGTCGACGACGGCGCGTAGTATTCCACGCACGCCACAAAAAGATGTCAGCAAACACGGAACACGAGTGGGTTTTAGTCAATAAAAGTCTGACACGCCCCTCGTCATTTGAGGATTTCTCAACCCAACCACAAAAAAAAAGACGCTGGAAAAAGCTAGTTTATATATAAGCTGGAAAGTTTGTGAGGATGTATGGATATTTGTTACTCTTTCACGCAAGAACTGCTGAGCGGATTTGGATGAAATTTGGCAAGCAGATAGTTTATAACCTGAATGAACACATAGAGTACTTTTATCTCGGTAGTTTCCACGAGATAATTTCTGATCTCCACGCTGGCGAAGCCGCTGGCAAAAAGTGGTTTTTTATAAGTTTGCTCATGTCCATTACTGAATAACAGTTTACTAACATAATTTGGGAAAAAACATTGATTACAAAAATATAGCCATGCTTATTACTGTTGAAAATAGACCCTAAGGGTTAGTTTAGACAGAACGGAAAAATCCTCGCGCAGGATCGAGTCTTCTCTCGCCGAGTCGCCGCAATACAGAGCGAGGGCAACCGAGTCGCGAGCATGCGCGTGTCGACTGGGTCGATATTCATACAATTTTCTACTTACAGCTCCATAGCTGAAAAATAGGATCATATTACCATTAATATGATCCTATTTTCATTGCAGCCTGTTACTCGGGCACCTTTCCGTTCTTTACTGACCCCAATACAACATAATAATCTAAGGTATTAATCCACGACGACTGGACGGCACGAGCGATCTTGCATTTGATAGAAGAGGAGAGCATAGTAGCAGAAGGCGCAGGCGCAATCAGCGTAGGCGCCCTCTTGTGCGTACCTAAGATACTTCCAGAGCTAAATGGCAAAACGTGAGTTCAATTTTAATTTTATTAAAACACTAGCCTCTGCCCTGCTCGCAACTTCGTCGGCGTGCAAGTCGTAAGACAAAAAAAAATTGACTGAAATAATAACCACATTTTATAAACCTTCCTTCTAAAACTACTACGATTGTAGTTTTGGTCTCACAGGCAAAATACACAGAAAGTCAGGACTGGTGTCGCAGGAGCCAGCGACGTAAGTACAGCTGTCCGTGTGAGAAGCAGAAAGTCTAGAGGCCCACACCCGCAGCCTTCAGTAGTAATTTCCTATTGCTTGGGTTTTTTTTTAGTTTTAAGTCAAAATCAAAATCAAAAGTCATTTATTCAAACTAGGCTGAGAGTCAGCACTTTTTGAACGTCAAAGTTACATGAGACAGTCCCCCAAAAACGCCCACCCTTCGACACTTCCTAGTGCTTTAGCTGGGAAGAAGAAGTGGCGGAACAAACTCCCCAGCAGCACAGCTGTCTGTTAAGTTAGAAGAACATGATTCTATACAGTATTATGTAAGTAATTAATAGTATAAAACAAAACAAAACATACATCAAATTATGCGTCATATGTCAGCTAGCACACGCCAATATACGAACAAAACATTAAAAAACTAAACTCAAGCTGAAATAATAAAATCGTAAATAGAACTTAAAACCTAAATAAGAGCCTCCGGGTATAAAGGGCGTGCCCGCTTACATACACAACGATGAGGAAAGCTAATTCTGATTCTGGTTGAAAGAACATAAACATTGAGTTAATTACAGCGACCAACTATTCTTATCGTTTAAGAAGTCGTTGATAGAATAGTATGCCTTTGAACAAAGGTTGGATTTTACTTTAGCTTTAAACTCATTAAACTGCAAATCTATGAAAGCAGAGGGAAGCTTGTTGAAAAAGGTAATACCAAGACCAACAAATGAATTATGAACCTTATGAAGCCGGTGAAAGGGAGCACGTAGCTTGTCCTTATTTCTAGTATTAATATTATGAATATCACTGTTCTTAGTGTACAGATGTATATTTTGCTTAATATATAAGATGTTGGCGAAGATGAATTGTGATGCCACCGTAAGAATACCAATATCTTTAAACAACTCTCTCAGAGAAACTCTAGTACCTAGTTGGTATATAGCGCGAACAGCTCGTTTTTGAAGAACAAAAATATTTTGAATGTCCGCGGCTTTGCCCCACAGCAGAATGCCGTAGGACATAACGCTATGAAAATAACTAAAATAGACTAATCGAGCTGTATCAACGTCCGTGTATTGTCTAACTTTCCTGACGGCGTAGGCAGCCGAACTGAGCCTCCCAGCTAGGCTTGAAATATGTGGGCCCCACTGTAGTTTCGCGTCTACTGTTATGCCTAGAAAAACTGCCGAGTCTACAGTTTCAAGCACCTCATTATCTAAGACGACGTTGGGTCCCAGATGCCTAACATTCGGTAAAGCAAACTTTATACATTTTGTTTTCTTAGCATTAAGAACTAGGTTATTTGTGGTAAACCAATCCGTAACCATTGAGAGCGCACTATTCACGTCATCAAAATCTTTTCTATTTCTGTCTACTTTAAAGATAAGTGAGGTATCATCAGCAAATAGTACAATGTCACAGATATTCTTTAAATAGAATGGTAAGTCGTTAATATACACTAAGAATAAGAATGGGCCCAGTATTGAGCCTTGAGGTACACCTAACTGAACTAGTAGCCCGGAAGATTTGACTCCATTGACATCTACACATTGGTGCCTATTTTGCAAATAAGAACTTATGATATTGAGAGCTTCGTTTTGAACACCGTAATGACGTAGTTTACGCAAAAGTGTGTCATGGTGAACGCAATCAAAAGCTTTGGAGAGACCACAGAAAACTCCAATAGCATTTTGCGAGTTCTCCCAAGCATTGAAAATGTGTTTCAGCAGAGCAACACCCGCATCTGTTGTCGAACGACCCTTTGTAAAGCCATATTGCTCATTATGAAGGAGGCTATTTAAATTAAAATGTCTTAGCAATTGCTTGAGTATTAACTTTTCAAATATTTTACTAAATGCAGGTAAGATAGAAATGGGTCTGAAATTACCAACGTTATTTTTATTACCTGTTTTAAATAATGGTATGACTTTACTACTCTTCATGAGGTCAGGAAAAGATCCTAAATCAACACATTTATTAAAAGTAACAGCTAGATAGGGGGCTACGATGTCTATTATATTACTTAACAGTTTAATGGAGATGCCCCAGTAATCACCAGTGTTTTTAGACTTAAGTGTGTTAAAAATACTAACCACATCACGAGGCGTTACATGTTCGAAACTAAATAAGCGACTACATCCGGGCACACAACTATGCAAAAGGTTTTCAGCTTTAGACGAGGACGAATTTAAGGAGCAAGTCGTAGTTATAGGTATGTTGGCAAAAAACTCATTAAATGCCTCAGCTATGACGGCAGCTTTATTAACCAATTTGTTGTTAATCATAATCTCTAGTTGTTTTTCCTGTTTAACCGGTTTACCCGTTTCATTGTTAATAATTTTCCAAGTGGTTTTTATTTTATTATTGGATTTTTTTATGGTATCGCTTAAAAATTTTGATTTAGCTAAAGCGCAGATTTTTTAAAACAATTTTGAATAATTACTGACATGCTCTAAAAAAGGAGTATCAAATCTGTGTTTTTTCAAACCATATAACTCGTATAGTCTTGCTCTACTTTTATAAATTCCTGGAGTAGCCCATTGGTTGAAGCTAACGGAAGTGCTATTAATATCAATAGTTTTGGTCTTGAAAGTAGATTCGTATTCTTTTTGCACAATATCAAAAAGGGCTCCATAGATTTCATTAGGATTCTCGCGTTCTACTATAGATGGTGTAATCCTATGAGCTATATTATTTTTAAATTTATTGCAACGACTAGCTGTATAAGGCCTGCATAATATTTTATGGGGCTTTTTAAGTAGTGGCAAAGGGAAGCTGGCTAATAATCCACAGTGGTCAGACGTTAAGTCACTTAAAACAAACTTATTTTTGGCATCACAATCACTAAATATATTATCAAAACAAGTCGACGAAGAAGCCGTGACCCTAGTTGGTTCAAGGAACAAGTTTATTAAATTAAAAGACCTAAACAGATTGAGCAGTCTAATACTTAATGGAGTAACATCTAAAATATTAATATTGAAATCTCCACATAAAATTATACATTTATTAATTGATTTTAATTTATTGAGTGAATCCTCCATTACTGATTCGAAATGAATAAAATCCCCAGAGGGGGGACGATAAACGCATATTATGACATAACGCTCCAACTCAACGCAAGACAACTCAATAATGCGCTCAATGGAAATATTAACTAGATCTAACCGTTGTTTACATTTCAACTTGTTCGAAACAAAAACTAATGATCCTCCGCGAATAGCACTTTTCCTCACAAATGCACTTTGCACAGTAAAAAAAACATTATTCATAAACACTACTTCATGTTCCTTCAACCAGTGTTCAGTCAAACATAATACCTGAACATCATAGTTTTCAATAAATAAACTTAACTCTAGCTCTTTGCCAGACAAACCCTGCATATTTTGATGTACAACATTCAACACATGCGGCTTACCTGTTGTCGCACCTAATAGTTTAAATTACTAGGTGTATCAAAAGTGGCGTTAGTACCACTACTAACAGTAATCGATGGTATGCTACAGGTACCATTGTTATGGTGTAAAATGTATGCTAAAAGATTAGCAATTTGTCTCCTACAACTACGTGGCAAATACAAAGTATAATTCGTTAGTTTGTAATCAGTAATAAATTGATTACAATCAAAAAATGAAATAGTGTCACTGTGACAACTAGTCCTATTATAAATTAGCATATTTAAATAATAAATGTGCCTGTTTTGCTCATCAAACAAGTATCGTGAATACGGCAAGGCGCAGAAAATGAATTTACAATTGTTGGTCTCATTGAGATGTAACATCAAATGGACACATTGAATTATTTCTTTTTTTCTAACATTTAAACTATCCCCGTATAATAATATTACAGTTGAACCAGGGTTTATTTTTGACAATTTAATTTTACTTAATAATTGGCTAATACTGGCACCGGGTGAACAATTATTAATTACATATTGTTGAGAGCACTGATTAAATATGCTACCATAACCTTGACCAAATTTATCAGAAAAAATATAAGCTGTGTTAATATTGCTATTATCATCAGTAATACAGCTATTTACTGGCTGAGTTGCTGAGGGCGTGGGTGTATCAAGTTGAGGCTGGGGTGCCGTGGAGCAAGTGCAGCTAAAAGAGAGGTTATTTGTCAGAGACTCATACCTCTCCGCATTACACTTGACCAGGTCTGCCAACTCACAGGCTTCCTGCATGCGCTTACTCAGGTCTAGTTGAGTAGCCTCATATTTATTAAAGATATCCTTTAGTGCAAATTTACCTAACAAACAATTCATCCCGAAGGTGCTGAGTGTCCGTATCATATAAAGTATTACATAATTTCAAATCACTATAACACTTCTTCAATTCTTGAATTAAATTTAGATTTTTTTGCCTAAGTTGTGTGTTTATTTTATTAACTTTTTGGCATTTCAATGTTTTCTGATATTTTATAATTAGTCTATTAATTTTAATATATTTTTTTAACTTATTGTGGCTAGTAAACAATTTGTTCTTAGAAAAGGTATCAAGTGAATTAATGAACGCCTGCGTTCTTGCCTATTCTTACTACCTAATGGCACAACACTGTTAAACTAACTGTACATTCTTACATATTGTTTTTGAGGATTAACTTTCACTAAAATAAAATAATCGTGGATTGTAAACACACGGGATTTCTCATTAAGAGTCAACTAACCATAAAGATTCCTATTTATTTTTGTTAGATTATTAGCTTCTGCCCGCGACTTCTTCCGCTTCTAGTTGCCCCTACTTACAGCGTCATTGTTAAATAGCCTTAGCCTTCCTGAAGAATTCGCTTATCAGCTTTATTAGTATAGAATAGATCGATCGATCATCAAAGACAGCGGATGATATTGGATGGTGGATGGTAGATGTAGGCATTCGATCGTGAGTTCGAGTCCAAGCAGGCACTTTACTTTGTGTATTTAAATGCATCACCACTGTTCTTAATACTGTGGAAGGAAAACATCGTGAGGAAGCCGGCATGTCCTAGAGCTAGAAATCGAAGATATGTGGCATCTAGCAACCTGCACTGGGACCCCGTGGTGGGTTACCGCTCACTCCCACTCACAGATAGGGCCTCTTCTCTGTGACCAGCAGTGGGATCATTATATGTGTTTTGTGTGAACAAAAGATTACAAAAATTACGTATTTAGGTATACCTCGTAGTATAAAAAAATGTAAAATACACAAAAATATCAATTTATTATTGGGAACCGAACTTAGGTTATCAAAGAAGTCGTCGGTGAAAGTTGACTATAATAGCCGCTCTTAAATTATCTTATGATTGGCTGCGTAGCTCCTTAGAGGCATAGCAGGATGATAATCATTTCAAAGTTTAAATCTGTTGCTAACTGTTATATTTGTTCCCTTTTCAGCTCAGTGAAGTAATGGAAGAATTCGAGTGTTGTCTTACACTGGTTTATTGTGTTCTTTGTCTCACTTCTTAACGAAATTTTTGGGAAATTTTCTTTTCGTTTTCTTACTTTTCCGTACTCAAACCTCCAAGTTAATCCGATAGAGTTTTTAATCGTTATAATAAGAAACAGTAGGATCCATTGACATTAAAAATTTCTTTGTCAAAATCAAAATATATTAACAAAATATTTCAACAAGTTAAAGACAGTCTCCTAAGACCGTTTCCTTGTAGCGACAACGGTTGAGGTACCTGCCCTTATTGCCCCGTCTCAAAAATCCACCTTGTAGATTATGTCATGTATGACTGTTTAGCTCCATGAACGTACTGTGTGATGATAATTATTTCAAATTTGTGACTGTGTGCAAAATTTTGGTTCATCTTTGCACAATTTGCGGTAAACTATACAAGAATCCGTACTAATTGCAATATTGCTCATTCCCCATACCAAATAGCGTCATAATTTATAGCCTCCAGACTAACCCGTTAGAAATATTTATGCAAAATTTGAAAAAGATCTATCAGGTAGTGTTGGCGTCATTTTGGAACAAATATTAAGACAAATACACAAAAAATCTAAAAAATCGTTACGAAGCGTCGTGATTTTCTTTTATTTTATTAATGTTTTCACTCCGCTACGTTTTTATTATATGTATAGAAAATTCCGTGTCCGTGGACGTGAAGAATGGCATCACTAAATTTCTTCCCTTGGGTGTTGTAAAAGCTACTGCAACAGGCAGCAGCGTTCTCTATGAGTTTTACCACCATACTGCGATTTCCAAATGAGCGTCGCAATTATAGTAAAGCCCCCCAAATTGGAGGAGGCCTAGGTCCAGCAGTGGACGTCTTACGGCTGAAATAATGATGATAGAAAATTGTACACTCCTTGGCACAGAAGTAGCTTGTCGTAAACCGGAACTTGAACTTACAAATAGATCGCCCCATCGTTCGTGAGAGCCCGAACAGACTTTAGCAACTAGGCAATAAAGTTCTATGCTCTATGTCCGATAAGATCCTAACTAAATTATTATGAGATCACAATGAAAGTATGCACTTTTATTTATTTGAACGACAAAGATAAGAATGAGTAGTGTCTCACCCTGAATATTTGTGTCGAAAATGATGAAATACAAAATACATGCAGAAGTTGCGGGCAAGCCAGTAGAAATACATATAATAAAAGCAAACTTTTTACGTTCCTATGATCAGCATAGTTTTTAGGGTTCCGTTGCCAAATGGCAAAAAACGGAACCCTTATAGATTCGTCATGTCTGTCTATCTGTCTGTCCGAGTATGTCACAGCCACTTTATTCCGAAACTATAAGAGCTATGCTGTTGAAACTTGGTCAGTAGATGTATTCTGTGAACCGCATTAAGATTTTCACACAAAAATAGAAAAAAAAACAATAATATTTGGGGTTCCCCATACATAGAACTGAAACTCAAAAATTTTCATCAAACCCATACGTGTGGGGTATCTATGGATAGGTCTTCAAAAATGATATTGAGGTTTTTCATATCATTTTTTTCTAAACTGAATAGTTTGCGCGAGAGACACTTCCAAAGTGGTAATATGTGTGTGTGTGTGTGTGTCCCCGTAACTTCTAAAATAAGGGAATGATAAAACTAAAAAAAATATATGATGTACATAATCATGTAAACTTCCACTGAAAATTGGTTTGAACGAGATCTAATAAGTAGTTTTTTTTTTAATACGTCATAAATCGTAAACCACAATTTACCTTCCATTCAGTCAACTCAAATATAAAAATTAAAAAAAAACATTTAATTTCATAAACATAAACCTTATGCATAAACCGTGAATACCTGCAGGTTTGTACGGAACCCTCGGTGCGCGAGTCCGACTCGCACTTGGCCAGTTTTTTTAGAACGGGGCAGTAAGGGCCACCCTAACCATGGTAGCTACACGAAAACTTTCTTAGGAGAGTGTCTACTCACAGATTTTGGGAACATCGTTATTTTTATTTTTCCAATCGATCCAAATTCGTAATAACGACTAAAACAGTTTCGGGCCAGCATAGGTCAGAGTAAGCTGTACGAAAGCCTCAAACTGCAAAATCCTTTTCGATATTTGATAGTGCTATCGCAAAAATCCGTCGTATAAAACAATGCAGTTAATATTTTTTTTTAAGAAAAGATGAATCCTATCGCGACCGTAAGCGTGTTACTTACTAAAGTAGTGGTATCAGTAGAAGATAAACTGAGTGAACATTGTCTACAGGGTGGTGTGTATCGTGTCTGGAGGCAATATCGATTTATGGCATTTACAACGGGCTATTATACATGGGAAGGCAGCTGAAGGACGCATTTTCACAATGACCGTAAGAAGCAATTCATCAAACTAGTAGATCTTTTATATATACATGTCCCAAAATTCAACGATAAGCCAACACCGATGGATAGACCTGCCCAAGACTACTCGTAGAAAAAAAAATATCCCAATTTTTTTAAGTTATAAAAAGGAATGAAATTCTTCAAAAATTGAGACTATTTATGATATTTTTCACTAAGTTGACCACGATTTTTTCAATATTTCTTTTTTTTTATAGGCGATCTAATTAGCACTGTTATCTACCACAATTCTTAAAAAATCCAGAATACCACTAGTTCTATTAAGTGATCTGCAAAACATGTGGTTCCAAAATGATGGTTGCCCAGCACATTATGCCCGTCCTGTGCGAGAATATTTAAATCAAGAATATCCAGGGAGTTGGATCAGGCGACTTGGTCCTATCTTATGGCCACCCCGTTTGCCCGATTTGAACCCTCTGGACTTCTTCTATTGGGGTTGTCTTAAAGACAGGGTCTACTCAAAACCCATTGCGACATTGGACGAGCTTCGTCGAAACATCACTCTGGCTGCGGATTACATTAATAGCAGAAGATATGCAAGACAAATAAAACTATCCTTTTTATTAGGGTTCCGTTGCCAAATGGCAAAAAACGGAACCCTTATAGATTCTTCAATTCTGTCTGTCTGTCTGTCCGTGTATGTCACAGCCACTTTTTTCCGAAACTACAATATAAGAGCTATGCTGTTGAAACACAGAACACATCTACTTATAGATGTATTCTATGAACCGCATTAAGATTTTCACACAAAAATAGAAAAAAAAACAATAATATTTGGGGTTCCCCATACATAGAACTGAAACTCAAAAAACATTTTTTCATCAAACCCATACGTGTGGGGTATCTATGGATAGGACTTCAAAAATGATATTGAGGTTTCTCATATAATTTTTTTCTAAACTGAATAGTTTGCGCGAGAGACACTTCCAAAGTGGTAAAAAATGCCTATGGCATTAAGTCCGCCTCTGTACGTTTATGTGCTTGAAGTATTAAATAAATCAATAAAATGTGTCCCCTCCCCCGTAACTTCTAAAATAAGAGAATGATAAAACTAAAAAAATATAATATCATGTACATGTAAACTTCCACCGAAAATTGGTTTGGACGAGATCTAGTAAGTAGTTTTTTTTTATACGTCATATATCGTAAACCACAATTTACCTTTCATTCAATCAACTCAAATATTTTTTTTCTTTTTTTAACTTTTAATTTCATAAACCTTATGCATAAACCGTGAATACCTGCAGGTTTGTACGGAACCCTCGGTGCGCGAGTCCGACTCGCACTTGGCCAGTTTTTAAGACGATGTCGTGCATGTATTTTTTTTTTTTTTTTGGATGGGAAATCATCAAATGACTTCTCCCGCTCTGGGCGGAGTGGGAGGGCGTGTCAGACTTTTACTGACTAAAACCCACCCGTGTTCCTTCAGTTGCCCATGTGCCAGAGTCACGGTATCTCTTTCGAACAATCTCGTGACCCTGGCAGGCATCGGTCCTAGCAGACCCCTACATTGCTGCTGACATCTCTTTGAGGCGCGCGTGGAACACTACGCGCCGTCGACCCGAGCCTGATCCTTACCGGGCGGCGAGCTACCCATTGCTCGCCACCCGCAAGCTCGCGCCTACGGTGGCCGGGAGTCCGCTATCGACTCCCGACGCCCGGGGCGTCTCCTCCTGCGGCGGCTAGGGACGTGAGGGTGCAGAGACTGCCACTCCCTCACGCGCCCCGCCTCCTCCTTCGCGAGCATTACTGCTTCGCAGAAGGAGGTGACGGCTTCCCATGCCCTCTCGCTCCGTACCATGGCTCGCACCAGGGCCGGACGCGAGAGGTCGCCGCCGCCGATCGCCTCCACGAGGACACGGCGGTGCTCCGCCCAGGCAGGGCACACCTCCACTGTATGCTCCACCGTGTCCTCCAGACGATCCTCACAATGGAAACACCCGGACGTTTCCTCCCGCTTTATCCTGAACAGGAACCCACCGAAGCACCCATGCCCAGTGAGAACCTGCGTCAGGCGGAAGGTGAGGACGCCGTGGCGCCTCTCAATCCACTCCTCAAAGAGGGGACTTACCGCCGCAATTGTGGCGTGCCCAGCGCTGGGTTGCGACAATCGTACCCGCCATGTCGCCATGAGATCCTGCCGGAGCTCCGCCCGCCGTGCCGCGATTTGTCGCGGCAGCGGAGTTTGCATGTATTAATGCTGGTGGCAAACAATTCAAACATTTGCTATAATGTTAATAACGTAATAAATTACACGTGAAATGGTCTGTACCATTTGTTTTGAAATATTAAACATTTTTCAAGAACTAAATATTTTTTATTACCCGACCGTCATTTGGCCTTTGTTTAGAAATAATAGGCACATATTTTTATAAGTTGTTTTCCTAGAGTATTATACCATTTTGGAATGTTAGTTAGTTCCGTCATTTTTTTTTTAAACTTGCCATAATAGTGTTCATACTTTTTTTACACCACGATAAGTTAAAGTTGGTTAAAAGTGAAAATGTTAAAAAAATTTAGGGAATAAAATAAGTTTCATGAAATGTTGTGATAAAACTAGAGGTATTCTGGATTTTTTAAGAATTGTGGTAGATAGCAGTGCTATTCAGGTTGCCTATACAAAAAAAAACAGAAATATTAAAAAAATTGTGGTCATGGTAGTGAAAAATATCATAAACGGTCTCAATTTTTGAAGAATTTCATTTCTTTTTATAACTTAAAAAAATTGGGATATTTTTTTTCTTTTTTCCCCGATTAGTCCTAGGCAGGTCTATCCTACCGTGTGGTGCCGGACGTAAAGAATAACACCACCCCATTTCTTCCCGTGGGTGTCGTAAAAGGCGACTAAGGGACTTACTAGAGAATGGGCAGCAGCGTTCTCTATGCATTTTACCACCATACTCCGATCGCCAACCCGCCTGCCAAGCGTGGCGATTATGGCAAAGCCCCCCAAAAGGGGGAGAGGCCTAAGTCCAGCAGTGGACGTCTTACGGCTGAAATGATGATGATGATGAGGTCTATCCTCCGGCGTTGGCTTATCGTTGAATTTTGGGACATGTTGTATATGTCAGCGTAAAATTCTAAAAACCGTTAGATTACAATCTAACTAGCAAGATTCTAATCTGTCGAAAAATTGTCAACCGTAACGTACTGCTCACAATTTAACGTATTATTTTACGTTAGATTACAATATCGCGAAGTGAAATCGTCAAATTGTGAAATGGAGTGCGACGAAACGAACCTCGCGCGCTGATTGTTTGAACGGCATTTGTCAATTCGTTTGTTGTCGAATGTAAACAAACTGTTTTGGTGATTATAACTTGTTTTCGTGTTGAAAATAACTCAATTCTTTAGAATTAGATAAATGACATTGTTGTGGAAATGAAATGAATCTGTGATTAACTAAAAAATAGCAGTTTGAATGATAAATAAGTTAGTAGTGTTAGTCACCGAACGTAGCCTAAGTTACATACATTTTCAGTGTTTTAATATCTATACTAATATTATAAAGCTGAAGAGTTTGTTTGTTTGTTTGTTTAATTGAACGCGCTAATCTCAGGAACTATTAGTCCGAATTGAAAAATTATTTTTGTGTTAGGTAGCTTATTTATCGAGGAAGGCTAGGTTATATAACATCACGCTATAACTAAGAGGAGCGGAGCAGTCATGAAAAATCGCATGTGTAGGCGATTCGACGCGACGGGAAGGGTCGGGGGAGCAAGAAATTTAACGCGGACGAAGTCGCGGGCAGACGCTAGTTTTTTTATACATGTGAACCTATGTGATCTCATTTGATAATATTCACAGTGTCGGATATTGAGCCTGTCCATCAACAAAACTCAGAAATACCAGTTATTGTTAACCAGGATGAATTTGCTATAGAGTTACGAAACTATTACAGTGAGATTATTAATTAGTATTATTGAAGTAACGCTCGCCGGCCGCTACCGCGGCACCGTTCGCTTCGCTCGCTCGGCTCGCGCGCGGTTGGTCACAGTTCTAGCCTAACCTATAAAGTAACGATGTTCATAATGTTACATTACAACACACAAATTAACAAACAAATATGGCGGCGCGGTGCACATGACGTTCAACCAATCAGCGGGCGAGATGCGTTTCGTCGCTTACTATTTCACAATTTGACGATTTTACTTCGCAATATTGTAATCTAACGTAAAATAATATGGTAAATTGTAAGCAGTATGTTCCGGTACACAATATTTCGACAGATTACAATCTCGCTAGTTAGATTGTAATCTAACGGTTTTTGCAATCTCACGGTGACATATAGGTAACTTAATACTTACAAATATAAATACTTCTGGTTTTAGATACGAATGGTGCCAGGAAAGGATATTATACGAAACAACATTTTAAAAGTGATAAAACACATGCAATGTAATATAATACATTCTGGAGCGGAAAAATATTACCTAGAAGAAGATAAATTACTTGACAGCTACGTAAGATACCTAATTAAATCATTGTAATTATTCAGTCACAACCTACTTAATTATAATGCTATTACGTTGCCCTTGACAAGACGTGTCTACCGTACCGTACCGTAGTGGGTGTTTGGCCCACATTAATAACGATAATTTTACATCTTATACTGATTTCTGGTACGGAGACTACTTCTACTTTTGATGAATACACATTTCACAGAAACACATTTCTGTAGCCCTGGAACTCTTGAGAAATTTAGAATTAGAGTTTCTGAGAGTACAGACTCAGCACCCTCTGCTTAGCCTAAAGTCTAATCCTGCCAGGGTCGCGAGATTTGTTCGAAAGAGTTACTGTGGCCCTGGCATATAGGTAACTGAAGGAACACGGGTGGGTTTTCGTCAGTAAAAGTATGACACGCCCTTCCGCTCCACCCAGAGTGGGAGACGTCATTTGATGATTTCCCATCCACAAAAAAAGCCTAATGTCTAATTGTGTAATACACTATCAATAGGAATCGCTTTCATTTTGAGATACAACGTTCATGTCGTGTTTACGGTGCTAAGCAGACAATTTTTACGGACAAATTAAAAAATGGATTAGCAATAATCATCAAAATTATTCAGATTCTGATTAACAGTGCGTTATACAAAGGGTGCTGGGTTCTGTGCTCAAACTATCAGCCACCATACCTAAATTCACTAGGCATGGGTACTGGAACAGATTATAAGAATTAATGATGATAGTTTTACAAAACTCTTAAATTGATGACGAGGATCATCCATCATGGAAAAGACCATCTCAACGGACGGGGACTCCTGTTTATTATACATGTATCTTAGTGGTTGTATTAAGGCGCTCCCTAAGCGGGAGCATTCGCCTGTATTGAAACCCTACCTGCTTTTTACCTGCGACCTAGCCCTGTTACTTCCCCCTATCCATACTTAGTATTATAATATCTTACGATAACTCTGTTACCTTTACCTGCCTAGACCACTTTACGAATTTTTATATAATTTAGCAAGGACATAGATGGTTTCGATATGTCTAAAAAATCCTGAAAATTTGTATAAGAAAGTTAGCATAATTTCTCAAATTTTTAAGAGAAGGGAAAAGGGAGGAAGCTATGAGAGGAAGAGGGAAGGGGGAGGAACGGTAAGGGAAGGGAGAGTAGAAGGGAATTTGTAAGGAGTGGGAAATATGTATAGTCAGACCATGTATCTTGAGGTATTTCCGACATCCACACGGGTGAAGCAGCTGGCAAAAGCTATTATTAACCTGATAGATGGGTAGGTTAATACATATAATTAATAATATGTATGTATTAACCTACCCATCTATCCGGTTTCAATGATTTCTCTGCAGTACCCAGCAGTTGACGACCTGCGCAGTGTACTTGCAAAACTCTATCCGATACCACCAATCTTGGATTGTTACATTACAGACGAGGGGGGTGAGAGCGCCATAACGCTATACAATAATATTTATATAATTAGTACCTTTTTTTTACAGCTAACCATTATTTGTGAAGCCAAAAATTTCAAACAAGCGAAGGCATTAAAAAATCTTCTAGAAAAGTTCTTCCCCAATATCTGCGAGTTTACAGGCGATACCTTCAAGCCAAAAAGCAAATGCATATGCTTCCCAAAACTCTTAGTCTGATAAACAAATCAATAACGTTATTTATTTTAGGCAGACCAAAGAAACAACTAACGTATTTTTTTGTATTTGTTTTTTTTTTACTTTGAAATTATAGATCATTAAATATATATTCATTTTATATTATTCTGAACTCCTGGCGTCACCTATGGTACGATGTAATTATTAAACAACATTTTTTTTTAAGACATTCTAATTAAACACAGATCAAGTACCATTTTGTGTTTTTATTTGTTTTAAGTCCCATATGAGACATTTATTAGGTTTTCCAGTGAGCTCGTGTGGCAACGAAATATCGAGCTTTTTGTAAGCTAAGAATTTTTCAAATGGGTCAAACCTTTCGTGCCCAACTCCTAACTCTTTGCTAGGTATATAGTAATTTCTAGCTACTATATATATCTATAGTAGCTACTAATATGCCGATCTTGCTCCACTTCTTGAAAAATGGCATCGACTTTATCCGTAACATGGCAAACAGAGCGAGCTGCATCTTTGACTACCACCCAATGACATAATAAGGCCCGGCGCCCACTATCGGTGGGCATCAGTGCGGCTCGTCGGTACAGCTCGGGCACCTTACGGCGGCTTCGGGTGCCTAAGGCTGCTTCGGGCGGCTTTGGGCGCCTGAAAGCTGCCTTGGCAGTCGTAAGTATACCTTAGGACGCCAAGGCTGGTTTCGGATAGCTTCGGCAAAACTAAGAATAGTTCGGGTGCAGACACGTCGCAGAGCAGTCGTAACGTTACGTGAAACCAGTTGTGCGTGCGTGTGTATTTATAATGGCGGCTTGGTTCATTGTTCATCTTGCTGACGAAGAAGAGAAACTTGCCGCGATGTTATGTCATACTGAAATTCGTGAACTTGCAAAAAAATAAACAACTTTTCTTCTGTCATCGTCAAATAAACAGAAACTTATACATGTAATTAATGAAGCTGTTGCCTTTTATTTTCCTCTGGGTGTTGCCAAGCTAATTAAAGCGCGCGAAACAGCCTTTAGAAAATAAAAAAGTTCTATAATAAATATTTTTTGTAGAGCTTTAAAGCTTCTGGCGGTAGTTATGGCCAGCGAAAAGCGTCTGGCAGTGAGGTATATTATATTATGATCATAATTGTGTAACATGTACAAAAAACAACCATTACAATTTAAAATAAGTTATTTTTAGATACCTTTGTCACCTGGTACCTGTTAATTGGCCGTCCAACAACAATATGCTGGCATTTAAGGGTCATATGAGCACTATCTAAGGCATCAGATTAATAAGTTAGGTATGTCTGGGGGCCCTGGGCTCTTGGACTATCACATTTACAAACGTCATCCTTTTAGATAAAACTTCAAAATGTATCGAATTTTTTCAATAGATTCACTCATTTTGGCGTACAGAAAAACCATTGAAAAATGGCGGGAAATCGTTTTTACTTTCTTTTGAAGTGAAACTTCTAATGCGACTTCCAACAAGGTTGCGTTGAACGTTTAAGGCTACCATGGAGGGGGTATGAAAGCACAATTGTCAAAGTGTTCGTGCACACGCCAATGATTTGACGGATAGAGTTTTTGTAAAATCGAACATTTTAATGTTATCAGAGGTATATAATCAAAGGTTATCAAAACGTTTACCCCTTCTTATTTTCATTTCCATATTACGAAGTTTCACTTCTTCCGCGCGGGGGGACTCCACGCACTATTTTTTTTATGTTTTTTTTGGTATCCAAACCAGCCAGATACAAACAGTACAGGCAAAGAGATTTGACTACAACTAGGTATAAAGCTATCAAATACGAAAAATCTTTACCCGGCCTTCATAGAACATGCAACTTATTTTTGAAAGAACAACAATCCATATAAATGAATAATCAGAATTATTATAATACATAGATACTTATATAAAAATCATATAAATTATGTTAATACATTTTATAGATAAATAAGCGATACATTGGTTTATTCTACGACATCTCCTGACCAAATGATTTTCAAAAACAGAGCTTCCTCTCTCCTATCCTTTTGCTGTGCCCTACAGGGTCCATAATGATCTAAATTATATAATTACCACCTAAGTTCACATTATGGTAAAGCAATAAAGATATTGAGTATTGAGTATTAACTTCATAGAAGATTTTCATCTTTTGACAGAAAATCAAAGACCATTTCTGATTCAAAAGAGGAAATTTACTAAAAAGTGTGACATAGGAGTTAGAAAGTATTATTGAAAAACCAAATTTTTTGTAACTAGCAAAAACGTGGTTGATCTTGAAACTTTTGATATGTGCAGTACAGCTTTGATCATCACGACACAGTGGCAAACGTAGTTGAGCTTCTCGACGCCGATAGAGACAAATCAAAATCTTTGAATGTTATATTTTGTGAGTACTGGCCATCAATTAGTACCGATTGACACTGCATGTCGTTTGTTTTTATATAAAAAGAATAGTTGTGTCAAATAAAAAACAATGTCTATGAATATACGTATATTTTAATAAATAATTCCCTCACAAATTGGTAGCAGAGCGTGGTTGTTTGCAAATAAGAAAAAAAAAATGGCAAAAACTACGAGTTATAGAAATATAGAACCTTTGACCAAGTCAAACTATGATACTTGGTGTTTGCAAGCACAGGCGGTCCTGATCAAAAATGACTTTTGGGATATCGTAAGCGGCGAGAAAACTTTACCACCAGTTGCGGATGCGGCGGCGAGATTGGCGTTCAACAAAGAGGACTTGAAGGCAAGGGCTGAAATCCTACTTTTGTTATCACCGTCGGAATTAAAACAAATTAAAGTCTGCGCGACATCTAAAGCTGTATGGGACAAGTTAAAGGCTACTTATCAAAGCACTGGGCCTGCGAGGAAAGCTACCTTATTAAAACAATTGGTTCTAAAGCGAATGACCACAGGAGAAGATATACGTGACCACATAAATAACTTTATGGACATCGTGGACAAACTCGCAGATATGGATATAAAGGTACCTCCAGAACTGCTTAGCATAATGCTCCTCTACAGTTTGCCGACAACTTTTGAGAACTTTAGAATAGCCATCGAATCTCGAGACACCCTGCCTAATCCTGAAGATCTAAAAGTAAAGATTCTGGAAGAATACCAAGCAAGGAGTGGCAATGGACAGCCTGAAAGCTCAGAAGCCTATCACGTTAAGAAAAATAGGCAAAGGTTGTACTGTAAGAGCTGTAAAAAGAAAGGTCACACCATCGAGACATGTTGGGGCAAGAAGAAAAACCCGAATGAAAAGGACAACGGAAGCAAATACAATTTTAACGTTTGTCTGAGCACCGTAAATACAGACGCTGATGAAAATGCCTGGTGTCTAGACAGCGGCTGCTCATCGCACATGTGCGGTGACGAATCAAAGTTTTCTACTATGACCCCTGAAATTGGCACCCTAAAGTTGGCATCAAACAAATATACCAGTAGAATTCAAGGCAAAGGGAAAGTTACAATCAGCACCGCTAAACACGGCTACAATTTCCATGACACACTGTATGTTCCGGATATTTCTGTAAACCTATTATCCGTCGCTAAAATAACGGACAGAGGAAATAAGGTTGTTTTTGAAAAAGAGAAAGCCTACGTCGTACACAAAACCGGTGAAATAACACTGACTGCTCGAAAGAGAGATGGGCTTTACTACTTTGAATCTGGACGAAAAGAGACTGCAAATTACAAAACAAAAAATGACAGTGACATAATGGAATGGCATCGCAAACTCGGCCACATAAATGAAAGAGACTTAAAGAAGATGTCTAAGGACAACCTAATGCATGGCTTAAACTTAAGTGATGAAGACATGGAAACATGTGAGACCTGCATCAAAGGCAAATTGTCCAGGTTACCTTTTCTAAGACACAATGATCTGTACACAACTGATAACCTGGAAATAATCCATAGTGACGTTTGTGGACCGTTCGAATGCGATACGCTAGCAGGATCAAAGTACTATGTTACTTTCATATACGACTTTAGTCGCTATTGTCACGTCTATTTTATAAAAAGGAAGAGTGACGTTTTCAACGTTTTCAAAGAATATAAAAATGAAGTTGAGACGTTCCACAACAAGAAAATAAAGAACCTGCAGACAGACAATGGCACGGAATACCGCAACAAGGAATTCGATGTTTTTCTCAAATCGCATGGCATCCAAAGAAGGTTGACCACAATTTATACCCCTCAACAAAATGGGATTAGCGAGAGAAAGAATAGATCATTATTAGATAAAGCCAGATGTCTGTTAATCGAGGCCAAGGCACCTAAAAAGCTCTGGGCGGAGGCGATAGCAACCGCAAACTACCTTATAAATCGTAGCCCTTCCAAAGCACTGGATGGCAAAACACCATTCATGAAATGGCTTGGCCGAATACCATGTGGGCATCATCTTTACGTGTACGGCAGGAAGACCTTTGTTTTGAAAAAGAACAAACGAGGCAAACTGACCCAAAATGCCAAAGAAGGCGTATTCATGGGGTACTCACTGACCTCAAAGGCTTACAGAGTGTACATACCCGAAGAAGATGATGTAGTGATAAGCAGGGACATAAAAGTCATAGACAAGATGTACTTCGAAGAAGAAAGTCAGAACTATGATAAACTTATTAACGAAAGAGAACACTCTCGGATACCTGAAAAAGAAAACAAGATTAAAGGTAATGATAAGAAAAATGAAAGAGTACAACCCATAGAAATTGAAATAACCGAGAATGAAAAGGAAAATACCTTACAAAATTTAAATGAGCAAGAAGATGAAGTTTCTTCGGTAGAAGACATAGAGTCTTACGATGATGCATCAGAGGTTATAGAAATACCTGAAAATGGGAGGCCGCAAAGAGAGAGGCGTCCACCCGCGTGGACCAGAGATTTTATATTGGACCAGACTGAAGAAAGTCAACTACTTTCAGAGATATCCAACACATGCGATGAGAATGAAGATTCTGAATACTGGCATGATGCTATAAAAGCTGAAATTAGAGCACATGTTAAAAATGGAACCTGGAAAATAGAAAAGAAGAACAAAGACATGAAAGAAGTGGACTACAAAATGGTTCTTAAAAACAAAATAGGACCTGACAACAGTATTACAAAGAAAGCCAGACTAGTAGCACGGGGTTTCACGCAGCGTCCAGGCGTTGACTTCAATGAGACATACGCTCCTGTAGCTAAACTGAGTTCGATAAGATCTGTTGTTGGAATAGCCATGGAAGAAGGCTTGAAATTGAACCAGATGGATGTTACAACGGCATACCTGAATGGTGAACTAGAAGAAAAAATAGTAATGAAGTATCCTGACTATTTAGAAGAATATCTGACTGAAATCATGGTTGAAGAAAGTAAACAGGAAAATTTAACTTTGTACAACAAAACAATGAGTATGCTAAAAGACATAAAAAACAACCCTAAAGGGAAAGTTTGTCATCTCATAAAAGCTTTATATGGACTCAAACAGGCAGGGAGGCAATGGTACAAGAAACTCGACACAGAATTAAAGAACATAGGTTTCAAAGCATCGGAAGCTGACCCATGTCTATACATACAAGAGAAAAGAGGAGTTAAAGTTATAATAATAATATATGTCGACGATTTGTTAATTGCCTATTCATGTCCCAAAAAGCTTCAAGAAATAAAAGACATGTTAAATGCCAAATTTGAATTAAAAGACTTAGGAACACCTAAACGGATAATAGGAATAGATGTTACCTATAAGGGAGATGAAATCAAACTGAACCAAGAGAAGTTCATAGAAGACACTCTTAAAAAATTTAAAATGGAAGATTGCAAGGCTACATCGACGCCCATAGAACCAGGTCTTAAGCTAGAAAAAGGAGAAAGAGGTGATAAGAACCATCTGCCTTACAAAAATTTGATTGGCACGCTCATGTATCTGGCTGTTGCTACTCGACCTGATATAATGTATGCCATTAGCTATCTCTCTCAGTTTAATGACTGTTACGGCGAAGAGCATTTCAAGTGCGCAAAAAGAGTGCTGCGTTATTTAAAAGGAACCAAAGGCGTTGGTCTTATATTCAGGAAAACTCGCCAAGAATTACATGGCATGGCTGACGCAGACTGGGGCTCATGCAAGCTGGACCGGAAGTCTTTTTCCGGCTGTTGTTTTAAATATGCTGGAACGGCTATAAGCTGGATATCGAAGAAACAAAAGTCCGTTGCACTATCTACTGCCGAAGCGGAATATGTAGCATTGACTGAAGCTGCGAAAGAGGCCATTCATCTAAAAAGTGTATTCAGAGATCTTGGGGCCAACTATGAAAGCATAGTAATATTTAACGATAACCAAGCTGCCATCAAGTTAAGTCAAAATACTATGGTAAATTCCAAGTCCAAACACATTGACTTAAATATGCACTTCATCAGAAATTGCATAATGGAGGGAATGATACAGGTCAGGTATCTGCGAACCGAAGACATGGAGGCAGATATACTAACAAAAGCTATAGCTGGACCGCGGCTGTTGAAATTGCGGAACAGCTTAGGAGTTTCGTGAACTCCTGATATCCACGATCATGCCGTGAAGAGGAGTGTGAGTACTGGCCATCAATTAGTACCGATTGACACTGCATGTCGTTTGTTTTTATATAAAAAGAATAGTTGTGTCAAATAAAAAACAATGTCTATGAATATACGTATATTTTAATAAATAATTCCCTCACATATTTCCCGTCAATCTAGCATTAGGGAGCAGATATAACCCAGTAGAAGCAGCCACGACTTACGAGGTACAGGTCGTTAGTTCGAACCCAAACTTGGAAGCACTTTGTGTAAAATATTTCATCAGCACTGCTCTTAAAAGATGGGGAAGAAAAACATCGTAAGGAAACCGGCTCGTCCTAGAACCTAAAATTCGAAAATTAAGCATTTATTTTAAATAGGCACATGAATAGCACTTTACCTGCAAAAAATTACAAAAAATATTTTTGACTCTACATAGTAGTTCCAAAAGGGAGTTTCGTAGAAGAATGGGCAAGAAACTCCACCGTTACTCTATTAAAATATTTCGCAATATTTGATATATATTAATGATACCTAAAAAACATGGGATGTCACATCAACCCCCACTGGGCCCGCGTGATGGATTACGGCCCACTCCCTCTCATAGATAGAAGTTCTATGTTCCAGCAGTGGGAACATTATACACTGATAGATAATAAAACTAATATGCAATCTAGCATTTATGCAGATACTGAATTATTGCTACAATAAGTGAAAATTAGTTATACTGGCACCACCACACCCACATTACACACATCCACATCACCTTCACACATCACACACCACACACACTACACACCTCAAACGACCCGCCACATATCATACGAAAATAATGTACTACACTAATTATAAATAACAAAAATGTATCTCCAAAAATAATAATAAGTTACTTTTGTAAGTTTCAAAAATAGTAAAAGCCATAGAAGTGCGGAGTCTCCTAACACAGGCGTTATCATGCTTAAAAGGAGGCTCCAATCATAAACTAATGTATACTAGTTTGTACTGAAATAAACATTTTGTATTTGTATTTGATCAATCTGATTGATATCAATATATCCAAGGTCACAGACTAAATCAATGTCGCTTGGTTATCTAAGGTCCATCTCGTTTTATATCTGATACGATGTTCTGTGTTTGTTGAATTTTATTTCTTTTTTGTTGACGAAGACTAGGGACGTTCGACAAAGGTAGTGGAGCAACTCATGGATGATCTTCCTGACATTCTTGCTCTGAAAAGTTAAGAGATTTATTGTAGCACTGATCTTATATTATCTTATAAACAGCCACATCCATAATCTTCTTCTTCTTAGTGTATCGATGGCAAAAAAGTTCTTAAGCTGCGCAACAGGTGCCCCGTGTTATTTTATTAAAAACTAATGCGTTAGGGCTCTATTCAGCTTATGCCCATACAAAACAACGATTTTGTATGGAGACGCGTAGGAATTCGTTCAGTTTTCCGCGTTTATTCAGCTTTCGCGCCAAACAAGTTGAAAATGAGGACAAATGTGTTATTATCATGCCAGTGCTATAGAAAGATTTCAGCACTGTTCTGCCGCGTTCAGCACTGTTCTGCCACATTCAGCGTCGAACTCTGTGATGGACGAAGAGAAACCTATATTGCGTTTAATTTTATATATTTTATAACGTTTATTTTTATCTATTTCTTCTGTAAGAAGCAAAACGATAAAAATATCGCACATATCCATGTTGAAGGCACAATACTACAATAAATGAGTGGCTTACGGTCTTTGCAGCATATTCAGCGCCATACACAGTAAATAACAAGCTATGACGGCTTTTCTCATTCTTACGACGCTATACACGGCTGACAGAAGCAGAGCTGTCTAAGTGTGACCAAAATCGTTTAGCGAAACGCGAATGTAGGTGAATAAATGTGAGTAGTCCCAAAAAGGAAGCGTTTCTTTTTAAAAAAATAAAATTAAGAATAGTGAGAGACAATTATCTAACAAATTCTTGGATTAGTGACAGTAGCAACATCTGTAGTGAGCAAGTGGCAATTTTTATTCCCTAGTATGGCAATGTTAGTTCCGATAATGGCCGCGCTGTAAAATAACCTAGATTCGGTATAAAAAAAAGTCTGACATTTTACGTCTTCTCAGTTTGTCAGAAACAACATCGACAATAGATCGAGAAAATTCAGAACCATGCAATAAGCTGCATTATGCTACTCTAAATTCCAAAATTCACAAAAAAAAAAACTAAAAATACATACAATCCTTCCTTCCTTTCCATACACTAATCAACATGAGTCGCAGAAATGTAAGTGCAACTAAAATTATTAATTGCTGGATCCTCATGCTGTACCTATTGTTCTTGGATGAAACCTGATGCTGAAATTGTGCTAAATTTGTTTTTACATTAGAGACCTCACGCCTTTTTGCCCGAAGGGTTAAGCGGTATGATTTATGTAACTTAACTTTCAGGAAGACTTTGATGAAAATTGTGACCCGGAATGTCCTAGGGTACTCAAGTATGAAGACATTGTAGATGCAGCACAGAGAATACGGTCACAGGTTATGAACACACCTGTCATGGTAAGTTGTTATGCAAAGAATGCAAGGATTCACCGATTGGAAAGATTTTCTAAATATACTACCAAAACTGTTGTTAGGATTCCGTACCTCAAATGGAATAAAATCACAAAATGAAAAAATAATCATGTTAGTCAGTCCGTAAAGTTAGTACCTGATCGGTGTACAGTCTTCAAAAGAGATAAGTAACCAGGGTCGTAGTAGAAGTTTAATTAAGAAACCGTTAGTCTTTTAGAAAGGATGCTCAAGGTTGTGATAAATGGATGCTCTTGAAACTCGTACATTGCAACGTCAGGAATCCCTCAGGGATCTTATTTGGGTGTGCATGTATTCATTCTTTTCATAAATGATATTTACAAACGCTTCCCGAACTCGAAAATATTTTTATTCGCTGATGATCTCAAAGCAATTAAGATTATAAGAAATCCTGCGGATTAAAAAATGCCATCATATCAAATTCACTAAAATGAAAAATATTATACAATCTGTTTACAAACTGGATGGTGAGCGGCTTGAGGAAATCGAAACTATTAGGCGTTCAGTTCAATAAAAAGCTATGTTTTGTCGAACATATTGACAAAACTATATTAAAAACTTCAAAGATGCTTGGCTTCATTATGAGAGTGTGTAAAAAGTACAAAACACCCAAAATTAAAAAAAAAAAAATGTATAACACACTAGTTAGAAGCCATGTCGAGTATTGCAGTGTGGTCTGGTCACCAAAGTATAAAGTTCACATCAAGCGCATCGAACGACTGTAAAAACGGTTCGTATGGCATCTTACCTCTCACAGTAATATGGGCAAAAAGCTCAACTCGTACCGAAAAAAACTGGAGTTTTTTTAAGATGGTGTCGCTGGAGAAACGCAGGAATATGCTCGATTTGGTTTTCCTCAAAAAATTTGTGACGGGCTCCCTGAACTGTCCCGATTTGCTCAGTAGGGTGTTATTCCATGTGCCACGTAATCTGCCAAGAAGTTCTGATAAGAGGTTTTTCTGCATACCAAAATGTCATATCAACTTAAGACAGCAACAGTGTTGCCACCTTTTCGGGCTTGATCTAGCTTCTTAAACTGGTTGAATCATCATAATTTATTTAATCAATATACTCGTACAAGTAGGCCTGCAAGTTGCAAAAAACGTAAGAAAATTTAACTTGCAAAACTGAAATTTTCATGAACTGCTCAGTAGCTGAAATGCTGGGCAATTCGGCAGCACTGTCCACTATCTAGAATGTATGCTGCATACAAAGAGCAGGAAGTGGACATTGACCTCTTTCACACATCAGTACCTGCTTTAAAAAACCCGCTAGCTATTTAATGGGTGTCTCTAGTCTGATTAAATATTATATAGATAAATTATTTTGAAAAAATAAATAATCCGATCTAATGTAATTTATTGTATGTAATTTGATTGATTTATTATTTTTCCTATTTGTATTACTCTTGTGTTACTTATTTTAATTAATTAATTGTGGTAGGTATTATCTGCGCATAACTAGTGAGGCACTTAGAGTTAAGATTGCAATGTACAAATTATGAAGTAATAGTGTATGAGTACACTGTTACTTTATAATTTGTGTTGAAAGGCAAATAAAATAAATAAAAATAAATAAACAGACGAATGTTTTTGAATTAAATTAATTTGGATTAATAGGTAAACTGCTAGTTTTCTATCAATTGAATTAAATTTTATTCGAGAACATCCATTGGTTTCTCACACAACTTCAACTATATCCGACGACTCGGGGTACTTATCTCTTTTGGTGATCGTTCATACAAGAAAGATAGAGTGGTCTTCCGGACTTCTGGACTTCCTTCAACAAAGGAGGAGATTATGCATTATAATCTCCTCCTTTCTTGAAGTATGTTAAAAAAATTACCCATAAAAGGATCATTTTGTTGCCCGTATGCCCATCTATCAAGACTGTTTCTCAGTAACGGGTTGAGTTATGAAGTTGGAAAACGTAAAGATATTTAGTTTTTCCGATTACAATTATTCATTTGCGGTTGGAACATCACTCATTATGTAGAACGATTTATGGGGGAACAATTTTTTCAACCGCAAAGTTACAGCCTTGGCCAAAAGTATTAGGCACCTTATATTTTTCGTCCTTTTCTTGGTTAAGTTTAAAATAAAACTATTTTCGTGATTTAAATAATTCTATAATCGAATTTCTACAATTTAAATCAATATTTAGTGGGTCCACCTCTCGCTTTCATTGTGGCAGCTGTTCTCTGCGGCATATTTTTTACTAACTTCGCATATTAGGTATCGCGTTCCACTCTTGGATTAAGGCGTTTTATGTTCTGTTTTTGATGTAATACTATGCTCCCTCACTTTATTCTTTAAAATACTCCAAAGGTGCTCAATGCGGTTTAGATCTGGAGATTCTGATGGCCAGTGTAACAGGACAATCCCACTGTCTCTAAGCCAACGCATTGTGGCCTCTAATTTGTGACAAGGCGAATTGTCTTGATGGAATTTGACCCCATTCAAGTTAGTGTCACCGAAAATGCGCGAAAGAGAAGGTATGAGGGCAGTTTCCAACACATTTTTGTATTTTCCACTGTTCATACGACATTTACAAACGAACATTTTGCCAACTCCACTTGTAGCCATGCATTTCCAGATCATAATACTGCCGCCTCAGTGCTTAACAGTAGGCACCACGCAATCTGGATGGTATTCTTCACCGACGCGCTGCCTCACGAAGGTTCCGAACACTTGTGAAAACCGAAAATCATTCGTTACAGACATTGTCCATAACTTTTATAAATTTGAGTAAAATAAGGGTAGTACTATAATTATTATAAATAGCGCGTATAAAACTTTTGTACCTCAAAGTTTGATTCGTCGGAGCACACAACATTTGCCCAATCCTCTTCTGTGAAATGTCGATGTCATAGAGCCCAGTATAAGCGATCCTTTTTGTTGTTCTGTGAAAGTCAGGCTTTTTTTCTGGCTTTGCAACCCTTTTTTTTTGTGGGTGGAAATCATCAAATGACTTCTCCCGCCCTAAGGTGGAGCGGAAGGGCGTGTCAGACTTTTATGCTGATATCTCTTTGAGGCAACCCTTAAGGCCCGCTTCTACAAGTCTCCTTCTTGCATACTTATTGGCTTTCCAGTTTCTTCCGATAGAGCCGCAGCAAGCTGAGACGATGTTTTCTTGTGATCCTTGACAGATTCGTGTATAAGTTGCCTGTCCTGGCGTGTTTGGCGTGGTTGTGGTGATACGTTTTCTAACTGTTCTAGGATTATTGGCGTGGGAACCAGTCTCTTTAAACCTTTTAACAGCAGATTGAACTGCACACCGCGAGCATTTAACTAACTTCGATATTGCAACTTGAGACTTCCCAGTTCATATAAAAGTTAATTTTTATCCGCTTTTTGAGTTCACTCACTTTCGGCATTTCGGAACACAAAAATCGCGCTTAGGTGTAAACTAATAAACGAATACATGTATGATAAGAAAAGCAAATTAAGACTGTTTAAACAAAAAATTCAAAAATACACTTTTTTTGGTTTTAGCTGCCAGATGTTTTTATAAAGCCTCTTTTGTTATGTACTCTTTAAATTTATCGGTATTTTTAAAGGCGTCTAATACTTTTGGCCACGGCTTTTATGTATGTTTGTCTTTCAATCCGGAATTGGAAATCCAAAGGCCGTATCTTGAAGTAACTTTTAATCTTTATTTAACTAAAATCGGTCAACTCTCCACTCCAGCATAAGAATTGTTTCAAGTCAACTGTAATGTTTACAGGAAATTCATAGGCCGTGTAACGTGAGTGAAACCGCGGGCAACCGTGCAACTTTGAGACAGAACCCTCAGTGTACAAATCCTACTCGCTGGCTTAAAGGCTCGTGCAGACTAGCACGACGCGACATCGCGTGCGATTCGGCGATTTATACCCGTAGAACAATTTCTATCGCGGCGCGGCAGGTCGCCCCTGTGTGAACGGTCGCGCACGTTTTCATAGAAATTGTTCTACGGATATAAATCACCGATTCGCGCGCCACCGTCACGTCGCGCTAGTCTGAACGAGCCTTTACGCGACCACTTGTTTTACGATGTAACTTCTGCCTTCGACCATACCTAATTTCAGAATTAACTTTCAGATAGCACACGCCAGGAAAGAGTTAGGTATAAACATCCATTATAAATTGGAATTCATGCAAAAATCTGGCAGGTACGCATCTAATACCTTTTCACATACTACCTAATAATATAAAACTGAAAACTGTAGGTCCTTCTTCAACCTGATACAGACTTACAACTTGCAGTTCTACTGCAGGTTGTAATTACAATTATCAAAAAAAGTATATTTGCAGATTTATAAAATAATCATTAAAGTCATCAATTCATCTCTCGAAGTAAGAATTGGCCTAGAATGTCATGATTTCATGAAATTGTCATTAAGGTAGGCCTAGGGTATCTAATTTGGTCTTAGAGAGTATCAGTTGGGTAATTCTGTAAAAACATACCTGTTACGGACGTGGTCGTGTCGTGACTGACGTCCAAATTGCAAAAAACGCAAGATTTGATGTTCGCGGTATCACCCTGGCGCTTTCGCTTTAGGAGGCCATACACGAAATTTTTCGGATTTCGCTAATTTACGTGATTCTATAGTGGTGACTTTACAACTAAAGTACAGTATTTCCATAAATTCAATAGACCCTATGAAATATCATTTCAATTTGGATCAAATGAATGAGCTCGTTTTTAGGGTTCCGTTGCCAAATGGCAAAAAACGGAACCCGTATAGATTCGTCATGTCTGTCTGTCTGTCTGTCTGTCCGAGTATGTCACAGCCACTTTTTTCCGAAACTATAAGAGCTATGCTGGTGAAACTTGGTAAGTAGATGTATTCTGTGAACCGCATTAAGATTTTCACACAAAAATAGAAAAAAAAACAATAATATTTGGGGTTCCCCATACATAGAACTGAAACTCAAAAAATTTTTTTTTCATCAAACCCATACGTGTGGGGTATCTATTAATAGGTCTTCAAAAATGATATTGAGGTTTCTACTATCATTTTTTTCTAAACTGAATAGTTTGCGCGAGAGACACTTCCAAAGTGGTAAATGTGTCCCCCCCCCCCCCACCGTAACTTCTAAAATAAGGGAATGATAAAACTAAATAAAATATATGATGTACATTACCATGTAAACTTCCACCGAAAATTGGTTTGCACGAGATCTAGTAAGTCGTTTTTTTTTAATACGTCATAAATCGTAAACCACAATTTACCTTTCATTCAGTCAACACAAATAAAAAAAAATAAAAAATAAACATTTAATTTCATAAACATAAACCTTATGCATAAACCGTGAATACCTGCAGGTTTGTACGGAACCCTCGGTGCGCGAGTCCGACTCGCACTTGGCCGGTTTTTTTATTATTTGATTTTGATTGACTAAACTTGTGTCTGATTTGTGAATTTGCGGTAAGAGGTTTAGAATAACACGTTTTTACGAATCTTTATAACGTCTACAGGGTATGTAAAATTTAAAATGTATCTACTGTTGTGAACGTTGTCTATACATCGTACGACACGTTCTTCTAACGTTGCTTAAAACGAGTAGGTAAGTAATGATTAGCGACTGTTAGACCATGCATTTTGACGTTTAAACATATCTTAACTTTAATCAGCTTTTGTAAATAAACTCCTTAGTTGTCCATTTGCGAACAACGGTAACTCCAAGTAAATTCTACAAACTTCCAATGACTGGCCTTGTTATTTTGTTCATGGGCATGGCCAAAAAGTGCTTAGACAGTGAATTTTGTGAAATTGACAAGTTTTCCTTAAAGCAGCTAGTGTATCGACCTATATTTAGAAGAGTAGAATACAATTCTATTTACAAGATCTAAATACATATCTATACATTTTTGTCTAGGTACAGTAAATGCTCATTTTGTATACTCGGCTGGCTAAAATGATCCCTGGAGTTGCGATAATATGATTCCTGGGATCATTTAAACCCGCAATCAGAGTCAGATAAAATTTAATTTCAAATAAATGTGGTTTATTTGAACAAATATTATATTTTAACCTTAACAGTACAAATCTTAATTTTCCTCACAAAAGTCGCGAGGCGTGTAGGGTCAGGATAGGGATCAACTCTAGCTCCGCCTCAAACAAACAAACATTTAATCTTCCCTAAACCTGTTTGGAAAAAAATAACAGTACCGTCAACTATGGCATCTTTACTTTCCATGGACAACTTTACCTATGAGTAAAATATGATTATGAATGAACTGTCTCTCAATTACTTAAGTCTTGTACAAATACTCGAGTTTTCCTTTTTTTATATCGATTTGATATTTGAAGGCAGCAATAGATGTTTAGTAATTGAGATATATTTAGGACGGTATTCATGAGTAAAGTTGCTCATAGAAAGTAAAGATGCCACAGTTGATCGTACATAACAAACATTCTGTTTCATCATCATCTTCCCCTTAAGAAGATTCTGATTTGTATTTTGTGTTTGTCCCTGAGAGAATCGTTTTACCCCTAATTCTAAAAAAAAAAAAATCATAACCTATCATTATATATGGTATTCATTTGTACAACAATCGATCAAAGCTGATTATATTGTTAAGTAACATTAATGGAAACCAACGTAAACACTTCTATTACATTATAATTACTTAAACAGCATCATATGTATATTTCTTAACTTACATCGAGCAACACTATTTTTATTTTGTTTCAATTAAATCTTCCGTAATTCTCTCACCACCAACTATTGTCAACCAAACAACTAGATGACGCTACTAGTGTGGGTAAAACTGTTGATAATCGTACTACCCCGAGGGATCGTTTTGTACCACTTCCCTACATTAGTAATAGCTCTTAAAATACACATTTATTCATTACAGTTTCAAGGAAAGGGGCTCTTTGAATGTTCTAAATGTTTTGCCGTGGGACAAGAAAAAGCTCGGTGTAGTCATAGCTTCATCAGGTAATGCGGCCATAAGTCTGAGCTATCATGCAGCAAAGATGAACGTCCCGGTCATTGTGGTAATGCCCGTTACATTAGCCATTGACAAGATGCAAAGATGTCATGGGTATGGAGCGAAGGTAATTGTGCAGGGAGCAAACTTGGTGGAAGCTCAAAAATATGCTCGAAATCTAGCAAAAGACAAGGGACTTACTTATATTAATGGGTATGCATAAACATTATTTTTACGTTAATGTTGGCTTCATTTACCTATACAATTTGATGGATATCAAAAAAGTTGTGACTTTCGCAGCCAGTGGCGGTACACAAGATCAATAAGAACTACCTGAAATGCAATTTTTAAGAGAGTATGATGGCATCGCTACTGCCACATGCAAACTACCCATGACACTCAACTATCCTTGCGCAATTTACACATAAACAGAAACCCGACAACAACAGTTGGACATTAGCCCAACAACTACAAAACTCAGCTTATCGGCGGGCACTGCTTTTTAAAGGAGGATGAGGAACTTTTCACTCTGTTCCTAATACTTCTAAACTGGTGACCCCAAACTGAAACGGCTGCGTAGCCTTCGCGTAACTACTGCATTGTAACGTGATCTTGTCAGTATCAACCAGGATCCTCGGCTTCAATCGGTATCCTGACCACCAGCATACAGCGGACACAGGTCGCGTAGGTCACAAGAAAACTAAATCGATGGATGCCGAATGTGTATACTGCTATCGGCACTCACCTAAGTACTAGATTAGCCATATTGCGGTGCTTTGGTGATGAAAGACGAACTGACCACTAACAGAAAAGTATGGAAGAAGTTGTGTCGACGCCAAATAAATTGGTTGTAGGCCAAGATAATTATATTAGCAGAAGTCATACTTGCTAAAACTTTTGAAGAATATTTCCTTTCTATACCTTAATCCCCAAAGACATATTTACTTAGGAACAACAGAGTAGCCTCTACTCGTCTGTTAAGTATGAAAGGGTCGTCCCACGTTCTACACATGTAACTGTTTCTAAATTACCCTAGCCTAGGCTGATTAAATATTTGGTTTTCATAGCGACGCGTTTAGCGCGTTTGTTATGATTCGCTTCCCTCGAATCTATAAGAACGATGCCGTGATGCGGTAAAAACACAAAAAATATTCATTAAAATCAATTTATTTATTAAATTATTTATTTATTCATTTATTTTTATTTAATTTTAATATCGGTTTATTTTTATTTTCTAAGGCGTGACCATCCAAATGTACTCGCCGGCTATGGCTCCATAGCACTTGAAATTTTGGAATCCACGCCGTTCCTGGACGCTATAATTGTGCCAGTCGGCACTGGAGGATTAGTTGCTGCCTTGGCTACCGTTATTAAGCACCAGAAACCTTCAGTTCTTGTTTATGTAAGTCCTGTAGCTAGTTTAGGTTCCTACTTTACCTACCAATAAACTTTCTCCTTAACAATTCCCCCAAAAAGATACGTTGTGCCCACTAAACGTTAACTATTTCCTCGCAGGGTGTCCAACCTGAGATGACGCCGACATTTTTCAGCTCTTTGGAAAGCGATGAACCAATCACACTACCAATACAATCAAACATGGCCGATGCGATTACTGTTAGTAATGTCGGCTGTAATGCATTTGCCACCACAAAGCCGCTTCTAGACAAAATGGTAATTCAAAGTCCGTTTATTCCAAGTGAACAAGGCAATCATGATCATCATATTCATTATTTCAGCCGAAATACGTCACTTATGGACATAGGCATCCCCCAAGTATTTCAGGGGGTTTGCCATAATAGCCGCGCTTGACAGGCGGGTTGGCGATCGCAGTATGGTGTTAAAATGCATAGAAAACGCTGCTGTCCATTCTCTAGTTAGTCCCTTAGTCGCCTTCTACGTCACTCACGGGAAGAAATGGGATGGAGCTTTTCTTTACGTCCAACACCACACGAAACGTAAATGTAATTTTTTTGTAAGAAAATAGAATTGATACAAGATTCCTTTCCAAAAGATAGTTTCCTAAGGAAAATAATAGGCTGTAGACTCCATAATTACTATTTTAAAATGTTATTATTTTAATTTTTGTAGGTACACCTGATCACCCGATGTATCTAACTGCAGTAAAATGACTATACTTAGATACTACAATAGGTAAAAAGCATTACAAATTCACCAATGATACCTATATACATGGTTCTCGAGTGTAAATCATAATTGCGAAGTTCATTACCGCGATGTACGTTCCTGCGAAAGTTTACTATCGCGACGTTCGTTGTTGCGAAAGTTCTTTTCTGCGATGTATGCTACTGCGAAAGTTTACCATTGCGACGTACGTTGTCGCAAAAGATCTATACAGCGATGATTGCAGTTTCGATAACACGCTATTGTGATGTAGGACATGTAGAAGGGTTGCTGATACTGGTGAAAGCGGAAATATTATATTGTTGGACAGGACTAGTAAATGGACCAAAAATTGTAAGCAAATTTAATAAGAATTGTACCAAAAGTTCAAAACAATAAAATCAACATAAATAAAATTCATCCACATAAATCTCAGTAAACTTATAATTGAAAAAAAAAGAAAAGAAAAGCCATGTAGGTACCTATATAAATATATGCACACTAGGTACGTAATCTACATAAATAACACATAAAACTTAAACTTAAAACTGCATAAATGCTAATTATATTTTATTTATATAACATAGGTACGCAAGTCCACCTAAAAAAATCTTCAATATTCATGTGCTGAAATTAAAAACCGAAAACGAAGCATATCAAATGACTTAAATAAACTGAAAAGTCACAATTTTTGTCTAAAAAAGTTTTGAGTGTTAGTTAACAGTTTATCTTTTCAAGCTCCTAGTAAAAGAGGACTGGATCGCCCGCGCAATGCTACATTTATCAGAGAGAGAAAAATACATAGTGGAAGGAGCTGGAGCTTGTACCCTGGCGGCTGTCCTTGGAAACCTTGTTCCAGAACTGAAAACAAAAAAGTAAGTATCTAACAACCTGAGAAGCAACTTTACGCCTACAACTAATGTCTGAAGTATTACCTTTAAGTACCTACGTATTACTATTTATTTTTATTTTGTTGTATGATGAAACTGCTTGAAACATTTTACGCAATTTCTTTCCTAATTTCAATACTTAAGAAGGACTCAGCTTAAGGTGGAGGCTCGTAAGGTAACCCGCAAAATTACAAATTTTCGTAGGTACGTTTTTTGGTAATTTGCAGTACCATGGTAGTATGTTGATTAAAATATGATTCGTGATCAAACCCCGTACCTATGTATTAATATTATAGGATTATAATCATTAAAATCATCAATACAACCCTCTAACTTCATTTAATTCCATAGAATGTGTGATTGTTCATGAAATGAAATTATGTAATAGGTACCTTTTTTGTTACAGTTGCGAATCATACCTATCTAGATCAACAGATAGCTTGATATTGACTTAAAATGTTCAACTAACTTTAGAAAATTTGAATTTCGCGGGATAACCTGGAGCTTTTACGTAAACTGAGGCGGTTTCTGAGCAGGCGCACCGGGCGTCGGCGGAGGGCGGACAACGCCCTCGTCCAGCCCACCTAAATGGGTCCAGGAACGACGGACATCCGTCGCCCCCTATTCCATAGGACTCGAGATGGCGACGCGCAGTGATCCACGCGCGCCTCTCTACGATGTAAGGGAGGAAGTTTATCGGGGATCGCAGAGGTCGCACTAGATCCCTTGGTTCCCGATGTAGATGTGGGACGGAACACCAGGGTGGTTTTAGTCAGTAAGAGTCTGATAGAAAGCAAAGCGGAGGACATCCAAGAGGATTTCCACCTCGAGACAAAAAAAAATGACGGTTTCTGAGGCAGCTGCGCTGTGCGGTAAGGGTGAAAGTTGGTGTGACAGCCATGTCATGTTGCACATGAGATAGTTTCAACAAGTTTTCCCTGGAGATATCCAATAACACTATAGGTACCTACTCATAAGGTTTATTGTTTTGTCATTTATTCTGTAGATATTGAATTCGCTCCTCTATTTAACGATATATTGGCGTTCTAACACTTTTTGATAATGGAATGGTATGTTTTTGAATCGGTAAACTTATTTTTGCAATACCTAACTGCAAAACACTTTACACCTAACGCATACCTTTTTTCTTGTGGGTGGGAAATCATCAAATGACGACTCCCGCTCTAGGGTGTAGCGGAAGGGCTTGTCAGACTTTTACTGACTAAAACCACCCGTGTTCCTTCAGTTGCCCATATGCCAGGGCCACGGTATCTCTTTCGAACAAATCTCGTGACCCTGGCAGGCATCGGTCCTAGCGGACCCCTTCAGTTTTGCTGACATCTCTTTGAGGCGCGCGTGGAACACTACGCACCGTCGACACGGGCCTGGTCCTTACCGGGCAAGCCCGCAACTACGGTGGCCGGGTGTCCACAATTGACTCCCGACGCCCGGGGCGTCTCATCCTGCGGCGGCTAGGGGCGTGAAGGCGCAAAGCTTGTCTATCCCTCACGCGCCCCGCCTTCTCTTTCGCAAGCATTACTGCTTCGCAGAAAGAGGTGACGACTTCCCATTCCCTCTCACTCCGTACCATGGCCGTTCGCGAGAGGTCACCGCCGCCGATCGCCTCCACGAGGACACGGCGGTGCTCCGCCCAGGCAGGGCACACCTCCACCGTATGCTACACCGTGTCCTCTAGACGATGGATGTTTCCATTGCGTGGCGTCCGGGCGTGTCCTCCCGCCTTATTTGAAACAGGAACCTCCCAAAGCACCTATGCCTGGTGAGGACCTGCGACCTAACGCATATCTCGGAAATAAATCTTTTATCCAAAATTGTCTTAGTTTATTAATCATCGATATCTTTTAATAACGACGTGAAGTTTAAGCGACCGTAAAATATGTGCTGACGTTGAGGCTCGTAAAACGGGCGCCAAAAAGGTTGCCCGTCACACACATCACCACACCACTCTTGCATCGCACACCTACTTAAAGAACCGCCACAGTTAAATTGTAGGCATAATGTGGAAAATATTTCCAGCTAGTTTACCTTGTTTTATTTTACAAATGTTATGATGTTGACCATTAAGACTCTTTCAGACTAGCGCGACGCGACGTCGCGCGCGAATCGGCGATTTATATCCGTAAAACAATTTCTATGACCGAGTCGCGGCGCGACAGGTCGCCCCGGTGTGAAATGTCACGCGCGTTTTCATAGAAATTGTTCTACGGATATAAATCGCCGAATCGTGCGCGACCGTCGCGTCACGCTAGTCTGCACGAGCCTTTACTCGGTGCTATGCGGCAGACAGCAAACGTGAACGATATTTGTTTTCATTTCTTCTTCTCATTTCAATACTATGTGTGTAATTGTTTTTAGTGTGGTCTGCGTACTAACCGGAGGAAATGTCGATAACATCATGTTGATTCGTTGTTTGGAAAGAGGATTAGCGGCTGAAGGGCGTTTAGTGAGATTTAGGGTAAGAACCTACAATTATTGTTTGGTACATTGAATCATGAAATAACCATGAATGAAGTAGGTAGATACGTCTTTCATAAGCTCTTACCCTGATGATCTTGTTAACAGGTTGGTATAAAGAACGACGCCTTATCAAAATCTAAGTTAATGACACTGATCGCAGCCGGAGGCTACAATATTCATCGTCACTTTCAAGACAACTCGTGGATAGACGGTGCGCATCACTATGTTGAGGTACGTTTATCTTAGATCTTAAAACTACTAGATTGAATGACCAAGAACTTAGGGAGGTTGAGCGGGAGCGATACATACGCGATGCTGTCGCTGGTCGTACCTATGTATGTTTGCCCACGTAATTAATTACTATTTTGCATTGCGACTGTCGCGAGGTAGCATCGATACAGTCGTGATGCAGCATCGAGACAGTCATGCGCTGTAGTGACTACCTGTAAATGCCTCATAACTCAGTAGCAAATGGACTCGGTCGAAACAACGCTGCGTGCTGTGACTTTATTACGGCTTTTACAGAAGCATTAACAGTGTAGGCGTAAACAACGAAAATATAGGGTACATCCATATAATAAAGAAAGACTACCTACTAATAATGTTCAAAAGAAACCCGAACTTTCCCGAGGCGGGGATAAGAGGTGCTAAAATCGAGCTACGCTCTTACATCCTTTATTCTTCTACTTCTTGGTGACGGTTGCTTTCCATGATCCCTCCTCAATCAATATATCACAAGGGAACAAAATGACACTTTGTTTTTGTTGCATGGAATTTTATGACTGTTGTTTACCAATTCGAGGTCGCTGATTTCAAATCAACCCGCAATTCTTCTATAACAGCTTTTACTTTTGAGATTGTAGAACTTAGCGCCTGCTTTATTTAGCACTAACTTCTGAGTTGGTTGATATTTGGTTGATTGGTTGGTTGTGGTTTGGTTGTTGGTTTACGACCGCCGATTTAATCATACGAAATTATATGGTTTTAAAGGCTATATTGATCGACACAATTAATTACAATTAGGAAATGGTCAACCTAATCTAAATTAGCACTAAGATGGTTTGATTTGAGTTACGCGATTGGTCGTCGGACACATACTGGCTGGTAATAGCTGCGATACACGCAGTTATGGAAATGCATGTAGGCAAAAGTGCTGAGCTGTTCGGTTGCAAATATTGCATCGAACAGAGATACAGCTAATAACCGTATTTTCGTACTAGTTACACTAAACTTTCATAAAACCGAGCAGTTTATTTAAAAAGTATATATTTTTACCATGTCCATGTCGCGAAATATCTGTAAAAATGATCCTAACTATTTCTGTAATATATGTGGTGATATACATTTAGAGGTTGTAGACTAAGTGTGTCGGAGTTCGTAAAACGGGTGTACTTTGATTACTTTGGATTTTCTTTGGACACCCGCGACTGGTACTGGGTGCGTAAAATGGTACGTAAAACATGCATCGATTCTTTAAGATTATGGGCGAATAAGAGAAGACCTCATTTCAAGTACCAAACACCAATGATCTGACGGGAACCCTCGAATCATCAGGACAATTGTTATTTTTGCGTGGTTGATATAAACGAAAGAATGGCCCTCCAGGCAAGCTCTGGTTCCGGGAAAACTAAATGTGATAAATGAAACATTAGTGCCTTAGGATCGCATAATACTGCCACCTTTGCACATCAAATTTGGGCTCATGAAACAATTTGTCAAAGCTATGAACAAAAATTGCGATTATTTTCAATACATCTCTAAAAAGGTCCATAATTTGAGTACAGAGAAACTGAAAGCCGGATTTTTTTATGGTCCACAAATAAGAAGGTTGATGAAGGATGAAAAATTTCATAGTTACCATATTGACCGTATTGAAAAAAATGCCTGGAATGAATTCGTGTGGATTACACAAAATTTTCTGGGAAACAAAAAGGATCAAAGCTATGCGAAGCACATTGAAGAGATCTTGTCGCACTTCCACCAGCTTGGTTGTAATATGAGCATTAAGGTACACTTGCTCCATAGCCATTTGGACCGTTTAGCTTAAAAATCTAGGTGATCTCAGTTAAGAACAAGGGGAACGGTTCTATCAAGATATTCGGACTAGGGAAGAGCGGTACCAGTGTCATTGGAATACCAACATAATGGCGGACTACTGCTGGAGCATTAAAAACAGCCCTAGTGAACCAAGTCAAGCTAGAAAATCTTATAAAAGAAAGTTTTTTGATATATAGTGGTTGTTTCTCAGATATTTTTTTATTTATTAAATTATTTGTTTCTTGAAAATAACGTTTTCTTTATATCTAAGAAACTAAAGCTGATACAAAAAATCTGAAATCAGCACCCCGAAAATATACAATATTAGTCGTAATATTTCATGCAACAAAAAATATGTTCCCTTGATTCTGCGAATCAATATTCTACTTTCTTTGTAAATTTTGACGTTCACAAGTGCCGTTTACATGCCTATTCAGAACAGATTATTTGACTTTCACTTTCCCGCACAAATTGTCAATGTTACTCCCTTTTTAGGGTTCCGTTGCCAAATGGCAAAAAACGGAACCCTTATAGATTCGTCATGTCTGTCTGTCTGTCTGTCTGTCTGTCCGAGTATGTCACAGCCATTTTTTTCCGAAACTATAAGAGCTATGCTGTTGAAACTTGGAAACTTGGTAACTTGGTGTGTTTTGTAAACCGCATTAAGATTTTCACACAAAAATAGAAAAAAAACAATAATATTTGGGGTTCCCCATACATAGAACTGAAACTCAAAAAATTTTTTTTCGTCAAACCCATACGTGTGGGGTATCTATGGATAGGTCTTCAAAAATGATATTGAGGTTTCTAATATCATTTTTTTCTAAACTGAATAGTTTGCGCGAGAGACACTTCCAAAGTGCCCCCCGTTACTTCTAAAATAAGGGAATAATAAAACTAAAAAAATAATATAATGTACATTACCATGTAAACTTCCACCGAAAATTGGTTTGAACGAGATCTAGTAAGTAGTTTTTTTTTAATACGTCATAAATCGTAAACCACAATTTACCTTTTATTCAGTCAACTCAAATATAAAAATTAAAAAAAAAAACATTTCATTTCATAAACTTAAACCTTATGCATAAACCGTGAATTCCTGCAGGTTTGTACGGAACCCTCTCGGTGCGCGAGTCCGACTCGCACTTGGCCAGTTTTTTTTTTTTTGGATGGGAAATCATCAAATGACTTCTCCCGCTCTGGGCGGAGCGGGAGGGCGTGTCAGACTTTTACTGACTAAAACCCACCCGTGTTCCTTCAGTTGCCCATGTGCCAGGGTCACGGTATTTTATTTTATTTTATTTTATTTTATTTTATTTTATTTTATTTCTTAAGGATAACAAACAATTGCGCAATAATGCTTAATATTAAGGTACAGATATTGTTAAAACACTTAAGTAATAACGCAACCAGCATCGTTATCCACATAATAATTAAACTTAAAAAAAAAAATAGTTTGAACAAGGTACAAGCAAACTTAGCAAACAAATTGTGTATTATAGATTAACTATTGTGTCTTGTGAAATAAACTTGTGACAAACAAGATGTGAAAAGATAAGAACTGAAGCTATGTTTTATTTAAAAAGGATCTTTACGAATACATTTTTTAAACTGTTCGAATGACAATGCAAATAAGTCAATATCAGCAAAATTATCGTTGTAACTTTTCATTATACGACGTAAAGGAGCTCGTTCTCCTGCGTTGGTTCTGCACCGCTTAGGCGCGAAAAGACTGTGAGAATAGGTATCACGAATGCGCTGGGACCGACTAGGTATGCGAAGGTAAATTTGATTGATTAGACTGTTGCAATCAAATTTATTGTGACAAATCTTGAATAGGAACGATTGGTCATGACACGATCTCCTTGTTTTAAGAGTTGACAGGGAAATTTTTTCTAGAAGAGTGTCATATGATGACCACTTCTTAAATAGTTTATAGTTAAGATACCTAAAATATTTACGTTGCACTGATTCCAATTGGTCACTATATTTCTTGTAGATGGGGTTCCAAACACAAGTGGCATATTCCAGTTGAGATCTAACAAGTGCTTTGTACAATAATAAGAATGTAGATGGTTTCTTAAATGAGTTGCAGGTCCGCCTTACAAAGCCGAATAGTTGAAAACCCTTGGCTGTGATGTGATCAACGTGTGCATCAAAGTGTAACTTAGAGTCAAAGAGTATACCCAAGTCTTTAATTAGGGAAACTTTATCCAGTAGAGTGTTACAGAGTGAGTATGTGAATTGAACGGTATTAATTTTTTTGGTAAAAGTAATATACTTACATTTGGATAAACTTAGATGTAGTTTATTGGTCAAACAATAGGCAGAAAAGCGATCAAGGTCCTGTTGTAATTTAACACAGTCTTCAACGGTTCTTATTTTACTAAATACTTTAAGATCGTCAGCATATAGGAGGAAACTACAATTTTTAAAACATATTTTTATATCATTTATGAATAGGATAAAAAGTAGTGGACCCAATATCGACCCCTGCGGGACACCAGATGTCACGCTGATCACATCTGAAGAGAATCCATTAACCACAACCTTTTGAGTTCTATTTTTTACATAAGACGAAAACCAACGAAGCAAACTCCCATGGATACCATTGAATTCGATTTTTTGTAAAAGCATGGTATGGTCCACCTTGTCAAAAGCCTTGCAGAAATCCGTGTAGATTGCGTCAGCTTGCAGTTGATTGTCCATATTTTCAAACAAAAAGTTAGAATACAAAACTAAATTACTAACTCTGGACCGATTTTTAACAAAGCCATGCTGTTCAGGGATGATATTATTTTGCAAGATGGGATAAATTGCATTATGAACTAATCGCTCCAAGACTTTTGACATGGTGGACAATAATGATATTGGACGATAGTTGGTAACATCATTTTTTGCGCCACCTTTGTACACAGGCGTAATATTTGCGATTTTCCACGATTGTGGCACGGTACCTTCCCTCAGACTCCGGTTAAATAGATAAAATAAAGGCACACTTATTGATTCAGCTGTGTGTTTTAAAAAGAAAGGAGGAATACAGTCAGGTCCAAAGCCCTTAGTTATGTCCAGACATTTAAGTGATTTAGCTATCGTGTCTTTAGAAAAAGACAAATTGGATATACCTACTTCGTTGTTTAACGAAGACGCAGAATATGTATTGTCGTTGCTAACATTGTTATCTGTCGGCTCATACACAGAACTAAAAAACTTTGAGAATAATTTACATACATTGACAGGTCCGTTACCTACATCATTATTATATAACATCGTATTAGGTATGCCTGTATTACCTTTTTTACTTTTTATAAACGACCAAAAACCCTTTAAATCATTACGCAAGCCAGTTTCTACTGAATTTATATATCCATTGAAACATTCAGCAGATAGCAACTTAAATCTCTTTCTGTATAAGGAAAACTGCTCAAAGGTATCTCTTTCGAACAATCTCGCGACCCTGACAGGCATCGGTCCTAGCAGCCCCCTTCGGTGCTGCTGACATCTCTTTGAGGCGCGCGTGGAACACTACGCGCCGTCGACCCGAGCTTGGTCCTTACCGGGCGGCGAGCTACCCATTGCTCGCCACCCGCAAGCTCGCGCCTACGGTGGCCGGGAGTCCGCTATCGACTCCCGACGCTCGGGGCGTCTCCTCCTGCGGCGGCTAGGGACGTGAGGGCGCAGAGACTGCCACTCCCTCACGCGCCCCGCCTCCTCCTTCGCGAGCATTACTGCTTCTTAGAAGGAGGTGACGGCTTCCCATGCCCTCTCGCTCCGTACCGTGGCTCGCACCAGGGCCGGACGCGAGAGGTCGCCGCCGCCGATCGCTTCCACGAGGATACGGCGGTGCTCCGCCCAGGCAGGGCACACCTCCACCGTATGCTCCACCGTGTCCTCTAGACGATCCTCACAATGGAAACACCCGGGCGTTTCCTCCCGCTTTATCCTGAACAGGAACCCACCGAAGCACCCATGCCCGGTGAGAACCTGCGTCAGGCGGAAGGTGAGGACGCCGTGGCGCCTCTCAATCCACTCCTCAAAATGTTACTCCCTCATGTTGCCATGCAATAGTACAATGGAACAATCGGCAAAGCCAAACCATGATGTACGTAGTGTAGGTACATGAATCTACGTACGTGTAACTCCATGAGAAATACAGACTTACACCTTCCATTAAGAGATTTGGAGGGTGACAGGGTTCTTTACCAAAATGGGAAAAGGAATCCTTATGGTAGATCCTAAGATTAGTTCGTTCAACCAAACAAACCCTTCAGCTTTATTATATTTATACATGATTGTTGCGTTACTTTAACAGTTTACGCAGCGCACGCAACGGAAGCTCTCAAAAGGAATAACGTTTCCCCGTTTTTATAACATTTGTCATTGATGCTTCTGCAAGCACTTCTCCAATATAGGCAAACACCTAGCTGAAAATATTACTAACACCATGACTTCCTTTACTAACATATTAACTCAAAAGCCAGGCATAACTGCGAACCTCAACTCGATAGTCCTACTTCCCCCAGATGAGCCTGAAGTTGAAGCATTGATACTCAATTTAAATAATGACTGCGCCGTCGGTTTGAACGCTATTCCTGCTAAGTTCCTCAAACTAGCAAGACACATAATTGTTCCCCATTTAACGTAACTCTTCGAAATACGCATTTTGCAAGGAGTCTTTCCCCAAGTATTCAAAAAATCTTTGATTACACCTGTCCATAAGAGCGGGTCCATAACATTTAGTCACCAAACAGCATCTGATCACACTATTAAATAAGCAAGTTTTTAATAAGCGAACTATAAGGAATGTTTGCCGGACTGTAAAGTTTTACACCGCAGCTGCTACATGGCAACGCACGTATTTATCCAGTCACATTTATAATAAAACAAATAATGTTCTTAATATTAATCCTCTTACAATATGAGAAGCTAAATCTAAAACTAATTTGTGGCTACTGACACAAGCATACAGTCAAACGGAATCAATTTTAATATAAGGTATATTTAAGTTCAACAAGATCAGACATCACCCACATACACACCCTCTCATTAATCTCCATTCACACACCACCACACTACACGCACCAACACATAAAACATACACTCTTTACACTCCCCACTCACGCACATGTATGTTGACAATATAATCAATCAATTGGTATCATAATTTTTTCTTCGCTTTTTTGTCATGTATTTACTATTTTAATCATAATTATAACTTATTTTAATAATGAATGTACCTAACTATTATTTTGCAATTTTAATTATATTTTTTGTTAATCTTAAATATAAACAATGTATATTGCATAAAATCCCGAACCTACTGATTGGGAGAAGACACTGGCTCCTGTAACACAGGTGTTTTTACCTAGCGCATTGCTTCACTTTGTATGTACACAGAGAATTTAAGAATTTATTTATTTTTATTTATGCTCCGCTCCTATTATTCATAGTGTGATGTTATATTAGGTTGGGGGAAAAGTCTTTTCGCATTATAGTATGTATGAACTTGTAATAAAATCTCTTTGGCTATACTATTTGCAGGTATCTGGCTGGTTTTGGTATCATTGAAAGTTTAAATTTTAAAGAACATAATTCCAAATTCAAATTAGGAAAATGTGTGATTTTCATTTGTTTTTCGTACCGTCAAGATGAGTGAATCTAATGAAGAAATTCGATACATTTTAAAATTTTACTACAAAAAAACTTTTTTACAAAAAAAAAACAACCGACTTCCTTAAAACACTACAAAGTGAAAAATAACTTTAATTTCGGAAGTCGGTGTCTTAGGATGTGTATTTATGTTCTTCTCTTTTGCCACCGACTTCCGAAATTAAAGTTATTTTTCACTTTGTAGTGTTTTTAAGGAAGTCAGTTGTTTTTTTTTTTTTGTAAAAATGTTTTTATTTTTAAATTTTTAGTTGTGGTATCTACCCCGCACTAATTCCAAACAAACAATGCATATTTATGCGATAGCAGAAACCGCGGTTGATTTTCTGTCATTTTTTAAAGAGTTCCGGTGTCTATCTCTGGAACTCATCATCAGATCTATATGAAATTTATATGGGACCATTTCGGAATAAACCCCTTTCAAACAAAAAAAAGAATTTTGCAAATCCATCTATATATTTATTTATTTAGGCAAACCAACTAAATACACACAAAGACATTCACAGTACATATCATTTTCAAATGTAATAGCATTGCATGCATCTTAATTATAGGTGAGCACAGCATTTTATTAAAATCTCACTAAACAATAATTAATTAATACAAAGATGGATAACAAAATAACAAAGTAACCAAAACTAACATCAACAACATTTTATAGAATGAATTAAATTAAATAAGATTGAATTGAATTAAAACAAATATATTGAATTAAATTAAAAAAATGAGATTGAATTAAGTAACAAACTAAAAGGACAATTTAAAAAGAACACAAAATAGAATATATGACGGAGTTATGACCGAACATACATAAAAAAAAAAAATAATATATAAACATCCGAATTGAGAACCTCCTCCTTCTTGAAGTCGGTTAAAAAGGTAAAAATGCAAAGCAAGCCGCGAAAAAAATTTGCGATGTTTATGGACCTAGTGTAGTGTCTGTAAGAGTAGCACAAATTTAGTTTAAGCGTTTTCAATCCGGAAATTTTGATGTCAAAGATGCACGTCGCTCTGATCGCCCTATTACGGATAAAATGGATGCCATTTTTGAAAAAGTGGAGCAAGATGGGCATACCAGTAGTTACGACGTAGCTGAAGAACTGGAAATTGACCACAAAACAGTTTTGGCGCATTTGAAAAAAACTGGGTACACAAAAAAGCTCGACATTTGGGTACCTCACGAGCTCACTGAAAGAAACCTAATGAACCGTGTACTCATTTGTGATTCTTTATTACGACGTAATGAAACCGAACCATTTTTGAAGAAGCTGATAATTGGTGATGAAAAGTGGATCACGTATGACAAGAACGTGCGAAAAAGGTCGTGGTCAAAGGCCGGTCAGGCTTCACAGACTGTGGCGAAACCCGGGTTAACTCGCAACAAGGTGATGCTGTGTGTGTGGTGGGATTAGAAGGGCATTATTCATTATGAGCTGTTACCACCAGGCAGGACCATCGATTCTGAACTCTACTGCGAACAACTGATGAGATTAAAGCAAGAAGTTGAGAGAAAGCGGCCGGAATTAATCAACAGAAGGGGTGTGGTTTTTCATCATGATAACGCTAGACCTCACACATCTTTAGCCACCCAACAAAAATTAAGAGAGTTTGGCTGGGAGGTGTTAATGCATCCGCCGTATAGTCCTGACCTTGCACCTTCAGATTTCCACCTGTTTCGGTCTCTACAGAATTCTTTAGGCAGTGTCAGGTTAACATCACGAGAGGACTGCCAAAACCACTTGTCGCGGTATTTTGACCAGAAGTCCCAAAATTTCTATAGCAATGGGATCATGTCCCTACCTACAAGATGGCAAAAAGTTATCGAACAAAATGGTACCTACATACTTTAGTTAAATGTAAATAAACTTTATTAAAAAATGTTTTGAATTTTCTTAAAAAATGCGAAGAAACTTTTTCCCCAACCTATTATATAGCCTTCCTCGATAAATGGACTACCAAACACTAAAATAACTTTTCAATTCGAACCAGTAGTTCCTGAGATTAGTGAGTTCAACAAAACAAACAAACTCTTCATCTTTATAATATTATTATAGTATACACTGTTTACAGGAAAAATAAAACGCTGTCTCTATATGTATACACATGAAACTTATTGTGTTTTATAACTAAGTCTGCTAACTAAATTATATCCAAAGAATTTGAGCTCTCTACCATTGTCCATATTAGGAATGCACATGTGTACCCAAATTTGAACTTAATCAATCCAGTAGATTCGTATCAAATTGACTGTGATAGAAGGACACAGTCATCATCACCAACTCAGCGATAGGCAATGATTAGCGATAGGATTGATGAAGGACAATCAGACATTTTTTTGGAACTAAGTATTTAAGGAGCCAAGAGCCGCCAGATTCAGATCTAGCTTCATCCTAAAACTAGCTTTGGGCTTCCAGTACTGGATACCTATATCGACTTGAATATAAAGGAAAATGAATTAAATTGTACTCCTTTTTCAGATAAAAGTTGTATGCGAGACGAAGGGTATGGCGCATGCTCTGGAATTGAAGAAGATCATAGACAGAGCCTATCCAACCACTTCCTCATTCGACAATGAACCATTTAATGACAAGCGGACGTGTCCCTGTTATACAAAAAGATAACTTAAAACGTCTAAATGCCAACCTATCTAAGTAATTTAAAAGTTATAGGACCATTTCCTTCCTAACACCAAAATGAACAGTTAATAATTTAAGTTTAAAAAATATATAGGTTTACATTATGATTGGAGGTTTTATTATATAGCGGTTCTTGTCTACTATTCGTAGGTATATATACCACTACTTAAAACTACCTTGACTTTTTTTTTAAGTGACTGCATGAATGGTTCTGTACCTACCAGCTTAATTGATGTAGAAAGCAGTTTTCCTCCACACAACCTTGACACGGAACGCGTTATGAGATAATGCTAAAATGACACGGTGGTCGTGATACCGCTGTTAGGCCGCTATCCCACTGGCGTTTTACGAGCGTCGGCGTCTCTCGAACGTCAACGTTGCGCAGACGCGACGTCGACGTCGCGTCGTCGCGTGACAAGCATTAACATCCGATGAACGCGACGTCAACGATGCGTCTGCGCAACGTTAACGTCGCGTTTGTTGGCAATAGTATAATACGCGCGACCTCAACGTCGCGTCGCGTCTGCGCGGCGTCGACGCTGCGTAGACGCGACGTTGACGTCACCGCTCGTAAAACGCCAGTGGGATAGCGGCCTTAGCTTCATTATTATTATTTGCCTGGGAGCGTGACGAATTGCCCCAGGCCGCCGCCGCGCCGGGGTGAACACACATCAGCTCGGCACAGAATCGGTATAGCCTCAAATCCAACCGTAAAGAATTCTATCTATGAAATCCACACTGCACAATGCACAATATATGTCAATCGTAAGGACATCGGCTCGCCCATGAATCAGCTAGTAAGTCGACATCACACGGACGTATTAAATCAACACACTGCTTAGCGCAGAGAGTCGACAATTGAACACTGTGTATTTTTTCGACACGCTGAGACTCACTCGCGTGCACTCTGTTGGATTCTCTATGCTCTGTCAACACATTGAGTTGAAAATACAGTCCGTGAAAAAATCATGCTGCGATTTTGTGACGTCCGTACGTATGTCTACTAAACGGCATGGTAGATACGTAGGTATCTACGAGTCATCATCATCAGCAGCCTATAAATGTTCCCACTGCTGGGACACAGGCCTCCTCTCAGTGAGAGGGGGTGGGCCAAAATCCACCACGCGGGCCCAGTGGGGGTTGGTAGATGTCACATGTCTTCGAATTTTTAGTTCTAAGACATGCCGGTTGCAGCACTGAAGGGGTCTGCTAGGACCGATGCCTGTCAGGGTCGCGAGATTGTTCGAAAGAGATACCGTGACCCTAGCACATGGGCAACTGAAGGAACAGGGGTGGGTTTTAGTCAGTAAAAGTCTGACACGCCCTCCCGCTCCGCCCAGAGTGGGAGAAGTCATTTGATGATGTCCCATCCAAAAAAAAAAAAAGACTTGCCGGTTTCCTCACGATGTTTTCCTTCACCGTTATGAGAGCAGTGGTGATGAAATAATTTACACAAAGTATAGCGCCTACTTGGGTTCGAACTTACGACCTACTATTCGTAAGTCGCGGCCGTTACCACTGGGCCACCACTGCTCTCCGACGATCTACGACAACTCCTACGAGCTAATGTTAGCGAACATCAACTCGCAGTCACCAAGCTTACGTCGCCGTCGGGGCGTCGTCGCCGCGCTTACGTCGGGATGTCCCCCCGGTGACGCCGCGCAGGTATTGATTTAAGTTTTCATGGAAGAGCCCAACATTCACGAACTAAGTAGGTATTACTTGATCTGATTCGAATATAAGCATATCGAAACTACGACTAATGAGACCCAAATTATAAAATTATCGTAGGTACCTACCAATGGAATGAAGAAAAATACCCGAAATTATTGGTCTAAAGTATCAAAATGTTAAATTGAAATACACATTATTTGACTTCTTTATCAACTGGGAGTCGGCGGGTCGCGAAAGGTTAAAATTGTAGATACATAGTAAATCAATAACAAGTTAAAAGTTTTAAATTACCTAAGTAAATAGTGGATAGGTATGTTTTGCACAATAGCTGCCATTTGTAAATCCACTATTAAATTACAATAGATAATAATACAGCAGTTGCAGGAGGACTGTACATATTTAAGGAGATGAAAAAAAACGTTGTTTTGTTTTAATAATTTTTTTTAATGCATTCTCTTGCACTCATTCAACACTGATTACATTTTTAATATATAGGTGTAAATATTTTATTGATATTGTCTGCGAAAACTTGTTAATACACTTACAAAGACAGCAACTTAACTAGAATTTTTATCCATAAATGTAGCCATTCTGATATCCCTCTTGCTCAATCCATTGACATCATGTGAAGACAATGTAACCTGTAATAATTATGATAGTTTAATATCTTAACTTTAGGTATAGGTTTAAATGTTTATCACTTTGTTGGTTTCACAATATAGGTAGGTACTTGTTTAAAGGATTGATTTACACTGACCCACAATCACTTTTTTATTTTTATTTATAGATCTCGCCTGATAGAAAGTGGTGAATGAGATCTATGATGGAATTGTATATTAGATTCTAACATGAATATGCATAGTATTTATACTAACAACAAAAAATTGTTGCTTCACAAAATAAAGAACCAAAACTAATTAACATTGCACATTGTTATGTCAACAGTCAGTAAATTACAAAAAAAAAATGACATTGAACTCAATCTTGATTGGAAGTTATTACTGTAAGTAGAAGAATATTGAATAGATTTAATCAAATAACTGCTTACTTGAAGTTTATTATAAACATTAAACCACTCAGGATGGTGATCCATTTTCTCAGCCAGCAGTGCCACTCTACTCATGAAGCCAAAGGCCTGGTTGAAATCCTTGAACTGAAACTCTTTCTCAATAGCATCCCTTTTGCTTTGCACTTTCCAACCAGACTGTAAAAGTGGCTGCAGCAGTGCGTCACGGTCTTCTTGAGTCAACTTGTCTGCCTACAACACAATAACCGCATGAGATAAAAGAAATAAGCGTCGACTTAGTACCTAAGTAATTAAAGTATTTAACACACCATTTTCCTTCTATTGGGCGAGGTCGACAAAACACTAGCGTATCGCGCGGCGGACCAACTGGCATTGAGCGCAGGCTTCGTCCCTGCGGGGTGAAAGTGTATCGCTACATAGCGAATACTATTCAAGATTCGATCTATAAACATTGGTGTCAATAGATAGCGGTAACCAAAAATTATATGCGTTGTGATCAGTATTTGCTTGTTAAGCTTTCCTGCACGTAGATTCAGTCAAGTTATAGTTAGCAAATTGTTTTTTTTTTTCTCTATCTGCGGGTTTTATATTTTTTATTACATCAACAATCTCCAATCACCACTGAACATCTGACACTGACAATGACATCCAGTCGAAACCAGTCTGACAGCAGGAGCCATGGAATTAGTATGTACAAATAGTATAAGCTCATTATTAGGTAATCTTGCCAAACCTCCTCTTACTTGGGTAGTGCACCTACCCAAGTAAGAGGAGGTTTGGCAAGTTTTTTTTTTCCTTCCTTCCTTTTTTTTAGTTCCTTTTTTTTCGGTGGAGGGGTCTGTCAGACTCCTACTGATTAAAACCACTTGGTGTTCTGTTGCTACCTTTAGCTGGGTGCTGGAGTGCTTGCGCATTTCGTCACGCGCCCCCGGCCAGGTCTTGGCCCACATGAATTCATGCGGGCCCCATCACCCTCGGCGACCGCAAACAGCCGCAGTTCCTCTAAAGACGTGCGCGTAGAACACGGCGCGCCGCCACCGTCTCGGGCCTTTCACTGTTCAGGCAACAAATTCCCCAAGTTTGTTGCCTGCAGGCCTCACCCTAAGGCGGCCGGAGATCATTCCACGCCCTCCCGCGCCCGGTCACTGTTCTATGGATTGGAAGGGAGGTTATATTCTCCCTCTCCCTTTCCACCGCCTCCTTTGCAATCATCACTTCCTCGCAGAATGAGGCGACAGCGTCCCACGCGCTCTCACGTTCGACCATGGACTGGACCATTTCCGGAAGTGAGAGAGTATCCGCAGCATCAACCACCGTGACAAAGTCAAGGCGCGGCACTGCCCAAGCAGGGCATTCCTCAAGGGTATGCCGCGCCGTATCATCAGGGCAGTCGCAATAGTGGCAACCAGGTGTCAGTTCCCGGCCTATGTGGCACAGGTATTTACCGAAGCACCCATGTCCGGACAATACCTGTGTCAGCCGGAAAGTAAGAGCGCCATGCCGTCTCTTCAGCCACTCCCTCAGAAAAGGTCTGATCGCCGCTATAGTGTCATGCCCTGCGCTGGGTTGTGCAAGTCGCTATTCCCACTCCACCACTAGGGCCCGGCGGAGCTCAGTCCTGTACACCTCGACATGACGAGGCATCAGGTGCTCGCCCTGGTCCAGCACTACTCACCACCACCGATATAGTGACACTAAAACTTTGCCGTCAAGATCCCAGGGTGGTGATCCAGCCAAGAGGCTCGCCGCCGTGAAGGAGACCGTATGATATCCCCTTATCACCCTGACGGCCATTGCTCTCTGTGATCTTCTCAGTATTGCAATGTTGCGGGCCTTCAGGTTGTCCGCCCATAAAGACCTTACGATCCCGACATAGAGCCTCGACGAGTCCTAGGTACTTCACCGTCGACTCGATACGTACCGATGTGGACATCTCCTACCATGATGTTGAATCCCAAGGGTGGCGCTTTTCTGGGCCCGTGGACCCAACCGCTGGATCCTGTCTACGACTTGGGCGACCCCAGCTGTCGCTAAGACAGTTGCCTCCTAAAGCGTCTGCCCCCGTGCCATTACCAGCGTGTCATCGGCGTAACAGATGACGCTGACGCCACGGAGGAGCGCACCGCGCAGCACCCAATCATATCCGATGTTCCACAGGGGTGGCCCCAAAACCGAGCCCTGTGTAACACCGCACGACATGTCTCGTCGACCTCATCTCAGTGCGTACAGTCCTTAGGATCAATATCCTAAATTGTAATACGGGATAGTCACTACCTTTTACTACTTTTTAAAGGTTACTGATTATTTGTGGGTATAATTTGTCAAGTGGTCTAAAGGTTACTAATATATTTAAGAAAAAACACAATACACAATACTAGACATAAAAAGTACTCTGTGCTCTAGCCCGCGATTTTTTGCAATTAATTGTGGTCGATGAAGTTCTTTAGAAAAGTCATAGTACTCGCAACGCAACCGGCGTGTGTGTATGTAGGAACCTAAAGGAGGCAAAAGGAGTATGTAAGGATCGTAGCAGGTAGTGTTCCGTAGTTTCTGCCTGTCCCCATTGGAAAAGGCGTGAGTTTATGAATGTATCTGTTTATAGAAGAGGGTTCACAGAAGAACGCTCTTAGGTCGTATAAGAGCCATTTCATTTGATATTTTATTACGGAAATTTTGCAGTCCACCGTAGCACATCCCCCTTAAATTCATTAATTCACTGACAGACAATGCACAGTCTAAACTGCTAGGTCTTAATGCGAAAAAGCACTAGAATTCTATGAAACGAAAGAGAGCACAGCACTATGCTGCCCTACTAAGCGCAAAAGCGGTATCTCAAAAATATCTTAAAGTTGATTTTAACTAAGCCTTTTAGTGCTATATTGTTTAAAACATAATGTTTTAAACAATATTATGATAAAGTCCTTTTAGAAGGATTTCTCTATCTCATCATATGATTTGATACAATTTAAAAATTGAATACTCTGTTAAAAGAAGACGTCACTTTCGTCAGTTCATTAGATGCGTATTTTTGAAAGCTATCTGTTGGCATAATATCCACTTTACGATTTTTTTGAGATACCGCTTTTGCGCTTAGCAGGGCAGTATGGAAGGCTTTTTAAAAATTAATCCCCTAAAGGGTTATAAGTAAGGAATAACAGTTTGTTAAGAAGTTAACTTGAGCGCAAACACGGGTAGATAAAAATTTCTCTGAATAGACCCATGAACACTTGTGCGGATGAGGACTGGGACTATTACACAGTCAAATCAAGCTACAGCAAAAAAATGCATCAGGCATTAGATTAAGGAGTAGGTCAAAGTGCTTCGGTAACACAAGTACCCTGAGTGAGATTGTTAATAACACCAAGGCATTGCTGGCCTTCCTCAAAGAGATGATGTGGATCAAATAACTTATTTTCCGACCCGGATTTGCCACCAGCCAGTATTCCCTATTGTTAAGAAGTTTGTAATTTTTGTTAGGAAATCCCATTGGGCGTATGGTTATTCTTTTAATAAAAAGAACATATTTATTTCATTAACATAATTGTTTTAATTTGGAATGCTCTGAATACCATTTGAAGTAATAACAAATTCTATCATGGAATGAGGTAAATGCGGTGCAAATACTACATGTAGTTCTCTGATATAAGTTTCATGCTTACAAGTAAGTAGCTGATTACTGGTTTTTAGCAGCTGTTTGTCATCACATATTTTAAAAGTCTTCTTTAGCATAAGCCTTGTGGTCACCATGTTAGACCATGCCAGGCCTAGGGAAGGCAATACATTAGAAGCTTCTTCAAAGGAAGCTGTAACTTGGTTAATACAGAGAATGGCCAAGTTAAATTGTTGTGCCAATGTTGTCAATACAATAGCAATTTCTCTTAAGTCTTCTGCTCTCTTCACATAATTAGTACTTTCACATCTAAAAGGTGCTGCAATTGAATCAATTACTATAAGAGATAAGTCATGCTGCTCTAACAGCTTAGGTAAACGTACGCTTACACAAGACAGTAAGTCTTTTGCTTCGGTTATATGTTCCACAAAGACATTTTTTCCATAGTCGATTTTAGAGTTAAACTGGGGAAGATTCATTTTCATTTCCTCAAATCTTTTAGTGGGAAATATATCTTCAGTACAAATATAAACACACCCATGGGCCCAATTTTTTAGGGATACTTGTAAGGCAAATTGGGTCTTTCCACTTGCACTTTCGCCAAAAACCTCTGTTATTGTACCTTTTTGAAGACCACCATTCATTAGATTATCTATGCCAATACACCCTGTTGATATTCGCAGTTTATTGTTGTTAATTTTCTTCAAATCACTAGCCGTAGTACTAATTGGGCATGTATTATCAGCCACAATATTTTTTAATAGCAAGATATCATCAACACATAAGTTAGTAGACTTCTTAATATCCCAAATAGAAAGAATAATTATTTGTTTAACCGTGGATATGCCAGCTCTGTCTATTACTTCGTATATGTTAGGAGGTAATAAATGTTTTAATGTCAGCATGATAAAACTTTCAAGTATTTGATAAGTTTCCCAATAAGTTTTCTATTTTCGTTTTCAGTCACAACAACAAACAAAATAACAAATTTACATTTGACGTTTTAGTGACAGTGACAGCTGACTTGACCAAAGAGTTTTTTTTTTTTTTTGGTTCTTTTCGTCCCTCTTTGGGACAGGCAAAGGGAGCTGATTGACCAAAGAGTTTCGGATTGAGGGTCGGACTCGGGAGATACGGTAGTATCTTCTTTTCTAATACATAACTCAAACAAAAAAAAAAAATACTAACAGCTTCGTTTGAATAAAAAAAAATTACAGGGACGCTGTAAAATGTTATTTCAACGACAAAAGGCCACGATTGGTGGAGCCACCTGCTGTGCCCAACTCATCAAATATAATAAAATAAGGGTCAAAGGGAGCTGATTGACCAAAGAGTTTCGGATTGAGGGTCGGACTCGGGAGATACGGTAGTATCTTCTTTTCTAATACATAACTCAAACAAAAAAAAAAAATACTAACAGCTTCGTTTGAATAAAAAAAATTACAGGGACGCTGTAAAATGTTATTTCAACGACAAAAGGCCACGATTGGTGGAGCCACCTGCTGTGCCCAACTCATCAAATATAATAAAATAAGGGTCAATAGTTCACGCATCAAAATATAGAAATCACTGGATCCGAATCCCAACACATCATTTATTAGGGCGCCACGCATTACGTCTGCACTCCACAAACTGGCGCGCTATAGAGTACGACTAACCGACGCTTCGCACAGAGGTTCGAACACCAAAACTGGTGGTTTTTTACCGTCCGCGTGCGTCCGTCCGAACATAAAATATACAGAACTTCATTTGTCGCATTCATCGATCCGTGCATACAGATGTAACGCTTTCCATGGAATGGAACAATCCATTCCAAGTTAGGCAGGTGATTTTTATCATCCCCGATATAAAATCGCATTATAGTCGACAGATTATACTTATAGTCGATTAAGAAAGAATTACAAGAATTACATCGATATTTGAAGTAATTGTCAATTTGTTTGACATTGACAAAACAGGTGACATTACATTATGCATTGTATGATTATTTCTTGATTATTACTCACTATTCTGTTGTTGTTATCTTTAATTAAAATTCTTATTTCCATTTACGCTACTTAGTTCAACATCTCTGATTCCGTGATATATTGTGAAACTAGTACGTCTGTGCTCGTAAGAGTGCTAATCTTTGTACAACCAAAAATGTCTTGTAATTCGTGTACAAAACCGTTTTCATTGCTTCGTAAAGAGGTATAGATTTCTTTCACCTGAGAATTAATTCCTAAATTACTAAAATCTATGGAACTTTTTACGTCATACCCGCTGAATCACTATAGTAACGTTGTTAGATGTTTTCAGAGAGGATGTCCCAGTTGCGGCTTCAGCTATTGCTCCAAATGTTTGGACAACAAAATGTTTTTATCAAAACTCAATGCTGAAACTAAGGTCAGGCCAAATATGTACATATTGTGTAAAGTGGACCATTTTTTATACAGGCATATGGTTGTCCAAAGTTAACATTAGATTAGACTACATAAAATTTACGTCCACAGGTTAAATAATTCAGTCTTCAGTATTTAAGGACGACTAGAACTGCTTTGTTGAGAAAGATTAGTGTTGTACTTTTACAGTACAAATATATCCATCTTAGGTTATCAAATAATATTGATATTACATTTCATTCATTATCAAAAACTTCCAGTAATTTGAAATATTATGCTAACATTGAATTCTGTTCTACTAAGCACTTGCAACAATAATGTCAGGAATCCAGTTTATAATCTGGATATCAAGGTTTTGCTATTTAGCAATGCACAAGTCAATAACTTCAACTACTGGTTTATGACAAACTTCATTTTTTTAGGTATGTGCAAAATGTAAAAACAATCCTTCAAAACCTAATGAGCCTAAAATTGTTGAAGCACCTGATGCATACTACAGGTAAATTAAATATTAATTTTGGTATAAAAACAGTGTACTTACTTCAATTACTTACCTTCCTACCTACCTCATAAACATATCCATACTATGTTGACTCAATTTTTTTTTTAAATATCCAATATTTTAGGAGAATAGGTGCCATGGACCCAAAACAACCAGTTAATTCTGACAGTAATGCAGGGACAAAAGATCAGCTAATATCAAAAAGGTTAGAAAAGTTAAAAGAAGGCAGGAATGTAAGTCCTTCATCAACAACAGATGAAGATATCAAAAGTCGTCTTCAGAATATCAAAGGCGAAACTCCTTCTACTTCAGATGCTGATATATATTCAAGACTAGCAAAATTAAAAGGCGTGCCCATTGAAGTTGTTGCCACTAAGGTAACTGAACCAACTAACACCAAATTACAAAAATGTTGTTATGTACACTTCAGCATTTATATTGGTTTTTTTATAGCCAAAATGCACATAACTAAATTTTAGGCAAAACATTGGTTTGTCCACTTGGCTTCCACACTTTGCTAATTTTATAAATTCCATTAGGTCTGTCTGTCTTCTTGACTTTCTCCTTTTTTCCATTATGTTCTAGCCAGTATTACCACCACCAGACACAAGGACAGAACAAGAGCAAGCCAATGACCTGATAAAGCAATACATGGAGCAAACTAACATTGATACTAAATACACAGATGAGTTTGATGGCCTTATCAGTGATATAGAGACCCGTATGCAAAAACTTAAAGGATCTAACCCAGGCTCACAAGATACTAAAACTATTGAAAAGAATGATGACTCAGATGATGAGGAAGCCACTGTCAGAAAAATTGTTGAAAAGGTATGTTTCCAGTTTTATTATGTTGTCTAAATTTAGACCTAGTTTAGTAACTAGGGCACACTATGTTTAGCTCTGTATTTATAAATAATTCTTATCTTAACCAGTTGTGGAGTTTGACAGAATATCCTTTTCTTTTTAGATAAAGGCAGAGGCATCTTTTGAAAATGACATAATTACACCATCCGATGAATTGCCTTTTTGTGAAATATGCAATGAAGATGCAAGGATGAGGTGCTTAGGCTGCAAGTATCTGTTTTGTAAGAGATGCTTTTTAGAACACAGAGATGATGATGATGGTTGTAATAGGTATGAACCCTATGAACCTCCAAAGGTTCAATAATTTATGAAATATGTATATAATTATTAGTAGTCCAGGATGCTTTTGCGCATCGTCTTTAATTAAGTTCATTCACACTTTTTATAATAATCCAATTTCAAAAATTATTTAATTGTTAAAACGCTATGCTATTGCTGAATGTTATAGGTAATGTTTAATGGTATAGTTCAATTTCATTGCAGATGAAGTTGCAGGTAAAACCTACATATTTTAATATAATCAGAGATAAGCTATGTATGTTTGTATATTAAATCTATAAATCTATGAAATAAAATTTTTGAATTATTTTAGGTGTGTTTAATTTTCTTATTCTCAAATTCCTCTATAATGCTGGGGATGTGTTTGATAAGCTCCTCTTCTGATTGTTTGTATTCATTTTCAATCCAAATGTCTTTCAGCTTATTTATAATGGGACCATACATTTTGCCTGGTGGAACTCCAGCATCTTTCAACATTTTACCACTAATGGGGAACCTTGGCACTACCCATTCCTCAAATTGCTTTAAAAGCACATCTCCTCTGTACTTCAATACTTCTTTTACATACTCAATTGCATCCTTTTGTTTTATCTTGGTGTTTAAAACTAGTTTTTCGTATGGTCTGAAATGTACAAAAAAAAAGTTAGTTAAATTGTATAACAATAAAATGTATTTAAAAGTTATCAGGGACATGGTGGCAAGTTCCTCATCCTCCATTGCAGAGTAAGGATCCTACAACCAGACAGATGTCCTTCTAGGTCATAAGCCTGCCTGTGTGTCAAATTTCATCTAAATCAGCACCCTTATTGCATAACACAGTAACAATCAGAATAATTTTGGAGAAGTATATTGCTAATTCATTGCATCATATCTTTTAAAATTTGCTCAACAACGTAAATAGGTTAATGTATGTTGTTGAACTGTTAAAATTAAAGCTGTTTCTACTGATAATTTCTTGTCAATTGCCCTAGTGTGAAGGCATAAAAAAGGAACAGTCTGACAGTTACTTTCGCATTTAAATATACTAGCTTTGCCAGCGGCTTCACCCACGTATTATACATATTAACATTCCTCTTAAATCTCTCTCGTATATTCATGAAAACTGCATTAATTTCCGTTGCGTAGTTTATAGGATCGAAGCATACAAACACAAAATGTGACTGTTTTATATTATTTAAAGAAGTATGTCCACTCACAATAATGGCCTGGTGGCTATTTTGTCTCCTCTGTGTTCCACCAGGAAGTAGGCAAGGTCTCTATCATAGCCTGAGAATTTGAGTCTGCTGTACAACTCTGTCACCTCATCCAAATCCCTTAGAAGAGCTGCTAGGTAACTCATTGGATGCAGCTTTAGGTGTTCAGCTCGTTTTAACAGTCTGTCTAGTTCTTCAACATTAGGTGATGCTGGTAAACCTGTATTAATAATAGGATCAAATGCATTAACAATACATTTTCAAATATTAATTTACAATAAATCATTATAAAGCAATTACCTATGTATTCTCCAACACCCACATCAATCATGGTCTTCAAAAGGCTTCCTGCAAAATTTCCTTGAAGCATTTTCTTAACTTCCACCCAAATTCTTTCCCCTGATATATTTTGAAGCCCCTTAACATTTTGTTTTAAAACTTTAAGTGTGTTTTCATCATGATTATTAGGTTTATCCGCTATCTTTCCATAGAAACGAAAATATCTTAATATCCTGAGGAAATCCTCTTTGACTCTTCTATCAGCATCACCAACAAAAACTATCCTGCGCTTTAGTAAATCTTCATATCCAAAGAAGTAGTCATACACAGAACCATCAAAACCTACAAAAATATATTAATAAACATGGAGCAGCATAATTATGTGTTTGTGAAATTAGGAATAATATTAATAAGTATATCTCCACCTAGAAACATGGAATTAATTGTGAGATCCCTCCTGTTTGCATCTAGTTTCCAGTCTGTAGTAAACTCAACTTCAGCATGGCGTCCATCAGTCACTATGTCTATCCTAAGTGTAGTAACTTCAAAGCTCTCTTTATCATTGATTCTGGCTGTAATTGTGCCATGCTTTTCACCATTAGCATTTATCATTCTTATGTTTTCAGCAGTGAACATATCTTTCATTTGTTTTGGTGTTGCTGTAGTAGCAAAATCAAGGTCTTTTGGAGTCAGACCCATTAATAGATCCCTGTAAATGTGTACATTACCAAAGTTAATATATAACAGATAGCAATACACTATAAACAAAATGTTGTAACCACCACAAACAATGCACTAGCAAACCAATCAATCTAGGACAGTAATGACTGTCTGAAAGATGTAAATCATACTGTCCTAGCTTGAATAATTATTTGATAATTATTTGTACTATGTTTGAATACCTAGAATAACTACCTGACTGCGCCACCAGCTACCCTTATTTCATATTTGTATTTGTCAAATAAATTCTTGAGCGCTGTAACTTCAGGAGTAAAAATGCTTTTGAACTCTGCTGATTCTAACTTCAGCACAACTGGATTTTCTCGACATTTTAATTCTTGATCCATTTGGGAGCGGGTTCTGCGTCTTAAAATTGTAGTGGTATTGTGTGTTGCGTATGCCTAAAAGTTGTTTAAGAGTTAATAAAAAATATCCTCCCAAGTCTTCTGACTGAATTTCTGTCACAGTTGAGGCCACAACAAAGACACAACGATTACGCACGCAGGAGATGTTAAAGTGAAGTGGGTGTACAAATACAGGTGCACTCTTCCCCTACTCTCATAGTTCACACAGACAGCAGTCTGATTGCCGTCGGCCATCAGACTCGGCCGGAACCAGATCCGGTGCTGGGCCGACTGCTTTATGTGTTTTCTGTTGCACGGAGAATGGCACATCACCGACTCCTGAACAGACTGCTTCTGAGAAAACTTACTCGCAGAAAAATAACACTTGGGCCAACCGGCAATAGAACCCAGGATACCACACTTAGCAGTCGCAATAACGACCATGAGACCAACAGAGTCGTATAAAGAGTTAGAGATGCTGAACACTACATGCACCAAAAAACAAACAAAACACTTGAAATCTATCTTCAAGTAACATAACCTATAAAAATAGGTTTCAAGTAAATTCAATTACCCTTTTCTGGATGTTTCTACCAAACTTAAATATTCCTAAACAAATGGTGCGCATAACGTTATAAAAATATTTTATAAATACGAATATTCCTTGATCAATAACTAAAGTAATTTGATATAATCAGATGTCATGTCATGTCATGTTCACGTCAATTTTTTTTTTTTTTCTCTTCGCCCTACTTGGGCAGGCTAAGGTCTTAGACCATACCGCCTCGTCTTCAGTAATTATTGTCCTTCTTGATTAAAAGTAAGGCCAAAGCCTCGTCTTCAGTTTGTTCACGTCAAATTGTCAAGCTTGATGACAGATCCAGATGCCCACAGAATATATAAACCAAAATCTTCTGACATTCAACTGTGTAGCGTTTTCTAAAGGTGAATGCTCCAAACCAGCCCGCGAAATTCAAAATTTCTTGCGTTTTTTGCAATTTGCAGGCCAGTGCTAGGTTGTATGTCGATTAAAATATTATTCGCGCCTGTAAGACGTATGTAGTTCATCATCATCATCATCATCATTTCAGCCGTAAGACGTCCACTGCTGGACTTAGGCCTCCCCCAATTTGGGGGGCTTTGCCATAATCGCCACGCTTGGCAGGCGGGTTGGCGATCGCAGTAAGGTGGTAAAATGCATAGAGAACGCTGCTGCCCATTCTCTAGTAAGTCCCTTAGTCGCCTTTTACGACACCCACGGGAAGAAATGGGGTGGTGTTATTCTTTACGTCCGGCACCACACGGTACACGTGTAAGACGTATGTAGTTACAGAATTATAATCATCAAAATCACCAATACAACCCTCCAAGTTCATAAAGGCCTAAGAACAAAAAAACCGGCCAAGTGCGAGTCGGACTCGCGCACCGAGGGTTCCGTACAAACCTGTAGTGTTTAATACCTCTACGCGTTCATGAGGAAAGGGTTAGTAAGTTTAAAATTATTAAAAATATTTTTATTATATGATGTAACTAAAAATTTACGGTTTTCGCAATTTTTCCTTTATCTGTGCTATAAAACGTTGCTTTGTACCAAAATTCTAGATCGACTGGAAGTACCCTTTAGGTTTTGATTCCCTTGCGAGTTTCGCAAATTTGCGGCATAAACGGCTATATCTTTTGATTGCGTTAGCTTAGAAGTTTGATTTTTTCACAGCACCAAGGGACAGTAGACTTGAGTATTTGATATAAATTTCAGCTTGATACCTCTACGCGTTCCTGAGAAAAAGGGTCTTGACAGACGGACGGACGGACGGACGGACGGACAACAAAGTGATCCTATAAGGGTTCCGCTTTTTCCTTTTGAGGTGCGGAACCCTAAAAAAGAGAAAAAGTCATTCCTATAGCTTTATGAACTTAGAGCGTTGTATTGATGATTTTGATGATTATAATTCTGTAACTAGGTACATATGTCTTACAGGCGCGAATAATATTTTAATCAACATACAACCTAGCACTGGCCTGCAAATTGCAAAAAACGTAAGAAATTTTGAATTTCGCGGGCTGGTTGGAGCATTACCCTTAACTATGCTTGGGTTGGCTTGAAATTCTCAGTCTCTTTACAGTCAAATGGTCTTTAGAGGAAAGAACCACACAAATTGCATTTATCACTAATGGTGCAACTTAACTCAGAACTTAAGAAGCTCAACGATTTATGTAGACTACCTACATAAAATTTAAACAGGATTCATAATAGTTACAATTTTTTAATTATTTATTATGTACAAAAAACCTGTATACACTCAACAAAAAGATTCTCTCTCTCTCCCTATCTCCTTCTCTCTCCCTCTCTCTCCCTACCTCTCTCTCTCTCTCCCTCTCCCCCTCTACTCACAACAAAAAAAACAACAACATACAAAATATATATGGTCCAATTGAGAAACCTCGTCCTTTTTTTGAAGTCGGTTAAAGCATGTCGTGACAACTTTTCGTAAGAATTTTTTCTGTCTCCCCCTTTCACAACGCGCGATAAGGAACTTCGTTCCAAAAAAAAAACCGGCCAAGTGCGAGTCGGACTCGCGCACCGAGGGTTCCGCACAAACCTGTAGGTATATAAGTAAAAGTTCACCCATCACGACAATCGAGTCGTAGTTCTGTTCTGTTTCTTGGCTTGGTTTTATTTCTGTGTGTGTTTTGTTCTGTTTATTATATGATGTAACTAAAAATTTACGGTTTTCGCAATTTTTCCTTTATCTGTGCTATAAGACGGTGCTTCGTACCAAATTTCATAATTCTAGATCGATTGGAAGTACCCTTTAGGTTTTGATTCCCTTGCGAGTTTCGAAAATTTGTGGAAATTTGCGGTTCAAACGGCTATATCTTTTGATTGCGTTAGCTTATAAGTTTGATTTTTTCACAGCTCCAAGGGACAGTAGACTTGAGTATTTGATATAAATTTCAGCTTGATACCTTCACGCGTTCCTGAGAAAAAGGGTCTTAACAGACGGACGGACGGACGGACGGACGGACAACAAAGTGATCCTATAAGGGTTCCGCTTTTTCCTTTTGAGGTGCGGAACCCTAAAAATATTGAAAGGGTTTACTCAAAGTTGGTCACATTTTAAAATAAAATCTTGAATATAAAAATATAGGGTGGGTATAAAAAGGTGTTGATTAATTGTTCACCCACTGCAGTTTTACTAGTGAACAAATTGCGTTGAAACTTGGCACATATAAGCATATTATGTACTTGTGATGACACTACAACTTATCAGAGCCTGGAGTTGATCTGATGACGGACTCTGGGTGTGGAGTCGGAAGACTATCGAAAGAGCTTGTATACAGTTTCAAGCAGCTACAATTGCAACAACCTGAGATCTTGATGATGACTTTAGACCTAGCTGGCATAACTATCATCGAAGGTCTTATGATGAGACGTAAGGGTGTCAGGGGAAGTTCTTATTTGAAAAGGAAACTGAAAACTAAATAAAATACTTTTACGTCTCACTAAGCTCCAGGACTGACAGAGAGACCGACATGACGAAATTGGACTGCGTTTTTGCTATTTCGCTATGGGCCCTTAAGTACTCTTTACTAACCCCACTGTGGCTTTACTAAGATTTGGAAAGTATTGATCTATTTGTTATAATGTTGACCCTTACGGTCTCATTTAGAAGAGAATAACCTAACTCTACAATGAAAACAGAAGTAGGTGTCCACCTTTATTGGATAAAATACAGTTCAATAATTAAAGTTGACTTATGGCATAGCTAAAACTAGTGTTATTTGCCACCCATTAAACTATTCATCCCACTGGAGCCTTGCTGCAATTGTCTCATCATATTGTGAAGACCAGTCATGCCACCCATCTGCTGTAAGATGCGTGGGTCCATCATCTTTGCCATTTGCTGGTTAAGCTTAACCATTTGAGTTTGATTGACATTCTTTGCCATGTCACCTCCTTTGAATAATCCTTTGATACCTCCCATCTTTTTCACAACCGCTGCAAACTTTGTGTACTGAGCAATTAAATCCTTTACATCCCTTTCTGTGACACCTGAGCCTTGTGCCACTCGCGTGATCCTGGTAGGTTGTTTTGAAAAAAGTTTGGCGCCATCGCGGTGATCTAGTTCTCCTTCATTCATGGAGTCCATTATAGTCATAAGACGCTTCAGTTTAGCCATTGATTCTTGTTCGCTACCTTTTGACATTAAATCTTGGGAAAACCCTGGAATCATGCCCTGTAAAAAAAAAAAATGTTAGGTTTGATCTGCAGCACTAAGTATAAATCACATTGATGAATCCAAATAGTAAACTTGCTTACCATAATTTGTGAAAAGGGACCCATTTTCATGATATTTTGAAATTGTTCATACATGGCACGCAGTGTGAACTGTCCATGTTTAAGTTTTTCTAGTAATTCATCATTATCATCAAGTTTGAGCTCATTTACTTTATCCAAAAGACCTTCAATATCTCCCATGCCCAGCAGTTTGTTAATAAAAGGTTTCGTTTTGAATGGTTCCAAGTCATCAATGTGTTCTCCTGTACCTATGAAGATGATAGGACTCTCTGTAGCAGCCACACTGAAACAGAGAAAAAAAAATCAGCTCATCAAAAGGAACCAGTAGAATAATTTCGAGTTCTAATGACAATAGGCAAAAGTGGTCCAAATGTCCATCATTAACAAGAGCTATATAATGCAACTGAATAGTCAATTAAATATGGAGAGATTTTAATTCAGGAAGGCCTTTTTTTCCCATGTTGGGGTGTCTTTCCTGGTACCTTTTTGTTATATTTTTAACCTTAACTCCACATGTATTTTAGGGTTAGTGACAATGACAAGCCAAGGAACGCCACCAATTGACCTCAAAATTGAGTTCTGCATTCTCTGTATGATGCAAATACTGGAGTTACAGGTGTTGTCCAAAAGTTGTATTCCCTAAAGCCACACTGTCTTTAAGATCACTTTATTTATGAAAGTTTGCTGTTGGTACTGTTTACTGTTTCGTCCCAAAACCCAATGTAAGTTCTTGTAAAGGGTACCTATTAAGTTGTATCTCTTGGTCTTAAGATGTTTCTTCCACATTCAACGTCGATCGAGATGTAACCCTAACTTACGCGTTCGTGGTGTGATAGTGATTGAAATTTAAAAATAAAAACGGCAGTAAAAAGTTATAGATAATCAGCCTATAATGTTCTCACTGCTGGGACACAGGCCTAACAGTTATAGCTTCATAAAAAATATTCATTAAATTGATCAGCATGAAACTTTCAATACAGTAAAAGAAAACGAAGTATCATTAGGTTTAATTTGGCAACAATTACTGACGCTGGCTACAACTTAGAAAAAAAAGTTTTTTAGGATTTTGGCCATTATTTCTTTAGCACCTAGTATATTTTTATGACTTTCTAGCTCGATAGGATTCCAAAAAATATAACTCTCTACAAGATTAAAATCATGCAACACTAGCTTTTGCCAGCGGCTTCGCCCGCGTGGAGGTCGGAAAATATCCCGCCGGAACGTACTACCGGGATAAAAAGTACCCTATATGTTAATCCAGGTTATAAACTATCTGTGTGCCAAATTTCATCCAAATCCGTTCAGTAGTTTTTGCGTGAAAGAGGAACAAACATCCATACATCCATACATACAAACTTTCGCGTTTATAATATTAGTAGGACTAGCTTTTGCCAGCGGCTTCGCCCGCGAGGAGGTCGGAAAATATCCCGCGGGAACGTACTATCGGGATAAAAAGTACCCTATAAACTATCAGTGTGCCAAATTTCATCCAAATCCGTTCAGTAGTTTTTGCGTGAAAGAGGAACAAACATCCACACATCCATACATACAAACTTTCGCGTTTATAATTTTAGTAGGAAGTAGGATAAAAAACATCAGAAACCACAAATTGTAGTAGCAGTTGAGGGATCAAGGCAGATATTTTTTGCAAATTTAACCTCTCAAACGTCCTTATGAGCCCCCGGGGGATCATAAGAAAAAATGCTCTAAATTTCCGCGTGTGTACCCGTTAGATAATGAGGAATCGGTTGCCATTGGATGTAATGTTTTGATGTTTATTCATGTAGCAACATCCTCACGACATTAACTTTTTTTTTTCTTTTTTTTTCTATTTTTTTACTATTTATTTACTTTGAACCGAACGCGCGGAACCGAGCGACGCGCGAGGGGATAATGACCCATTGATAAAATCAGTCATCTTGACTGTTTTATATTATGATTCTATAAGCTAAAATGGTTGAAAAAACTACTTTCAACTGACAGATTTTTTTATAGATTTCTTAGAACAACTTACTTCTTATAATAGATTATTCAGTGACATAGGTCTCGTTCATGGTGGACATTTGAACATAGTCCCATAAATTTTTACCCAATGTCCTTTGTATTGATGATCAACGTTAAAATAAGGTGATACTTCGATTTACAGTTGTTTCAGTTATACAAGATGATAAAATACTCACGCTGATAATGCACCACCACCCTTAGCATGGCCATCCAACTTGGTGATGATGACTGAACCAATGTCTACTTTGTCTTTGAAAGCTCTAGCTTGGGCCTCGCAAGCCTGACCAATTGTTGCGTCCATCACGAATATTATGTTGTCTGGTTTCTGTATAAAGTCACAATTAGTTAAATAGCTATTTTAATATTTAGTCTAGAAAGTATAGTTCATTATAAGAAGAATCTTTGGAATAAATATATAATTTATACTGAATTTACAAATGAGACCTATCATGGGTTTACAAATGAGACCTCATTCGTTATTCATCATCATGATCTGCCTAGCCTTTTCACAACTATGTTGAGGTCGGCTTCCAGTCTAACAGGATGCAGTTGAGTACCAATATTTTACATGGAGCGACCAGTTACTGGGTAATTCTAGACTCATTCGTTATTAAAATTAAATATTTCACTGTTGTTAAAAATATACTATAAAGAACTCACAATTGCATTGGCAACAGCCAACATCTCTTCAAACAATGACTCTTCTTGTTTGTGACGACCACTTGTGTCCACTATAATCATCTCAAATCCTTCTTTCTTGAACATTTCCACACCAGTGGTTGCTATAACTACTGGATCTACTTCTGTGTAACTGTGAACAGAAACATACACTATTCAACAGATAACAAAGATAATCTACTTTATAACTGCTGTCTGTTGCGCCAGGCCACTGAGTTTTGTTAAACGTAATCACAAGTATGGAATGGGTGGCTAGTGGTCTGACTATCAGGAGGAAACTATAAATAACAAGTTTTTAGACACAACGGTCACTGTTGAGATGGGGTAATAGTAGCCCATTTACTTTGATAAAACAAAAAGTATGTAAAGTAAACCAACCTTCCATAAAATGGTATCCTGGCCTTAGTACAATTTTGTTTGACCTGATCATAGGCACCAGCTCTGAAGGTGTCAGCACACACCAGAGATGACTTCCAGTTTTTCCTCAAGTAGTGATATGCCAGTTTTGTACATGTTGTGGTCTTACCAGAACCCTGGAGGCCTACAAACATGATGACATTGGGTTTTCCTTTGATTGGTTGGTATGGTTTGACACCTGGGTCTACTAGCTGAAATGTTTACATCATTTTCTATACATTGAGTTGTTTATACTGAAATATCTGTTAAAGATAACTATGAATGGCTTGATTGGAATAATAAAAATATGAGATAAGGGCAGGAGGATGATGACGACATCTGTCACACTGTAATATTAATTTAAGCAGTATTATATATAGATGATTCAAAATTATAAAAATAAATGTATTTTCTCAATAGTCCATACTTAAAAATGCAAAAGTAACTCTCTCCATCTGATACATTTCCACATCTTAATGGTTGAACTGATTTGGATGAACTTTGCCACACAAATAGAACATGACCTAGGTTAAAACAGACAACAAATGTATCCTGACAGTGTGTTTCCATGGGATAATTTTTGACCTCTATTCAGGTGAACCAGTGAGCAATAGCTAGTGTGCTTATGAGAAAATGTGTTGTTTCATACGCTTTGGTACAACTTTACTACCGATAGTAGGTTCTCAGCCACAATTATACAAGGTTTTAATATAAGTACATCTTAAACTAAACCACAACATTCTTTGCCAAGATGAGTTGTAAATCAATGAGTGTTCATATTGGAGTAGTAGATCAATATTGGATAATTCACATATGCCTATGTAAAGGACCGTCATCTAGTTATTTACATATATAAATAATTTAAATAGTATGCAATGAGATATGAATGCAATGATAGAATGGTGAAGGCCGCAGGAATACGTTGGATGCGAGAAGCACAGAATAGGTCGAAGTGGCGGTGCTTGGGGGAGGCCTATGTCCAGCAGTTGACGTCTTTCGGCTGAAATGATGATGCAATGAGATAAGGCAGTAGTTGTTTTGTTCAGTATTTTAGGCAAAGAACATAAGTTTGATCTTACCTTGACAAGTTCTTTGAACACAGCAGACTGTATCATCCGTCGCTTGTTGAGGCCACCAGCCATCTCATCAAAATCAATGACTGCCCTAACATTCTCTCGAAGATTCTTTACCAAACGAATATTGACATCAGCTTCCAAAAGAGCAGCGCATATTTGTTTCAGCATAGAGTTTAATACCTGTAAGTGTATGAACAATTACTATAACTGAGTACCCTACAGACATCTAAATAGATTAACATATTTAAATAATACAAACATACATCTTCATTGATGATTGTTGCTCTGCTTAAGGACTGCAAAGCAGTAGTTATTTTACGACCTAAATCTGCTAAAACCATCTTGAAAACTGATCAAAAGCTGCTGCAATGTTAAGAATTTTGCCAAATTCGTTTGGCATCAGCTGTTGAGAGAAAGTGTTTGTTTTTAAGGAAAATGGACACTGTAAATTAAATACGTTAGATTCATTTTAAGAAATCATTGTCTATAAATGTAAAAATTAAATTCACGTTTCAAATAACTTGTTTTAAATTCACAACACCACTTTGTAAGTATTTAGTCCATTCCACAAAAACGATAAAATGACATGAGGCGTACACGACGAGCAAACACGTCAAAAGTTAAATTGTCAGCACAGATTGTCAGATATTTACGTTTAAATCTTTGTAATTTGAGGTTTAAGTAAAAACTGTATACCTTAAAGTAGGTCACAAGATTGTAACAAAAGCGCTGTGATTTCTATTTCGTTTTTTTTTGTTTTATGTTTAGAATGCATATAAAAAATAATAAACACATTACTTCAATCTGCATAAAAAGTAATAAAACGTAGCTTCGGTAGTAGCACCAAGAATGTCATTCTCTCACAATCCCACAGACCACAGAGTCAACATCTGCCTAGCCTTTTCCCAACTATGTTGGGGTCGGCTTCCAGTCTACAAATACAAATGTTTTTATTTGTTGAACATAGGTAGGTTAGGTACAGATGTTGTAATTATTAACGAACGCTATGTCTAGCCGTTATCGGCGTACAACCGGATGCAGCTGAGTATCAGTATTTTACATGAAGCGACTACCTATCTGACCTCCACAGCCCAGTTACTGGGTAATACGATACCCCTTGGTAAGACTGGTTGTCATCTTTCGGGCTTCTGACGACCCTTAACTACTATCTAAAATATAGGAAAGGCAACCGAAAATGTGCTTTCCGAGGCACGGGTCTTGGTATGTAAAGATGGTCACCCATCCACGGACCAACCGCTGCAAGCGTAGCTAAACCTGAACGATCAATCAGTGCGGCTGTTATTACTTAGCCACAAGCCCTTCTGACACTCTCCACAGACCACAGATTACAATATCTTGATCAGCAATACGACGACACAGATATTATCGCTAAGCTGGAAGTGTTTCAGCAAAAGACGTATGACCTTTAAGGATCGTCGGGATAGCACACGGAAGCTATCATCGTCCTGTTCCAGATACTCATAGATCTGCCAAACCAGCCGAACAAAAAAAAAAAAATAGTGCGTGGAGTCCTTCCGCGCGGAAGAAGTGAAACTTCGTAATATGGAAATGAAAATAGGAAGGGGTAAAGGTTTCTGATAACATTAAAATGATCGATTTTTCAAAAACTGTATCCATCAAATCATTCGCGTGTTCACAAACTATTTTTTTTTTTGGAAGTCGCATTAGAAGTTTCACTTCAAAAACTTTCACAGTGTCAATTAGAGCCTTATCACACTAGCGGTTTACGAGCATCTTCAGAGCGGAGCGGGCGCTCAGCTAAAACATCGCGATTACGTCGCGGCTGCACAGCGAATACACCGCGGGCGCGTGGCGATTACGAAACGTTTTCGACACCTGTTCGCGGCGGGTTTATGACGTACAAACATAAAGCTACTACAATCTGTCGAATTTCTTTGATAGGTTTCCAACTTTATCGCATCGTATTAGGTTCAAGATTGATTGGCAAAATTTGTCAGCTTTGGGTAGCTCGATGTGTTGGCGTCTGTACTCAGTCGGTAAGAGCTCGTTCCCACTTGTCGTGTGTCGGAACCGCATATTAATCGGATGTCGGCGCCTTTGTTCACACTTTCGGTTAATAATCGGTTGTCGGCCACGGTTGAAGCTAATACCAATTTTTAGCACTCTACGCAAAGCAACTAAGTACGATGGACGTCGATGAAGTTCTTGTTGTGATGTATTATTATTTAAGAAGAAAACAAAGAAAGACAGCCCAGAAAAAAACAATATTGGGTGCAACCCAATCCTGAGGGAAAGATTTAGTTTGGGAACATTTCAGAACTTAATGTTACGAGCTGGGTTTCGGGATAAATTAATTTAAGCCAAAATTATCGAAACACACCACAGTTTAATTAAACAATCACAATATCGCAATAGTCAAACAGAGTCACTTGTTTCGCTTGTACTGTATCGCTTGATTCGTATTCGCTCGCTTCCGAAATCGAACTGCCCGTCGGGCCGACAATCCGCTATTTATATCCCGAGCAGAACATTCGCGAACATTCAACACTTTTCCACAGTTTAGGTACAAGTAGATTCGAAACTTCGAGAACCTTCCACAGACATCTATTTACTGTTTAATCCCGCTACTCGACAATAGATGGCGGTGGCGTCTACGTACAATTGTTCGTAGTACTTGCTACCTGATAACAGATGGCGTTAGCGTGTCGTTTCGAGTAGTTTCGAACACTGCCCTATCCTTAGATAGAATTAGCGTGACGTTTCTAGACTTTTCGATCTACGTAACGCTGTCTCTTTCTGAGATGGATTTAGCGCGATGTTTCTAGACTTTACGATCTACGTAACATTAATAACAGAATTGAGAAGTGACGAAATTAAGTTTTTCAATTATTTTAGGATGTCAATAACTACATTCAACGATCAGGATTCAACAGAACAAGGGGTAGCGGGGAGAGGGTTGTCGGCACCGACATCCGACAAATGTGAATAGCGACATTCGTATCATAGGCGAGCGAGATCCGACACGATTGTTTTCCGGGCGTAGAGGGCTGGCAAAACACCCGACATTTCTTGTCGGCGCCGACATAAAATCGGTTTCCGACAAGTATGAATAGCTTCATATAAAATACTCTGCCACTAGAACTTTCGATTAATATACGGATCTGACACCCGACAAGTGGGAACGAGCTCTAACGGTTTTATCCGCGGCGATCTTGTTGCGCGTCCGTGACGTATGCCCGGTGCATGCGTGGCGTATTCGTTGCGCGTCCGCAACGTATTGACTGCGCACTCGCTCCGCTTTTTTTTAAGGCGCTCGTGAAGCACTAGTGTGAAGAGGCCCTTAAAAGTTACATGGTCTGTCTGTGGTTCCAATGAAGCATATGTCATCTGTAGTCCAAAATCTTCAAATTTTATCTGTGGCTCAAATTCCGCTTTGTAATCATCGGTTTGTGCAGTCATTGATTTTGAGAGAATAAAGTTGAGAAGTTTACTTTAATTTATTGGAATTACATTAGGAATATAAAATGGTAACTAACAACTTTCTGTAGCTTTGATGAAATAATTACCAGCAATGTTAGATCTTGCCTTCATCGAGTTCAATAAACCATTTTTTTTATTAGGGTCAGAACCAATCTGGCGGTGGTAGCGGCGGAGACAAGAAAGATGACAAGGATAAGAAGAAGAAATACGAACCTCCAATCCCAACTAGGGTAGGTAAGAAGAAGCGCAAGGCAAAGGGACCTGATGCCGCCTTGAAACTGCCTCAAGTCACGCCACACACAAGGTGTAGGCTGAAACTGTTAAAATTGGAAAGAATCAAGGATTATCTTCTCATGGAGGAAGAATTCATTCGCAATCAGGAAAGACTGAAGCCACAGGAGGAGAAAATTGAAGAAGAAAGGTCGAAGGTAATTTATTTATTGTCTTTGAGGTTACACAATTGCTATTTCCCTATTTCTCTTTCAGTCAAAAAATGAAACATTCATGATATGAATTTGTGATGAATATCAATATAAAAAAATAACAAGTTTTACTATCCCACATAAAGAAATTCTATGTTCAGGATGCAGAGCCAAAACAAACAAAGTACTTACTTTTTTACCCTTGCAACAAACATTTCACAAGAAAATGTTTTAACATTGTTGCTTTCCTATTCTTTCTTTGCAATCGTTTTTTGTCTCTAACCAGAGAAAATTTTGAAGAACATGTTTGTATATGAAAGTGAAAATTTCTTAATAATCTTGTCAGGTGGATGACCTTCGAGGGACACCAATGTCCGTGGGCAACTTGGAGGAGATCATAGATGACAATCATGCTATAGTGTCCACATCCGTAGGCAGTGAGCATTATGTCAGCATCCTCTCCTTTGTTGATAAGGACCAGCTGGAGCCGGGCTGCTCAGTGCTATTGAACCATAAGGTAAATCAATAAATAAATTATGCTTATTTTACACAGTCACAGGTCACTAACTGCTCTGATTTATGCAATATCATGACAATGAAATGATTCTGTGAATGTCATGATTATTGGTCTATTATTCTACACAAATTTGTCATAAACAAACATATCTTCTCTATATTCCCAGGGTAAGTCCCACAAAATAGTGGAATCGGCCTTTCTGCCTTCAAAGTAGGTTTGGTTATCTATGGCCTTGTGTGATTTATGTATTTATTGGGCAGAAATATATTTTTTCACATTATTTAGAAAAAATTTCAAGAAATTGAAAATTATCATCTTTCCATACCATAAAATCTAAATTTTATTTTATGAAAATACGCTATTGTCAAAAAGTAAATCAAAGTCAAAAATATTGAAAAAATATATATATCAAAGAGGAAACAGATGCCATACTACATTGTTGTATAGACCACAATAACAACATAATTACTGCTGAAGCTGTAGTTTATCAAAGGGATAAATACAGTTGTCAAGCAAAATTATACAGTTTAAATGTGTATGTTTTGCTTTAGGTTCATGCGGTGGTAGGGGTGTTAGGTGATGATACAGATCCTATGGTGTCTGTAATGAAGCTGGAGAAGGCTCCACAGGAGACATATGCTGATATTGGAGGACTTGACACTCAAATACAGGAAATTAAGGTGAGAAAAAGAAAATGCATCAAACTGTGCCATTTAACATAACACATAACATAACATAACGCCTTGTTATCCCGAAGGGTTGGGCAGAGGTGTACCTATAGTACACCCACATTTCGCCAGTCATGTTTTAGACCCATGTAATAGGGGGCGAGCCTATTGCCATCAACCAGGCACATATCCAGACTCCGGGCTGCCACTGAGAAATTCCAGAAGGAAAAACCCAATAACACTTTGCCCGACCTGGGCATCGAACCCAGGACCTCATGCTCAGCAGTAGCGCTTGCTACCACTAGACCAACGAGGCAGTCACTTATTTCTTAATTTATTATCATTTGGTTTATCAAAAACAATTTTTTGAATTCTAATATAAAACTGCAGGTCATTGTTACAAAAACAGTTAACTTGTACAATAACAGTATTTATAACTTACCTGATTGTATTATTTTAGGAATCTGTGGAGTTGCCACTTACTCATCCTGAGTACTATGAGGAGATGGGTATCAAGCCTCCTAAGGGTGTGATCCTCTATGGTCCACCTGGAACTGGCAAGACCTTGTTAGCTAAAGCTGTTGCCAACCAGACCTCTGCTACTTTTCTGCGAGTTGTTGGCTCAGAGCTTATCCAGAAATACTTGGTATGTATTTGCTGGTTATTTTTCATAACCAGTGACTTGCTAAAATAATAAATAGTTTGGTTCTAACTTATCTTCACAAGTTCATCATTAAAAAATATATCTTTGTAGGGAGATGGCCCCAAATTGGTTCGTGAGCTGTTTAGGGTTGCTGAAGAACATGCACCCTCAATTGTTTTCATTGATGAAATCGATGCTGTAGGCACGAAACGGTAAAGTGTTAAATATTCTCAATTACTGATTAAAATTATGACAAAAGAACTGTTCTAACAAATGATAATTTTACAGTTATGATTCCAACTCTGGTGGTGAGAGAGAAATCCAAAGAACTATGTTGGAACTGCTTAACCAACTTGATGGATTTGATTCACGAGGTGATGTTAAAGTAAGTAAGATATATGCCAAGGTTCAGTTTCCTTAAGAATGTCAATCAAGAAGAAATTTAAAAACTGTGCATGTTGAAAACATTATACTAACATAGTGTTTAATTTGTAGGTTATCATGGCCACAAATCGCATAGAAACCTTAGATCCTGCTCTAATTCGGCCTGGTCGTATAGACAGAAAAATAGAATTTCCTTTGCCTGATGAGAAGACCAAGAGAAGGATTTTCACCATTCACACATCAAGAATGACTCTGGCTGATGATGTCAACTTGTCTGAACTTATCATGTCGAAAGATGATCTCTCTGGTGCTGACATTAAGGTAGAAATTGTTCCTGATTTTGTCTCTGTAAAACATATTTAAATGATTTATAATGCATCTTGATAGAGATTACAGTATGTTTTAGTAGTAGAAGTTTTAAATCTCACTATTTAATTATATTTTCCTAAATTCTATCCACAAGTTCCTGTCCAGTTCAAAAAAACAGAATATAACGGAACATAGTGTTTGCTTAATTTAAATATATTGACACAATGGTTATTATTTTTTTAGGCTATTTGTACCGAAGCGGGTTTAATGGCGCTACGAGAACGCCGTATGAAAGTTACAAATGAGGACTTCAAGAAATCAAAGGAAAGTGTCTTATATCGCAAGAAGGAAGGCACACCAGAAGGACTTTACCTATAAACAGATTACATAGTTGTTTAATTATTAATTTTCATCTGTCTTCATATAATTACTGAATAAATAAAATGTGTCGTATAATTGAATTGCATTTATCTCTATCCCTTTGTCTGCTCTACACATAAGGCCCACCCACAACGAACCAATGCGGTGTCACGCTACTAGCTAGCCATTCCTACAGGGTCAAATAAAATCAGAGGAAGTAACCCTATACCAATGGCTATTAAAAAAAAACATTTTTCTTAAATAGCTATTTAAATTATTGTCGAAAAGAGACCTGTGTCCCAGCAGTGGGAATATTATAGACTGATTATGATGGAAAGTACTTGTCGATTCGATATTAAGGTGAATGCTCAGACCAGCCCGCGAAATTCAATTTTTTTTTACGTTTTTTGCAATTTGCAGGCCAGTGCTAGGTTGTACGTGATTAAAATAATTTATTCGCGACTGTAAGACATATGTAGTTACAGAATTATAATCATCAATACAACGCTCTAAGTTCATAAAGCTGTAGGAATGACTTTTTCTGGTTTTTTTTTTGTTCCTAGGCCTTTATGGACTTAGAGGTTTGTATTGGTGATTTTGATGATTATAATTCTGTAATGTAACTGTAATTTACATAAATTGCAAAAAACGTAAGAAATTTTGAATTTCGCGGGCTGGTCGGAGCATCCCCCTTAAGAGGTTATAGTTGTACAAGGATCTTTTGGTGTGTGACCATAATCAGAACTAACGACGCCGACGACGAATAGGATATTTGGCCTACGACGGTTTTTTCTTGGCCAAATATCGTATTTGTCAAGTTTTATTTACAGGGTTACAATCAAAGGTTACAATAGTAATTGATCAGCAGATTCAGTAACTAAAACCAGTACAGCTACTAAACCCCTTGATTCACGAATCAAAATGAAGAAGACTGTTAAGATTCGTTTATAAGAAACGCAGCAAAATGGTAACTTTTATGGTAAAAAACTTGTCGTGATAAATAAATCTTACTAATATTATAAACGCGAAAGTTTGTATGTATGGATGTGTGGATGTTTGTTTCTCTTTCACGCAAAAACTACTGAATGGATTTGGATAAAATTTGGCTGATATTTTATAACCTGGATTAACATACAGGGAACTTTTTATCCCGGTAGTACGTTCCCGCGGGATATTTTCCGACCTCCACGCGGGCGAAGCCGCTGGCAAAAGCTAGTGTTATATAATAGGTATTACAGGACACTAAACGCCCCTCGACGACATCTGATTACTGTCGGATTTATCGAAATCAATTTTAGTAGTGCCAGGGCCGTGAGATTAGTTAGAAAGAGATACCGTGGCCCTGGCATATGGGCAACTGAAGGACCACGGGTGGGTTTTAGTCAGTAAAAGTCTGATACGCTCATCCGCTCCACCCAGAGCGGGAGACGTCATTTGATGATTTCCCACCCAAAAAAATATTAAAAAAATAGTATGTATTAAATAGTCTTTTCTAGTTTAGTGGTCGCAACCACTACTGCTAAGCATGAGGTTCTGGGTTTGATTCCCAGGTCGGGCAAGTAGCAGTAGTAGTAGTAGTAGTCGGCTGTAGCTAGGCTCGAATTTGAGGTAGGGCAGCATTGGCTACAGGTAGGGCGGAAGGAAAAATACACTAGTCACAAAAATTAAGGTATATTAAAAAAAAAAAAAATGGGTAATTTTCAACAAGCTGTAACTCCGAAGAAAATGATCGTACACCAAAAAATAAAAAAAGCACATTGTAGCACCATGTATCTAGTTTTCAGATACGGCCATGAATTTTTTTATCATGTTTGGGTCTGGAGAAATAACAAGGAAACAAAAAAAAAACAAATTTTTTTTCGCCTTAAAAAAGGTATACGGTCTTCAAATTTTTTTTCCATTATTTTACTCATAAGTTCTTTTAGAAAATTTTATGCCCTTTAATTTGACGTATCCAGAATGCCTATACGATGATTAGCCGCGGAGTTATCGTCAGTCAAAGCAAAAAAGTACTTTTTAACTTTGACAATTAATAACTCTGGAAAAAATGATTGTATAGAAAATCGAAGGAGGGTTTTGGAAAGTGCACAACATTTTCTTTAAGATACCTTGAATGGCTTTTGTCGAAAGTTTTTTTTTTTACTTGAAAGCTTTGACCGAAAAAAAGACAAAAACTCGCATTATTAAGTATATTTGGATAACTTGGTATAACTTTGCATAAAATGGATGAACGAAGGATATCGTCGTTAATTTTTCAACCTCAAAGTGTCCTCTAAAATCCCTAAAAAATTCAAAGTCCTAGGATTTTTTTTTTCATATTGCCCCGAAGCTTCAAATTCTTTATTTTTGCTAAAATCACCATTATGAACAATTTTTATTCGTTTTTTCGATGAAAAAAAATTTTTTTTTCAAAAATCTTTTTCAATCAAAGAGATTGATTTTTCAAGAAATTAAAAAAAAAAATTTTTTTTTTATTTTTTATGATTTTTTTTTTTCAAGGTTATAATAGTCTCCATTATTGTCAAAAAAAATACTCGTTTTTTCTGACCGCTGCAACTGTCTTAGTTTTTAATCTCATTTTAAAGAATCAGTAAAAATAAAACGATATACCCCCCGCGGATTTCGGCTTTTCTTCACACAAAAGGGCTACAGTCAGGTGGAAGTACCAGCTTCTATGGGAGTGAGCCAGTCCTTTGTCAGTCGTGCTTATGCCCGATTTAACGCTACTCAAAGTTACGATCGTCGTCCGGGTCAAGGCAGACAACGAATCACTACCAAGTGTGATGATCAAGCTATTCGGGAAGCTCGTCGAGATCCTACTGCACACGCCCACACGATCGCTAATCAGTTCCGCAATCGCCGACAATGTCCTCCCCAACAACACATTTCAACATCAACGGTCGAGAAAATTTGTAATTTTTTTTTTTTTTGAAAAATCAATCTCTTTCGTAGAAAAAATAAAAAATTTAGAGAAAAAAAAATTTACTACAAAATTAATCAAAATCGAAAAATTGCTCATCATCATCATCATTTCAGCCGTAAATTTGCCATAATCGCCACGCTTGGCAGGCGGGTTGGTGATCGCAGTATGGTAGTAAAATGCATAAAGAACGCTGCTGCCCATTCTCTAGTAAGTCCCTTAGTCGCCTTTTACGACACCCACGGGAAGAAATGGCGTGATGTTATTCTTTACGTCCGGCACCACACAGTAGAAAAATTGCTCATAATGGTGATGTTTGCAAAAACAAAGAATTTGAAGCTGAAGCTTCAAATTCAGGGCACTATGAAAAAATAAATCTCAGCGCTTTGAATTTTTCAGAGATTTTAGGAGACACTGAGATTGAAAAATTACCGACGATATTCTTCGTTCATCAATTTTATCCAAAGTTATACCAAGATATCCAAATATCCTTAATTATGCGAATTTTTGTCTTTTTTTTTTCAGTCATAGCTTTCAATTAAAAAAAAATATTTTCGAAAAAAGCCATTCACGGTATCTTATAGAAAATTTTGTGTTGTTTCCAAAACCCTCCTTCGATTTCCTATACAATCATTATTTCCAGAGTTATTGATTGTCAAAGTTAACCTCACCCGATCCTTGCAGGAGTCCCTCAGGGCTCTGTACTAGCTCCCCTCATTTTCACGCTATTCACTAGCGACATCCCCAGAAGCAGAAAGGCAATGTTAGCTCTGTTTGCAGACGACACAGCCATCTACTTCTCGGGATTCAGTGATAAAGCGCTGATTCGCTACCTCCAAACCGCAGTCGACGAGCTCGGCGAGTGGTTCAGGAAGTGGCGAATCGAAGTAAATCCCGATAAAAGTCAGGCTGTCTTCTACACCCGACCGCGAAAAAATCACCCCCCTCCCCGACCCATCTCTATGTTCGGCAAGCAAATCCCTTGGGGAAAGCAAGCCAAATATCTAGGCGTCATCCTTGACGAACACCTCACCTTTTTCGAGCACATAAAGCAGGTCCGCTCGCGGGCCGCTTTCGCTCTCGGTAGGCTCCATTGCGTCCTAAACAAGCGTAGTAAACTGTCGCTTCAGTGTAGGAAGCGCATTTACCTCGCTTGTATTAGGCCCATCATGACGTATGCAAGCACCGTGTTTGCACATACCAAACCCCGATTTATCCATAGGATGCAGACCCTCCAAAACCGTTTTCTCCGACAAGCCACAGGTGCGCCTTGGTATGTCCGGAATATCAATCTCCATTTAGATCTCAGGATCCCTACGATCCAGCAGTTCATGAAACGCGCTTCGAAGCGGTTCTTCGATAAAGCAGTGACCCACCGCAACCCTCTGGTTGTCGCGGCAGCTAGCTATACCCCCTCCCGTATCAGTAAAGTCCGCCGTCCGCGGCACATTCTCAGCGAACCCGATGATCCCACTACTCTCCTCCAGGAGAGTCGAAAAGAGACCAGTACAGTGAGAACAACACACAAACACAGATCGTACCGACCTCGCCGCCGAGGTCCGTCGTCGCGACCCCGACTTAATAGTCCCTCCCGACCCTTGCATGAGCCAGCCCGCGATGCTGCGCCTGTAGCTTTAAATTAGCCCCTAAATAATTTAACCCAGATCCAGCATGTCCCTTGCTGCCCTCCCCCAGTGATTGCCTAAGCCGAGGTGCGAACCCCCCTCGGGGTTACCCTTAGGACTTTCGCTTTAGTTTTAATCTTACTATGGCCCGGCTGGAGGTCTAAAAAGTTTACTTTTTAGAAATCGCCGGGCAAAAATCCGTTTAAGGGCTCGGCGACGGACAGTCTGTCCATACAAACGTAATACCAAAATCATTTGCAATTTGAGCATATTTCCACCATTTTAAGATGATATTCGGCTTTATACAGTATTTATCTAGGTTATGGTGACGTTTTTTTTAAAAAAAACTAAGCCAAAACAAAGTTTGAGCGAATTGCATTTCGCACATTTTTACAACATAAATTACATGTTTTCTTTTTGTTTTTTCTGCATTAAAAACAACAATATCTGTAATAATGTTTTATCCATAACACAGATTATATTATCAAGATACTAAATAACAAAAAACAATTGAAAAATCATCAAGTTTTCATTCATCATTTTTGGTATTACGGAACACATCCAAATTTATCATAATTTTCAATAGCTGGTAGTGCTATCGCGTCTCACAAAAATGTCAATGTGTGCACGGTCGTACGACTCGCGGTAGGTGTGTTGTGTACCGCTCGGACATGCATTCACACCAGTGTAATTCACACTAGCGTAACATGCATTTTGGGCGTACTTTTATTTGTTTATTCAATTGTATTGTGATATTTCTGACACTATTATTGACCTATGCTATAGAACTTGGTTTTTGATTTTTCTTCTGATCTGGTATCGAGTACAGAGACTGAATGACTGATGAGAATGCAATGATGATGAACTTTGCTTTTTTTTTGGATGGGAAATCATTAAATGACTTCTCCCGCTCTGGGCGGAGCAGGAGGGCGTGTCAGACTTTTACTGACTAAAACCCACCCGTTAGTTAGTTCCATCAGGTGCCCATATGGGGCCATGGTAACTCTTTCGAACGAATCTCGCGACCCTGGCAGGAACTTTGTTTACGGACCTGGATTTATTGTTCACGATTCGGTTTGGTTGCCAACATGGACTCCGAACGTTGGGATGTGTCTCACAGTAAGTGAGAACCTATTCTATTACCCAATGATATATTATAAGTTACCTGCCTAATATTGCTTGACTACTAATTGTTTACTTACATATTTTTAAACCGAGCCCAATAAAATAAAGATTTTTTTTCGTGGTCCGAGTTTAATAGTAGTAAGTACCTAAGTATATTTTGTATAAGTTGGTATTTACCTACCTATCTAGGTATACGTTAATTATGTTATGACTACGTTAATTATTTTATGATTTAACACACGTTCCCACGGACGTAATAAAATCGCAGCTGGTTATTTTCGTGCGCTGGATTTTCAAGGTACTACTCAGCGCCAAGAGGTGAAAATTCAACGGTGCTTCGACGCGCTGAGACTCACCCGCGCTGCACTCTGTTGTATTCTCAATGCTCTGTTCAACACCGACAGTTGAAAATACAGTGCGCGAAAATAGCCAGCCGCGATCTTATTACGTCCGTGGGAACGTGAGTTTGACCATAATTAACGTAGTTTTAATTATTTCTGGGATAAACAATTGCCAGTATAGAAAATAACAGAAATCGATTCTGTAAACGATTCTGAACAATTTATTATCATAATGTTCATTTATTGTGTTCACACACACACTATTTAAACCTACTACTTTGTATATTTTTTACTTCACCAGTTTTTATTTATTTGTTGGTATATTGGCATAGTTAGCTGACATATGGCAAATACATAATCAGTCTATAACGTTCCCACTGCTGGGATACAAGCCTCCTTTCTGAGAGGGAATCGGCCGTAATCTACCACACGGGCTCAGTGCGGATTGGTAGATGTCTGATGTCTCCGATTTTTTTATTCTAGGACATGCCGGTTTCCTCACGATGTTTTCCTTTACCGGTGTGAGAGCAATGGTGATGACATTATTTATACATAGTAAAGCGGGTTGGGTTCGAACCCGCTACCTATAACTCGTAACTCGGGGCCATTACCACTGGGCCACCAGACCACTGCTCTCGCAGATATGGTCAATAATGTATTGTAATATCTATTCTGTGTCTCGTAATTACTTTGGCTACCTACTATTGTATAGAATCAAGTTTATGTAACTAAACAGTGCCGCTGGGGAGTTGGTGTCGGGCGGGGGCCGGTTTGTGGGACTGTTTTATGTAATTTTGACGTTCGAAAAGTGCTGATTCTAAACCGAGCTTGAATAAATTACTTTTGATTTTTATTTTATAAAGTTTTTTCGTCAGGAGAGTAACGTGTAAGAACATTACAAATAAATCGGGCGGGCGGTTTGTGGGACTGTTTTATGTAATTTTGACGTTCGAAAAGTGCTGATTCTAAACCTAGCTTGAATAAATTACTTTTGATTTTTATTTTATAAGGTTTTTTCCTCAGGAGAGTAACGTGTAAGAACATTACAAATAAATTTTAATTAAAAAATAATAGTTTAAAAAGACTAAAAACACGCTTCCATTGAAAACCAAACTAAAAAGTACAAAATAATGGAAAAAAGCGTGGGGTGCCTGATATCAATAAAAAAATACCTTAAAAACCACCCCACGCTTTTTTATTATTATTTATTTTCTATTTTTTAGGGTGTTTCGAATTTTGAGACGTATGTCAGCGTAGTTTGTGACGTATGTCAGCGTAGTTTGTGACGTATGTCAGCGTAGTTTATGTCGTATGTCAGCGTAGTTTGTGACGTATGTCAGCGTAGTTTTCGAAGACAGTTGTTTTGCTGTCCTGGCTAGGATAATGGCACAGATTTATGAAATTATTGCATTGTCATCGGTCCTTGACAGGTGTGCAAAGTTTGAATGAAATCTGGTCGTTTGAAGTGGGTCAAAATCGCGGTATAAGGAGTCGGTTACAAACAAACATACAAGTGAAGCTAATATAAAGCGTGTAAAAAAAAACCTAGTTTTTTATTAATCCTCTTTTATCGCGTAAATATGTATAAATTATTGGAATATTTGTCTGTTACTAATATTTTGCATAACACTTTTAGTAACATTTATTCATTATTTATAAGTAGGTAGCTTTTGCCGGCGGCTTCGCCCGCGTGGAGGTTGGACAATGCATCTAAACCTTCATAAATCACTCTATCTATTGGTGATAACCGCATGAAAATCCGTTCAACATTTTTTGAGTTCTTCGCAAGTAGACAGACAGACGCAGCGGGGGACTTTGTTTTATAATATGTAGTGATGTAGTGATAACAATTTTTAAAATTAGTAAAAAGAATACTTACTTATACATAAATATGACAGAAAAAGCCTTCGTTTTCAGGGTTCCGTTGCCAAATGGCAAAAAGCGGAACCCTTATAGATTCGTCATGTTTGTCTGTCTGTCCGAGTATGTCACAGCCACTTTATTCCGAAACTATAAGAGCTATGCTGTTGAAACTTGGTAAGTAGATGTATTCTGTGAACCGCATTAGGATTTTTACACAAAAATAGAAAAAAAAAACAATAATATTTGGGGTTCCCCATACATAAAACTCAAAAAAAAAAAAAACATCAAACCCATACGTGTGGGTTATCTATGGATAGGTCTTCAAAAATGATATTGAGGTTTCTAATATCATTTTTTCTAAACTGAATAGTTTGCACGAGAGACACTTCCAAAGTGGTAAAAATTGTGTCCCCCCTCCCGTAACTTCTAAAATAAGGGAATGATAAAACTAAAAAAAATATATGATGTACATTACCATGTAAACTTCCACCGAAAATTGGTTTGAACGAGATCTAGTAAGTAGTTTTTTTTTTATTACGTCATAAATCGTAAACCACAATTTACCTTTCATTCAGTCAACTCAAATATAAAAATTAAAAATAATAATAATCATTTCATAAACATAAACCTTAGGTATGCATAAGCCGTGAATACCTGCAGGTTTGTACGGAACCCTCGGTACGCGAGTCCGACTCGCACTTGGCCAGTTTTTTAAAGTTGAGACCACTCCATAGGGAATGAACAAACATAAATAGGCTTAAAATTAGTTTACAAGTACCAAGTTAGGAAAGGTATGTAAGACTCTCTACAAAAGGCCTAGATGTCGAGATAAATTGTAATAATTCTAGATACGGACATTGTAAAGAAATTTCCACAAAACGCATTACTAGTCTATGCATTTACTAACGATTCCCCAAAGTAGTCAACAAAAATAAAGCAAATAACGAACATACCTAATTACAAGTAAATAAAAATGTCTTCGAGTCGTTATGAATAAAGGGTAGAATCTATAGGTACTACTACTCACTCACACACGGGTGCGCACCGCGTCACCGTTGGCCTTCTATTGTCAAACAGAGATAGCAATATTCCGACCGAATTTTGCCCTTGCGTCGGCTCGTGGTTTGCGAGTTTAGGGCGCCACGTTCTTAAGTAGTCAGAATCTTTTTCAGATTAACTACGAGATGTCCAACAAAAAAAAAAAAAAAAATGTCAAAGTTAAAAAGTACTTTTTTGCTTTGACTCACGATAACTCCGAGGCAAATCATTGTAGAGGCATTCTGGATACGTTAAATTAAAGGGCATTAAATTTTCTAAAACAAATTTTGAGTGAAACAATGGAAAAAAAATTTTGAAACCCGTAGACCTTTTTTAAGAAGAGAAAAAATTTGGAAACATTTTTTTTTGGTTGTTTCCTTGTTATTTCTCCAGACCCAAACATAATAAAAAAAATCATGGCCGTATCTGAAAACTAGATACATGGTGCTACAATGTGCTTTTTTATTTTTTGGTGTACGATCATTTTCCTCGGAGTTACAGCTTGTTGAAAATCACCCAAAAATATAGATTTTTTTTATATCTCTTAATTTTTGTGCCTAAATATATCATAATTGATCTGCTCTGAAGCACGGGCTACTAAATCAATCAACATCACCTCTAGGTCAGTGATTTACATTCAATAGCTATTCATAGACAAATAATTTCTGTGACAGAACATGAGCATGGATCTAAGGACAGCTATTAAATCCTCAATGATGAAGAACAAGCGAACAAGAGGGTTGAAATTTTTCTCTGCATCAGCATATTATAATTAAATAGACCCATTGCTTCATGTGATGGCGCTTCAAATGCCATCTATACACAGAGAAAATAATTATATTATTATAATATGAAATGAATGTCCCAAACTATGGTATGTTCAGAAAAGTTTAGATTTTACTTATTGCTAATTTTATTTAATCTAAAACTATAAACGTACAATCCAATTCTAATAGGTTATTTTCGTTTTTGGTATTTTTAAGGTAGGGCATTGTGATTTCAAGGTAGGGCATTGCCCCACAATGCCCACCCCTAGCTACGGCCCTGCCTGAGTACCTATGGAGTAATTACTCATATTCAGATAGAGTTGCGTACGGTGGTATGTCGCGTATCGTATGGTTTTTTTTTCTAAACCTTTATCGCATACTCCATTCCGTGTGTTGGCGTATGTAAAGAATAGCACCATCCCATTTCATTCCGTGAGTGTCGTAGAAGGCGACTAAGGGACTTATTAAAGAATGAGAAGCAATACTGCAATCACCAGGCAAGACTGTCAAGCGTGGCGATAATGGCAAATATGGTAAACCTTGGTATTTATGACACGAAAATTATGTGATGGGTTGTCATTGTAAGGCGCTATATATAATATCATAGATGGTACAAATTATGATAAAATTCTCACTTTGACTTCGAAGTATACAAAATACTCGATGTACATACTTCGTACTTTACGGGTCGTAATAGGTGCGGCCTAGTCCAAAAAAATATCTAGCTACCTGTTCTAGTAAATATATCTCATGTCTAGAAGTAGCTATGAATAGTACAGCCTTGCTGCACTTGTATCTGTGTTATGCTCACGTGCTATTCTATCGGTGCTAATTGAAACACCTGAGTTGTAAAATATGATTGAAAATCGAGTACGATTCGATTGATTTTTTAAGTGAAATCAGCCTTTACCGGTTTTAATCATCTGTGGTGCTTATGTGCATCACTATTCTAAACATAGGCTTGCTTTGCTTTCAAAGAGTACTTCATTCATTGCTTTCCAAATTACTTTTTGAAACGCGTAGGACGTAACCAAGAAGCTAGTTTTTACTGGATACTCGTATCCAACCTGCATGTTAGCTTTATTATACAGTGTTCAACATAATGTCTGAGATTCAAAGAATACTTGAATGAGTAACAACGGCAGCGAAACAGAGGAGGCGACTGAGCACACGGCACTCATGGACGGCCACATCGCAGAAGCTCGCCCCGATCGGGTGATTGCAGAACGTATAGCGAAAAAACGAAAGACTAAGTCGGATAATCAGCGCTCTTATGGCGTAAGTAAATTAAACTACACATAGTATAAATTCGCGCGACTGCTTCTGTAGGTATAAACTTGAGCTATGCTATGACTAAACCATCATTCAACACCCTCTATCTAATCTGAAAAATATGTAGTACTCTGTTGTCTTGTGGTTCTAATGATTCATCTAATTGATTGCTTTGTGGTACAATAACATAGTCATATGAAAGTTATGAATCACTAAGTTTGCATTTTACTACTTTCTTAAAATTACACATTTTAACTTTTTCTTGAAAAACTTTCAATATTGGTATTGTTTGTAAACTCGGCTGGAGAACTTATGAACCTTTTTGCAGAAGATAGTGCTACCATACAGCATGATTTAAGAAGTTTATCTGTTTAAGTTTTTGAAACCATTTTGTTTCTTACTAAACTTATAAAATTTGTATTACATTAAAACAGTATTTTGGTTCTTGCCAATAAAATGTACTCACTCAATTAGAGTGGAAGCTACAACTGATACAAGAGGAGGCTTTACAAGCTACATGACATAATAAGTGGCTATTCATATTTTAAAAGAAATATATTGGATAAACATTAAATAATTATTAAACAACTAGAATATAGTAGTCATCAAAAACAAGCAACCAAACTACAAGCAACCACAAAACTAGATAAATGAACCTCTTTCCAATTAACTTAAACCTCCTCTCAATTAACTTAACCAAGCTTTCACAAATGATAGTTGTTTCATATTGCATCAGGCATGGTAGCATCACATCACATAGTATTAAAACAAGTGTTTTTCACTGTGCTTTATTCTTATGTTTTCTTGTTCAGAGTGTTGAGGGGAATCCAAGCAGTGGGTCAGGGGCCGGCAGCAGTTCGGCACCCAACAGGCCTCCCCAGCCACCTCCTGCTGAGCCACAGTTAGAAGAGCTGGAACTTAAATATGGGGCCCGCCATGTCATTAAGCTGTTTGTGCCTGTAACACTATGTATGCTCGTTGTTGTTGCAACTATATCTTCAATTAACTTTTATTCAGTTAAAGATGTATATTTGTAAGTATTAATCCGCTTGAAACAAACATGAAATTTATTAAAGGTTAATACACATTTTCCTCCTTTATTAGTTTATACACATTGTTCTTCCCCCCAAGTGCAAATTGTAAGCTGATTTCTGATTGAACAGTAAATTTATTCACCTTATCCAGAGATGCAACATGTGTGCACAATTTAACTAGTGACCTATTTTACAATATAGATACTTGCATTTGTACCATTTACCTTTAAAATGCCTAAGATTGTCTACATTAATTTTTCAGAGCCTACACACCATTTCATGAAGAAAGTCCATATGCAGTGACAAAAGTATGGAATGCTCTAGCCAACTCATTAATCCTGCTATGCGTGATTGCCTTAATGACCGTATTGCTCATAGTACTGTACAAGAAGAGATGTTACAAAATCATCCATGGGTGGCTTATACTGTCATCCCTCATGCTACTGTTCTTATTCTCATATTTATATATTGAGTGAGTATCAGTCTTTGTTTAATTTAAATTTTTTGGACTTCCCTGAAAGTTATTAAAAATAGGCTAATAATAATTTCTCCATTTCGGAAAATAAAATTAGGAATTTTCCTTGTGGTATATTTTTGCAATCAATGTCTCTTAAAAATGTTTGATGCACTGTGTTTCCTGGTAGCGTAAAGTGTTTATCTGCTTCAAGTATCTTTTTTAATCCACGATTATTGCTCTCCTTATTACCCCTAGGTAGAGTCTAGGTTTTGTTATTATCTTGGACTCCCTAGAATCTGGAGTAATAAGGATAAACAGCTACTAACCAACCAAGTCAAGGGCCTAAACTGAACAAAGAACCATTAAGCAAATTAAGTCAAAAATCTTAATTTTATTACAATTTGCATAAGTATAATCAGCCTATATTGTTCCTACTGCTGGGAGACAGGCCTCTGCTCTGTGAGACTGAGTGGGCTGTAATCTGCCAATCACCACTGGTTGGTAGAAGTCACATGTCTTCAAATTTAAGTGCCACTCAACTCACGACTTACAATTCGTAAGTCTAGGCCGGTACGACTGGCCCACCACTGAACTATTATAATTTGGCTTGGATAGTATCTGGCCATGTGAAGGTATTTAGAACTGCCATCTGACTTTGAGTGAAGTGTACCTGTTTTTGCATACATTTATTTGTGCACTATATTATTTCCTGAGATTCGCCGCCGTGATCGAAATATTAGTCAGGGGGATATTACATACATTCAGTTGAAATATTTTGCCACTAACAAGAAATTATTCGTATCTGAAAAGTTATACCCTGTATGGTAAAAGAAAGTGATCGTCACATCGTTGCGATCATTTGTTAGTTAATATTAAATTTGGACACAACCTAATGGTAATCTCCCAAAAATGTTTCAATGTCAATCATAATCAATTATATATACTCATCATATTCAGGGAAGCACTGAGAGCATACAACATACCGATGGACTACATAACACTGTTGTTCGGAATGTGGAACTTCGGCGTGGTTGGCATGATCGTGATCCACTGGAAGGGTCCGCTGCGATTGCAGCAAGCCTATTTGATCTTCATTGCGGCACTGATGGCTCTTGTCTTCATAAAGTACCTCCCCGAATGGACGACGTGGGCTGTTCTTGCTGTTATATCTATTTGGGGTAAGTTAACATCTACCTAACCTTTCCCAACTTTGTTAGGGTCGGCTTTCAGTCTAACTGGATGCAGCTGAGTACCAGTATTTTAGATGGAGCGACTGCTTATCTGGTCTCCATAACCCAGAAACTAAGTAATACGATACCCCTTGATAAGACTAGTTGTCAGACTTTCTGGCTTCTGACGACCCTTAACAACTGTCGAAGATCTACTAATGACACCAACGGTTTAGCGTGCTTTCCGAGGAACGGAGGGATCTTGGTATGTAAAGATGGTCACCCATCTATGGACCGACCGTAGCAAGCATAGCTTACCCTGTTCGATCGACCCGTGCAACTTTAATTAATTAGCCACAAGCCCGACTTACCCCATATTGGGGTAAAAACCAAAAAAACACAAACTTATCTCAATTAAGGTGAAAGCGCCAGGGTAGCCCGCGACATTCAAATTTCCTTACGGTGTTTGTAATTTGCAGGCCAGTGCCAGGTTTTCAACTGATTAAAATATGATTCGTGACCGTAACGCGAATTTACGGGGTGTATTGATGATTATAATTATAATTATGTAAAGACTTATTAGTTACTGTCGCGAATCAAATAAATTTTTCAGCTTGACAGTGATCTCCAAATTACAACAAACGTAAAAAAAAGGAATTTCGCGGACTACCACCTTAATCAAAGTTATTGTTTTTGACCTGAAATCCTATTTCAAAACTAATATTTTGTTTCAGACTTAATAGCAGTGTTAACACCAAAGGGACCATTGAGAATACTTGTAGAAACAGCACAAGAGCGAAACGAACCAATATTCCCAGCTTTAATTTATTCATGTGAGTATGATCACAATTCTGTTTAAATATTTACCAGCAGACTGCTGGAGTGGTAGTGTGTCTAGCGAAAATGTGGGTCATTCAAGTTTACACTGACACTAGTAGGAGTGTTTCAAGTAATATATACTATTATTATATAGAGGTAAATTTTGTTACTATGGACTGGGACCGATGTTGATGAAATTTGATATGGGAAACTTGGACTACTTATACTTAATCAAAAAAATGCTTAATCATAATAACATCCTACACAATCAACAGTATGGTTTCACCAGGGGATGTTGCACAACCGACGCCGGTGTCACCTTATTAAAACATATCTTTACCGCATGGGAACAGGCACAAGATGCATCTTATACAACCTATCCAAGGTATTGATTGCTTATATCATGAAACACTGCTCTTGAAACTTGAGCATTACGGATTGGGTGAAGTTGCACTGAGCTAGGTAAAATCACATTTGAATGATAGAAGGCAGCAAGTTCAAATAAACAGGGTGAGTTCTTTGGGTTTAAAACTCAAAATGGGTATACCACAGGGTTCAATATTAGGTCCGTTCCTCTTTTTACCCAACTGTATGTATAATTTCTTCTTTTTGGGAATGCATGTCACCTATTAATTATCTGACTTCACAAACAATCCGCTATCTGTATTCACATTCGTGTCTGTCACCCAATCATAGATGGCGGTGGCGTCCCTAGATAGTTCCAGGACAGATCTCGAGAATATTCGTGCAGTTCCACCACTCGACATCAGATAGCGTGGCGTTCTATGTCTTGCGATCAAATGTTGCGTAGATCGTAGTTTCGTTACTCGGCGGTTTCTGTCATACGTGACAATACGAACATGTTCAACGAAAACTATACTTACTCAAACAAAACCAAAAGTACATACATACACACATAAACTCACATATTTATTCCCATGGGTGTTGGCAGAAACAACAGAACGCCACCTGCTACGATCCTTACATACTCCTTTTACCTCGTTGAAATTCATACATCTGGTAATCATATACGCACGCCGGTTACCAGTACTACGCACCTGACCGTTCTGAAGAACATCATTAATAAGCTCGCTAAATGTTCTCCTAGGGCGTCCCCTTTCGGCATGTCCACTCACACCTGCCTTGTAAATACTTTTTGTTAGCCGTCCTTTATTCATCCTCTCAACATGACCAAACCATCTAAGACCAATCATAATTTTTTTAACCAACGAAAAAAAACGGAGGAGGTTATCAATTCGACGCGTATATTTTTTTTTTGTTTTTTTTTTTATGTATCACCACGCATAACTTTTTACGTAGTAGTCCGATTGTGATAATTCTTTTTTATTGGAAAGGGTATACTCCGAGGGTGGTCCCATATAAATTTGGAACAAAATCGAACCCTAAGGGTCGGAAAACAGGGGATGATTGATTGTTCACTCACTGATTGTAATGTTTAACCACGCATAACTTTATACAAAGTAGTCCGATTTTGATAATTCTTTATTCATTGGATAGGGTATACCTTGCCAAGTATTATAAGTACATTAAAGCCACAAAAAAATATAAAATAAAAACTTTTTACCAAAAAATTTAACCGCCGAAAAAACTGAAAAGCAAAAAATAATAAACCTTAAAATTATGAGTCGGCGCTGAAAAATCAATGAACAAAGATCACTCAAAGCGCCGACTCATAATTTTAAGGTTTATTATTTTTTGCTTATCAGTTTTTTCGGCGGTTAAATTTTTTGGTAAAAAGTTTTTATTGTCACTATAAATAAAAAGTAAACATAGCATAATAAATAATTCTATGTATGTATGTTTGCAGCGACTGTGATGTACTGCCTGGCGGCTACGACGCCGGGCGGCACGCCGCCGGCGGGCGAGGCGGCGCGGGAAGGTGAGCCGCGCGCGCGCGAGCTGCGTCCTCTGAACCCGCACGGTCCGTTGTCCCGCATCCCACATCCCGCACGCTGTCACCCACGCGCTCGTCAATAAAGCGCTACTCATTATTGTACTCTGAGCAGTGCTGCCCAGTGGTCACGGCCCCGACTTACAAGTTGGAGGTCGTGGCTTCGAACCCAGGCAGGCGCTTTACTTTGTGTAAATAATTTAATCACCGCTACTCGCAAAACAGTGAAGGAAAACATGAGGAAATAAAAAACACATTATTTTGCAGTCGATAAAATAAATATTTTGCATGCTTAAGTATTCATCCCAACTACGGATATCACTGTGCGTGGCGCACTTGGCCGGTTTTTAGTATCAAAACGTGACAATGCTTCTTAACTCTTTTTAATTAATCTTTCCAATGCTTTAGTGCTCTTACTACTTTTATCTTTTTAACCAAAGTGAAACGATGACCGGCTATTATGTATATATTAATACTACTATTTCTTTTTACTACTATATCATTTTTTTTTAAATTGATTATCATAAAACATGTCCCTAATGACCAAAAATATCAACAACATCGGCAGTGTTACGTAATAAGAATGCAGTTATGAAAACGGATATATTTAACTGATCCTCAATTTAATGACCTTCTAATGATGTACACTTTTTTTAAATTAATGAACCTCTAAAATATGTTTGGGCTTCTAACTTTTTAAATACAGAGCTTCTTTTTAACTGTCTGGCCTTTTCACACAGATCGTCACAGTAACTCAGCTAAGGGTACTCTGACCAAACGTGTTCGGTCAGAATTGTGACCAACCACGCGCGAGCTGAATTGGTCACAGTAACTATAATCAGCTAGGGCACCCTAAACAAGTGGGTAAGGTTAGATTAGAACTGTGTTACAAAACTATCCCATGGCCGATGGGGTCGGAAGGTTCTGGAGTGGCGACCGCGTACTGGAAGACGGAGTGTTGAAAGGCCTCCCACAAGATGGACCGATGACCTGGTGAAGGCCGCAGGAATACGTTGGATGCGAGAAGCACAGAACAGGTCGTAGTGGTGGTGCTTAGGGGAGGCCTATGTCCAGCAGTGGACGTTTTTCGGCTGAAATGATGATGATGATGACAAAACTATCGATGCTCCGGCCAGCTTGCATTACATCTATGTTCGACGCAGTTACTTGGCTATTTACGATTAGTTAGGTTATTTGACTTCATAAAAAGAGGCGCATTCACTATGTTAGATATTTCGGCTGTGAAATATCAAAACCCAGTATCTGCATAAAACTAAATTTTACAGGAGAGCCGAAAAACGATATCCTTAGAACTAACTTTTGCTCTAGATACTAGATTTCCGACTTTGTGTAACTCCGTATTTGACTAATTTCTGGGAGTTTTTGCTAGCCTAGTATGTGGAGGGTGGTCTATACGGTCGAAACAGGTAAAGCCAGCTGTTTAAAAAAAAATTGTCAGATACTAGGTTTTGAAATTGAACAGCCGTTTTTTGGGAAAGTTAAATAGGATTTTTTTGAGATGCGATTAAATACATGATTGATGATATCGAGTGTCGTGTTCAGGTGGGCGGGAGGCCCCGGAAGGCGCGGAGGTCGCGGGAGGCGCGGGAGGTGACGCGGCGGGCTTCGACGCGGCGTGGCGGGCGCGCGCGCAGCAACAGCGCCGCCTGCGCGTCGACAGCACGCAGGGCAATGACCCGCCGCGCTACACCACGCGACTGGAGCGACCGCCCGCCGCAGACGACGAGGAAAGTGAGTCCACAGCAGCCCACTGAGCAAGCACCATTTTTTTACACGACGGTTTTATGGCACGCTTTTTTTTTGTGGGTGGGAGTCATCAAATGGCATCTTCCGCCCTGGGTGGAGTGAGAGGGCGTGTCAGACTTTTACTGACTAAAACCCACCCGTGTTCCTTGAGTTGCCTATATGCCAGGATAACTCTTTCGAACAAATCTCGCGACCCTGGCCGTTTTATGGCACACTGGATTTTAAACTCTCGCTATTCAACCGAGCATTTAGAATCCAACATAGTAAATCTCGGCTCGTCAAAAAATCGATGTTGGGTTTTTTTCAACTCTCGTCGCCAAGTAGAGCGCTGAAAATCCAGCAATGGATTTTAGAGATTTAAGAGCTTGTAATTACCTACAAGCTCTTATTTTGGTCGTTTTTAGGATTTCGTAAGTGGCAAAAACAGAACCCTTATAATTTCGCCCTGTCTGCTTGTCTATGTGGAAGTGATACAACTGTTTTATTTGGAAGACTATATTATTGGAACTATATATTAGGCTTGGGCATAGTAGTTCGCGACTGAGATCGCTCAGTTTAGTTCGCCGCTCCTTAACGAACTAGTTCGCTCTTCTAGTTCATCCGCTCTTCTAGTTCATCCACTCCCAGACTCCCAGCTCGAATCAAAGAGAGGCAGATCGTCCGCTCGTTTAGATTTTGCTCGTACTGCATGTGACAAGATTATGGAATGTTCTACTTTTACCTACAATTTTTGGACTCTAAAAACAGCAAAAACCTTTGAATGATCTATATATATAAAATTGAAAGTCCTGAGTGACTGACTGACTGACTGATATATCAACGCACAGCCTAAACCGCTGGTTGTAGAGACATGAAATTTGGAGGGTGTGTTCTTTGTGAAGAGTAGGTATCCACTAAGAAAGGGTTTTTTGAAATTCCATCCCTAAGAGGGTGAATTGGGGGGTTGAATTTTCACGCGGGCGAAGCCGCTGGCGGAAACTAGTAATTCATAAAATGATCATGATTGTAAAAAATACCAAGGTTTATTGTTGCAATAAATAACTAGTTTATGATTACAAAAACCTTTTTGTATTTTGTCCCGTGTATTCGTTTTTCATATACGGAGTTGATATGACAGAGGGGCATTAAATTACACTACGTATACTATACGTGTTTAGTATTAATTCGATACGGTATAAAAATAAAAAGCACCAAAATTTAGTTTTTTTTTTTCAAACAAACTAAATAGCTTACAAATCAGAGTAAAACGCAACCACTCTTTATAAATAAATTTAACTGACCTTCGATACCTAGGTAAGAACGGCAACGCCGCGCGCGCGCGTGTGCGGCATGTGTTATCTCGTATCAAAGAGGGCGGCCGCGCGGCTGACGCGCTGGGTTTATGTTAGGTTTTGAAATACGCGCATAACAGTCACAACAAAATCACTAAATTTTTAAATTCTCGATGTGTCCTCCATTCACGTTAATGCACAAATTATACCGACGGAGAATATTGTTATTTATTTTTCTAATTACATCACTGTCCGTCGCTAAGCACTTTAATTTTGTAAAATGCTAAAATAATCCTATTTTTTAGTTCAACAATTGTATTTACCTCAGGGGCATACACTTCACCCTTAATGTACCCCAACAAAAAGAAATCCATGGGAGTGAGGTCTGGAGATCGTGATCGTGGAACAGTCGTATCGTTTCACAAAAAAAGCTAACACTGAATAATAATAATCCCAAGTTACGTTACGTTACAGGACACTGTCACAATAAAAAAAAACTTTAGAGGTGTCAAGGGACACCCGGATGGAACGAAGTTCTTTTCCAAGATTCATAATTGTTATAATTTCTTTATTATTTATTATGTACAAAAAACCTGTATACACTCAACAAAAATATTCTCTCTCTCTCTCTCTCTCTCAAAGCCCCTCTGTCGTATCAAGTTTGTATAATAATGTACTCTGTGGTATTAGTTCGGTTGACGCCATCCTCGCTCATTCGGTCGCGAACTGATGAACTAACGAACTATGGATCGGGAAATGAGCGAACTAGTTCGCGTAGTTCATCTATGTGAGCGCTCTTTAGACCTAGTTCGTTCGCGAACTACACAAGACTACTATAATATGAAATAAGGAAAGGTATAAATTGCTAAACTATGGTATAGTAAAAGTATAAAAATAAATATTAAATGTGGCACTTGCTTTACATAGTATACATAATCAGGAATGAAGAAAAATCTATGGATATAAACGTGTGGGGTATTGTTGGCGTGGCGATACAATCACATCAATCAATCAACAGCCCAGCTGACTTTTCAAATATATGGAGGAAAATTCTGAAAAACAACTTAATAGAACTTAAAAAACACAAAACGATAATTGTTTGAAGTGTAGTAATTTTTGAGATATTAGACATTTTCAATTACACCCGGAGAATTAAATACGTTATTCAGTTAAATTGTTTTTACACATAAATATTTCATTCTGTACCTTAGAAGAACTAAGCGGTCACACTGATAGAGTCGAAACGAGACAATGTTTTTTACTAATTATAAATCATTAGGAAATAGGAAGTGTTCTTAATTTCGTAATTTGACGAAAATATCACGAAAAGTAATTTTAGAGATTTCTGGTCACATAGCTATCGCTTTCTTACTTCTACACAAAAATAAAAGGAAACTTGGAGAAAAGTTTAAAAAAACCGGCCAACTGCTTTGGATTGCGTATGTAGGATTCGGTAGATATCAGGATGAATATTGACGCATGCAAAATATTGATTTTATCAATAGCCAAAACAAAGTTTGTATTTCTCGAAAAAATATGAAATACGAATTTATTTTAGAGGTTGTGACCAAAGATGTGCTTACAAAAAAAAAACATAATACTCAAATAGCAAAGTAACTTACAAACTCAGTAATATCTTTATCCAACTAAGCGACAAAAAATCAGGTTTATGTTTTCACTCGTATCAATGGTGTCTATGTATGTAGAATTCTTTATGCCCTCGAAGCATCCTATAATGCTCATGCATTAGGTTGCTTGACGTGTCGTGTTTGCGTGTCGTGTCCATAGACTCGTCCAGGTCGCGCGGTGGTTATAAGCATTGTTCATATGAAATTAAAATGGCTGATTTTAATCATATTTAATTTCACTACACTATTATGAAGCAGCCGGTCTATTCTGTAACCAACTCACCGTAAAAATTTCGTAAAGTGAGCTGTCATTCCCCCTGTTGCTAGGGATCTATTGACACCACACTTCACAAAGTATTCATGGTGAAAATTTTACAGAATGTGTACGAAATACATCGTCTTTCAAATTTTCATAGATAGAGTGCAAATATGAAGAAATTATAGGATTGTGTTTTCGTCATTTGGCAGCGGAACCCTAAATGGCATACTTTTTTTATGGAACGGCACTTAATTTTTCAGAGGGCGTGAAGCTCGGTCTGGGCGACTTCATATTCTACAGCGTGCTGGTTGGCAAGGCCAGCTCGTACGGAGACTGGAACACAACTCTCGCGTGTTTCGTAGCTATATTAATTGTGAGTACTTTTACAAAATAAGTCACTATGACTGTATTATTAGTGTTAACTGACTTTTCTGCTTTCAAAATCTTCTTTGAACCTTGTGCAGATTTTCGTTGCTGTCCGATTAGTTGATTGGCTGCAGCTGATATAGTCCGCACAATGATTATGTTGAATGACTAACAAAATGAAAGACTGATTACGGTTTGTTTTCTGTTTTGTTAACAGGGCTTGTGCCTGACTCTTCTTCTACTAGCGATACTCAAGAAAGCGCTGCCGGCGCTGCCCATCTCAATAACATTCGGTTTAATATTCTACTTCGCGACGAGGTGCGTCGTCAAACCGTTTGCGGACGTGCTCGCGGCTGAACAAGTGTTCATTTAGCAACCGCCTTCTTTGCTCATAAGTAACATTGAGAAGACTTGTTCGTGACTAGATGTATGGTGGAAATACTTCACACCGTTACGGTATGCCTTACAGACAACAAAATTATGTTTTAATTAACAGATTGTAGGGCACAGATGCCAATTTTTATTACAAGGTTCTGAAATGTACGGAGGATCGACTAATACAGGTATAAAAATTGTTGCGTTCAAGTTGAAATGATAAGTGTAGATATTAGGAGATAGCGCGGAAAAGTGAATTGAATATTTAATGCAATAAATTGAGTTAGACATCAATAGTGTTAATATTTTCAATGTACATAGTAATATTTATTGAAAATAAAAAAAGTATTATGAATAAGATATGTAACAGTTCTTATATTTCTTCCTTTTTGATCTCTCTTCTTTTTGGCAGAACCATGAAATGCCATTACATTTTAGAAGCAAAGCTATTGAAGCCTAGGAACCTTTTAAAACATTCTTATATGTATGTATGTAAGCATCTGTTGCGAACATTTTAGATATAGTTGACATTTAACATTCCATTAAGTTACGTGTTGTGCATCATTTTGTATAAGTAATTATGCTTGCACTGTCTGTTATCTGTAACCTTTTGTGTTGTAACATTTTGTGAGATATGGAGTGATAGGCGTGGGGCATTCAATAAGAGGACATAGGTTCGCATATAAGTTCGCCAGTCTTGCATGGAGTACGCGAACGATTAATAATACAGTCAAAACAGTGGTTGAACCGTCGTACACGATTTCGAACGTTTTCGCGTAGTCCACCTCAAATATCCGCGGTACTCCAAAAAGTCTCGATACAAGTATGGCTGCATTTCTGCACATTGAACACAGAGTGGTTCACCGACCGTCACTTTGTAGCATTCAGTGCTCTACTGACCTATAAACAGCGGTGCAGCACTAGACGCGCTCATTATGCTCATAGCGCGTCTGTCGACCCACAAATACATCTACGGTCCGTAAAGCACTGTAGCTGGTTTTATGAATCGCTTATCCAACAGCCGTGATCGAGGTTAAGAGCGAGAGGGCGAAGGTCGACGGCATTTACGTAACACACTAACAGAGGAATGGCTTCCATTTAACACACATTTATTGCGTTACTTATGTTGTTGAGCGGACAAATTTATCGAATATATGAGGCTTTGGATTAGCAATGATTCTGATTAATAGTGTGTTACGCAATTAGGATGGCCATTCAAAACAAAAAAGAAAACCAAAAATCTATAACTGTCGGCATTGACTATAGAAGCCTGAAGCCCATTTCTAGTAATTAACAACGTTCAAAATCTAGTCGCAGTTTTACCTTGGCGACAATGAAATGTCAAATACTTGTTAAAAATATAAGGAAACCGAGTTATTTTTGACAGACACACACACTGTGAACGTTTTTATTACGAGAATTGACCCTCTGCATGCGTAGCATGACCACCGTAGAAAGGGGTTTTGTCGACGGAAGAATAGACAAAATTACAGATTACTAGAAAGATTAAAGACAGAATTATAGATTGTAGAAAGATTTGTACCGTTTTATTCTGGCGTAGCATGACAGTTCTATCTCTATTCTACCAAGATTAGACAAAAGTTCTTTCTATGGTGGTCATGCTACGCGTGCTGGTGTTGTACACTTTCGTCCTTGCCGCGACGCGGGGTACCATTGATAAAGCACGTATTGATTAAATTCCTTAAATCGAATACCTCCTTCACTGCCCGCATAAGTCTCTTATTATGTGAATGTGATTCAAAGTAGTAGTAGTAGTTACACGCTTATTATCACTCCGTGCCCACTTTGTGCCCTATTTTATATTGTAAACATATTATTCATAATATTTTCTCTAACAAGAATAAAATGAAATTAAACAATTACGATTGTTGTATTATTTATTAATCTTTCATCTATGTTATTAATACAACCCAGCGACCATATAACTCATAGACGCCTAATAACAGGAGACCGATGTCTGTCAACACATCAGACTTATAGATCTGATACAGGACACCACTCAACAATTTCGTTTCAGTATTGACCACTTCTGTGAGCCGTAAACACTTCCGCGTTAGTAAATTAAAATTGGTGAAAATAAATATTATAATGGCCCCTTGCACAAAACTTTGGTGTGGTAACAATAGCCAAACTTCGAGTTTCCGTAAGGATGGCATAACATTTCATCGGTCATAATCATAATTACATTTTTTTTTTCCTATTATTTATCGGAGTTCATCTTATACTGGTCAAACTTGTAGGTGAAAAAAGGTGCAAGGACTCTCGTTGATGTCTTTTATGGTTGCGTCTCTTTCTTCTGAATGTAATTTTTTAGCTATCTCTTTTCCTCTATTATTTGGTAGACATAACTAGTGATGCACCAAATCCTATGACACAAATAAAATTGTTCGATAAAGCAAAATCCTATACATACTATTTATACGAAGATCTTTTGAATCACTAATTACATTAGACATTAAATTAATTGTGAAACTATGATTGATTTTAGGTACCCACAAGATCCTGATGTAAAAAATTAATAAGTTATTGCAACCAAGCGAGAGAACTGGTTCCCATCAACACATAGTGTAATATGTTAAGAAATATAAAAAAATAATATTAAGAAATAGGAAGTTAGAAAGCCAATTCAGTATAGGTATTAATAAACGTTTTACTATTTACAATACAATTTTAACACAAACATCGATACCTTCGTGTTTTATTTAAACCTGTCCCATCTCTAGTGATACGTAATGACCTTGGTAGGGCCAATCAGAATGCAGTACCCCGCTTCCTCATACCTCAGCTAGTTGACAGAATTGTTTTGGTGCATTAGATCAAGCATTAGGCGTCTATGGGTTATATGGTCGCTGATACAACCAATGGCCAATTTGGGCCAATATTAACAATTGAACATTGGCCAAAATTTTCGTTTTTTACCACTGCCCAATATATAATCAAACTAGCTTCTGCCCACGACTTCGTCCGCGATGCATGGTATTTTAAATAAAAAAACGAATTTACATAGTGAGAATAACGAGAAGAATACAAAAATAAAAGCCATGTACTGTTTTTGAGTGTTTTAAAGAAGTATTTCATGCAGATACAACAAACCTCATGATAAATTAACGAAATCCTCTAACAACAGCTGCTTTTTTGTGTTTACCTAGGGGTTCACGGCCTACAAGCAAAGAATGTGGTTTCCAACAGTGCGAGTGGCCCCTGTCTGATTCCTCCCTGGCTGGGACCAGTAGGGTGCCAGTGGAATGCCACTGGAGCAGTGGTGATCCATGGTTTGTATTTGCGGTCCTCAGTAGTCTCGGTGGGTCTTGCTCCTTCGCATATCAAAAGATCCATGACCCATTAAGCCCACTAAAATCAAAATAAACCAAATTAACACATTTAAGTTCTACCAAATAGCTACTTTGCCACTTTGACCGTAAAGCATGGTAAACAGACGCCTTGCCATAATGCAAATGGCCGTCTTACCTACCATCGAAATTCCCATGATATAAAGCGTCTAAAGTTATTAGATACTTTTTAATGTTAGTGTAAGTGTAGTGTCTCAGTGTATGTATTTCTTTTTTTTTTTTTTAAATAAATATGTATAAGTAATAAATTTCGAATAAATACAGATAAATTTATATTAACACACAATAATTATCTTCAGTTAGAATTACAATTAGTTTCATGAAAATTTATACTTACCTACCAGATTTATTATGTCACTCACGCCAGCGCACGTCATTACGTCATTTCAAAAGGTAGTTGCTGAAAATCAGCGCTGCTGACGATAGATTCGTCTGACGTCGCAGCATTTGCTGAGCAACGACCTGTTCTTGCACAGATACGACGCACAGATCAAGTGTTCTTATTTGTGTGGTATTTTTGTCACAAAACTAGCTAGAAATGCACTCTGCATCCGGCAAGTTTGTTTTTGTTTTTTATTATATAATTACTGTCAGTGTCATAACGCAGATATATGATTTGTATTGTCTTTGGTCCGTAGCCGTGACATCAATGAGCCATAGGTAACATTCTACAACGTTTTTTATCTTGAATACGTGGCTTTTGGCTACCTTGTACGCATTTTTCTTTCTTTTTTTGTAACAATTTTTTATTTCATGTTGTGCGTTTTGTTTGTGCAGAATAAACTATTTTTCTTTCTTTTCTTTTCTTTCTTTCTTCTTTATGTATATAATTGTATTTATTATATAAAATATAGTATGTAGACAATTGGCAACATCATGCGTATGTCTATGGTGGAAGACAGTGAAACAGGGCAAAACAGTTTGCATATAGCCACTTTGCACTTCGTGCATCACATTCTGCTGAACCCTTTTCATCCTGGAAGTTTCTAAAGGAGACAGGTCTAGTTAGAATCTCTGGAAAACACTCGAGAGGCGGGGGTAGCTCGGCGGCAGCTGAAAATGGCTTCAGATGCAGGAAAAAAAAAGCGCAGGAAGGCGAACTATATGGCCCAGGAATAGACGACTCTATGTAAGTTACAATTTTTTTTTAAGTCTGCATTCAAGTCGTACTTAAAACTTTAAACTCATTTTTCTGGAAACCATGTTTTTGAAGCCGGTGATCACTGTAACTCAAGAACGGCTTTACCGATCGGGTTGAAATGTATGTCACTTCTTCTATACATAGTTGTCCTTGGAGTGAACGAAGGATTTTTTATTTGGGACAAAAAAAAAATAGTCAAAAATGTACTTGAAATTTTGGTCAAAACAACACTTGACTTTCAACGTCCGCCATTTTGTGAAAAATGAAATTTTTTCAAAACCCTTCGTTCAACCAGAGCATTATATCATTAACTAAAGATCCCCCTCTGTTTTGTTGGTTTCAGATAACTCGTTGCAGCGCGAGAGTGATCACCGCAAAACCTGTTTTTTTTTTTTTGCAGCGTCCTCGGCCATCGATAGATATCGGCTTATTTTGGAAAACATTTCTTTAAAAAAATTGTCATGTTTACATGAAATATATATCTTTTAAACGGAAGAACTTTTGTTCGCCATCCGTCTGTGTCAATGCTCTGCGTGGAAGGTCTACCTACTGTCTTCGATAAAGCAGTGACCCACCGCAACCCTCTGGTTGTCGCGGCAGCTAGCTATACCCCCTCCCGTATCAGTAAAGTCCGCCGTCCGCGGCACATTCTCAGCGAACCCGATGATCCCACTACTCTCCTCCAGGAGAGTCGAAAAGAGACCAGTACAGTGAGAACAACACACAAACACAGATCGTACCGACCTCGCCGCCGAGGTCCGTCGTCGCGACCCCGACTTAATAGTCCCTCCCGACCCTTGCATGAGCCAGCCCGCGATGCTGCGCCTGTAGCTTTAAATTAGCCTCTAAATAATTTAACCCAGATCCAGCATGTCCCTTGCTGCCCTCCCCCAGTGATTGCCTAAGCCGAGGTGCGAACCCCCCTCGGGGTTACCCTTAGGACTTTCGCTTTAGTTTTAATTTTACTATGGCCCGGCTGGAGGTCTAAAAAGTTTAACTTTATAGAAATCGCCAGGCAAGAATCCGTTTAAGTAGTCAGAATCTTTTTCAGATTAACTACGAGATGTCCAACAAAAAAAAAAAAAGGAAGGTCTACTGCTTCATAAAATGTCCTATCTTTGTTGCACAACTTTAATTAGGGAAAGCAAGCCATACATTGGTATGACAATTGAGCGCCTGCCTATGGGCCAACATTTTTTTATAACTTTTGGTTATTAAAAAAATTTACTATTCGATTTGACGTCATCGTAACATTGAAATGAAGTACCACTAAAACAATGAGATTTATGGTTACCTATCATAAGTTCGAAAAATATTTGACCGAATTTAATTTCACCTAAAACTTTTCAACTATTATCGTTTCGTTTTTTTTTACTTCATCGAAGTCACTCTGGCACTGTATCAGTTGACCTATTATCATTTCGACTTTTTTCGTTACTCCGACGTTTTATTTGGTCGAAAAGGTTTTTACCGAAGTTACACTTAGCTGAAATAACATTTGTGCGAAGTATTATGTTTCCGAACATTCATTATACCACTGTTCAGATTAACCTACCCTTTTGTTTAATTAATTAAATGTAATGGCACTAAATAAAACAGTTGATTATGAACAAAAGTGTTTTTAAAGAGTCCCAGTAAGAAATATGCAAACAAGGATGCTTGCTTCAAGCATGCAGCATGCAAGCTGGCATGCAGCGTGCAAGCAGGCATGCAGCATGCAGCATGCAAGCAGGCATGCAGCATGCGAGCAAGCATGCAGCGTGCGAACAAGCAAGTAACATGCAATCAGGCATGCAACATGCAGCAAGCATTGTTTCTGTCACGGCTCCGGCGCTACGGGGATTGAGCGGCCCCACGCGAGCCTATCGTCGCAGATGGTTTTAACGCTCACCACCGCAGCTGCGGCAGGCTGGCGGCTGGCCCAGCCTCAGCTCGCGGGCTGCCCTACCGCTCCGCGCCTACGCGGGCTTAAATTACACTCTAGGGGTGGGACAGACAAGACTACGTAAAGTCGGTTTTACAGCGATTCGTTTCTCACTAAATTTTGTAGTAGAATATATTGACTTTTAATGACACTACGTATATTTTAATTTCATATTGAAAACGCTACCAAGTAACCGGCTATATATTTGTGACCAAATAATATTCCTTAAAATGTTGTTTCATTATGTTGAAAATATGGCAAATAAATCATTTGGCAAATGAAAAAGTTGAAAAGAGGCTTCGGCCAATACCAAAAATTTATTTTGTAAATCGGCGAAACATAGTTCGGTAAAATAATACTTATGACACATGATACTTCGATGATTTAAAAATATGTCAAATAATGCATATAGCTAAAAAAACGTCGGTCAATAGTTTTCGGTGAAATTAAATTCGAACAAAAATAATTCGGAAAAGTAATCGGTTCCCGAGATTTATAATGACCAATTCCCTCGCTCGGAGCCGATCAAGGAACAAACTCTAAAACGGGTGCCAAGTTATATTTTCAATATTTTTCAATGTAATTATAGTTAGTATAAATATATCTTCTTCAGAATTGACTTCAAAAGCAATTAAATCTAAAAGTTCATATCAAGCGTCTTGATACCTGTGCATCCAGTATGACGACACCTAGATATGTTATTTTCAGGGTGTATCCTAGAAACGGCAGAATCTGATAATGATTTTATCTTCAAGTCCAAAGGCAAAAAGGCACATTTACTCTTAACCAGATTTACCGGACACTGTATTTGTGCCAGATTCGATTCTATCCGCATATATTATATTACATCGATTAGTATTTTTTCAAAAATGTGCATCACATTAATTCACCACTAATAATAATCCTGTCGTCAGATATATTTTCTGTATTTCTTTTTACATATTGTACGATAGGCTGGATTTTCTGCTACTCATAAAAATCTATGTAAAAAATATTTGGCATTTAGAAGTTGGGGTCAGTGGATACGAAACGAGGCACTATGAAAAAAACCGGCCAAGTGCGAGTCGGACTCGCGCACCGAGGGTTCCGTACAAACCTGTAGGCATATAAGTAAAAGTTCACCCATCACGACAATCGAGTTGTAGTTCTGTTCTGTTTCTTGGCTTGGTTTTATTTCTGTCTGTGTTTTGTTCTGTTTATTATATGATGTAACTAAAAATTTACGGTTTTCGCAATTTTTCCTTTATCTGTGCTATAAGACGTTGCTTCGTACCAAATTTCAAAATTCTAGATCGACTGGAACTACCCTTTAGGTTTTGATTCCCTTGCGAGTTTCGAAAATTTGTGGAAATTTGCGGTATAAACGGCTATATCTTTTGATTGCGTCAGCTTAGAAGTTTGATTTTTTCACAGCTTCAAGGGACAGTAGACTTGAGTATTTGTTATTAATTTCAGCTTGTTACCTCCACGCGTTCCTGAGAAAAAGGCTCATGACAGACGGACGGACGGACGGACGGACGGACGGACAACAAAGTGATCCTATAAGGGTTCCGCTTTTTCCTTTTGAGGTGCGGAACCCTAAAAAGACTTAGAAAAATTTCACCATAATCTATCGCCGAATCAAGCCTTCGGGACCCGGTGGGATGTGGGAGTAGTGGGGGGAACACCATGGGACACCTCAAGGACATTGACCTCGACCTCATGGGCATTGACCTTGATGCCAAGGTCAACATTCCGAGAGAATTATAATCATCAAAATCGCCAATACAACCCTCCAAGTTCATAAAGGACTAAGAACAAAAAAAAACCGGCCAAGTGCGAGTCGGACTCGCGCACCGAGGGTTCCGTACAAACCTGTAGGTAATAAGTAAAAGTTCACACATCACGACAATCGAGTTGTAGTTTTGTTCTATTTCTTGATTTGGTTTTATTTCTGTCTGTGTTTTGTTCTGTTTATTATATGATGTAAAATTTACGGTTTTCGCAATTTTTCCTTTATCTGTGCTATAAGACGTTGCGTCGTGGGCAATTTCAAAATTTGTTGTACCCCCTTATTTTGCCGTGTCCCTCGACTTTGTTAATTTATTTTTTTGTGATGAATGAATTCTAGGAGAATATTTTAATTGAAGTGAAAAGAACATATTTTAAAATATATATATAATTTGTTGTTTAGTTGTTACTTTACTAAATAAAACTTATGAAGATTTTAAAATATTGAACACCATCGAATGTAGCTGTCCCCTTTCCAGCAGGCCTCAGAAAATCTTTGATTTCTAAAAAAATTCGTTTATGCGAGTGGTTTAGTAAATATAATTTGAATTCTTAAAAGTCCAATTTATTAGTTAAAAGAATCAATTTTTTTTTTTTTTCATATTTTCTATTAAAAATAAATCTATATTAAAATCGAAAATTTAAGCTAACCGGAATATTCCGTTTTGTGACCGGTCTTATTTGCAAATATTCTTCCAATTGTGGAATAATTCGGCACGAAATGGCAAAATAATATATTGTTCTTCATCGGAGACACCATTTTGCTTTCATTGTCTAACTAATTAGTAACCAGCGCTGACGCATACTGTTGAAGTGTTCTGTGTTTCAATTTCTTTGCTCAGCTATGTGACCAAGTTTTACCATTATAAATCACTTTTTTAAATTATACAGACGTTACAATTGTTATTTTTGAAACTTTGCAAAATTGGTATAGTATTTGATACTACAAAGTGAATAGTGCTAAGTACGATGGGTAATTTTTAAACAATTTAAAACTACAATAAGGTGCTATTATATATATAGCGGAACGGCAAGTCACAACAGGTCGGAATGCAGAAAACTTAGTTCACATTGCAAAACCTTACTGACCAAATTTATGAATACAATTATAAATAATCTATCTTTTTATATTTTTTATTCTAATTTACAGATTGAACTTTAGGTACTGACAAAACTTGAACATAGCACTTTTACAGGTCAATGTTTTTTCTTTTTAAATATTATTGACATATTGTAAAAGTGTTTGAACAAACCTTCTTACAGAAATAAAATCATTTATCACTAGCTTCTGCCCGCAACTTCGTCCGCGTTAATTTTCGTGGTCTCCCGACCCTTCCCGTCATCGCGTCGAATTGCCTACCCGTGCGATTTTCCCCGTTTTTGCAACATTTTTCATTACTGCTCCGCTCCTCTTGGTTGTAGCGTGACGTTATTTAGCCTATAGCCTTCCTCGATAAATACACAAAAATATTTTTTCAATTCGGACCAGTAGTTCCTGAGATTAGCGCGTTTAATCAAACAAACAAACAAACTCTTCAGCTTTATAATATTATTAGTATAGATTATGTGATTAGAAACTACGGAGTTCCTATTATCCTGCAAAGTTTTAATAAGACTGATGTCATCAGTGCAATTTATAACGATCATAATAGTAATATAAGATTAGTTACAGTTATTGTTTTATTTCTTACCTACTAATAATGGTATTTAGGAAATTTTTAAGTTGTGTGCACACATCTTTATGATTTTAAGACTTCCATTTTGTCACTGTCCCTTCAAATGGGTGGAATGAAATCTATAAAATTAGATAGAGGTTTTACCTTTTAAACCTGTGCGGCCACAAAACTTTACAGTAAACGTATTATATTCGAAAAATATACAAATATTAAGTAAATTATTATGATTTTAGAGTAAAATAAAAAAATAACCCATTGAAATGCGACAGAGTCACAAAACCGAATAAAAAACAATTATTTTGAATTAATCCTTTAAAATAAGGCTATTTTCTTACATTTATCTATTAATTACTTGTATTATTTAGTTTAAATAAATTTGACAATCGCTTATTAATGTCATACTTTCCTTAAATTTCGCTTTTAAATCTAGTCACACAACGGAACCAGTTTCGCCACAAAGTCCGTTTTGTTTCGATATTATGGAAAAACTGCCTCTAATTCCGCGTTCCTTTTTATTTTCCTGTATAATAAACTGTATTTCCTATCATATTTTCGTAAAATTTGTGAAAAGAAAAATTATAAAAAATAAAATCGAATTTTACAACAGGGTACACTCTTTTTTGAAATTGCCCTCGTACCAAATTTCAAAATTCTAGATCGACTGGAAGTACCCTTTAGGTTTTGATTCCCTTGCGAGTTTCGAAAATTTGTGGATATTTGCGGTATAAACGGCTATATCTTTTGATTGCGTTAGCTTAGAAGTTTGATTTTTTCACAGCTCCAAGGGACAGTAGACTTGAGTATTTGATATAAATTTCAGCTTGATACCTCCACGCGTTCCTGAGAAAAAGGGTCTTGACAGACGGACGGACGGACGGACGGACGGACGGACGGACAACAAAGTGATCCTATAAGGGTTCCGCTTTTTCCTTTTGAGGTGCGGAACCCTAAAAAAACAGAAAAAGTCATTCCTACAGCTTTATGAACTTAGAGCGTTGTATTGATGATTTTGATGATTATAATTTTGTAACTACATATGTCTTACAGGCGCGAATAATTTTTTAATCAACATACAACCTAGCACTGGCCTGCGAATTGCAGAAAAAGTAAGAAAATTTGAATTTCGCGGGCTGGTTGAAGCATTCACCTTAATACGTAACTATTTATAGTGGCTAAGTTATTAACAGTTGAGTCTTTTATCTATCTGCTATATAAGTTAAAAAATATTGTAAATGAGTAGTAATTATGTCTTATTATGTAATTAGTAGCTAAGTTATTAACAGTTGAGTCCTTTATGACTGTTGCATAGAACTGTTGTTAATTTTTAGGGTTCCGTTGCCAAATGGCAAAAAACGGAACCCTTATAGATTCGCCATGTCTGTCTGTCTGTCTGTCTGTCCGAGTATGTCGCAGCCACTTTTCTCCGAAACTATAAGAGCTGTGCTATTGAAACTTGGTAAGTAGATGTATTCAGTGAACCGCATTAAGATTTTCACACAAAAATAGAAAAAAAAACAATAATATTTGGGGTTCCCCATACATAGAACTGAAACTCAAAATTTTTTTTTCATCAAACCCTTACGTGTGGGGTATCTATGGATAGGTCTTCAAAAATGATATTGAGGTTTCTAATATCATTTTTTTTTTAAACAATAATATTTGGGGTTCCCCATACATAGAACTGAAACACAAAAAAAAATTTCATCAAACCCTTACGTGTGGGGTATCTATGGATAGGTCTTCAAAAATGAAATTGAGGTTTCTAATATCATTTTTTTCTAAACTGAATAGTTTGCGCGAGAGACACTTCCAAAGTGGTAAAATGTGTCCCCCCCCCCCCCCTCCGTAACTTCTAAAATAAGGGAATGATAAAACTAAAAAAAATATATGATGTACATTACCATGAAAACTACCAACGAAAATTGGTTTGAACGAGATCTAGTTAGTAGTTTTTTTTTAATACGTCATAAATCGTAAACCACAATTTACCTTTCATTCAGTCAACACAAATATAAAAATTAAAAAAAAAAAACATTTCATTTCATAAACGATGATGACGAATGATGATGATGATGACCTGCAGGTTTGTACGGAACCCTCGGTGCGCGAGTCCGACTCGCACTTGGCCGGTTTTTTATTGTTGTTTTGCTGCCTGTCAGTCAATATACGAAATATCTATTGTCTTTTGTTTTGTTGGTACACGTGACCCTTCATTCTTTTATTTGGATATTTTGTGCTAAAACCGCTTCAGAACATCATATGAAAGCCGTACGAAGCAAAAAAACCCAATAAATAATTTTGTCTTGCTAGCTTGTTCTAATGAAATCACTGTGCAAGGGTAGGGTTGAGCTGCGGGGCGCGTGAGGGAGTGGCAGTCTCTGCGCCCTCGTCCCTAGCTGCCGCAGAGGAGACGCCCCGGGCGTCGGAAGTCTATAGCGGACTCCCGGCCACCGTAGGCGCGCAACAAACATTCGCTTGGCGAACTTGTTATTCGTAGATTCGTAGACAAATGCGAAAAAGGCTCACAATTTTAAATGAAATGAGAAAATTTGCAGATCAGTACAACTTTTTACTTCCGCTGATGTTGTATGAAGAATAAAACAAACTTAACTTAGTACGGTCGTCCACATCATGACTAGTGGTAGATGTTTTTATATTTATCATAGCTGACTTTAATGTTGTCTTTTGGGACGGAAATATGAGGTATGTACATTAAAAACAGATTAAATAAAAATAAAAACGTTTTATTATATAAATGTACAATAAGTAATAAAAATATGCTTTTTAAATTGCTTACAAGTCAAATATTGCTCAGTTAAACGAGTTCTAACTGAAATAACTGAATATTTTCATCAGGCGTCATGGTAGACATCATTATGAACAAGTTATAATATGAGACTATAACTGAAACCGTGAAAAAAAATAATTGTTGCTCCATACATTGTGTTCGCAAAACTCGACAATTTCAGATTTGTTTCTCAAATAAAAGTAGGTCATAATAATGAGTACAATGACCCCATACGGGGTTTTCAGTTATTTCAATTACAACTTGTATTTAATTTGGATGAAAATGATGAATGAGTACTTGTTACTAGGTTTAAAATAATAATAGTTTAAAAAAAAAAACTAAACATCACGCTTTTATAGAAAATCCAACTAAAGAAATAGAAAATATAAAAAAATTGAATTAGGAATAGTGTACAAAAATAAATAAATAAAATTAGAATAATGTGAATAAGAGAAAATGGATTTTATTGTAAAAAAGCGTGCTTTTTAAGATGTTATTCACTTATAATTTATTAATATTTATTTTCTATTTTTTAATTGAATTTTCTGTACAAGCGTGTTTTCTATTTTTTTTTTATCACCAACTATTATTGTTTATCACAAACTGTGTTCATAGAAAGTAACCTGTAAGAAATCTGTGAGACTTGCGTTATGTAATCTTCTAGATTCCGCATTACGCTGCCGCATTTGCTGTAAGCGAACTGCTCTGTCTTCTTCGGATTGTGAGGCCCGATATTCGGCCATACGCTCGCGTGTCTGCTGCAAGCGAATGGCTCTTTGTTCTTCAGATTGTGAAGCTCGATATTCGGCATTATGCTGACGCATTCGTTGTAACCGCGCTGCTCTGTCTTCTTCGGATTGTGAGGCCCGATATTCGGCCATACGTTCGCGTGTCTGCTGTAAGCGAACGGCTCTTTCTTCTTCAGATTGTGAAGCTCGGTGTTCGGCAATATGCTGACGCATTCGTTGTAAGCGAGCTGCTCTCTTTTCTTCAGATTGTGTGGCTCTATAATTTCTCATATATTCTCTCCTGTTCTTCTTTGTCGCTTCTAATTCTTCGCTGTCTATTAACTTCTGTCTTTTGTTCTCCAGTGTGTTTTGTGTTTTTGTTTCATTTACCATTTTTGTTCCCACGAGAAATGGACAATTATACGGTCAACCCTCCCAGAGGTCCATAGAAGGGTAAGGCTCTTATACAACAGGGTGTGCCCGGTACCTGAGGTTGACGCTAGCGACACGACATTTTTAACCACCCTCCTGCCATTCATCCATCGGCACGTTTCTCACCTATATATTGGATTGGGTGGTGGTTCATTTGAAATGAAATTCAAGTGTTCTGCAAGATTCTTATCTTGCAAAACACTTGAATTTCATTTCAAATGATATTTACACCGTTCGGCACACATGAGTGTTACGTCTCGTTAAGTTGGACGGGACGAAGCAATCTGAGACGCTGAACTGTGGATGAGATAGCCGGTTCTCAGGCTCCCTCTCCGAAAATTTCATCTTATTCAAAGTCGGTAAGTTATCCCAGAAATAGATGATCGGCGCGCCTGGTAGTTTCCCATCTTGGTCTTGGCGCAAAGACACTCCGGGTTTAAGGAAAACAAAAAATCGCTAATCCTGATTATCCTAGTAAGGATTCAATATTTTAAACAGTTAGATCCGTAGGTCTGACTGTTTAAAATATTGAATTGTCATCGGTCCTTGATAAGTACGCCAAATTTCGAGTTAATACGACGTTTGGAAGGGGGTCAAATCATGTTCAAAGTTTCCGTTACATAGGCACATACTAACATACGTATGAAGCTAATAAAAGCGTATTAATATTAATTTATTTATTGCTTTAAGACTAAGTTGAAACAGTAAGACACCGTGACACCATCTTAGAATGATTCGTTTATTTAAAAATCCTCCGAAACGACACATTCATCTTAAAATGTATTCTGTTGTGGCAATATTCCCAATTTAAGCTTCAGGGAAATATTTGCTGACTTGCAACGATAGAATCTCTGTTATATTGTAAATAATCTTCAAATTAATAAACATTCATAATGTTATTCATATTATTGCACTTATTGGTGACTGGTAACTAATTATCGGAGTAACGATAAACGGCACAATATGTTACAAGTCAGGTGATTATAATAGGTACAATGATTTGCACTAATACATTAATTATTTATGAACAAAATAAGATTATTCATATCAGTTTACGCATAATTAAAAGGTATCTTATCTTTTTGATTTCACCTTATCTGAAGTGAACATAATTTTTGTGATGTTCTTAACATAATATTATATTTTTGTAATACATAATTTATAAATTGGTCCAATTTGATAAATTTAAACTAAACTCGTACTTTTATAACAAACAATCAAAATAAATAAAACGCCAAAAAGAGTATGTCCTAGACCTTAACTTTAAACCACTACTAATACTAAATATACAATATCAAGAATTGGAATAATAACAGTGCATACTATTTAATTACGGTGTTATTTTCGCAATTGGACTATTAGGGTGGAGACAGACGAACGTAACAAGCTAATAAAAGTGTAATACTAATTTGTGTCGAATGCGGCGTATTGTTTCGAAAAATCTTTGTATTATTTTGAGCAATACAAAACAGACTAGTTTAACCCTTATTTCGAATTTGTCCGGTAGGATGGACAAGTACTTTTGATAAATCTGTTGCTGTACGATAGTCTAACATGTCACAGAAACCCAATTTTTATCATAAAGTAAAATTAGCGTTTTAAGAACTCCGTCGAAATAAGGGTTAAGCTCCTCTGAACCACCACCTTATACTACCAATTAATAAATGGTTTTAATTTTCAAATACAACACAAAACATTTTCTATGAACTAGTTTACTACATTGCGAAGTTTCTATTTTTTGACAAGTGTATTAAATGTTTCAAAAGGAATTAAATATTGGAATGACTAATCACGAGCAAGTAAATGCAGTTTGAAGATCTTATCAAATTATTAAATACAATGTAAAACACCTACAACCAATGTTCAAGGTTCAAGGTTCCCTTCATTATTTGTTCATTTGAGAGAGATCTTTAAACTATCAAATTGATTACAACCACGTTTACCTACTAATTAGCCACATGGATCTCTGCAGGACCATCTCTTTTTATGACTTTCAATGTTTCCTTGGTCGGCTTGGCAGTGTCTGATGGAATTTCCTCCGTAATTGGTTTGGGTTTAATTTCAGCAGTTTTAGGAGCATCTTGTCTGACTGCTGGTTGATCTTTCTTGGGTGCTTCATTTTTGGTTTCTGTTGGCGACTTCTTCGGAGGGGGAGATGTAGTTTTCTCAGCCGGCTTTGGAGGGGGCGTGGTTTTTACTTCAGGTGTAGGAGCAGTAGCTTTGGGTTCAGTCTTTGTAGGTGCTTTTAGAGGCTCTGGTTTGGCTGCAGCTGGTGCAGGCTTGGGTGGCGATGGCGCTGGTGGTGCTGCCGTCTTAGCCTCCGCGTTAAGTTTTGTGGCGGCAGGCTGTTGTGCGACAGGCTTAGCTTGCTGCGTTGGCTTGGGTGCTGCTGGTGGTATTGGTTTCGCTACTTTGGGCGCTTCTTTCTCGACGGGTTTCGCTACTTTCGGCGCTTCTTTCTCGACCGGTTTCGCTACTTTCGGCGCTTCTTTCACGATAGGTTTTGCTACTTTCGGCGCTTCTTTCTCGACGGGTTTCGCTACTTTCGGTGCTTCTTTCTCTACTGGTTTAGTTGCCGTTTTAGGTTTTTCCTCAACTTTAGGTTTGGATTCCACCTTCGGCTTTTCTTCTACCTTAGCTTTAGGTTTTTCTTCAGTCTTCTTGATAGGTGCATGTTGGACGGGTTTAGCATTCTTCTCAATTTTAGAAGCTTCCGACTTTTTTGTCGATTCAAATGCTTTTTTCAAAGCAGGAGGGGCAGATACTGTTCCGACGAAAGTTTGTAGATGTGGGCTGCCTGTATAAAGTTTGTCATTGAACACAATAGCATCACTGACATGGCCTAAGGTTGCATCTGTGTTGTAATATCCGGCGACAATGTTTCCATCCCAATCTATTTGCACTACTCCAGACAAGGCTGGAGTTAAGCCAGATAGAGTTTTAAAGTGCCCAATCTGTAAAGGAGTTTAACATAATTGAATTAAATTAAATATTTGGAAAGCAACACAAAACCAGTAGATAACGAACTACAGACCAGTGTGTGACTTTCTTTTAAAAATCGCTATTTAACGCATCCACCGCGTTTGGCGCTCCGAATTGTCTTTATCAATCCAGGTCCAATTGGAGCGCCGAACGCGGTCGATGCGTTAAATAGAGATTGGTATAAGAAACTCGCACTAGGGCCCTTTTTTTGTGGGTGGGAAATAATCAATTAATGTGCCTCAGGTTTAAATATCGCCGTAACTTTCTTGTTTGCTAAATTGAACATAATTATATGTATGATATCAAAATTCTTTTTGAGGAATAGCAAGTAGCAAATAATCAATAGTAAACTTGCATAAAAATATACTTACAGAGTACACAATCTCTTCAAATACAATGTGTGGGTAAATGGTGTTGAGATATTCGAAGGGTATTTCAATAAGTCTCTGTAGACGCGCGAGCACCTTCCTGACGACTGGCGTGGCGGCTAGCAGCTGTGACAGGGGAGGGCGGCCTTCTTCGTAAACAGTGTACAGCGCCACCAGCACACCGGAGCCGTCGGGTAGCGCGCGCGAGTTGTCGGGGACGCCTATTTGTACAGATGGACAGAACGCGTCAATTCAACACTATGAAAGGCTTGGAGCATGATGACGGCTCGTACAACTATTACAGAAAACATCTGTGTCAATGATGATGTAACCATTTACCTACATTATTTTCAGCAATCGCTAGTTTTAATAGTAACTTAAAGAAAGTCGTCGCAGTCATGTACTCTACCTCTATTGTCATTTTTGCTACAATAATATTTAGCACAAAATGTTACGGTCAAAATATATACGTGAGTGATGTGAACTTTAGAATAGAGCCTGGAGCACGGATGTGCGTCTATGAATCAGGGAAAGCTGGCCAGATGCTGGAAGTGTATTACCAAGTGTTGGACGGACAGCACGGGGATCTGGATATAACCTTTGAAGTAACCGACCCTAATGAAGTTAAACTTGTGTCGGATTTTAAAAGCTCAGAAAATTCAATCATCATGGATTTGGAAGTGGATGGAGATTACGCCTTCTGTATGGACAACACGTATAGTGTAATGAACTCCAAACTCGTATTTATATACATCCTTATAGAAGACAAAGATTCAACAGGTGAAGTTGAAGCAACAGTGGCGGTGGAGGATGTCGAGGGTGCTGAACAAAAAGAAGTGCTGGAGTGGCAGGGAGTCGATGAAAACGGCCAAGCGTATTACGTGGAAGTGGCTCCAATGGCAGATTCTTTATCTCTAACGTTAGGGCACGTGGTGAAGTCGCGACGTCTTCTTAACATTTATGCTGCGAGCAAGTCGCGCGACAGCTACATGGCGTTTGAAGACACATTTGTCGTAGATGTGTGGTCGAGCTTTCAGATAAGCCTAATGTTTGTTGTTGGTATGTTGCAAGTTTACATGATTAAGAAATTATTCAATAGCCCTAGTCATGGCTACAAAAGCATTTATTAAAGAAACAACCAATAAAGTACTTTGTTAAATATCATTGCATGTTATTTTTATACTTTTATAATTTAAATACAAATAACAATAAAAAAATGTGATCCTAGAATTGTGATGATATTAACCAACTGCAGGATCTACAAGCAGTTTATAGCATTAATTGAAAAGTTGCCTTTCTTAATTTAGTTGATTTTCCTTAAATTTGGGAGATATTAAAAATATCAATTACCTGGCAAACCATCAACAAATACTTCTGATTTTCCCTTATTAGGTCCACTGACATAATATTTCATAATTCTGGAACGGCAACTCTCAGAGACCAGTACAAAGTCATTGTTAGGAGACAGAACCACACCATTCGCGAACCATAAGTCATCAAGAAGAACTTTACTTTGGTTCTTAACAGCATCATAATGGAATAATCTAAAAGTAAAATTTTACACATTTGTAAACCATTCTTATCACCATGAAACCACAAAATATTATTGTGTAAGTAAAAGATAAAATGATAACTCATATTACCTTCCTTTAGGATCAGCCAAAAATGACATTGCACCATCCTTTAAGTGAAAGTCACTGGTGGAGTCTGTCCAGTACAAGTCTCCATTCTTGGCTAATGCAATAGAATTGAACAGTTTAGGTAGGCGCTTCTCAATCTCCACTCTAGGCGAGACTAGCAGCTGCTTCTTGTTCGTCTTCAGGTTTACCTTCCAGATGCCATGATAAGCATCAGATACATACAGGGATCCATCTTTTTCATCTATTTGGAACCCAAGGGGTCTCCCACAAATATGTTCATGGATAAGCCCACCTAAAATAAATATATTTTATAATTAATGTCTGTACTATTTTTTTTTTCGTAAAATTTTGTTATTACGATTAGGTTGTTACTTTGAATAACTTTCTATGGAAATGAATATTTATTAATTTATGCAATCAACTGTTATTGAACCAGAAAAAAAAAACACAGAAAAACAAAACAAGAAATTGCAGATACAAATAAAATCATTTATGTCCACAATAACCCTTTGCAAAACATGGGTTATTGGTACTCATAATAAAGTCCTGCACGCGTAGCATGAGCACCATAGAAAGAACTATGTCTATTCTTGGTAGAATAGAGAGTTGTCATGCTTCGCCAGCATAAAACGGTACAAATCTTTCTACAATCTTTAATTCTGTCTTTAATTTTTCTACAATCTGTAATTTTGTCAATTTTTCGGTCGATAAAACCCATTTCTACGGTGGTCATGCTATTTTCAAGAAGATTAAATTTGAGACAAAAAATAATGGTATGACTTAATTGATGTATGATGATAAGTTCTTGAATAATTTTTTTTTGTTTAAATATTATGTTCATTTTGAGAATTCCTTGAATTTGAGATAATAAAAACTAATTGTAAAAATTGTATATACTCTATCTGCAATATCTACAGTTAATATATTATACATAGTCAATTTAAAAAAAATAGGAAAATTTACATAATTACGGAATTGGAGAAAAAAGTTGCGTAATTAGTTACGTCATTGACATTTCCGTAATTTTGGAAGTCCTACTGCTAAGGTCCCTTGAATGAAACCCTTGTATGCATGTAATCATAAATTATTTAGTTTATTCCACGCTTATGTCTTTACAGCTCCATGCCTGTGATTCAAGTGATATCTTCCAAAATAATAAAATCTATGCTAAAATATTTGGAGGGTTGTTCTAGATTTCCTTGACAGTTCGAATTAAGCGATTTTGTTGCCTGCCGGTACAACATAAGGTTGCTTCCCGTAAACAACCACCCTTTGCAGTGCTTACCTGCTGCCTAACCCTTCAGAGAATATAAGTATGATGTAATGTTTTTGATATATGTTGGTATTTCAATACATTAATATGTTATTAGCTACTTATCACTTAACAATACAAAAAGAATACACAAGAGAAAAGTGTCTTTTATGAAAAAAAATTAAGCTCAACATCTCAATAGCCATCACTCACAATAATGCACTTCAATCTATCATTACCAGACATCCAAACCTTTGAGACAATGTATAAATCTTCTAAGACCGCCGTATGTAATTTTGCTTCTGTCACGCAGGTTCCATTGTTCTTTCGAGTTAAAAATAAACAAAAGTCTCCTCAAAGGTAAATTTCTTTCATGTGACAAAAATATTGTCTTGCTGTCTCTTTTAAGCATCATTCTTTGACCTATAAGTATTTGCCACAAAACAAGCTAAATCAATCCTAAACTACACTGAAATCTCTAGCATTATGGAAGGAAATATGTATGCATCTTCATCTATAGAGACCTAATGTTTTTGTCCAACTTCCATGTAGGCAGTGCTGCAGGCGCTAATTTCTAAAACACACAACCGGCACTCGTCAATGGCAGAGACACAGCTCTTTCATTATGAGCACTATTCTTATAATAAAGAAATAAGCATTTAATCAAAATTACTCACTGCATGGTTGTCCAACAGTAGTCACAAATGTGACATGACCTTCAGGTGACAGTTTGACAATTTCTCCAGTTGCAAGACTGGTGTACAGTTCACCCTTATATATTTGGAATGCTTCAGGTCCTAACAGTTTTCCACTGTATGCCCTCCCAGCTTCGTTTAAGGCACTATTTATGGCTAATGGACCAACTCTTTGTTGCGGTGGTGATATCCTAAAAATGCCAACAATTTCATATAAGATTCTCATTGGAAAATGTTCATTAGTAAAACGAAAAATGTGGCATAAATAACTCATAATATAAGTATAATGTTTACTCACTCAATGCTGGTAAACTTTGTATATGGTGGCAAATTAGGAATAAGAATAAGGATGGTCACAATCAGAGCCAAGAACAAGGATAGTTTTATGATTATCTTTATTAACCTCTCTACAGCATTATATATAAACCCCATTGTGAATGCAGGTATCTGAAAAATAAGATAATTCTATACTTAATAACCTGTTATTGTGCAATATTTCCAAAGATTTACGTACTTTTGGGATTGAACCTTCTTGAAAGGTTGCATCAATGACCAGAAAGTTTTGGTCAAAAGGTAAACATCCTCGCAAGGGTAGTAATCTGGTACTTTTCAGTGCTATACAACTGTGCACCTGCACATATCACCCACTAACAGCAGCGATTTGTCAAGGACAAAATAGATGACATCCAGATAAAAAAAAATTGTTATAGACTTGATAATGATTCACTAATTGCAACAATATAAAAAAGTTCTTAGGTCTAATGGGACCTGGGAATTATCTTGTCGCGCACTACAGTACGTATTTAAGTAGTCAAGGGTACGAAAGTATAAGAATTGCCTAAAATACGACGAATATGATTGTTAAGATTTATTTTTTATTTTCGATTGCCACAAAAAAATGCCAACATGCAAACGTCAACGTGGCTGTGTTCTAGTAAAAGTAAATATGAAGTACTAAGGTACTACAAAATCATTATTTTCATGAGTACTATAGATAGTAATAACCTCGATCTGAATTAAATTGAATTGAATTAAATTGTATTTTTAAGGACGAGCAATGACAAGTATTTCCCGACACACCGACTATGTAAAGTTCGACAAAGATTAGCTGCTGCTGATACAGTAGCTAGCCGCGGGCGCGAACTTGGTTCATATTCTATTTTAGCCTAAACAAGACATAAATAACAATAATAATATATTTACCTTAGCTAACAATTCACCAGAAAAAGCCACGAATTAATGCCCCATTCATAAATAAATCGTGCTAACTTAGCTGTCAACCACCACTAGCGAAGCGCTGAACGAACGAAAGTACAACTCAACTCGATTGCTCGACAGACTCGACTCCTCGGCAGTGTGAACGCCAATAAATTCCAACTGAACTTCAATAAATTTGTAAACGAAGAGTCTTGAGTAGAACAGAGACTTGCAAGAGTTTGTAGAATTTAAATCTAATCAAATCATGCGAAAGAGAATAACATGTTAAGTAATTACCACTGATCTTCGGGCGCTGTTGCTCTCTTTCAATTTTCTAACCATTAAAAAAAAAAAATGTTTTTATGATTTGCCAAAAGTGCCACAACAACAAATGATTTTGTTTGTAGACGATAGCACTGCCTTAATAAAATGTAAGGACTTCAATAATTATCAATTTGACATTAATAATACTCTTACTGACATAATTAATTGGCTTAATATGAATAATTTAATAATCAACCTCAAAAAAACTAAAGTAATTTCCATCAAAGAATTGAAGCTCCAAAAATGTGTGTTCATTACAATGGCAACGAAATAGAAGAGGTAGCTGTAAGTGTGTTTTTAGGTATCCATATCGACCAAAACATTAATTGAGTAAAAAACTAAATAAATCGCCTTATGCACTTTTTCAATTGGCTAGAAAAGAACATACAGACGCGTTACTTGTTGCCTATTATGGTCTAATAGCCTCACTGTTACGATACGGAATCACTTTTTGAGGTAACTCCACGGAGAAGGGATTACTGTTCAAGGCAAAAAAAGTGCATTAGAGCCATGTGTGGTCTAAAAACAGATGACAGCTGTGCACCGTATTTAAAATCATTATAAAAACTGACGCTACAGGTGATATACTTAACTTAATAGAAATTAGTACTTTCGTCAAAACAAACGTCCTCTAGGCGAGCCAGACAGTGGAGCGATGTGGGCTTCATTATGATTTAAATTATTTATGTTTTTCTATGTGTATTATTGCATAATGCAGCTGCTTTTTGTTCCTATTCAATAAAAAAAAAAAAAAAAACTTTATCTATATCGTATAACAGCTTATGCCGATGTCTGAAACGATACTTGAGGAGTTATTTAAAAATTTAGAGTGCTTACCAGAAATATGTCTTTGTTTTTGGTCAACAAAAAACTATGACCTTGTTTCTTACGCTCGTAGGGTCAGAAACATCACCATTTGTTTACTAAAAAAATATTGTTGCCATCTGTACGCGTAGCATGACCACCATAGAAACGACTTTTGTTGAAGATTTCTACCGTCTTAAGCACGGCGATGTTAAAACTGAAAAGAGGAAATATTACTATTCTTCAGTCGACAAAATTCTACTATGTCGAGCATGGTGACAAATTTTTCTCTACTTATGAGTTGGAGTTTCAGTTGGGGGTACATTTTTTTACAGGATTATTTTAATTATAATCATCAATACAATGCTATGAGATCGTTTAATCCCACTGTATGACTATTCAATGAAAAAGTCCTTAGCGGATCGACCTTAATTACATTAGTTACCACTCTCTTGCTATGGAAAGAATAACTGTCTTTGTCTTCATAGAAACCCGAGGCAACGGATCGCCCCGTGCTCGGGCCGAAGAGATGTCGAATTGAATAGAAAGAACTTTGTCTAATCTTGGTAGAATAGAGATAGAATTAGTCATGCTACACCTACTGCGCAACGTTTAGACCGGCCATCATGACCAAAGTTGTAGTTGTATTGGCAACCCTCTTAATTCTAGCCGTATCGTTTTGCAGATTAATAATAATAAAACCAGCCTATGATTGTCCCATTATAGGGCAAAAGCTCTTCTCATACAGAGAAGGCACGAACATTAATCACCACGTTTGCTCAAGACTGGCTGGTGATTACAGATTTGTATTGATTTTCAGTTCTAGTTTCCTCACAATGTTTCTTTTCATCGATGTCAGAAATATTCATTATAAACTCAGAAAGTACTTAAGAATTGAAAAACCCACATTAGTATTTGCCCGGATTTGCCTGGAATCAATAATGTAATATACTATATTACTAAATTGATTAAAAGAATCGAATGCATGCATCACTATTTACTAAATTGTTGAACACGTCAATGTCATGGACGTCATCGAGGTCGTATTGACATATTGACAATAAATCGTGAGTTCATTGAACTCACTGAGTTTTGGCCCTTTGACCAGCTTGACATGATAAAAACTGCTTGGTATCGATTAGCATATCGTCGGCTAAATAAGCTAAATTGCTAACTCCCTCTCATACTACTTGTCAGAAATAAGAAAAAAAGAGTTTAAAATTATAATTACTAACCGACTGCAATATCTAAATTCCAGTTGGTAGATATTTTACCATTACCTATTATTACACCATTTTTTTTTTAATTATATTAATATTAAATACACTTTAGGGCCTAAAATCGGAGTTAGCATTTTTTACACTTGCAATATTTTTTTTACCGCAATAGGTTTAGGAGTTATCAAATTTTAATATCTAAGTAATTCTATTGAAAAAAAAAACGAATTTACTTAATAAGTTTCGTTTATTAATAAAAGAGATACTTAATTAAACATAAATGAAAAGTTTATTAAAAATGCAGTATTTAGTGATGCGGTAAATTATCATAAAATTCTCGAAAATCTGCTGGCAGGACTTGTTTAATTTGTTGTAGGTCGTTGTATTTTTTAGCTTTAATTTTGAGTCTACCTTGGTGTAAATTTTGCATTTCGTCAAAACTGATTGCTGAAAAAAATCCCTTTCTCTGGGGCAGCAGTGTCCATGGCTCACTGAACCGTAGTTTGTACGAGATATCCCCCGATGGAGAATACATCAGCCCACGTATATCGGTGACCTTAGGGTCTCCCGCCGAACGGCCTGGCCGAATACTTTTATAGCTTGTTAAACTATTGAAAGCTTTAAAAAAACCAGGTTCCAAATATTTAACATAGAATTGGTTGTTACGGGCGGACTTAATCATTTGAACGTAGTCTGCGGGTACATTTACAATCCTGTTACGCATCCTTCGTTCTATTGAGGAATGCATAGCATCTACCTCCATTTGTGTATGTCCGACTTCTAAATACTTTTGTTCGATGGTTATTTGGTTGTTAACTGCCAAATTTTGAAGGGCGTTTGATAAAGTTACATTGCGGTTTTGGTAACCACAGCCATCAGAATAAATAATAACACATACATCCGTTTTGTTTTCAACTTTTGAGAGAATCTTTTTTTCAATAAAATACGTGCAAATAGAGGCAAACTCATCTGCATTTAGCCCTCCTTCCGATTCGTTCCACACAAAACAATAGCCATCTTTAGTGATGTTATCGTAAAAGCACAGATTATGTACTTGCAGCTTGGTTTTGTAGTACAATGTGCTGACATTGGACTGAGGTAAGCTTTAGAAATAAAACTCCGCAACTCACTCTCACCAAACTACGCTCGAACAAAATGGCGTCGACTGGCGGGAGTTGTCAAAATTGCGCGCTTAGTTTGAAAGGCGCGGAGTTAGCATAAAATATTGCGGCACGATAGCTGTGATTTGAGGTTAGTTTGTAGCGTTAGCATCTTTGACGATTACGCGTAATTTTTTTCTTTTTGATTTGGTACCAAAAATTCAGTTTAGACAAAAATGGAGTTAGCAGCTTAGAATACTTAGCCGACGATAATTATTAAATCCTAAATATTATAATCGTTTTTTTTTTGTGGGTGAGAAATCATCAAACTATGTCTCCCGCTCTAGGGCGGAGCGGAAGGGCGTGTCAGAGTTTTAGTGACTAAAACCCACCCGTGTTCCTTCAGTTGCCCATATGCCAGGGCCACGGTATCACTTTCGAACAAATCTCGTGACCCTGGCAGGTATCGATCCTAAGGGACCCCTTCAGTTTGCTGACATCTCTTTGAGGGGTGCGTGGAACACTACGCGCCGTCGACACGGGCCTGGGTCCTTATCGCACGGTGAGCTACCCATTGCTCACCGCCCGCATGCCCGCGCCTACGGTGGCCGGGAGTCCGCAATTGACTCCCAACGGCCGGGGCGTCTCCTCCTGTGGTGACTAGGGGCGAGAGGGCGCATAGCTTGCCTCTTCCTCACACGCCCCACCTCCTCCTTCGCGAGCATTACTGCTTCGCAGAAGGAGGTGACGGCTTCCCATGCCCTCTCGCTCTATACCATGGTTTGCACCAGGGCCAGACGCAAGAGGTCACCGCCACCGATCACCTCCACAAGGACACGGCGGTGTTCCACCCAAGCAGGGCATACCTCCACCGTATGCTCCACCGTGTCCTCCAGGCGATCCACACAGTGGTAACACCTGTAACACAGACCTGCCTGCGTTGTTCTTAAATATAATCGTTTTCATTATAGTACGAGAGCCAATGACCAAAACCGTATAAAACTGAAAACCAATTCTCGTAATTAAAATCGTTCAAAATCTAGTCGCAATCTCATCTCGGCGACAAACAAATGTGGCGTTCTGTGCAAAAAGGTACCAGATGGCGGCATTTAGTTTCCGAGTCATTTGCGTTTTTGTAAAATCTGGAGAAAATATGGCATTTTGTGATTTTCACGGATTATTGTTCTACAACTTTGCTACAATTTGATACAATAAACATCTACAGGCAACATTTCTAAGCACTTTTTTTTTAAAGGTAATGTTTAGTAAAAAGGTACCAGATGTCGGTAGGTCTTATAAAATGTCGATATTTTCATAATTATCATGTTGAGTTTTTGAATTTTAATACTATTTGTATATTGGCAGTACAGTATCGGTTATGTTAGTGATACATTGATGCATATAAAGTGTTGGTCGTTAGCCAAGAATTGCCGAGAGTAGAACATTGTTGTTCTGTAACTTTTTTTTTTTTGGATGGGAAATCATCATTTTTTTTGGATGGGAAATCATCTGAGGGTGTGGCAGACTTTTATTGACTAAAACCCACCCGTGTTCCTTCAGTTACCAGATATGTCAGGGCCACGGTATCTCGTTTGAACAATCTCGTGACCCTGGCAGGTTGTTTTGTAATCTTAACTTTCAAACTCCATTTTCTCGAAACTAGTTTTTTCAGAATTTCACCTTTGGATGTCTGTTACAAAAAAAGTATTAAGAAATATTTTTTATTGTTATCAGCATAATAAAGAGACTCTTTTATATTCTATATCCGGCCTTAGCTCAATACCTCCCTACTATATATATAGGAACGTCACAAATGTCAGAAACTGACCAAAAAATTATTTTTTTCGCTTTTGGTTATCAAAATTGTATAGTATCCAAAGTATCGTAATTCGAGGTATTATTGACTTGACGTGGACTTGACAGACTATAAACGTTCTTAAAATTACGAGAATTGCTTCCTGAAAAGTTTAAATGTAAACTTTTTTTTCAAGTTATAATCTAATCGTATATACTTGCGTATATATTAATTAGCTAAGTAACATGTTTTATGGTCATCACAATTATGAATATCGACGATTGTAGTTTGGTATTATGTTAAAAAAGACTAGGTGTCGAACTAAGTAATAAATGTCAAATTCGAAAGAAATGTACCATAGATTCAGAAGTTCGGTCTTTTCATGTCTAGAATCCGCCATTTTGGACGTGTTCCTAACTGCGGTGTAGCGCAAGAACTAAAAAGTTTGCACAATGGGTCACGCTAACATTTGGTATTCTCATCCTCGCAGATACGGCCAGGGCTCACGCTCATGGTATGAATTCTTAGAAAGTGTTTTTTCCCTAGGAAATTTTCTTGGTTAGAACACGTGTTTGAAGTGTTGCTCTGCATGTTTCAGCCGCGCTTGCTCCAACAGACACGGTCTCATCCGCAAGTACGGTCTGAACATCTGCCGACAGTGCTTCAGAGAATACGCTCACGACATTGGTTTCAAGAAGGTATGTACCCATGTCAAATACTTATTCATGGTTGTTTTGGTTGTGGAAAGAGAATCATGTAGGTAGGTAAAGTTCAGTCATTCAATCAAAATAATCAAATTATCCTCTACATACTGACAAGGCATATTCGCACCTGTTATTGCATTATTAGCTTTATGTGGAAGCACTAAGGTGGCCTATGAAGTTAGAATTTTCTTAAGTTATATTGCAATTTGCAGATCAGTGTCAGGTTGTATGTTGATTAAAACATGTTTCGCGACCGTAATAATGTCTTTACAGAATAATAATAATTAAAATCATCAATACAACCGTCCTAAGTACATTTAATCCTACTGATTGCCTTTTTGATCAAATAGTCCTACTACGGGCTGCCCTGGTGCTTCGTCTTTTACATAGAGTTTCTTCGTTAACCCACCACAACTCTACTATTGTACACTTAAATTAAATAAATTATTATAATGGTAGTCTAATGTCTTAAATACAAGTACTCAATATATTGCATTAATTCCATAGTGTAAACTTTGGTGGTAGGTTTAAGAAGGCCTGCTTATTGTGAACCCTGTTGTGCACTGCAAGTTCGTACTTGCAGTGCACAATAGGGGAAAGATGGTTTTCATTGATTTGTTGAGTATAGTGAATTTAGCATTGTTGTTTGTAAATATTTATCATAGAGCAATTATTCAACTACTGGACTGCAAAGAAGTCAAGTTACTATTTCCCTGCAGGGAAAGGTTATGTTCCCTTTACAATAAACAAATCAAATCATATGTCATAACAAAGTCATCTTAAGAAATAGGCCTGCTAATATACAGGAAAAGAAACCCTCAGTCTGTAATTGGCTGTCCACCTCTGCATTTATGTTACTTCTACTAGGGATAGTAGGCTTTTACTGTTTCAATATTAGTAGTACATAATAATGATAAACAGAGGTCGGAGTAGGTAGATTGATTTTACGTACTCGCATCATGAATAGTCATAGAAATCACAACATGGATAAGCCTTTTTTCCGGAATTTCATTTTGGTACATACGGAATTGAATCTAATATTGTGAAAGTAAGGATTTTTAAACTAGGTACTACATTAGAAATTTATATGAATGCGATAGATAAACATTTAAAATTGTTTTTTTCTTACTGTAGAAGGCCAATCACCTGTATATTATTAAAAAGACAGCAAAAAGGTTATACACTTCTTATTCATATTGATGTATTCTTTATTCTACACATTACTACATTTGAAATGAATTACAAAATCCCTGAATCCCGGAGGCATATCTACAAAATCCCTGAATCCCGGAGGCATATCCATACTAATATATACGTGCCAGTTCATTGATCCCATTTCAATCTACCTACTCCGACCTCTGATGATAAAGTAGCATGCAGTGTTTCCTGATGGTAGCTGTTGTGGTCACACGGCATACGTTATGAAACTTGACCACAGTTTATGATACAACTGAGATTATTATTCACATTGTTCAGTGTTCATATTTTCATAGTAGAATATTATTTTTATCTAGTCTGCGGAATTCCTAATTAACCTATTTCTTTCTTTTGTTTCAGCTTGATTAAAAAGTTAAGCAAATAAACTTTAAATTAAGTAAATAAACTTGTTTTAATGTTCAATACATTCTAATTCCTGAATAATAATGTTTTTGTCACTACACTTCCAGAGTTAATCAGTTATGTAAATCAAACAAATTTCTATAATGAGAAAACAGCATTGAATCCCTTTAAGACCCTACCTTGACAATAAATGATAGTTGGATTGTTTCCCCCGCACGCGGGGAGTGGTGGATCTATCTTCAGTGGTCGGTCGACACGTCAGCGCCACAAACTTTATTGACTTATTTTACCAATGGCCAAAAGTGGAACGAAGGAATTATCACTGACCGAAATTTAAAAACGTTGCTTAGCATGGCCTTTTGCTAAGCATTATTCGTGTCACCGTCGCACAACTGTTAAAATAAAAGTGCAAGATAAAGACGGCAACATATTTAAGAAAAATGTGCATGCCAAGTGACGTTAATTTGTCTCGGTCTTTGAAATTTTTGCGCATAGTAAACTATGGAGTAGACAACTAATACAAAATATTTAAAAACCTTAAACTTAAATTTTGATTAATGGTATGCATGGGTAAAAAAAATAAAATTAATTGAAATCGAATAATGGTTTGTTATAGAATTTGAATTCCTGATTAACGGAAAAATAAAGAAAAAATTCCATCACGTAAGATTTTGTAAAAATCTTCATAAATGCTACCATAGTACAAATATGATATGATAACAATTATTATTTTCGGAAGGGCTTGTGGCTAAGTTACAACAGCGGCACGGGTCGGTCGTTCAGGTTAAGCTACGCTTGCCGCGGTTGGCCCGTGGATGGTTGACCATCTTTACAGACCAAGACCCTTCCGTGCCTCGGAAAGAACGTTAAGCCGTTGGTCCCCCTGCCAGGGTCGCGAGATTAGTTCGAACGAGGTACCGTGGTCCTGGCATATGGGCAACTAAAGGGTTTTAGTCAGTAAAAGTCTGACACGCCCTTCTGCTCCACCCAGAGCGGGAGACGTCATTTGATGATATACCATCCAACAAAAAAAATTTGTTGGTCCTGGCCGTCTTTCGTAGATCTTAGACAGTCGTTACGGGTCGTTAGAAGCCCGAAAGTATGACAACCAGTCTTACCAAGGGGTATCGTATTACCCAGTAACTGGGTTGTGGAGGTTAGATAGGCAGTCGCTCCATGTAAAATACTGGTACTCAGCTGCATCCGGTGAGACTGGAAGCCGACCCCAATATAGTTGGGAAAAGGTTAGGCAGATGATGAACAATTATTATTTTCGACTGTAATTTTACTTGTTGGTAGTTATTAAAAATATTTAGTAAATGTGATTGACTGTCGACTGATTGGTCTCTCTATCGACAAAACCGAGCCACAGCTATTTGCACAACCAGAATTAAACAACTTGGTGCGTAAATAAGATCTTTCTAAAATGGCAGCAGAACTTTTAGGATCTCGAATCAAAGAAAAAAAAATTGGCTACGGGCACTACTTTTCCATAGAATAGATATAGAGAAAAAGCTTTTGTCTCAATTTTTGCTCAAGATGGTGATTCAGTTTTACTGTAAAGATATGAAAATGAAAATGTTTTATGTCAAATATGACAAAGAAGCTTCAGTAACAAGCAAATAAGGTATTACAAGGATTTATAACAGTTTATTTCATCGAAGATCTTTATTTTTTTATTTAAGCACGCACTTATGTTATCTCAATTGACTTTAGACATTGGCAGAATAGTCGACATCGGCTTTGTTTGCCATAATAAAAAATAGAATAGAATAGAACAGTTTATTTTGTCAGGTTAGTGCTAATCTATATTAATATTATAAAGAGGTAACATTTGTTTGTAAGTTTGTATGTTTGTAAGTTTGTATGTAGGGGGTAATCTCCGGAACTACTGGTCCGAATTGAAAAATTCTTTCTGTGTTGGGTAGCCTATTTAGCGAGGAAGGCTATATAACATCACGTTACAACCAAGAGGAGCTGAGCAGTGATGAAAAATGTTGCTAAAACGGGGAAAATTGCACGGGTATGCGATTCAACGCGACGGGAAGGGTCGGGGGAACAATAAATTTATCGCGGACGAAGTCACTGGCAGAAGCTGGTATGCGATAAAAACAAAACCCTTTACCGCCCAACGAAGTGGGCACAGGTCAGCTAGTCGTTATGAAAATGTAAATGTGTAAGTAGTAGCTTTGTTTGTAATTTTCAAAAAGGTACATTTTGCATACCTTTGTTATTTACGACAATCTTCTAGAGGTATATAAATAAAATGGATGTTGATATATAAGAGATTGATAAACTCCAACTTCGTTTCACCGAGCACCATACATTTGCTTGGTAAAATCATTACCCTCCTTTGGGCCGCAGTCAGATATAAAACCTCACCTTTTTCACACTTGTAATGCTACTCCATTCCTTCGTTGTGCTCTTGTATTTATAGTGTCAGTACTTGACATAAATATATTGTTGACGTACTTCAAATCTAAAAACTAATCATATATTTTAATTTATTTCTAAATGAACGATTATTATAAGTTTTTGGGATAAAACTGATGTTCTTCTCTAGAAAATAGGATGTTAACTCAATATTACTTTACAAAGTGAGAATATATATCGTTGCTGTAATGCTTTAGTGAAGATGGTGAATTCCTCTTACTGTTATCATCATCTTATTGGTATTGAATTCCCGCAAAATGAATGAATTAATTGCCCTGTGCAGGTACTCCTAACCTTGAAGGTACTGTTCAATTTTGGTTTATGGTTCTTCCCATTTTCATACATAATTTAGGTCGTCACTAAATAGTAATAGAAAAAGAATGTAATATTATTCACAGTCACAAAAATAGACACATATACAGTCTAAATATAAAGTTTTTGGAAAGCCAACACTTATTATATTAAATAATTACAGCAAAATACTTCACTACTACCTTTTTCTGGGAACATAAATATTTAAAAAACGTAATTTTGATCGCACCGATTTGTAAAAAAGTGACATAGATCCGTCGTCGATGAGCCCTACTGGGCGACTGATTTATGAACGGACGAGAGTGATGACACTACTTATTATAGGCAAAAAAAGAGATGGCGATAATGTGTATGCGCTTGGAATAAAATAACGTATGTGCCAAAACGAATCGCCGTCTTTTATGAATGAAAAGTATGATTAAAACGAAAACTGTTTTACAAAAACTTAGATAAGATTATTATCAATGTTTTAAAGTAAACTATGTTTAATAAATCTAACGCATTGCGCCTTGAGGCTAAAAAAATCATAAACATGGATAGAACTTTGCGATTTTTTTGTATCGAGAAAATTTTGTCGTATCGTGTATTCCTTTTACAGGATACTAGATCATATAGTCAAAAAACATGCACTTAAATATTAAGTTCGGCTATCATATGGTAAGAAAGGTACACTTAAAAGAAAAAGCACGGTTTTTTCAATATGTCACCTTAAATACCTAACCTACCTATCTTTAGGTACCTAATTTTGATAAGTTATTTAGTAATCTCATAATTCACAGACAGTTTATTACCATAAAAATAAAACAAAATCGAAACTATAAAAACATTATTTTATTTTACAAAACTGTACAAAAGTATAAAAGAACTAAACACTAAATCACAAAACTATTACTCTACGATTGATTTGCATTTGCTTGCCCCTGACGCAGGTTGACTAATGTGGTTCCGAATCTCTGAAAAATAAATATACCAAGAGTAAGTGGAAGTGCAAAGTAAAACTATAAAAGGTCACTGTTTGGAGTTAGATGGTAGGTGCTAAGCTTGATCATAAATTTTGACATACATAGGAATCTTCTATGACAATTATTAGATGATTCTCAAAGCACATTATCTATATAGGAATCTTCTATGACAAGTTATTAGATGATTCTCAAAGCACATTATCTATATAGGAATCTTCTATGACAAGTTATTAGATGATTCTCAAAGCACATCCTACTAATATTATAAATGCGAAAGTTTGTGAGGATGGATGTATGTGTAAAATTTGTTACCCTTTTACGAAAAAACTACTGGACGGATTTGGATGAAATTTGGCACACAGATAGTTCATAACCTGGATTAACATATCCCGGTAGTACGTTCCCGCGGGATATTTTCCGACCTCCACGCGGGCGAAGCCGCTGGCAAAAGCTAGTTATCTATAAGAAGTAGTAGTAGTAGTTGTGTTTACCTGTCCGACTCCAGCAAGCAGTCCTAGAAGGCTGCGCTGTGGTGGTCTGCAGTATTTCTTGCCACCCTCTGCGCAACACAAGTTAGGAAAGCAGTCTACGCTGGAGCTACATTTCTGAGGGAGCAGGTCGTACTGAGGAGGCGGTGTGCACTGCAAGTATTGCTCAAACATCCGCACGGCTGAAACATAAGATTATGATATAGTCATGAAGTTGGTATGTAATTGTACTAGGTAAATTTGTAAAGGTTTATGGTTTTCTTTATACTAGTTTTCCCAAAGACATTCATAAGCAGCATGTGGCTTCTCAAAAATCGGGCAAACCAGGACATTACTTATGCTATCATTAGCAATAACCTGGTTTACCCGATAAGTGACATGGTTACTTACGTCCGTCAATTTGGTTGGCAACGGGCACCAGATCGAGTCGAGCCCGGGCAGTACGGCAGTAGGAGCGTGTGCCATCAGGACAGCAGATCCGCGGCCAGCAGTCCGAATCGGCCTTGCAAGTTTGGACTTCAAACAGTAGTTCGCCGAGCGGCGCCGATGGACATTCACGAGGAATCACGCCCAACAAAGCTGTAAAAGGGAGATAGCAGTTGATGAGTTTATTGGTTAACATCTGGCCTGTTTTCTTTGCGAGGTAAACTTATTACACACATACATTTCGCCAGTAAATCCCATTTAATCTGAGGATAGTCTAATTACCATGGAAAAAAATATCTTTGCCCTACCTTCGGGGATCGGCCTATAATGTTCCCACACTGCTTCGACACTGGCCTCTGTGTGAGTGGGAGTAGGTCGTAATTCATCACGCAAGTCTAATGCTGGTTGGTAGATCCACATGTCTTCGAACTTATGGTTCTAGTACGCACGTATACAAATCAGCTATACGTTTCCAGTATAAGCTGACTTCTCATCGCACAAAAAAATCTACGCAATCAGCTCAGCTAAAACTGGAAATGTATAGCTTGATATGTAGCCGTGTGTACATGCCGGTTTCCTCACGAAGTCATGTTTCACCGTTTTGAGAGCAGTGGTGATGAAATAATTTACACAAAGTAAAGCGCCTCTGCCTGGGTTCGAACCCACGACCTACTACTTGGTAAGTCGGGGCCGTTACTACTGGATCATCACTGCTGCTAGAATAACGCAGAGTAGAAAATAGATACTTTTGGGGTTAACGAAGGCATAAACGAAAATATGTAATTTGCAAAGCAAGTTTATTCGAAATAAGAAAAAAATTATTAAATCTATACAAATAAATAAAATTGGATTGTCTGTTTTTAATATTAAGATACCCACTTTTTACTAAGTGTATATAATGTCTACACGGTACATAAAACAAAACATTTTTTTTTTACAATTTTTGTCTGTCTGTCTGTCTGTTTGTTCTGGCTAATCTCTGAAATGGCTGGACCGATTTTGACGGGACTTTCACTGGCAGATAGCTGATGTAACAAGGAGTAACTTAGGTTACTTTTGTTTTAGAAAGATTCTTTTATTTTAGAAAAAAAATAACTGTCTTCGAAAACTATGCTGACATACGTCTCAAAATTCGAAAAACCCTGGCTGAATCCTACGAAATAGATCAAAATAATGTACTACAATATTGTACACCTTAAGAAGGCCTACAAAAATGATCGCAATGGTATATGTCTACCTCTTAGGGATAACCCACAATAACCATTTTTTATCCTTTACTCTTTACGAGAAATAAGGGCTTATTTACGAAGCGATTTTAAGCAATGCAGCATTAATCCTTATCCAATTAAGTACCTTAAATACATTGTGCATTTACTATAGATCAATATGGCCCTTTACAGCATGTAATTTAAATGAATATCTTAGAAGATATTAGAGATTTAAAAAGCGGGCACAGAGCACCTGGCGGGTCGTACGTCCGTCCCGTCCATCCGTTGGCAGCGGCCGGGTAGTACAGGATAAGTAGGATTGTAATTCATATTACTTTGGCTTCATAATAATTCCGAATATCATGTGTGTTCATTATACTCAATATAAACCTAATAGTATTATTCCAAATAAAAGACCGCGAAATGGCTTAGATGTTTAGATTTTTGGATGTTTGTTTCTCAATGATGCAAAGACGGCCAAACGAATTTAGATCGAATTTGGCACAAAGATTTATTATATCTTGGATACGTAACAGATAGGATACCTACTTTATCCCGGTAGTAAGTTCCCGGGTGATATTTTCCGACAGCTATACGGGCCAAGCCACTGGCAAAAGTACTATTCCTATAATTCCTATGATCGATTTGGTGTCTGGTAAATGATTAAGTGTCTGTAGGTATAGGTAAAATAGGAGCGTTAAGAAAAACCAGGAACACTTATATTCAACTAAACCAAGCCCTATGTCGCAGTCTTCTTACTTTGAATACCATTACTCATTTTAAAAACACCAACATACATGATGTTCTCATAAACTATGAATCCTAAGTAATATGAATTATAATCCTACTACTACTAATATTATAAATGTGAAAGTATGTTATGTATGATTGGGTTTTTACACGCTTTATATTAACTTCACTTGTATGTTAGTATGTTAGTATGTTTGTATGTTTGTTTGTAACCGACTCCTTATAGCGCGATTTTGACCCACTTTAAACGACCAGATTTCATTCAAACTTTGCACACCTATCAAGGACCGATGACAATGCAATAATTTCATAAATTTGTGCCATTATCCTTGCCAGGATTACCAGGACAGGCTTCACTTGCCTGAGCGTCTTTTGTATGTTGTCCGCTAGAGGGCGCTAGTTAGTTAGTTGACGTACAGCTGTGACGCGTTCGAGCGGTAAAAATCTAGCTAATTTGTGCCATTATCCTTGCCAGGGTTGCCAGGACAGCAGAAAAACTGTCACAAACTACGCTGACATACGTCTCAAAATTATAGTTCATCAAACTTTGCACACCTGTCAAGGACCGATGACAATGCAATAATTTCATAAATTTGTGCCATTATCCTTGCCAGGGTTACCAGGACAGCAGAAAAACTGTCACAAACTACGCTGCCATACGTCTCAAAATTCGAAACACCCTAAAAAATAGAAAATAAATTATAGTTTAAAAAAACTAAAAACACGCTTCCATTGAAAACCAAACTAAAAAGTACAAAAAAGCGTGGGGTGCCTGATATCAATAAAAAAATACCTTAAAAAGCACCCCACGCTTTTTTGTACTTTTTAGTTTGGTTTTCAATGGAAGCGTGTTTTTAGTTTTTTTAAACTATAATTTTTTTTTCTCAATCACGCAAAAATGGCTGAATGGATCTGGATCGAAAATAGCACACAGAGTCTATATTACCATTACCTATATAACCTGGAATAACACAATATCATTCTTATCGCGGTAGTACGTCCTCTTGTATTAATTTCCGACATCCACGCGGGCGAAGCCGCGGGCATTAATTTATAAAATCGAAATCAATAGGTATTTTAAATACCAGTAGGTTAGTCTTATCTGTATCTTGTGTGTAGGTACGTCCATAAATAATGTGAATAAGTTAAATAAATTACCTATAATCTTTATTTAGATACCACTTCAAATATTCTCTGCCATAAAATTTAACATTTTGTAGCGTTCGCAGAACCCCCTAAACGAACCTAAAGCAAATCAAACGTTTGAGTAGCTGTGGGTCGATACTACTGACAGGTATCCCACGTGTGCCCGGTATGAAAAAAAATCAGTACCTACATTCAGAACCATGCGCGAGCTCATACCGAAATGGGACTATTTTATCCGCACTGATCGGTACCGATACATTCAGACTTGTTTGTACTGGGATGCAAACATCTCCTTGCTCGGGACTATGAGCAGCTCTTTACATATAAGCGACCGCACATCGGCGGTAACACTGACCTTGAGCTGACCAAAGATCAATAGAATCAGGTCATAGGGTACACGATGCTTAAACTTAATAAATGCTGCTAAATACACCTTACTTAGGTAGGTACAATACCCTACCTTCCTTATTTGCGTCGCAAAAATCTATAACGAACGCCCCAATGCGTGCAGCGCGGTGTAGGCACATTCATTTTTCTTAGGTCAACTTGCAAACAGGTATGGATTTACGTAATTCGCTACATGGTTATTACTTAAAGTAGTTATAAGAGGTACAAAAAAAAAAAAAACATACGTTGGTGTGGTTTGGGTGCCGAGGTAGGCCGCGGCGCCGGAACACCTTTCACGCAGCGTCCCTCACAGCACACTTGGTCGGGCCCGCTGATCGCTCTGCATTGCGAGTTTTTCTCGCACGAGATCGGGAACAGCAGCACAGGCGCTTGTGCAGACTTTGGACACACCAGTTTCTGCGTCTTGCCTGCACTCGAGTAATCCACTTTAGACTCGTAAACGGATACAGAGTTGTGTGAGCGTGAATAAGTTACGTCAGCAGTTATGGCATTGCCTAAGAACAAGATAATGAGCCTAGTTCATTATCAAATGCTTTTGTTATGTCTAGTAACGGCATTCGTCTTTCTAGGTTCATATTATTTGCTGCCATCAAATCATAAAGTAGCTGGGGTGTGGTATCTATAGTCAGATAGTTACCTATTATACCTACAGACAAACTCAATTTGTAATTTGTTTCGAAAAACAAAGATCAAAAGTTCTAAATTGGTTTATTTTTTGTCATAATGTTATTTTTAAAAGACTTACAACGCATCAGCTAAGTACAAGTAGGTAGGTAGTTGAAACGACGAGTACAACTTCTTACATTAGGTAGTCTATTATCTTGGGTAAAATGCAACGCCTTGAGGTTGAGTTTGATGTGCGAACATACTGTGCCTGTCATAGATAAAAATCTTTACAAAGTTAGGTAGGTACCTAGTGCCTAGTTAGAATTTCGTGAGTTTTTGTATGCACCAAATTAAGACACCACTGGTTTAAGTCGTTCCTAGTGATAGTGAAAACGGACAATAGTGTAATTAGCTTAGTTTTACCTAAAATTTACTAAGGTTTGGTTGTGCATGAGTTCCGGTTAGCTATCGTCCTATATTTTCAAGAACGTAATGACAGCGTTGATTGTTTATTTAGGTTTTCACGACAAAGTCAATTCAATAGAATTGAATCAGATTCCATCCTATCTTTTTTATTTTTGGAAACGATAGTTAAAACTTGCAACCGTGCAATGAAAATATCCCACAGTCGGCTGTGCCGCTAAGCGAGTCTTAAACATATAACTAGAAACATATTATAGGTAGGTTAAAGCCTCTTAAGTAGGGTACCTTCATAAATTCATAATACCTACTCTACTTACTATCCTTGAATTTAATTTCAATTGTTAGTATTTTTCAGGCTCAAATAGGGTAATAGGCACTATCATAACACAAAATATCACACCTGTGCGGGGCGAGCGCGGTCTCTGTGATAGGGTTGAGTCACGAATTTTATCACGGTTTTTGCTCCCAAACTGTGATAAATATGTGACTTCTGTAGCACACTCATATTTCTACAGTTAGGTAGGTACCTAAGTATACTACCTAGCTATGCAGTCCTGCGACAGTAATTTTACCTCTAATTTTGTATGACTGTCGTTAAGTGACGTTGCTGCATTGGCAAGTATGTACAAATCATAGTGCTCTATGTAGATGTAGTGGGAACAATAAGGTTGCTGCTGTCAGAGGTAAAATATCTTTCAAAGGACTGCAGTAATCAGGGAATAGGTACTCACTGGTCTTTACTGGTGCGCTAACTTGCGTGGTGGCTTGCGGTATCTGTAGGGGCAATAGCTGCAAGAATGGGCGCGGGGCTTCAGTCGTCGTCGTGGTAGTAGGGCGCGGCGTCGTGGTTGTCGTCGTCGTCGAGCTGGTGGTACTCGGAGCAGATGTAGTAGTTGTGGTGGTAGAAGTGGTGGTGGTGGTGGTACTCGTTGTGCTACTAGAGGTGCTTGTGCTTGTGCTGCTGGTCGTGCTGGGGCTTGTACTACTCGGCGCCACTACGCTAGCCGTTATCTGGGTCATTCTACAATGGAAACCACCATGGATACTAGATGATATGATGACGTTGAGTGGACAGTGGCGTAGCTTGCAGGACACATTGGCTACTCAATAGGCTCATGGCTCCAAATACAAGGAGGATGCTTTGAGTTTGATGTGCAAACAACTGTCGGAGTTAAAAACTTTTTCAAAGTTATCTATGTTGGCTATTTTTCTGGTACCCACCAAGTTACGCCACTGTTTCAAAGTTTTAATGAAGTGATTCAGCGATAGTAGTCTATGATGACATGATGAAGATGACTATGCATGATGTCCTAATGTAATCGATCAAGTTATTTCCAATCCTACTCATTGCGTAAAAGCGATGCTGATGTGCCAATTTTTTCTTATCAAAATGTAAAGTGAATGCCGAATATCGGGTCCGTTGATAGTTTCTATGACAAATGGGTTCTCTTGCGTAAAGCTCTGGTACCACCGAGTCCACCTACTAGCATTATTGATTAAATGACTAGTGCCTTTAGTACGAAAACCTGACATTAAACTAACGTAGGTATCTAAATTAAAACACTAATACCATCATTCATTCTCCAGCTCTTATCCCAATTTATTTGGGGTCGGCGCAACATGTTTTTTTCTTCCACACTTCTCCATTAGTCGTCATCTCAGTAGTCACCCCCTTTCTATCCATATCATAATTCACACAGTCCATCGATCGTTTCTTTGGTCTCCCTCTACTCTTAAAGCCATCGACATTCATACTCAATACTTTTCTCACGACGTTTATATAGGTAATAATTAGGTACCTATTTATCGAAATGATGATAAAAAAACTACTTCAACTAACTACATAATAGGACCCAACTAGTCTGCTAGCAGTAAGATTTCAGACTGCACAGTTATTACATTTACTCAAAAAAGTCAGCAATTACTCAAAAATTTGCGGCTCTACTGCCCCATCTCAAAAATGCACACCGTTGAGATGTATATTCTAGTGCTCGTAACACATGTGCGATTGGTACCTACTTCTCTAGTGACTTAAACGATCAAATACTTATTAAATTACAATTAAAATATTAAGTAGGTACCTAGGTATACGATTTAATTTCAAACTGAATAGGAGAGGCGGAAACTGAATTATAGACCGTATATCTACATAAAATGCATAAATAATTAAGTAGATTAGTGCCTATTTATCTTTGCAAAAATAATGAAATGTTTAGAATACTAGACAGCTTACGGATAATTTCAAAATGTTTTACGAAATGGCTGAGACTCGAGCTACTCATAAGTTTGGCCATAAAATTACAATATAGAGGCATTTATGCAATATTCAGAGATGTGCACAGAGTCATAATCAGAAAAGCAAAAAATAATAAACCTTAAAATTATGAGTCGGCGCTTTGAGTGATCTTTGTTCATTGATTTTTCAGCGCCGACTCAAAATTTTAAGGTTTATTATTTTTTGCTTTTCTATTTTGTTGGCGGTTTAACTTTTTGTTAAAAAGTTTTTATTTTGTATTTTTTTGTGGCTCTAATGTACTAATAATACTTGGCAAGGTATACCCTATCCAATGAAATAAGAATTATCAAAATCGGACTACTCTGGACAAAGTTATGCGTGGTTATACATTACAATCAATGAGTGAACAATCAATCATCCCCTGTTTTCCGACTTAGGACTTAGGGTTCGATTTTCTTTTCCATATTTATATGGGACCACCCTCGGAGTATACCCTCTCCAATAAAAAAGAATGATCACAAACGGACTACTATGTAAAATGTTATGCGTGGTCATACATAAAAAAAAAACAAAAAAAAATATACGCGTCGAATTAATAACCTCCTCCGTTTTTTTTCGTCGGTTATAAATGTTGACTGCATCATTACATATAGTCATTATGTAGATACTTATTTGAAAACGGGAAAGCATAAATCAGCCGTTAAAGTTTCTCCACAAACCTCGTCCGTGTGAAAGGGAGTGGGCCATAATCCACCACGCGGGCTCAGTGCGGGTTGGTGGATATCACATGTCTTCTAATTTTTGGTTTTAGGATATACCGGTTTCCTCACGGTGCTTTCCTTCACCGTTTTGAGAGCAGTATAATAAATTACACAAATTAACGCGCCTGCTGTGGTTCGAACCCACGACTAACGTATCCTCATCTTGGCGAATACGACTTAGCCTACACAACTCGGCGGAGAACGGGAAAGTAATTATTGTGATTTATTCACAGAAGAGTGAGTGCTATCTGTCAACCATTTACAGTCGCGTTGTGCACTTAAATAAGTGTTCAAGAGAACAAAAGGCACCTATTCAATGATTTACATGACATCAGTCATTATTATTGAAAGTGTTTTTAACCTATACATTCTACAGTCGGTGCCTTTCATTTTAAATCGAGAAGAATATCTCTTCTGTAATACCATGTATTTAATTTAGTTATATTAATGGTTTGAAATGGTCAAATCTTGTCTGCTAACTTATGCGTGTTATCACTAATATTAGGACTACAACAAAATTAATGCCTAAATAAAACCGTGCTCTTCTTCTTCATGGCGCTTGCGCTGGCACGACTATGCTGGATTTTAGAACTTATTGGTTCAAAACTTCGCCATTTCCCAGGCGAAATTGTTTGCAGCGCAGAATTCACTTTGACTCTAAGGACATAGAAAGCAGGATAGGAGGTGGACCATGTGTGCGACATAGCTCTACATCCACATCCTACTGCCGTTCCGTCGAGGTGGCTCCACTTTACCACGTTGGAGTTACGTCTTCCCACTTGTGTCCGTCTCCCAACACGAGTGGGAAGATGTAACTCCAGGGACTTCAAATTGGACCACCAAAAGTTACACTACGCAGGGAGACGTTCCTTTGGCGGTAGTTAGAAAGTAGAAGGGGGAAGAGTATCCTGCCACAGTTAGCAACGGGCGTCATCCGGGTTTCCTCGTAACGACGCTGTCGATTTTAAGAAGCTGTAATTACCGGCTTTGAACCGTTCCATTGCTAATTGCAGATAATCATATGCAGCGCCAGATAGATGGTGTAAAAACGAGCTGCCGAGAGCCGAGCGTTGACAATCTAACAGCGTACTTTTTTAAGCATTAATTTAGGTGTCGCCTAGTGTTTCTGCAAATAGATACTAGTCTAAGCCCACGTTCGTACGGCGACAAATCAAGTTATACATTTACAGTATAAGCTGACTTCTCATTCTACAATGCGAGGCCAGCTACAACTGGAAATGTGTAGCTTGATATGTAGCCGTGTGTATACACGGACGTAATAAAATCGCAGCGGGTTGCTGTGCTTAACGCACTGGATCTTCAACGCCCTGCTTAGCGCAGAGTTGAAAATCAAACATTTAAACTACTGTTCAATTTTCATCGCGCTGACATGCACACTGTTGGAATCTCAATGCTCGGTTCAACACCGAGAGATAAATCCAGTGCGCAAAAAAAAATTGTCACGATTTTGTTATGTCGACCTAATACCGTGTAAAGTACCACATTTTCCTTCACACCACTCACCGGCTGCCTCATACATAACCCTACGATACCGCTGCAGAACAGCTTGTAATATTTTGTATCGTGCCTAAAATAAAAATGCATGTAGTAAAAATAAATATTAACCTACCCCAACGTCCTAGAAAGTTACTGGACTGTTACATTATGCACATCGAGATATTAGCCTTCAAAATAAAACAAAGCAGTGCAAAATACAGTAAGCCAAGCGTGAGTCCGTCTTGCAAGGTAAATCGATGCCTTAGTTCACAATTGCACTAACTACAAAATTGTCAATTTTGAGGAGAGAGCTTTAAAGTTTTTTTAAAGTTTAGACAAGAACAGTACAAAAACAAAGTAAAATAACAAAACAAATATGCATCTATTCATAAGACTAGTCCTTTAACTCCATCATAATATCTCAATATTTAATTGTTTAAAAATTTAGTGTGTTTGGATTAAAAAGTGAAAATTGAAAATTTTGTAGTTAGTACAATTGTGAACTAAGGCAATGAAATGTTCCGTGCCGTACAATAATGGGTAACCTATGAAATATACCTTAGGACGGATTACACCAATGAAATTGAACGCTATCAGCACATGTTAACCGCGTTCAAGAGTCTTGTCTTTGTTCTGAAATATTGACATTGGTGCCGATTCTGTTGTCAGAAAATTCTCATAACTAAACTACAAATCACTAAAATTTGATTTATTCTATCTGTCAAACGACGATTTCCTATTCTGAAATAGATTAAAGTGACACAACTTAACTATACTATTATTTTAGTTTGACAGCACTAAGATTGCACTGAGTTATTCGTTAAGTGAAAATGTCAATTTTGCTATTCTCAGTTCGCCGGTTTTCACCAAAAATTTTGACTATAATAATTTATTTTAACCAAATCTGACTATTTTTAATCGCGATTAAAAGTTATGGAATAAAACTACTTAGTAGTCATGAACTAAAATTCACACTAACACCTCGTCTTCATGCGCTAAAACAGTACTGTATTTTTTGTTTTCCTTTTCTTTTGCTTATATCTCGAAAATGTCGTGTCATATCGCAAAAATAATGAAATTTTCGACCCCCTCTATTAAGCCCCTGCACATATTAATCTCAACACGTGGGTAATATTTTTTTTATATTTTTCAAACAAAAAGCGCGCGCGCCTTCGTCTCTCAAAAAAATCTTTGCGTAGCGCACACAAATACCACGTTGAGTCGCGATTGTCAAATTCGATTTTAGTCGTGTCAAAATAATTTTAAATCTAGAGATTTTTTCTTGCGAATAGCGTACAATTGTCATAGACAAAAGTAAGGAATTTTAGAGATAGTTTAGTTAGTTTAGTTCGGTGTACAGACGCCAGCACATCAAGGTACCCGAAACTGTCAGATTCTCCCAATCAACCTTAAACCTACTGCTTTAGCGATAAAGTTGAAAATCGATTTAATTTTTTTTACAAATTGTAGTAGTTCGATGTGCTGGCATCTGTACAACAGAATCGGCACCATGACAACTGTTCAACGTAGTTTAGGTGTGCTCAGCGCGTTCAGTTACTTCGGTGAAATTGCCACTAAGCTAATCTCATAACACTATGGAAGTAGGAGCTAACTAGCTTTACATTTACAATTTTACAGTACCTACCTAAGCAATATGCATGATACCTACGGCCCCGAAGGCCTTGTATAATAATTTATTTGAATTCAATAAACTAAAGCCTAACACAGTTATACTTTATACTAAGAACTAGGATAAAAGTAATATAACTAAGTATAGACTGTATATTATTTCGTGGTACAGCCAGCGGGGCGAGCACGGCGTCTTTGATAGGCTTGAGTCACACATTTTATCACGGTTTTGCTAACAAACTGTGATAAAAATGTATGATTCAAACGTGTATTTCCATTCTGTACAAGGCTAGAACGCAAGGGTGTGAAACTAGTCGCGTATAGATTGGAAATCACTTTTTAATCAAGGTCTTCCAATCTATACAAGAGTAGTACGCAAATACTCGTGTATAAATAAAATATCTTAGGACAACCAACACACCGTTATCTGATCCCAAACTAGGCAGAGCCTGTAGTATGGTAACCAGACTACTGATAAATATACTTATATATTTCTAATTACATACATATTATAGATAAATTACACCCAGACACAGAACAAATGATTATGCTCATCACACAAAGATTTGTCCTGGGTGGGAATCGAACCCACGACCTCAGTCTTTGCAGTCAGGGTCACTAACCACTAGACTAACAGGCCAGTCCAGTATACTTTGTAGTGGCCAAAGTAACTAAATTTTTCCATAATATACAGTGCTAGTCCGCATGCAAACTAATCCTGTATAGACGAGCGGCCGGCGAATGCCAGAAACGACATGGTCAGGTTAGTCAAACTAAAGTCCATAGAAACTTTCGTTTTTGGGTACCATACCGTTGTCACCCTATCGGAATCCTATTACTAAGCGTCTACTGACTGTCCGTCCGTCAGTACGTCCATCCGTGCTTCCGTCTGTCCGTCCGTCTGTCTGTCAGCGGGCTGGATCTCATCAACCGTTATAGGTAGACAGTTAACATTTTCACAGAGTGTGATTACATATCTATTGTTATTATTATCGACAACAAATAAAAAAAAAGAATGTGAGGAACGTGCCATGCGGTAAGGAAGGCTTCGTATGCAAGTCCGACTCGCACCTAGCCAGTGTAATTTTAAATCTTACTTACTGTTCAAAACATTTCATTCAATTCGAAATTCCACCCTAATTGCGTAATACACTATTAATCAGAATCATTTGGAAGGATATTGTTAATTAATTGTTTTAAAAACTGCGATACCGTTTAAATAAATTACCAAAATAACCAGCGCGGTAATTGCACAACAAACTAATAGTAGTTTTTTTTTTATTTTGGGTGGGAAATCATCAAATGATGTCTCCCACTCTAGGGTGGAGCGGAAGGGCGTGTCAGACTTTTACTGACTAAAACCCACCCGTGTTCCTTCAGTTGCCCATATGCCAGGGCCACGGTAACTCTTTCGAACGAATCTCGCGACCCTGGCAGGCATCGGTCCTAGCAGACCCCTTCAGTATTGCTGACATATCTTTGAGGCGCGCGTGGAACACTACGCGCCGTCGACCCGAGCCTGGTCCTTACCGGGCGGCGAGCTACCTATTGCTCGCCGCCCTCAAGATCGCGCCTACGGTGGCCGGGAGTCCGCTATCGACTCCCGGGGCGTCTCCTCCTGCGGCGGCTAGGGACGTGAGGGCGCAGTGACTGCCACTCCCTCACACGCCCCGCCTCCTCCTTCGCGAGCATTACTGCTTCGCAGAAGGAGGTAACGGCTTCTCATGTTCTCTCGCTCCATACCATGGCTCGCACCAGGGCCGGACGCGAGAGTTCGCCGCCGCCGATCACCTCCACGAGGACACAGCGGTGCTTCGCCCAGGCAGGGCACACCTCCACCGTATGCTCCACCGTGTCTTCCAGACAATCCTCGCAGTGGAAACACCCGAGCGTTTCCTCCCGCTTTATTCTGAACAGGAACTCACCGAAGCACCCATGCCCGGTGAGAATCTGCGTCAGGCGGAAGGTGAGGACGCCGTGGCACCTCTCTATCCACTCCTCAAAGAGGGGACTTACCGCCGCAACAATCGTTCCCGCCATATCGCCATGAGATCACACCGGAGCTCTGTCCGCCGTGCCGCGACTTGTCGCGGCAGCGGAGTTTCGCCTCCTCGCGCCACTCCCACATGTGGGTGAGGACCTTTGCCTCCAGATCCCATGGTAGCACTCCGGCAAGGAGGCTCGCCGCTTCGCAGGAGACTGTGCGGTATCCCCGGACTAGCCCGATGTCAGACTAGCCATGTCCCTCTGCGCCGCACTCAACCGGCGCGCTGGCCGCAGCCTCAATGAGGGCGTCCACACTGCTGGTGCCCCGTAAAGGGCCATGAACCGCAAACTAACAGTAGGATTGGCTTACACTTCGACAGTTCTACAACATCCAATGCTTTATTTACGTTGCGGAGCAGACAATTTTTTAGACCATATGAATGGATGGATTCAAAATGATCCAGATTGTGTTAGATAGCGTGTAACGCAATTAAGGCTTGTAAGTTGGTTGTTGATATTGAATCGAAATGATGATGAAAGAGTTTTAACACAAATAAGAAACAATACTAACCGTTGTTCTTGGAGTGCACCTGATGGCTTGACACCTTGCGTGCAGAAGCCTTTGCAGCAGAGGTGCTTGTTGCTCATAACCCGACACTCAGAATTCTTCCGGCATGGCAGTGGGAACAGGTCCAGCCAGCCGCTACTCGTGCGCACTGCAGGACACACCACTGATTGGCTGTCCGCTGAGGAGCAGTACATTATCAATATTATCATACAATATAGTTACAGTCAACCTCTACATCGTCAAGAATTCATTCAAAAGCACACAAGTGATTAAAAAAAAAAATGTTTTTGGATTTTTTGACGTTCATAAAAAGAAGCGCCATCATTATAATTGTTACTGTCATCATATTTTAGGAGCGTAATGGTAATTATTACCGGTTCAATAAAAAACATGGCAAATATTAAGACATCCATTCCGATCATACACCTCAAAGATGCTTACCGCAGGCCATGCCCTATTAGGCAGCGATCATCGCTTCGCGCAAATACACGATTCAATCTCTGTTGATCATTTGTTCGGCAAACCCGAACGCGCCAGCAGCTTTCCGGTTCGCCGAACAAATGTTCGCGATGATCGCGATCGTGTATGTATGTGACTAAACTCCTATCTATACGGAGTGAATTTTTGAGATGGGCAATAAGAGCAGGTCTGTTGTAGCTACAAAAACACGTTTTGAGACTGTCCAACTTTTTGAGTAAGTTGGTAATTGCAAACTGCTTTCAAACATTTTGGAAAAACAATAAACGGGAATTGATGTTTTTCTAGTTGAGTTTAGCATACCTATTTGCTTAATCGATGTATGATTTCGTTCCAAAAACTACAAAAAACTTCACGTGTGAAAATAATTCACACGTGAAGTTTTTTGGCTATCCCAGAATTTAAATTAGTTTTTAAATATAATCCACGATTTGAAACAAGTACTAAGTAAATACCAATAGCGTTACAATCCCTACTTTCAGATTTCTTCCTAGCCCTTTCTTGCTCTTAGATAGATTTGCGCCTTTTTCCGTAATTGGAGATGGGTAATTATACTTTACCAAAATGCCAGGCAGGAAAAGAAAATAGTCCTTAACACGCCGCAACCCGTCCTTAACCTTTTTATTTGACACTGACTGAACGTCATATTAGAAATCAATAATCAACCAGTTTGAAATTTATGACACTAAATAAACTCGGTCATCTGCAAAATATCTTTGAACTGAGAAACTTAAAGAAATCTTTAACGTATTAAAGATTTAACAACAATTGATCAAAATGGTTATCACAGATGATGTGACCCTTCCCGAGTTCGATGAGTTGAAGACAAAGGAAGTTAAAGTGTCGAGTGCAACTCTTATTACTGCGGCTCCTTACATCGGTAAGCTCTGCGAGGGCGTCAACAACGAGTTCGTGCTCTGTCGCCAGGAGCAGAACGACCCTCGACCATGCCTCAACCTCGGCAAGCAGGTAACTGCGTGTGCGATGGAAGTGCTCAGAAGGATTAAGCGTGAATGCCTCAAAGAATTTAAACAACATGCTAATTGTGTGGACAAAAGCTCGGGGAATTACACTTTCAGGCACTGCCGTAACACACAGAAAGTGTTCGATGATTGCATGGAGCGTAAGCTGTGTGTGTTACGACCAGAATTCGGATATTTCTGCCGCGGCCGAGTGCATGCCAGCTCGTCGGAGCCGCCCCCGGGGCCTCCCTGTCCGTGCCACCCGAAGGTGGAAGATGCTACGCCGGGCTTGCCGGACTGCAAGCCTCGGTTGCCGCCACGATTCGGCGGTCGATTATATTGGACCACTGAATAATAACTTTGAAAGACCGTTATTTTAATGATTTTTAATAAAAAAAATTGATTGACTACCTACGTAGAATTAAATATACGGTAGTATATTCATGTGATATTTACATTTTTTTTCTTGTCATTTTGATCGTGAACTTATTTATTTAAATGTTGTTATTAAAGGTTTCGTCCAGTCACTCTCACTAGTGATACGGTATTTTTATTTTAGAAAATATGCTTTTTTTAATATACTTAGGCTTGTGCATGTTAATGTTGCAAATGGTGCTTTTATAAAAAATCTAATGTTGAGAGTACTCCTCGATTTGCTTGAACTTTCTAATTGTTTCTATATTAGGCTAAATTGCGGCTTTTTTGGAGCAATTTTGAGTGTTTTGTAACCTAAATCTACCATGTAGGTATATTATTTGAATTTGAGTATGACTGAATACACCTAACACCTTCTTTGGTTCTTGTTAACGGTAACTTGTAGTGTATGGAACTTATTGACATTTAAAATTGTTGAGAAGTATTTGGTAACATTATAAATCTGACGGTGACTGTAACCCACACTTTTGTATGAAACAGAGGGTTCTAGAATCATGTGCCGATTTCATCGTTACAGTTTGCCCATTGATGTCCTTGTCGAAGCAATTTAATGAAGCTCGTGACTGTAACTAGTAAATAATACTACTGTTTTTCAGCTGTATCCGTTTAGACTGGAAGCCGACCCCAACATATGTAGTTGGGGAAAGGCTAGGCAGATGATGATTCTACGTACTATTCCACTGATACAATTTGTTTTAAAGTAGACATATAGCAACTTTGACCGACCAACATATCAGCGCACAACCCAAACCATTGGGTATTTAAAATTCCTTTTGCCAGAGTCTTCGGCCGCATAAAGGTCTGACATTGTCCCACGGGAACGTAAATTTCATCCAAATCCGTTCAGCCGTTTATGCATGATTGAGTAACAAACATGTAAGTAAGCGTACAAAATATAATACTAGTAGGATGAAGGCGAGCGCCACTAAAGAGGGGTTTTTAGACAAAAGAGGGTAGGTATGCCCGATTTTTTGCTGTGAAACGATCTTCTGGATCATAAAGAAACGTAACTTCGTGAATCGATTCACGATCTTAATCGTATTGTATTGAATCGATCTTACTCGATCTTGGAAGATCGTATCGTAATTTTATAACAATAATGAAACAATCTAAATCAGAATATATTTATTTCACCTAAAACTACATGGGCTCTTATGAAACGTCAGAAGCTAGGTGCACGGCTCCAATTTGTTGATTCCGATGGAGAAGAGCCGACAAGAAACTCCATAAAAAGGCACAGTATGCATGCAAAATTCTTTATTTTAACTAAATCTTCTTAATAGATCAACTAGGTGTTCCACGGACGCCGTCGTGACAGATAGCCGTAATCAATAGGCGATTCAGTCAGTAAGGCGTATCAACTAACACCTAAACAACGTAGGGGAAACGCACCGTATATCGGATAGTTGCCCAAATTCAGATAGTCGACTATCTTGAAATTTTCAAATAGTGACAACTAATTTTAATTACATATTCTTAATGGTAATCGTAAAACAGCGCCACTGCAGAAAGTGTGACAGTTTAGGAGCAAAAATGGCGGAACAATGAGCCGACGCAACTTTTCTCGTACGTGAAAAAATAATTATTGTGTATAAAAGTGTTGTTTTCATTGAAGTAAGTACATTTTATTTTCGCCATTGCTATGTTTCATCAAGGGTAGCAATTATGATGTTGTTTAAACGCATTTTCTTTCAGAAAATAGCAATGTTTTAAAAGTTATTGTGGTTCTTATTCAGCCATGTGTAATCTCAATATCGGATACCTACACGTGCTGAATATCGGATATCCGATATAACGAGACTCATTGTTACCTGTTGTAAAATTTTGGTTGTCCATGTCATTACAATGTTTTATCTCTTTCTTTCAGTTTCACCATGTGTTCACCTCTGATTAAATAGAAAAACTTGGGATAGCAAATCCATGAAAATGGCCTACCTTGCCATGAAAAACAAAGAAATAGGGTTTCTTAAAGCATCGTAATTTAGTGTTCCTTAAAGCCCTTTAGAAAACTATGTTAAGAGTCCCAAGGACAGGAAGAAAATGTGGAATTATTCCGTTCAATAAAAATGTCTTCAGAGACGAGGATTTCGCTGTCGTGGACTCTCCGGGTGATATAAGAAATGCTTCTGAAGCTACAATTAATGACTCTGCAGTTTGTAGCCAACCATCGCCTCAACAACCGAGCACGTCTGGATTGCAAAAGTCTACCGGGTCAATTCCGCCTTTACTTATCAAAGAACCTGCGAAAGCGATGCCAAAGTTGATGGTGTCACCACGCCAGAGAGACTAAGCCTACAGTTTTATCAAGCTCGCCATATAAAACAACACTTGAAGAACATATGAAAAAAAGAGATGGACCTCTTGCAAATAAAAAGAACGGCACCAGCTAAAAAGATCAAGGGGGAAAAGAACATTTTAAAACATTTTATACAAGAAAGATGTTTTGGATTCAGAAGTTTCAGAAATGGATATGATTTTAGAAAGTGATGGCAGTGAAGCTAACAATGATGATGCCGAATGCACTTATTGCAATATGGTCTTTTCTACTGACAGTCGAGGGGAACGATAGATAAGATGCCTTACATGTTGTCGCTGGTGTCACGAAGAATGTGCTGGAGTAGAAGATCATAGAGTTGTAGACTTTGTCTGTGATGTATGCCTAGCTTAGAAAATTATCTCTTCAGGAAAGTTTTGAATGTTTAATTTTTCTTACATTTTTTAAAATTTTGAAACGTTTATCAAACCGTAGTATGATTGACCTAAAAGGTCACCTACCTCTTAGATTAAGACTTATATATACAGGGTTATTTGTAAAACACCGGCAACCTCTCAGGTCTATGTTACTAACATCATAATCAACAACTTTTGTTCTGTGACTTTTAAAAATTCATCACATTTTAGTTCATCAGATTTTCAAACAAAAATAAAAATATTTAAATTGAACGCTCTAAATGTTACGGAGTCTATGCAAAGCAAAAGAAAGCGATAGTATATTAGCAAGGGGAGCGGGGTTAGGGCGGCGGGGGCGCTTGAACTTGACCTATTTACAGGCAGCCGATTTTTGTATGAAAATCTGATGCACTAAAATATGATGAATTTTTAAAAGTCATAGAACAAAAGTTGTTGATTATGATGTTAGTAACATAGACCTGAGAGGTTGCCGGTGTTTTACAAATAACCCTGTATACATATTTTGTATTTTAAATGAGGTTTTTGAGCACACGAGGCAATATGCTCTTACCTAATCAAAATAAACATAATTGAGACTGATTTTAATAAATAATAAGACTGATGATTGTTAATAAATAAATACAATATAAAACATTAAGCACCTCGTTTTATTTAAAAAAGTTGTCGCCTAATACCAGATATCGTAATTGGGCCCTATTTTCGGATATCCGATTAAGGGCAACCTTTTTGAAAACCACAATTTCTACCGATTTTTGTAAAATTAATATAATTTTAAAAAATTACATGTAATGCGATAAATAGTTACTGGTTTCTTATATAATATAAAATGTAGATAGTGAATATGCCAAGTTTTAAGGTCTGAGCCATGGTTTACTTTTTTTTTTTAAATTTTAAACAAAAGTATCCGATAATCGGTGCTCTTCCCCTACCGTACGAACTACAACTAGTCGGGTATGTTAACATTTCCTTCCCAACGTCTGTTTTCTCTAGCTAAAAATACTTTGACAAATAGCCGCAATAGAATACATCCAGTGCGTCTGCCCAAATTATTAATTTTGAAAAGTTTAAATGTAGTCAGTTGGAATCTGTAATGTAAAACATGTTTTATACTGTTTTAAATTAACAATTTGATGTAGAAAACAGACGTTCGAAAGGGAATCCTAACAAACACGACAAGTTGTAGTTCGTACGATACATTGTTTAGGATTTAGATGATACGATATTTTTTCATACGATCATATAGGCGCATACGATTCGATCTGGCTAAGATCGTATCCTGTTGAATCGATTTAAAAAATCGGTAGATCGTATGGTCATGAATCGATTTTCTAAAAGTTCGATTGAGACCGGACATTTTTTTTTGAAGTGAAAACTTCTTTAGCGCCGTTGGTTGTGATTTGAAAGTCGATGAAACGAAAAAGCGACAGTAAAATGAGACAGACATAACTTCATAAGATTTAACGTGGGAGAAAATGAGATAGGAAATACATGACGTCATGACCATGGACGAAAGAAATATGGATACGGCAAATATTGTCACATCTGAACTTCAAAAAATTAAAACACATGAAAAACGTTTTATGTACCTGTACATATAGAATTTAATGAAAAATATTTTATGTACTTGTACATATTATTGAAGTGAAAACTTCTTTAGCATCTTTGTGACTTGAAACTCTATGAAACGAAAAAGCGACAGTAATAAAAACTTAAAAAAAAAGCAACCGACTTCCTTAAAAAAACACTACAAAGTCAAAAATAACTTTAATTTCGGAATTCGGTGTCTTAGGATCTGTATTTAAGGTTTTTGCCACCGACTTCCGGAATTAAAGTTATTTTTGACTTTGTAGTGTTTTTTTTAAGGAAGTCGGTTGTTTTTTTTTGTAAAAAGTTTTTATTTTTAACTTTTTAGTTATGGTAGATACCCCGCACTAATCTAATCGCGTTATTCGTTCATTTGTCGCGCAAATACTTAATGCAAATTTAAGACTTATATGGTTTTCACATGGACCCCATTGTCCGAATGGAACCAAATTAAAATGAAACCAATCGGGAAGCACCAGCTTTCAAATAAAAAAAAAAACATCGAAATCGGTTCACGCAGTTAAAAGTTATGAGCTAACAAACATAAAAAAATATATATTTAAAAAAAATACAGACGATTTGATAACCTCCTCCTTTTTTTGAAGTCGGTTAGAAAGATACAGACACAGAAATTCACAAGATTTAACGTGGGGGAAAATGAGATAGGAAGCATTATACAGTGTTTCTTATGTTCGTCGTTCTTCTATATTTTGATGATATTTACGAATCAATAAGCACAATAAAAAGGCATGTTTCCTAATTATTATTTTTTTACTGCTGTTTATTGAATGTAAAATAATTATCAAACTTTGTAGCACTATGATCATTACTAAAACCTACAATTATCCTCTTCCCGAAATTTTACATTCGTCTCATTATCTTGAAGCCAAAATTTTTGAAGGTTTCACTTCTACCACGTGTGAATTGCACACATGGTGTTTTATATAAATGGCCTACCCAACACCGAAAGATTTTTTTTTGTGTCACATATGAAAAATCTTTGAAACTTTCCACGATAGATCTAACCTAGGTAGGTAATTAAATAACAAAGTTGCCACTTAGAGTCTCTTTTAAACTACAACCGAACGTGCGGTGCAGTTAGCACGAAGCTGTTTGGCAGAAGGCCAAATAATAAAGAATTGTTACAACATTTTTGGGTTTTCTTAAAATCGACCTCAAACACAAACGCTAATCTACATCATTCTCCTGCCCTTATCCTACTTTATTTGGGGTGGGTGCAACGTGTCTTTTTCTTTCAAATTCTCTATTAGTCTGTATAATTCACGCAGTCCATCCATCCTTTCTTTGGTCTCCCTCTACTCTTATAGCCATCGACATTCATACTCAATACTTTCCTCACGACATTTTCCTCATTCCTCCGTATCACGTGTTCATACCATGACAACCGATTCCCACACAACTTTTCAGTTATTGGTGCCACTTTCAGACTTCGTCTTATGTACTAATTTTTTATTTTATCCATTCGTGTAACACCACACATCCCTCTTAACATGTTCATCTCAGCTGCATGCAGTTGCCTTTAATTTATCCCTTTTGTGGCTCAACATTCTGACTCATACAAGACAGCAGGTCTGACCATGGTTTTTATCTTCCCCTTAAGTCTACATTCCCCTTGATGTGGGAGTCGCAGATTGTTCCCGTGACCTGCCGCCATTTTATTCATCCAGTGTTTATTCTGTGCTTAACCGTCCGATCTACTTCGCCATTGCTTTGCACGAGTGAACCGAGATACCGAAATTCGGAGCAGGCCGGGAGAAGCGCACTATCAAGCGCTATGGCTCTACAACTGGCAATTATTTTTGAAAGAACAACAATCCATATAAATGAATAAACCGTATTATTATAATACATAGATACTTATATAAAAATCATATAAATTATGTTAATACATTTTATAGATAAATAAGCGATATATTGGTTTATTCTACGACATCTCCTGACCAAATGATTTTCAAAAACAGAGCTTCCTCCCTCCTATCCTTTTGCTGTGCCCTACAGGGTCCATAATGATCTAAATTATATAATTACTACCTAAGTTCACATTATGGTAAAGCAATAAAGATATTGAGTATTGAGTATTGAGACTGCATAATAAAGATTGATAGGATTAATTTTCCAAAATTATTCTTTAATGGGGGTGTTGAATTTTGCAGGGGGAAGTACACAATCCTAGCGGACTAAGTCCCTGGCAATGTACTAGTATGCGAGGTACCTATCTACCTTTGTCGTTGACTTATAACGGTCGTCTATTTGAATGATATGAATGCTATGGTTGTCTATGACGCCTACTTATATTTGAATTGTTTGCAATTACACAGATAACGATTACCAACTTAGGTAGGTACAAATAATTATACAATAAATGGCCAAAGTAAGCAGGCGTGTCGGAGAGCGGCGCGGGCTGCGGCGGCTAAGGTCCGGCATTCGGCGCAGCTGCTGCACTGGCGAAGGTCGACGAAAATGCACCGGTAAGTGGGTCAAACACCTCTACCTAATTGGACAGATAAGTAATATAATATACCTACCTATAGCATCGTGCATGTCTATAATTCATCATCAATTGTAGCTACTAATTGCACATGAATGAATATGTGCATACAAATAGAGATGGGAATAATTCATTGTAGGTATATTGTAAATTTGCCCATAAGTTTTATTTAGACCCCTGTTTCCCCTGCAAAGCGGAAGCCACGGTATGAGAGGATTATTATTTAAGAGTTTTGTAGGGGATTCTGTCACCAGACAGCGATGGTTTGATAGATTGGCTGGACCTTAGGGACTGTGTGCTTATCAGAACTTCAATCTGTAGCCCAGTCCGCCCTTTACTTACGTAGGGTAAGATACATGATACGGAGTCGAAGCTAAACGTAAGCTTATGCTTCGAGTTTTGGTCAAAATACACGAATAGATCGGAGCATAAGTTTCCGGTAACTGGCGGCACATCTGATGTCCGACATACGTAATTTGGTAAAGCTTTCTCCCTTAGCAGTACATCTAAGTAATTTACTTAAGGTAGTACCAGATCTAAACTGATATCTAGCTAGAGCAAGTCAGGGAACCTACCAGGTCCGTCAACGAAGATACGGGACTTCCGAAAGTAGTAGACTTCAGAGTGAAGTCTACACTAATTTAATTAACTTTGTCAGACGGGCAAAAACATATCGGGAGTAAGGTCAGCTGTCAAATTGTATTGTATTTTTTTCTTAGGTCTGGCGACAAGCTAATCTCATGACCGTAGGTGATACGAAGTAGGAGTCGCGCGTTACTTCGGCCGCAATTACCTACGGATTTCGTGCTTAGGGAGTAGACCCCCAGAGACAACAGACGGTAGTTTGAGTTAGTTTTGTTGCGCCAGTTCTTATGCCCAGCTAAAGCACTAGTAAAAAGAAGAGCGGGCGTTTTGGGGGACTGTCTTATGTAATTCTAAGGTTAAAAGTGCTGACTCTCAGACTAGTTTTAAAATGAATGGCTTTTGATTTTTAGGTTCAAGTTAGACTCAATCGGTGGATGTTGATGAAGCAAAAGATTGCTGCCTTTAAACTCGAATTCCGTTCCTTGTTGCTAGAGCCCAAACAACAACAATCATGAAAAATAGGGCCGCGGGAAGGGCCAACTCTACATAGTAATTATTCTCTAGGTATGGAAATCGTTCCCTCATTATCAACCCATAATGTTCCCACCGCTAGGACACAGATATAGGCCTCCTCTCTGTGAGACTTTGTCGTAAACCGTACCCTTGATTCATCACGCGGACTCGCTGTCCTTCAGCGTAGTATCTAACTTCATACAATACTAGCTTCTGCCCGCCGCTTCGCCCACGTTGATGTCGAAAAATTCACCATTTCAATCCCCCATTTCACCCTCTTAGGGATGAAAAACCCTTTCTTAGTGGATACCTACTCTTCACAAAGAACACACTCTCCAAATTTCATGTCTCTAGGACCAGCGGTTTAGGCTGTTATATCAGTCAGTCGCTCATGACTTTGAATTTTATATATATAGATTTATTCACACATAAGTATTGTCAGAGATCAATTAATCATCATCATCATCATTTCAGCCCTAAGACGTCCACTGCTGGACTTAGGCCTCCCCCAATTTGGGGGGGCTTTGCCATAATCGCCACGCTTGGCAGGTGGATTGGTGATCGCAGTATGGTGGTAAAATGCATAGAGAACGCTGCTGCCCATTCTCTAGTAAGTCCCTTAGTCGCCTTTAACGACACCCACGGGAAGAAATGGGGTGGTGTTATTCTTTACGTCCGGCACCACACGGATCAACCTTTCTTCTTTGAAATGGCTTCATAGAAGCCCAATTTGTGATTAAAGTAGGTAGAAAACTAAAATAATTATAAGAGATGAGATTTAATTGTTTTATATGTTTATTTCGTTAACAAGCAAAAACGGCTGAACGGATTTGAAAGCAATTTCCCACATGAGTCGAGCACGGCTCGGTTTAGGACGTAGAATCATTTTCATTCCCAATATTCCCACCGAATCGAGATTTATGCGCGTGAAACTGTGGGGCGCAGCTATTTATAGACACAGCCAAGCTGTGATAAAAATTGCACTGTGTAAATCACCCCTCTGCGACGATATGAGGGCACTATCAATTCCTTATTGTTACCGCTGGCTGATGTGCAATTTACACTAAGAAGACTCCAGTACCTATTTGAGAGCAAGTTGCATTACTATTGCTATTTGTTTATGCAGTCCGGATACCGTTGGAACATAAGTAATAGACATAACAACAACATACTTTCACTCCTTATATGTCGGTTACGTCAGTCTCTTTTAATCAGCTCTTAAATAAAAATAAAACGCCTTGAAGTTTAACTCTAGGTAAACTGATTTAGTCATGCTCATAAACCGTTCTTTAATTTATATATATCCGGCGAAGTTTTTTGTTTTAAACCTAAGTAATTGCGAAATAGTTTATACAGTGAACCTTTAACCCACAAATTAGTCGAACGTCTTGAAAAAATATCCACAACAAGTTTTCACTAACAGCCTTGAAATATAATTCATTAAGTAGGTAACTGGCCTTCTAACTAAGTTCTGTTAATTCTTATTATAACTGATTTTTAATACCCGAGAGTGCAACCTTTTGTTGTTTCACCTCAACTATTTTTCAATAACCAAGATTTATTCAACAAACAGTTTTATTACCTAGTCAGCTGCCTACCCTATATACTACAGCCCAAATATTTCGGGGTGGAAATTCCAGACCAACCGGATGTAGCTATATACCAGATTTTGTGTCGTGAAGCGACTGACTCTCCGGCCTCTACAACCCAGTAACTGGCTAACACCATACGTCTTGGTAAGACTGGTTGTCAGACTTTCGGGATTCCGTAACGACTGTCAGTCGATCAATCACTGTTGTTTAATATAAATATAGGCTGATAGGCAAAGAAGTTTAGGTTCAAGTGGAAAAATGTAACCCCAACCGGGTAAAGTGGGGCTACCTCGACGGAATCGCAGCAGGCTGTGGTGCATATGGAGCTATGTCGTACACTATGCTCCATCTTCTATCGTATCCTACCTTCGGTGTTGCAAAACTTGCATTCATTCAGTCAGTACACATAATACCTTGTGAAAGTATACGACACAGCAGATTCCTTTAACGGTATTTTAAAACTTGAGAACAAAGATCAAAATAGACTATCCAGTTTTTTTTTTGTTTTATTTGTCAGTGGTAGAAGGGCTTGTGGCTAAGTTACAGCAGCCGCTCGGGTCGATCGTTCAGGTTAAGTTACACTTGCCGCGGTTGGTCCGTGGATTGGTGACCATCTTTACATACCAAGACCCTTCCGTCCCTCGGAAAGCACGCTAAGCCGTTGGTCCCGGCTGTCTTTCGTAGATATTACAGACAGACAGATTATAGACAGTCGTTAAAGGTCGTCAGAAGCCCGAAAGTCTGACAATCAGTCTTACCAAGGGGTATCGTATTACCCAGTAACTGGGTTGTGGAGGTCAGATAGGCAGTCGCTCCATGTAAAATACTGGTAATCAGCTGCATACGGTTAGACTGGTAGGCGATCCCAACATAGTTGGGAAAAGGCTAAGCAGATAATGATGAGTTGTCGGTGGTAGTATGTACCTACCTATATTTTTAATACGGTCTGACATGACAGTAAGTGGTTCTTTCTTAAAGCGTTGTTTTATTTATTGATGATTTTGATGATTATAATTCTGTAACTACATATGTCTTACAGGCGCGAATAATATTTTAATCAACATACAACCTAGCACTGGCCTGCAAATTGCAGAAAACGCAAGAAATTTTGAATTTCGCGGGCTGGTTGGAGCAGATTCTATCATGCTATGATCAGACAAACACTACCCTTGAGGTGGCGAACATATTTTGGCTGTGATTGTGCATGGTGCATTTATGTATTAAATTATTCAAGCTATGCAATCAAGCTTAGATTTAGTTAAATTGTTGTGATACACATCCAAGATTATGCACAACTTTGTGTACATCAACATTATGAAACATTTTCCACCTTAACTTGACAAAAGGAGTAGGTTTGAATTGGTCAGTTTCACTGCACTTTTCACCAAAATTGCTTCAATCATCCGGCAACATGACAATCCGTAACGATTGTTAAAGATCCACAAATGACAGCTGGGACCAACAGCTTCACATGCTTTCCGAGGCACGGAGTGTTTTGGTGTATAAGCGCAGCTTAACCTATTCGATCGAACCGTTCGGCTGTTGTTACTTAGCCATAAGCCCCCCTCATCATCACCATCATTTCATCATTACTGCTGAACACAGATCTCCCACAATTTGGGGGCTTTGCCGTAATCGCCACGCGGGTTGGCGATCGCAGTATGATGGTAAAATGCATAGAGACCGCTGCTGCCCTTTCTCTAGTAAGTCCTTTAGTTGACTTTTATGATAACCACGGGAAGAAATGTGGCCCCCACGCCCCCTTATCTTCAAGCAATGAGAAATTAAGTAATAAGTTGCTTAGCAGGTTACCACCTAACTTAATCACGACCATTTCGATCGGACGACAGAGTCAAACTCTACTTTAGAAGAGGCGTTTGATAACAAAACGTCACTGTTTTCGCGGGGATTTCAGTTACCTATCTTCTTCGGTGTATGATACATCTGAGATTGGTCCACCAGATAGCCACGTGCTTGTCCTGACTCTGATAAATGCTAAGCTGACCCAGTGACTTTATCGACGATATACATTGGCCTCCTTTTTAAATATTATTGAACTTTCGCATACTAATATCACCAATTTGTCACAAGTTCTCAATCGTAGATGAATGGGGAGGTTGTAACATCTCGCTCCCTTCGCGCCATCTCCTGGCTCCTACACAACTAACACTTCCACACCAAAGGAGGCGACGGCGTCCCACGTGCTTTCGGTCTCCCGATGAAGGGCTGAACTGCGACCGGAAGCGAGAGGTTCGTTGCACAAGGGAAATACCACTACCTACTAGTTTGTGCGCGGTAAACAATAAGTTGTTACTTAGTCCAGCCCAAAATAATTAAGTACCTACCTACTTATTCAAAATAGATTGTTTATAATTTTAATGTCATTTTTGTAATGGCCTCGCTTGCTTGACCTCCGGTATTAACAAGAAACCATTTAAGTAATAGTACCTGCCCTACCCACATACATTTTTATATGTATGTTTAAACAGTAAACACTGACACATACAGGAAAAAAAAGAACCATAAAATATGCATTTTGCAACAAATATTTGTTAAAATTTGGTTGTACCAGAAGGGTGTAGTCAAATTTAAGGGTATGGAGTACCACATAGAACAATATCGTAATCAGTTAGGTATCTATGTATACCATGTTGTTTATATGGAGAAAGATGGTCAGTTTGATGGTCTGTACCAGACCCTTGTATTTGATCACACCTTTCTGGGACATCCCATACAGGTATATTGCATTGTGCAACAACGGTGGGAAAAGAGCCACTAGAAATTTTGTTAAAAAAGAAAATAGATTTTCGAGTCTAAGGGGCTGAAACCCTCGGGCTGTGTGCATATTCTTCTGTGCTCAATGTGTTCTTGTTTGGTTGGCAGTTCCCCTGACTGACCCAAGGGCTGAGTTTCACGTGACAAAGTGGCAATGCTGCCAGTCTTTTGGGCACATTGTAATGTATCCAACTTTTTTTATTTTTCCAATGCAGTTTACTGTTCAGATAAAGTTTTAAAAAAAGGAAGTATGTGCCCTGTATAGATACGCTCACTCTCCATTTATTAACATTTATTATTTACTCGTTTATTTTTAATTATACAACACAACTATTCTAAGCCTACTTATAATAGACAGGTGGCTGGTGGGTACAGTACTCATTACAAACACTACAAGGGGGGGGGGGGGGGTACAGTATGTGTTTAGACCAAGAGAAAAAAGTCGTTAGTGCGAAAGCAAGCGACGACGACTAAAGCTAAAATTCAAAAAGTTGCCTATTCATTAGGTATAAGTTGAATGGTAGAAATATTAAGTAACTTATGTACGTAATGTCGGACAGAAACTTGAAATAACTGCCTAGGTATTGATTGTCGTTTGTGTTACCTAAAGAAAAAGCTATCTCTGGACATTAAAAGAAGTGGTACATTGCAGTAGTTAGGTACATAAAATTACTAATAATAAGTAACTATTACATACAACGTTTACTGGCAAGAAAATGGCATACAGGAACAGTATTCGTAGAATTGTATCTACCACTTTCTTGAGATCAATAAAAAATATAAAACGAAACAGTAATCGATTCCACTAAATAGAGTAAAAGAATCAAATATTTACCTGAATTTATATATCCGATAGTGAGCACCGCCAACAACGTCAAAACATTAAACGAGTGCATTTTGATGCAATTTAATTATAATTCGATGCACATATAAATAAAGTTTGCAAAAGTTATCCATATACTAATCACAATTAATATTATGATGGCACTGTAGTGAGCGGATGTGTTAGCCGAGGTACAGTACTGGCCGTCAGTGCCCGTCGCAGCTGGCGGTAAGGTGGCCACTGATGCTGGCGAACGGCGCTTGGCTCTCGTCATGTTGCATAAGTACCGGCCACAGTTGATACAGATTATCATTTGGGGGACACCAGTACCTACCTACTTTCGCTACTTACCTACATTTATTTCGTTTCAGTAGATAATATTTGAAAGAGTCGTTCTCCTTGTCAGCAAATATTATAAAAAGCGCTAAGCATAGATTGCTCATGAATATATTAATTTTTGAACGCACAACATGCGTAACTTGTGTAACATGTCCGGGCTTAGAGAACGCGTGACACTACGATCTAATTCCAAAGCCTAAGTTGGTAAGAACCTGTCCTACCTAGGTAGTTGTTAACAACTTAAACTTTAATCACAGCATAAGACGTATGCTCTGATTACAAAACGTACTGCATACATACATAGGTAAGGTATTACGGTAAGTATCCCCTTTTTATTTATTGCTAAAGGTGACCAAGTTTTAAAGGGTAACGTGTCACAATCCCACATGTACCGTAGATATCGACTGCATATATGCCTAAATGCTGCATAATTATGCACAGTTAACCTAGAAAGTCTCTAACAATAAAACCATAATATTTCGCCCTCCTCATTATTTAAAATCGGTAGTAAAAGGTAGGTACTTCTGATCAATGTGATGTAAGCCAAATTCAATTTAAGTTAAAACCAGGTCAACACCTTCAATAGCGCCCGCGTGTGACGTATACGCGTCGAGTCAGAGACGGTCATGTCCGTTTCAATTTCCTTATGAAGTAACGAATAACTTCTACAGGTCAATCCGTTATCTTTGGAACTAGTACGAAGAGGTGTCAGCTGTTGTAATATCTAATGCCTGCTAGCATCCTTGTAAAAACTCCAGCACGAATTAAAACGTAACTATACAGCTGAAAATAACTTTTGGTAGAGTGAAGTGAAAATGTTCTTCTAAACATTGTTGTTCGTCACGGTCACAGGTCACGGTCGATGCTCCTGCAAATATAAGTTTGTAATAGCAATAACTAATATTTTTATGTAATTTATGTAGATAAGGTAGGTACAAGATGTCACTTGAACCCGTGGCCACGACCTACACGCTGAAAGGACACGCGCCTTGCGACAGCGACTCCAGGGAAAACAAAAGAAAGAAGGCGCATCCATACCTCGAGTGCCACGAGTGACGAGTCACTGCGACGCGACGTGCGGACCGCAACGGCCGGGGGACGCGCGCGTGTCATTGTAAGCTGCTTTTCCACCAGACATGTGCTATGCTACGATGCTATGGATGCGTTTGATTTCCACCAATAATAATATTCATTGGTACATAGCATAGCACTGGTGGAAACGGAATCAACTAAGCTACCTGTTTTATATGGAGGGATGCGTGCTATAGAAGCGTACGATGAATGGGAGCTATGGATGCGCGCGAGATGTAGCAATATGCAGAGTACCAATAATTTAATAGGCGCTCGTTTATCACCGAAAGTAGGAAAGCAAAGTTATGGAAGCAAAAAGGTAGTTTTCGTACCACTTGCTCAAAAAAGTGACATTCTATGCCACATAAAGCGAACATAACAATGGTCATTTTTTATCTATCTGTTAAAAACAGGGAAAGAAAATTGTACTGAATTTCATTCATCCTCTAGGGGGAGAAAGGAACGGGGTCGGGTATAAGTTCCTTGAGGGGAAGAATGTGATACATCTTTTTGAAAAAGGAATACGCATTTATTATGATATTAAATACGCATTTATTTATTTATGATTATTAAATAAAATTACGAAAACCGACATCGCGGCCCCCCAAGTAGCACAGAACTGCATTATAAATTGTCACATAAGGCCCACAGCGGTGCTCTGAGCATTTACATTTATTTATTTTATTTTATTTATTGGTCTATCTACAATTGTTACACTTTATAATCTAATAATACAAGTTATAATACACACCAAGTGTACAATATGAAGCGATAAACACAGCATGCATACATAGAGTACACACATACATAGAGTATACATAGAGTTATTAGTATTCACCCGGGGTGTAACAGCTGTTTAGAAAAAAACGTGGCCAACTATAATGCTATTTGCTGTACAGTAATTCTATTAAGCACCACAAACACGCCACAAAGTCACTGTTATTCAGCGCTTTGTGGTGCAGTACCCTATCAGCTGTAAGTTTTCTGAATAATAGCCCACACGTGTACTATACAACCGTTGCATTTTAAGAGAGAACATGTAACCCACTATAATGTAATCAGTTACTTTGTGAACTTATTTAACAAAAATTTAATGCTTTATGCTGCATACAGGTTCACTTTTCCCCTATTAGTCAGTTGTTACCATACACTCGAATAATAGCATGCATCGAAGTGTCGGCACGCGCGAATGGAACATTGGACGCGACGGGTTCCGTATGTTATATTTATTAAAAAAAAAAAAAAAATGAAATCAATTTATTTCAGACACAACCCATATTACAAAAATTAAGATAAAAGTAACAATGCTGCAGCAGAAAACAATAAAATGTTATTAACAAACTAAAAATATATGTCACTTAGTTGAAATAAAAGCAAATGTCAAATTTACGTCGGATTTAAATTAAAGTAACAATAAATAATAATTGCACATATTGACAAAACAATACAAAAAAGCCTTTATAAATCAGCCTTTATCAGTGTGTGTGTTTGGTGACATTAGGCTGAGTAGGTACTCTCTGCTACATAAATCTTCTTATAACCTACACATTTTCGGGACTAATATGGTTGCCACAAAATTAATATTGGTATGTTTCTGGTACTTTCTTAAAAATGAAGAAGATTTATTAAGAGAAATCCAAGATTTTTTCAATTATAATACATAAATTAATTTCGAGAGTTTTTAAGATTCCAGATTTCGCCAATTATTGTCAGAGGTAGTCGGTTAGGAAATACCAGTACAGCTAGCATCTAAAAAAACAACGTAATTTTCTTTATGTTTATTTAATTTTCCGTTTTTAAAGAACAATTTACGGTGTACCACCCTGGTCCACGCCTTGAATTTTCATCTTTTTATAATTTCAAGGAGTATAAAAGTACTTCTCGGTGGCCACCGAAGAATTTCTTTAGTTTTCCACGATGCAGGAACGACTGTTAGATCGACAACATCGCTCTCTATAGTCTGAACTATTTTGAAAAGCTTGTTCTGTAAAAAACAAGAGAAATATATTTATTATAATAGAAGTATCAGTTCCTTAAAATGACAACACTACCTATACAGTTTTTGAGGAAAAAAAACCACAAGATATAATAACATATTAAATACCTACCTAAACATAACGTAACATAATAATTATATACAAGACAATCTACAGACACAAACACAGAGGACCCACTGTCTTTACTACCTACCAAAATAGCAGGAATTAAGTCGATCGCAACTTATTTACTTTTATTCGCAACCCTAAATTGAAATGATATTGTTCATCTATTGTAGAATACGAACGACCAACCCAGTTGCGATTTAGCGATAAACTGATGATCTATGTAAACAAATAATGCGACATGACGTCGTCACCGCGCCGCGCGCCGGCGCGGGCTTGTGAACGATGCATGCACCATGTTGCAGATCAAGCGAAATGTTTTATAAAAAATACTTTTCGCGACGCATAAATAGTGCGTATGGCATGTCAATTTCAATTTCATATGGAAGTAATTAATTATTATTAGGCCAGAAGAATACATTATTTTTAGATAGGTATCTACTAAGTTATAGGTATTTCGTCGCATATTGAATAAATCAATAACTTATGTATTATACATACCCATAACTAAATTATAATATCAGTTACTTAAATTACAATTTTAATTAAATACTTATCGCCGAATAACAACTAAAAAAAGGAACAAAATGGCTTTAAACGAACCACGGCGGAACCCTAAAAGCTTGGATCCATAAAGGTAGTTATCAAGGTAACTGATGCAAATGTGAACCAATATAACTCTCCTAATCGATCCATGTCTGATTTGTATTCCACAAGTGCCAAACTATTTTACTCTTTGCTGAATTAAAGGCCACATGTGAACACCCGTACAGACCGTAGCATTATATTAACATTAAAACTGTTCACTTGTCATCCGCCATATTCACTGCGTTACTGTGTATTATTATAAAATTTTATCTTTAAATTTTTGTTTATTTTATAGGGTATCAATCGTAATTAATTTGGATTACAAATTAATTACACGGAAACAGTTTTTTTTTTTGTACTAAAACAAACAAATTTATTTTATATTCATTTAATTTTTGTTACTTTTCTTTTAGTATTTTGTGGTATTCCGAAGGCGCGTGAAAATTTTAAACTAAATATGTATGGTATTTGACAGTAAAGTTACCTTCCCAATAAGATTTGAAATATAATAGCAGGAAATCGAAGTTTAACTTACCTTAAATTTTATGTTTATTTTCACAATGGCTCCTGAGATCTTGCACACAACGATACACTTCATGTTTTACAATTTGACAGTTCATATTAAAGAAAAATAAATAATATTGAGTTATTGCGTTCCACAATTTCGCTCAGTGTGTCATTTCAGCTGTTTAAAAGTACACACAATGTACACATTCGTCTTCCTTGCTGTATAGTAAGTCACACGTGTCTTGTTAATCAAGCAATATTCAGCTCTTGAGGTGACTGTTACACACATAAATGCTACTATAATGTTATTATAATGCAATTATTTATCAATTGGAACTCTTACTCAGCTATGTGCTGAATAATTTGTGCCCAAATTAGAGTTATATCATCTGAGGATGCGCTGTCTACGCTACCAGCACTTTTGTGCTACTTGGGGGCCGCCTCAGTTGCGATGTCGGCAAATGACACCGCAACCTACGTGTTGGCCGCTACGTCGTCGGCTTTGGGAGGAAAGGCCCTGACGAACGGCCCCTCCTCGGGTTCCTCTTAGCTTCACCGTGGGTGTCCAAACCACGGCTACTGAGCCCCCCCCCCCCCGCCTCGTCAATGCGGGAACCCAAGGGGGGGGGGGTAACAGTTTTAACCTAACCTAACCTATTCACCCAATGACGAATCAGACATGTTTTTACTATTGTGACTATTGTCTAATTATCCACTCGCAGGCAATTTGTATGATTCCTCATTTTGAGCTGAGAGACATAGGTTAGGTTAAAACTGTGACCAACCGCGCGCGACCCGAGCGAGCGCTACTTTCAAGTTGCTCGCAGAAATGTTTTTACCATTGTCTAGGGGGCGTCCATTAATTACGTGAGGCATTTTTGAGAATTTTTCGACCCACCATCCCCCCTTGATAAGATATCGTAAGATTTTCCTCGACTCCCTCCCCCCTCCCCTAATCTCACGCGAGATTCTTCAAAACTTCTATTTGGGCTGTAAACGTGTTGGATAATTGAGAAAAAAAAAAAACAAAAACACAACCTGTTCTACTACTTTTATTGAAGACTAGCAAAGACTAGTATTTGTGAATATTACCTTATTTTAAAATCACAATCATAAAATTAAATAATGAATATCAAATAAAAATTAAGAAAATATTTATTCTAAGTCAGTCCATGGAGAGTCGTGTGGCCTCAAGAGTGACTACTGGAACCAACATATCCAAATGTTTTTCAATAAAATCATCTGCTCCTTCAATGTCGCTCTGTATTAGCCACTCTAAGCCGTTGTCGCTCGCGCACAGAAGTTCAGTAGCTCGTCTTGTGACAATCCGCGATGGTCGGAATTTGCGCGTTTGCACAGTACGTGCATGATGGGCCGCACGTCGATGTTCTTAGACCAAGAATAATTTCTTCACTCAAGAATTTATTCTCTTGACTCAAGAAGATCATTTGCTTCAAAATGATATTCTTGGTTCAAGATTTTAGGTGTTGAAACAAGTATTTTTTTTTATCAGTGTACTATTGTCCCAGATTTGGCATTATTTTATTGTAGAAATAATTTTTCACGCAATTTTACACCGTTTTCTGCGAGAAAATTAATTACGTGATATTTGCCAAGACCCCGCCTCCCCTCTAAGTGAGATTTGGAGAGATGCTTATAGCTTGATCCCTCCATAGAACACCTCACGTAATTAATGGACGCCCCCTAATTATCCGTGTTTTCGCAATATCCCGGTTTTCGCGAAAATTCGAATTAGAAAATCATCCAATCGACATTTTATTTATTTCTTTAATTAAAACGGTTTACAACCAATTACAAAAATTAAAGACACGTGCACAAAAATAAGACAAAATAATATTTAAAAATGTATATAAAGATCAAACAACACTTTCATACATCCCTCTCGCAGTACTTCTGACATGCCGAAAAAATCTTCGTCCATTCGTCCGCAAACAGATCGTTTGTTGGATAAGTGTCCAAGAGATCATTAAGCGCAGCCAGAGTACGTGGTACTGGGGACTTAGCACGCGCAACGGTGCGACATGGAGGCACAGCAAATAGCCTGTGCTTTCTGCCGCGGCAGTAATTGTCTGGGACAAAAAAACGAGCCAGCACAGCATGCAGGTCAGGCGCGTCAATAGTGCCACGGAGCGTCTTACAGGCTATAGTGAGCTGGTCTTTAGATCGCCTTACCTCTAACGAGTTATATCCAAGGCATCCCAGTAGAAATTTAGTCGGATAGAGGTAAGGATAATAGCCATGTTTACGCTTGTAGAGAAACCGAAGGAATGCTTTTTGTACCTTCTCTAATAAAAGAGCATAGGTACTTTCGTGTGGGTTCCATACGCAGGAGCTAGACTCCAGTTTGCTACGTACGAGTGCATTAAATAATAATTTGATGGCATGTGCGGAGCGAAAATCGCGGCAATTACGCAGCACAAAACCCAACCTTTGGTAGGACTCCTTAGCTACCGTGGCAATGTGGTCGTGGAAGGTGAGCTTTCCGTCGAATGTGACTCCCAGATCTTTTATGGCTGTTGTTTTCTTTATAGTATTATTGTTTAAATAGTATTCATAATTAATTGGGTGCCGTTTTCGACCGAATGTCATTGCAAAGCATTTGTGTTAGAATAACTTTAATACTAAAGAACTGGATCGAATAAACTACAAGTAGGCAAATATACTCACACTGCACATTACGGGAACATTACAGATGGAACAATAACACTCACTTTAAAAAGGACTAACTCGTTTATTTCTCAATAATTATTACTTATTCACTATCCACAGTACAATAACTTTGTTCAGCACACTTAAGAAGTACTAGAGGGTTATGTCCAAACTAGGCCAGAGTTGGAATCCGACTGCCAGTCCCCAATCCCCCCAATCATGTCCCCATCCATAATATTTTAAACGTTTCTTTTTTTATATTACTTCCGGTGAAGCACGTGTTCAAATGTTGCCCGAAAAACAACTTTTAAATCAAATTAAATACTGCCATTCTTAAAAGCCATAATATTTTAAACGTTATTTTCTATTACTTCCGGTCAAGTACGTGTTCAAATATTACCACAAAAACAACTTTTAAATCAAATTAAATACTGAAATTCTTAAAAACCTAACATTCGACCATCCTGACCCCGTGCATGTCCTCATGCACGCAGTCACGATGACCCGTCATGGCTGTGAATTGTTACCTAACATTCGGCTAGTACGACACTCTGACTCCACTCCTTCATTTTATATAATCTTAATAAAATTACAATATCTCAATACAATTAAACAAATCGCAATAAAATCAGAAAGAACAAAAAAAAATCAAATATAACATGAATTTGAAGAAAATCTTATTTTGTGAGCCTTTTCATTATCCAATATTTAACATTAAATGCATTGTCTGCGAACCCTTCCTTCTCGCAGACAATACACGTCTCTCATATCATGTGCTATTGTGAACCCTTCCTTCTCACGAATAGCACATTCTAGGTCAATCAGTGATCGTAAACCCTTCTTTCTTACGAATCACATATCATAAAATAATCACTTTCCAACATTATAAACAAATAATCCAACATCACAAACAAATAATACAACATCACAAACATAAATTAACAGAATTCTATAAACCTATTTCTCTTATTCCAATCTTTTCGAAACTATTTGAGAAATTCATTCAAAATGAACTAAATGGTTCAATCGAAAAAAAAAGTTATTATGTAATGAGCAAAAGGGATTTCGCGAAAATATGAATATAAACATGGCGATCTACGACTTTTTATACTGTATTGATGAAAGTGGACAAAACACCTGTATATGCTATCTTCTACCGATATGACTCAAGCATTTGACTACGTAAACCATGTCATTTTAATTAAAAAAAACTTGACGCATATGGTATGAGAGGTAATGTTCTTAATCTAATTAAACCCTATTTAGACAATAGAAATCAGAAGACAAAAATCATTAGAATTAATATAACCACTAAAAATGGAGAGATATACTTATCAGAAGAACGTTAAACTAATTTTTGTGTGCCACAAGGTAGTGTATTGGGACCTCTACTTTTTACGATATACATTAATGAATTGCCAAAATCAATTCCACACCCTATGACTCTATTTGCAGATGATAGCACGGTGACAATTTCTAGTAATAGCAATCATCATCATCACCATCAACCTATAATGTTACACAGGCCTCCTCTCAGTGAGAGGGAGTGGGCCATAATCCACCACGCAGGCCCAGTGCGAGCTGGTAGATGTCACATGTCTTCAAATTTATGGTTTTAAGACATGCCGGTTTCCTCACGATGTTTTCCTTCACCGTTATAGCAATAAGATGATCCAATATAAACTTGACATTCACAATACCTCAACATCAATAATAGAATGGGTAAATAATAATAATTTTAAAGATTAATTTAGATAAATATAAAATCATACATTTTAGCCAACGACTGACTACAGAAAATATGGACATAAATATAGATAATAAAATTGTTGAAATCGTAAATAGGTACGACTAAATTCCTTGAACAAATAATTGGACAAAATTCTTAACTGGAAATTACAAATCGAGAACCTCTGCACAAAAAATTGTAGTTCTGTGTTTACATTGCACTCTATCTACAGTTGTGAATGTACCTGATATGATACCTTGATTGCTGCTTACCATGGTATAGTTGTGACTCACTTAAGATACAATATTATACTTTGGGGAAATTCTACCACCACTGACTTGCGTTAATTAATGTAGAACAGTGACATTTAAATCGAGTGTATTTGATATTGGAATTAAAATCTATAACAAACTCCCAAACTGTATTAAGAATAAATCATCAACAAATATATTCAAATTAAAGCTAAAAGAATTTCTCATATATAAACGTATTATTTAATTAGCGAATTTCTGAATTACCGAATTACTGAATAAAATTGTTTTGACTCATTTATTGTAAATTCAGCAGTGGTATGAGTGGTATGTCCAGCAGTGGACGTCTTACGGCTGAAATGATGATGATGATGATGATTGTAAATTAAATGACCGTAATAATTATATCTAACCAGCTTTTGCCAGCGGCTTTGCCTGCAAATTATACATATGAACCTTCCTGTTGAATCACTATCTATTAAAAAACCCACATCAAAATCCCTTGCGTAGTTTTAAAGATCTAAGCATACATAGGGACAGACAGAGGGAAGTGACTTTGGTTTACACTATGTAGATAATTAATAAAGTATGAAATTTACTAAAACTTGACATGTTAAACTTTTTTTTTTTAAATCATCTAATGTAAATTGCATGACTGTAACAATCATCTATATGAATCAATTTAAGATGAGATCGACTAAAAATTTACACGTTAAACATAATAACGAATGTAAAATGAGGTTGCCTAAAACAGCCAATGCAATGGATAATAACCGGCAACAATTAAGAGAGTATCTGTATTATTATTAATAATTTTTGACATAGCCAATTATATAACATTGACTAACAGACAAATATTGTATACTCCATGAGTATGTTTCAGTGATACTATCATGCTAATTATAAGAACTGTATCCGTGTCCCTTCTATATCTGTGTATACCTGTGACAAAAAATAAATAAATGAATATGAAGAGCTAAATAATAAGGCACTCAAACGTCGATTGAAAATGTTTCTTCTGGAAAAAGTATATTATAGTGTTTCCCTTATTTATTTTTAGGGACTGAATAATTTTATCATTCTCCTGACACTAATAATGAATGTATTTGAATGTGGTATTTTGACATTAAAACATAAAAAGAATGTCTAATTTATAAACTTTATCTTTGTCCATTTTATGTAATTGTTTTTCATTTTTGTTGTTGTTAGCTCTTTTAATATTATGGAAATATTTGTACGCCGATACTTATGGCTAAACATGACTGGACTTAAACCTTGTAACATCTGTTGTATGTTTGGTGTAAATAAATAAATATAAATAAAATCTTGCATGTAAACAATGTTTACACAAATAAAGAAATCGTATCTTAAAGACTAAGCATTGTCTGCGAACCCATCCTTCTCGCAGACAATACTCGTATCTCCTATCATGTGCTTTCGTGAACCCTTCATTCTCACTAATAGCACAATCAAGGTCAAGCAGTGATCGTGAACCCTTCCTTCTCACGAATCACATCATCATTCATTGCATTGCATTGCCTGCGAACCCATCCTTCTCGCAGACAATACTCGTATCTCCTATCATGTGCTTTCGTGAACCCTTCATTCTCACTAATAGCACAATCAAGGTCAAGCAGTGATCGTGAACCCTTCCTTCTCACGAATCACATCATCATTCATTGCATTGCATTGCCTGCGAACCCTTCCTTCTCGCAGACAATACACATATATCCTATCATGTGCTATCGTGAACCCTTCATTCTCACTAATAGCACATTCAAGGTCAAGCAGTGATCGTGAACCCTTCCTTCTCACGAATCACATCATCATTCATTGCATTGTCCGCGACCCCCTTCTTCTCGCAGACAATACAATGAAAGATCTTATTGTTTCAAAAAGTCGTACAAAAGCCGCTCACTAGTTTTTTTTTTCATTCAACGCTTTTTGGCTCTATTAGCATATCTAGTTCAATAAGTAAATAATATGTATACATGATTTAAACACTTAACAAACGAAGAGTGATCAAATATTACTAGCGCGGGTTCTGTAGTAAATATTCACGTTTCTACTGATTATGGAATTCGAAAACTTGTTTATACTTGGTAAGTATTACATTAAATCTTTGCGTTTTATTTACCTTAAATCACAGAGAATATTGATTGTAGTGGTAACTAGGTACTGAGAATTAAACGAGGAAAAAAAAATAGAAGCCTGTCTGAACCTACAGATCACTTCTAGACCTAAATCACTGTACATTCTTCTGGAGTATGGAGGACAGTATTTTATTCTAATAATAATGATTAACATTTTGCGCTAAGGGCCCCTGAACTGTCTGCAATGGCGATTCTAAAAGCCGTAAATGAAAGCATCATTTCTATTTCGCGGCTAATTTAAAAGCAGAGTAAATGTTTAGTGATAATAAGTGAGTTGCTATTAATGGCGAATAAATTTTAACTATTATACTAATATTATTTGTGATTCGCTATTTATTAAGAAATCTTGTGGCCTTTAAAAATATTTACTAAAATGTAAGAATCATAGACGATAATATTAATTGAGAGTAAGACTTATAAGCTAACTTCAATAACTCTCAAATTGTCATTATGGCTGTGAAATTGTATGGCATAATACTTTATTTATTTTCATTTATTTCCACAAACAAAACAGCAAAGCGATTTGGTTTTAAGATAAATAAAACGTTTTATGAGCATTGCTTGGTTGCATTCACACGATCATAGAGTTTCATTCGAGTGATTGCAACCACATTGCTATATTACTATGAATAAGTCGAAAAAAACGGGGTTCTATCGTTTTAAAAGAGCTGATGTGTAGAATGGCATTCAGAAAATCATCTTACGATATTTACATCACCTAACGCAGAGAAAAGTGTGCCCAAATCGCGTTGAGTGAACGTGAACAGATCAGTTAAACGACATTCCGAAGATCCTTCTTACCACCTTTGGCTTCCTCCGGATACATGTTGGCCATGGCTTCCAATATTGTTTTGATCATGATGCCTGCTATGCACCGTTGGATTGCCAGCCCGACGATCGCTGCACACGGCCGCTGATCACCACTCGTGCTCAGCTTTCCGGGAGCGGCACGTTGCGACAGGCTACGCCACATGTGCACTTCTTCCTCGAGCACACGATTGCGAGCTCTCTCGTTCCAGCTTGCACTCCGCATCCGGCTTCGGCTGCAGTCATCGCAGGTCTCCTGCCGAGTGCGACTATGCCGGGGCCAGGCTCTGTTCAGGCTCGATCGGCGTCATCCAGGTGTTGATAGTTGACACTGCAATGAGCTACCATCACGTGGCATTTTTCTGGAACTCACACACAAGGGCACCTATGTATTTATTCAAAAATAAAAGCACGAACTCGAGAAAACAATGAATCAAAGCTATAACGACCAAATATTTAAAGAACGGACTATGCGTTGTAGGCCAAAAAATAAGAATATTATCACCCTACCCAAGGTACATATAAGGGCTATGCAGGATTGTATTAGCAGAGATAACTATTGAATTTCAGCCCTTAAAATAAAATTCAAACCAGACAAGCACGTGGGTTTATGTCACTTCTGAATTGTTAGAATAACTTTAATACTAAAGAACTGGATCGAATAAACTACAAGTAGGCAAATATACTCACACTGCACATTACGGGAACATTACAGATGGAACAATAACACTCACTTTAAAAAGGATTAACTCGTTCATTTCTCAATAATTATTACTTATTCACTATCCACAGTACAATAACTTTGTTCAGCACACTTAAGAAGTACTAGAGGGTTATGTCCAAACTAGGCCAGAGTTGGAATCCGACTGCCAGTCCCCAATCCCCCCAATCATGTCCCCATCCATAATATTTTAAACGTTTCTTTTTTTTTATTACTTCCGGTGAAGCACGTGTTCAAATGTTGCCCGAAAAACAACTTTTAAATCAAATTAAATACTGCCATTCTTAAAAGCCATAATATTTTAAACGTTATTTTCTATTACTTCCGGTCAAGTACGTGTTCAAATATTACCACAAAAACAACTTTTAAATCAAATTAAATACTGAAATTCTTAAAAACCTAACATTTGGAAGGATTAAATTCCATCTTATTGTCTAAACTCCACTTGTATATAGTATCTATGTCTTGCTGCAGTGCTGAACAGTCACGCTCGGAGTTTATTTCGAGGTATAGTTTCAAGTCATCAGCATACAATAGACACCTTGCATGACGGAGAACTTGGGGAAGATCATTAACCATGATTAAAAATAATAAAGGTCCCAAAATTGAGCCCTGACTTACTCCGGAGCGCGTGTGGTAGGTGTTTGATTCATACATACCGAGCCTAACGAATTGCTGACGATCACGTAGGTAGTCTGCAAAGAAACGGAGGAGAGATGGTGCGAAACCCATTTTACTAAGTTTGATCAGCAGCGTGTCGTTGTTAACCCTATCAAACGCCTTCCGGAAGTCAAAATAAAGTACGTCTACCTGACGCCCGCGGTCCAAGCTGGAGGAGATATATTCGACCAGTGTCAGGAGATTCGTGTCAACTGACCTCTTGCTTCTAAAACCGTGCTGCTCATTACATAAATATTTGTTCACTTGCTCGTGTATGGCATTATGGAGGATGTTCTCAAAGACCTTCGCCGGGGAAGATAAAATTGCGATAGGGCGGTAATCTTCAACAGAACTTTTATTGTGGGTTTTAGGAATAGGAGTTACTCTAGAAACTTTCCACTGAGAGGGATATGTACCAGTCTGCAAAGCTAGATTGAAAATGTGACAAAGAGGATCAATGAAAATTTTTGAGCACTTAATAATAAAGGGGGGAATGTTATCAGGGCCAATGGAACTGTTAGGTTTTAGTTTATTTAAGCCTTTAACAATGTCTGTAGGACACAAAGGAGGTATATTAATGTAACTGCTGTCAGTGGTAGGGTCATTTGCACTGATATGGTCCGCATTCAGCAGCGGGACTTCAGGCAAAAATACATTAGAGAAAAACTCAGCAAACGCACCTGCTGCTTTGGCTCCTGAAAAAGTTATACCTCTGTATGTAATGTTAGGCTCAAAACCACCTTTGGACCTTAGGCTGGAAATGTGTGACCAGAATTCACGGGGAGTAGCTTTAATTTTATTTTCAACTAGCTTTTGCCCGCGGCTTCGCCCGCGTGGATGTCGGAAATTAATGCAAGAGGACGTACTACCGCGATAAGAATGTGTTATTCCAGGTTATATAGGTAATATAGACTCTGTGTGCTATTTTCGATCCAGATCCATTCAGCCATTTTTGCGTGATTGAGAAACAAACACCCAATCATACATATTTTCACATATATAATATTATTAGTAGTAGGATTATAACTCATATTACTTAGGATTCATAGTTTATGAGAACATCATGTGTGTTGGTGTTTTTAAAATAAAAGTAATAGTATTCAGAGTAAGAAGACTGTGACATAGGGCTTGGTTTAGTTGAATATAAGTCTTCCTGGTTTTTCTTAACGCTCCTATTTTACCTATACAGACACTCAATCATTTACCAGACACCGAACATAATTATAGGAATAGTACTTTTGCCAGTGGCTTGGCCCGTATAGCTGTCGGAAAATATCACCCGGGAACCTACTACCGGGATAAAGTAGGTATCCTATCTGTTACATATCCATGATATATCTTTGTGCCAAATTCGATCTAAATCCGTTTGGCCGTCTTTGCATCATTGAGAAACAAACATCCAAAAATCTAAACATCTAAGCAATTTCGCGGTCTCTTACTTGAAATAATACTATTAGGTTTATTTTGAGTATAATGAACACACATGATATTCGCAATTACTTTGAAGCCAAAGTAATATGAATTACAATCCTACTTATCCTGTACTACCCGGCCCCTGCCAACGCGCTCTGCGCCCACTTTTTAAATCTCTAATATCTTCTAAGATATTCATTTAAATTACATGCTGTAAAGGGCCATATTGATCTATATTAAATGCACAATGTATTTAAAGTACTTAATTGGATAAGGATTAATGTTGTATTGCTTAAAATCGCTTCGTAAATAAGCCCTTATTTCTCGTAAAAAGTAAAAGATAAAAAATGGTTATTGTGGGTTATCCCTAAGAGATAGACATATACCATTGAGGACATTTTTGTAGGCCTTTTTAAGGTGTACAATACTGTAGTACATTATTTTGATCTATTTCGTAGGATTCAGCCAGGGTTTTACGAATTTTGAGACGTATGTCAGCGTAGTTTTCGAAGATAGTTATTTTTTTCTAAAATAAAAGAATCTTTCTAAAATAAAAATAGCCTAAGTTACTCCTTGTTACATCAGCTATCTGCCAGTGAAAGTCCCGTCAAAATCGGTCCAGCCATTTCCGAGATTAGCGGGAACGAACAGACAGACAGACAGACAGACAGACAGACAGACAGACAAAAATTGTAAAAAATGTTGTTTTGGTATATGTATCGTGTATACATCCATATACACTTAGTAAAAAGTGGTTATCTTAATATTAAAAACAGACACTCCAATTTTATTTATTTGTATCCTCCTGAGACCCAGATATTTTTCGGGCCGAATGAAGAGTGACCCAAAGTACTAATAGTATCACAAACTAGACTATACCGGATAGACCCATAGACAAAAGTTACGATATTTTCTTTACTGTTGGGTATTTCTTCTCTTTGTTTTAAATGGCCGAACGAATTAATGAACTAACCTCAAATCAGTGCTACCATACTGACAAACATATTTACAGAGCGACCAAAGACAATTTCCTGATCTGGCGCGCAATTTGAAACTTTTATCTTACAATTAGTTCGAATAATTTGTCCTAATACTAGTACGCGGGAACATAGTTCAGTAAAAAATAAATAAAGCCTGGGCCTATCCGACATAGTGATTTTGTTCTAAAAAAATCACGCGGGATCGCAGGAGGATAAAGATGTATAGATATGTCTCATGTACGACGAATAAGCATTTGCAATAGTGATCTTTAATCTTTCCCTGAGGTCAGAAAATAACAGATACGCGCTATCACAGTTAGTGCGTTTCCAGTTTTTATGATGCTTTAGCTTAAGCCTTAGATCTCGGATGATATCATGACTAAACCATACAGGATATCGTTTATCCGTTGATTTCCTTCTGCGTTTTTTAGGCATACAAATATGAAAAGTATTGTAAATAATGTTGTAGAATTTATGAGTAGCTGTCTGTACATCATTGGATTCTAAAACGCTTTCCCAAGTATTCTCGTTAGAGAGTAATAAATAAAGCTGTTCATAATCGCATTTTCTGAAGTTCCAATCAACAGTAGGTGAATCGATCATTAGTTTAATTAATTGTAGTTGAATAAACCGTAGTTACCCCATTTCTTCCCGTGGGTGTCGTAAAAGGCGACTAAGGGACTTACTAGAGAATGGGCAGCAGCGTTCTCTATGCATTTTACTACCATACTGCGATCGCCAACCCGCCTGCCAAGCGTGGCGATTATGGCAAAACCCCCCAAATTGGGGGAGGCCTAAGTCCAGCAGTGGACGTCTTACGGCTGAAATGATGATGATGATGAAACCGTAGTTGAATTGTCCTTTATGGATTTCGTTCATTAGTTATTACAAAAATCGGTGAAACGATAATTAGATATTTTAAACGATATGTCTTTTGACCGTAGTTATACTGGAAATAGTTGGAATAAACTTTCGGTCAGAAATGTTTAAATACCAGCTACGTATGCTTCTTTTTTTTTTCATGAGCTGTTGAGGCGAAGAGGATACGTTCTGTTTGTACGTAACCGTATTTACAAAAGCTTCTTTATGGCAACACTCGCACGAGTGTTGTCCTAAAGGCTCTTTCGGGCAGATAAAATTTAAATACAAGCTATGCATGCTTCTTTGACCCAGTGGGTATATCTGTAGCCTACTTTCCAACCCTAGAGCGAATCAGCGGGAATGAAAGCGGGCCGGGTATTCAATACATTGTGATCCTAAGGCCGCTATCACACTGGCGTTTTACGAGCGTTGGCGCTTCTCCAACGTCTGCGCAGCGCCAACGTTGCGCAGACGCGACGTTAACGTCGCGAGTTTCCAGTGGTAAAGCGCTAACGTGTCGCCGACGTTGTTTCTTGCTGTGTCGTGTGTTTCTTGCGTTTTTTAGCAACAGGTACCACCACCAACCACGCCGCGTTGTGTGTCTGTTAGTCTGTTTAGTGTCTTTATTTGTAACAACTTGGTACTTTTTCTTATAAATGTCCTACTTTGCTATTAAGTAAGAAGAATGGTAGTAAAGTACGTTGTAAAAGTGCGGTCCATGGCCCTTTACGGGGCACCGGTGTGAGCGCCCTCATTGAGGCTGCGCCCAGCGCGCCGGTTAAGTGCATCCCAGAGGATCATGGAGATCTGGAGGCAAATGTCCTCGCACATATGTGGGAGTGGCGCGAGAAGGCGAAACTCCGCTGCCGCGATAAATCGCGGCACGGTGCAGCGGTGGACAGAGCTCCGGTGTGATCGCATGGCGACATGGCGGGTACGATTGTCACAACCCAGTGCTGGGCACGCCACAATTGCGGCGGTTATTCTCCTCTTTGAGGAGTGGATAGAGAGGTACCACGGCGTCCTCACCGTCCGCCTTACGCAGATCCTCGCCGGACATGGCTGTTTCGGGAGTTTCCTGTTCCGAATAAAGCGGGAGGAAACGCCCGGGTGTTTTTCTCTTGCGTGGATCGTCTGAAGGACACGGTGGAGCATACGGTGGAAGTGTGCCCTGCCTGGGCGGAGCACCGCCGTGTCCTCATGGAGGCGATCGGCGGCGGCGACCTCTCGCTTCCATAGGAAGCCGTCACCTCCTTCTGCGAAGCAGTAGAAAGAGGAGGCGAGGCGCGTGAGGGAGAGGCAGTCTCTGCGTCTTCACGCCCCTAGCCACCGCAGGAGGAGACACCCCGGGCGTCAGAAGTCCATTGCAGACACCCGGCCACCGTAGGCGCGAGCTTACGGGCGGCGAGCCGCCCGGTAAGGACCAAAAAGGGTCGCGAGATTTGTTCAAAAGAGAAACCTTGGCCCTGGCATATGGGCAACTGAAGGAACACGGGTGAGTTTTAGTCAGTAAAAGTCTGATACGCCCTCCCGCTCCGCCCAGAGCGGGAGACGTCACGTGATTATTTCCCACCCACAAAAAAAAGTATCATCATCATCATTTCAGCCGAAAGACGTCCACTGCTGGACATAGGCCTCCCCCAAGCTCCACTAATTCGACCGGTTTTGTGCTTCCCGCATCCTGCGGCCTTCACAATGTGAAAAAAAAGTATGCTGTAAAAAAATGGTATTGGTGGTGCGGCGGTAGAGAGAGTGACTAAACGACATTGTTGACATCGGGGGTCAAACCTTGGAATTTTTTATCCCACATCCTTCAATTATGACCATATTTGTATGTTTTTCTTTCACGGTTGGATGTGTAAACTGCAAATCTATACATCTATACAAATAAATAAAATTGGAGTGTCTGTTTTTAATATTAAGATAATCACTTTTTACTAAGTGCATATGGATGTATACACGGTACATATACCAAAACAACATTTTTTACAATTTTTGTCTGTCTGTTCCGGCTAATCTCTGAAATGGCTGGACCGATTTTGACGGGACTTTCAGTGGTAGATAGCTGATGTAACAAGGAGTAACTTAGGCTACTTTTATTTTAGAAAGATTCTTAAATTTTAGAAAAAAATCATTGTCTTCGAAAACTTCGCTGACATACGTCATAAACTACGCTGATATACGTTTCAAAATTCGAAAAACCCTGGCTGAATCCTACGAAATAGATCAAAATAATGTACTACAGTATTGTACACCTTAAAAAGGCCTACAAAAATGTCCTCAATGGTATATGTCTATCTCTTAGGGATAACCCACAATAACCATTTTTTATCTTTTACTTTTTACGAGAAATAAGGGCTTATTTACGAAGCGATTTTAAGCAATACAGCATTAATCCTTATCCAATTAAGTACCTTAAATATATTGTGCATTTAATATAGATCAATATGACCCTTTGCAGCATGTAATTTAAATGATTATCTTAGAAGATATTAGAGATTTAAAAAGCGGGCGCAGAGCAGCTGGCGGGTCGTACGTCCGTCCCGTCCATCCGTTGGTAGCGGCCGGGTAGTACAGGATAAGTAGGATTGTAATTCATATTACTTTGGCTTCATAGTAATTGCGAATATCATGTGTGTTCATTATACTCAAAATAAACCTAATAGTATTATTCCAAGTAAGAGACCGCGAAATGGCTTAGATGTTTAGATTTTTGGATGTTTGTTTCTCAATGATGCAAAGACGGCCAAACGGATTTAGATCGAATTTGGCATGGATACTTAACAGATAGGATACCTATTTTATCCCGGTAGTAGGTTCCCGGGTGATATTTTCCGACAGCTATAAGGGCCAAGCCACTGGCAAAAGTACTATTCCTATAATTATGTTCGGTGTCTGGTAAATGATTGATTGTCTGTATAGGTAAAATAGGACCATTAAGAAAAACCAGGAAGACTTATATTCAACTAAACCAAGCCCTATGTCGCAGTCTTTTTACTCTGAATACTATTTATTACTCTTATTTTAAAAACACCAACACACATGATGTTCTCATAAACTATGAATCCTCTACTAATATTATAAATGTGAAAATATGTATGATTGGGTGTTTGTTTCTCAATCACGCAAAAATGGCTGAATGGATCTGGATCGAAAATAGCACAATTTATCAGAATCTGAATGGGATTGAAGATTATTTCTAAACCATTGCGTCATTTGTTCGAATAAATTGTGGCTCAGCAACGTATATAACGCAATGAAAGTTGTTTAACTATGAATATTAAACCAATTCCTACCGATAAAAAGTTCCGCAATTACCCCTTTTTTTTTTTGTTGGATGGGAAATCATCAAATGACTTCTCCCGCTCTGGGCGGAGCGGGAGGGCGTGTCAGACTTTTACTGACTAAAACCCACCCGTGTTCCTTCAGTTGCCCATGTGCCAGGGTCACGGTATCTCTTTCGAACAATCACGCGACCCCGGCAGGCATCGGTCCTAGCAGACCCCTTCAGTACTGCTGACATCTCTTTGAGGCGCGCGTGGAACACTACGCGCCGTCGACCCGAGCTTGGTCCTTACCGGGCGGCGAGCTACCCATTGCTCGCCACCCGCAAGCTCGCGCCTACGGTGGCCGGGAGTCCATAATCGACTCCCGGCGCCCGGGAGTCCGTAATCGACTCCCGGCGCCCGGGGCGTCTCCTCCTGCGGCGGCTAGGGACGTGAGGGCGCAGAGACTGCCACTCCCTCACGCGCCCTGCCTCCTCCTTCGCGAGCATTACTGCTTCGCAGAAGGAGGTGACGGCTTCCCATGCCGCAATTACCTCTCTGGAATAACACATTCTTATCGCGGTAGTACGTCGTCTTGCGATAATTTCCGACATCCACGAGGGCGAAGCCGCGGGCAAAAGCTAGTTCCTAATATACCTATAGCCTAAAAATATGCGTGTCATAGTAGGTCCGCAACATAGGCGACTTCTTCCAGAGTGGAACGAACTGCGGATTGACCTGACGACCTCTGGCACGTTTGCGTGGTGGTGTAGTGAACTATGACCGCTTACTTTGTGGCTGTCTGCAGGTCACGGCCATTCAATCAACGTCTTTAGATACTGCTATTGACTTCAAATTCGACATAGTTGCAGAAATCATTAACTCACCTATCCAATTAATTTTTAGATGTGGAGTCGCTGCAAGCTTTAATTTTGGTATGGTAGGTACCTACCTTAGCTTTTTAGGTATATTGTTATTATATTGCGTGGCACTCCACATAGGTGCAAGGGTTATAACCAAGGAGGTAAGCATTTAAGCAATGAAGAATACGAAAGCCGTGTTATTGAAAATATAGTGATACTTGTAGGTATCCAAATTATGTACTTACTACCTTGTTGAGAGATTATACCAAGAGCATTGAGCAGCACACGGTATCAGCAACAGTTTCTAGTACCTATATTTAGGACTAGCTTTTGCCCGCGGCTTCGCCCGCGTGGATGTCGGAAATTAATGCAAGAGGACGTACTACCGCGATAAGAATGTGTTATTCCAGGTTATATAGGTAATATAGATTCTGTGTGCTATTTCCAATCCAGATCCATTGAGCCATTTTTGCGTGATTGAGAAACAAACACCCAATCATACATATTTTCTGATCTGGATCGGAAATAGCACACAGAGTCTATATTACCTATATAACCTGGAATAACACATTCTTATCGCGGTAGTACGTCCTCTTGCATTAATTTCCGACATCCACGCGGGCGAAGCCGCGGGCAAAAGCTAGTATACGTAATATAGACTCTGTGTGCTATTTCCGATCCAGATCCATTCAGCCATTTTTGCGTGATTGAGAAACAAACACCCAATCATACATATTTTCACATATATAATATTATTAGTAGTAGGATTATAACTCATATTACTTAGGATTCATAGTTTATGAGAACATCATGTGTGTTGGTGTTTTTAAAACAAAAGTAATAGTATTCAGAGTAAGAAGACTGCGACATAGGGCTTGGTTTAGTTGAATATAAGTCTTCCTGGTTTTTCTTAACGCTCCTATTTTACCTATCAGACACTCAATCATTTACCAGACACCGAACATAATTATAGGAATAGTACCTACTTTTGCCAGTGGCTTGGCCCGTATAGCTGTCGGAAAATATCACCCGGGAACCTACTACCGGGATAAAATAGGTATCCTATTTGTTACGTATCCATGATATAATATATCTTTTTGCCAAATTCGATCTAAATCCGTTTGGCCGTCTTTGCATCATTGAGAAACAAACATCCAAAAATCTAAACATCTAAGCCATTTCGCGGTCTCTTACTTGGAATAATACTATTAGGTTTATTTTGAGTATAATGAACACACGTGATATTCGCAATTACTATGAAGCCAAAGTAATATGAATTACAATCCTACTTATCCTGTACTACCCGGCCGCTGCCAACGCGCTCTGCGCCCGCTTTTTAAATCTCTAATATCTTCTAAGATATTCATTTAAATTACATGCTGTAAAGGGCCATATTGATCTATATTAAATGCACAATGTATTTAAGGTACTTAATTGGATAAGGATTAATGCTGTAATGCTTAAAATCACTTCGTAAATAACCCCTTATTTTTCGTAAAAAGTAAAAGATAAAAATTGGTTATTGTGGATTATCTTTAAGAGATAGACATATACCATTGTGACATTTTTGTAGGCCTTTTTAAGGTGTACAATACTGTAGTACATTATTTTGATCTATTTCGTAGGATTCAGCCAGGGTTTTTCGAATTTTGAGACGTATGTCAGCGTAGTTTTCGAAGACAGTTATTTTTTTCTAAAATAAAAGAATCTTTCTAAAATAAAAGTAGCCTACGTTACTCCTTGTTACATCAGCTATCTGCCAGTGAAAGTTCCGTCAAAATCGGTCCAGCCATTTCAGAGATTAGCGGGATCAAACAGACAGACAGACAAAAATTGTAAAAAATGTTGTTTTGGTATATGTATCGTGTATACATCCATATACACTTAGTAAAAAGTGGTTATCTTAATATTAAAAACAGACACTCCAATTTTATTTATTTGTATAGATGTATAGATAGAGTCACGTAACATTTATACAAATGGCAATTGATCGGAATCACTTCATTGTGATACTTACCTACATCATCTATTGAGTAGACGAATTTTTCAAAGCTTAGCAATATTCTGCAAAACTCTTGGTTGAGATTGAAAGTGTGATACGCAATTAGGGTGCTGCTGTTCATTGAATCTCTTTCTTTCATCAAAATATGGTCATTCGTGTTTTTCAGAAACTCTTAAATCTTTAAGTTTTAAGACCAGCGATGCTGATCCATGCCTCTATGAAAATCGTAGGTGATAAGAAAATCATAATAGCATTTCACGTCGATGATGGTGTACTTGCAGTGAATGATAAAAACCTTGCAAATGAGATCATCAACGACTTGAAAAACTTTTCATTAAAATCAGCTTCATATTATCTCGGTTTTAAAATAGAGAAAACAGAAAGAAGATGGCTCGATTATACCTACCTACTAACGCAAGAAGCTTACGCAAAGAATATTTAGCAGATATTCCATATGACAGACTGCAATCGAGTGTCCTTGACAGAAAGTAGCAATCTTTGAAAATAAAAAAGCTGGTAATGATTCACAGTCATTTGATAACCGAGAAGCAGTAGGTTCGCTCGCCTACTTGATGATGATGATGATTTCGCATCCTGGTTTGGATTATGCTTTCAGAGTGGCGTCGAGGTGCTTGGAAAAGCCTAATACCTAGGGCTACATTTCAAGCTATACATTTCCAGTTATAACAGACCTCGCATCGTAGGCTTTCCGTACAATGAGAAGTCAGCTTATACTGGAAATTTATAGCTTGCTTCGTTGCAATTTGTACCTACAAGTAATAAATGTATGGAGCTCCTAGTGCGCTATTTTAAAGGAACATTATCAAGAGGAATAAAATATGTGCATGACGCAGATTCTCTTAACAAAATCTCAACCTACAGTAAGGCTGATCATGCTGGATGTTTGAAAACAGGGCGTTCTACGACACGAGTAGGCATTGTGTTTATTTTCTAGAAGTACAATCTCTTGCTTTAGTCAACGACAAGTGACGCTGGAAGAAAATTATTTTGACTAAAGAACTGCTACTCTCTTTACGACTTGCATACCTGCTAAATTATTTTCTATTTGAAATTCTTTCACTGATAAAGGTACTCCCATTATAACGTGCATATGCTGTGCGTCTAGCTGATGTATTCCCAAGGAATAGGCGTGACAATAGCAAACTATGTCAAGTCTCATGTCAAACAACTCTGATGCGCAACAGTATTTATTGCATGGCCCCAATTATTTACAATAAATTACCAAGTGGTTGGAAAGATTTAAATACACACTGTTTAAGAGCAGACTACGTAAATTTTTGGTAGACAAAACTTACTACAGTGTAACTGAGTTTCTAACAGAGAAAAATATATGTGCGTAATAATTGATCTATTGAATGATAATTGTAAGGAGAATAATTGTATTGATAATGATAATAATTGCATTGATGATAATAATTCTATTGATAATAATAATAATTGTATTTATAATGAAAATAATTGTATTTATAATGAAAATAATTGTATTTATTATTTTAATACTTGTATTTGTAATGTTTTTTTTTTTTGTATTGTTAATGATAATTTATAACTGATCTATTATTCAATAGATCAGTTATAAATTATCATTAACAATACAAAAAAAAAAAACATATCGAATCATTCGATAGTTATATTTTTCAATTGATCTGTTCCTCAAAATGTAAGGAAAAATTATATAAATAATGTAAATGTTTGCATGCCGCATGGTAAAATATGGCTGAGCTTTAATGTATCATAACATAACAACTTGTGTATTACCCATATTTGCAAAATAAAATTCTATTCTATTCTATGAAATGCTTGCTTCAGCTCGCACAGATGGCTTTACCGCCATTATGCGTAAGAAAGCGGCTTCCTTACTACAACGCTAAAAAATACTTTACTTTTCGTTCCATTTGCGAAAAAATTAACACAATAATAATATGAGATAAGCATTTATTAAAAATAATGACAATTATAAATTAAAATAAACTTAACGTATAAGTATTTGAAGAAAACAAAAACGCGGCAAATTCCTAGACTAATATTTTTTTGTCGGAAAAGCAAAGGCATCAAGCTCATACGGCCTCGTCGGTTTTCGTAATTTTATTTAATAATCATAACTGCATAATAAATGCGTATTCCTTTTTCAAAAAGATGTATAATGCTATATATACAAATTCAATGGTGTAAACACAGATGTAGTTCAGTATAAATTTCGGTAAGTATTCCAAAATGACCACAATGGTGTTCGCTTTTTGTGGCATAGAATGTCACTTTTTTGAGTAAGTGGTACGAAAAGGTATTTTATTTTTTATAGCTATTCAAACTCCTCCTTATTATCTGTGTTTTTGTTTTATTTCATTCATAAAAGACGTTAATAATGTAAGTAATCTACTAACGACCATAATTTTGCCATCTGTAATTTCACGAGACTTAAACGCTTCCAATTAGATTCACATAACTAGCCGTTGCCGCGTAATAAATAATTATTAGTTTAAAATGTTCTCTCCACTAATAACCTAATAATTCTTAAACCTTTGTTAATTTGCAATTTCGTTGCGAACAGACGTGTCAAAGATTTATTAAAATAAATAAATAATTACTTGCTGAATCGTGACCTAGTTTCAGCAAATAGCCGGTAGTTACGCAAACTGTGTCATACGTAAGCATAATATGTTAGATATGTGTAAATGATTAATGTGAAAATGTCTATAAGTTTCTAACAAGAAATAACTTATATTGTAATGGCAACCAGTCCCTTCAGCCGGGGCGGCAGATGTGCTCGGAGCCCACCTCCTACACCCGTGCCCGTGCCCGCACCTGCACCTGCACCCGAGCCCGCACCCGCTTCTCCCCCTAAACCTCCCAGCCAAAGAGTCGATGACGGGATTGAAGTGATAGCTACGCCAGAAATCCAGAACTGGATGTCGTCCATTGAGCAATGCCTCAATGAAGTATGCTCTATTACATCAGAGGGTAAATTGAACATGGAGCAAAAACTGCGGATAAGTACCCTATGCCGAAAAGTTAGTCACGGCACATCGCAGATGGCAGTCCAGTATCAGTCCCTCAAAATGAGAGCCGTCCGGGCCCACTCCACCGTCCAAACACTCGAGGACCAAATTGATCTGTCTCAACAACTACAAGACCTGAAGCAGAAAATCGGAGCCTCAATTAAACCAGTTACGGAATATTCCTTTGCCGACATGGTAAAAAAGGTACTAACAATTTTATACAGCCGATAAATTTAAGCTCAGTGGCTATATACCCTAACGATAAACTTAAGTCTAGTGAAGAGACCAAAATCCTTGTCCAAAAAATTATTTGCCCCGAGCAAATGAAACTCCAAATAAGAGGACTACGTAAGACAAAAAATGGCGGTGTTATTATCAGCACAGAATCAAAAGACGACATTGAGAAGGTGAAAAAAACGATGGAATTAGCAAATTCAGGCCTTACAGTAGACGAGCCCCCAAAAAGGAAGCCAAGAGTAGTGGTTATCGGTGTGCCCTCATCTATGCAAGAAAATGAAGTTTTTACTTGTTTATTCCACCAAAATCTAGCCGAGAACCTTCACAACTGCAGCCTCGAGACATTTCTGACCTCCATTAAGTTAAGCTATAAGTCAGGTAAGAAGGACGCTGAAACCTGCAATTATATAATTGAAGTATCTGCAGAGATACGTAAAGCCCTGATAAATAAAGGCAGAGTGTTTGTGAATTGGTCATCATGCCCCGTCAGAGACTTTACACTTGTTACACGCTGTTATAACTGCCAGCAGTACGGACATGCGGTCAAATCATGTCGGGAGACCACCAATACCTGTGGCCATTGTGGTGATCAGGGTCACTCAATCAAAGATTGCACAAAGAAGGCTGAGACACCTAAATGCGCTACTTGCTTAAAATTCAAAAAGCCGAGCAACCACAAGACCAGTGCTGATGATTGTCCAGCGAAAATAATGGCAGAAAAGAGGTACATAAATTCTATCGATTATGTTGGCGCCTAAGAGCGCCGTTAATTAAGTATTTATCTAACCCTTGTTATTGGTATTTTATAATTAGTAATTTAATTAATGACATAGATAAATTCTCTGTAGCTGAATCCCATACTTGTGACGTTGAACATTGTAAACAATATCTCTCCTCCTACTCTAGGCCGCTAACCATACTAACCCAAAATATTCGGAGTATTTCTAAGAATTACGACAGTTTTTGCATTTTCCTACAACGTCTAGACATAAACTGTGACGTTATTGTCTTAACCGAATGTTGGCTTTCAAAACAATATAACATACCACAAATTCCGGGATATTACATGTACAAAAGTAACATAACCTACAATCAGAACGATGGAGTGATAGTTTATGCAAGAAACCATCTCAATGTGTCTGTCGAGGAACCGAATATGCACGACTGTAGCAGATTGTTAATTAAAATTGGTTCAGAATTCGCGATACTAGCCTTATATCGATCCCCCTCTTTTAAAAATATAAGCAATTTCACTGTCTCTCTAAATGAAGCCTTTCAGAATCTATCATGTTTCAAAAATACCATTTTGATTGGAGATATTAATATCAACATTCGTCCCGAAAGTGCTGACGCATCCGCTGAGGAATACCTTAATCTGTGCGCTTTCCATGGTTTGCTTCCCACTCACACGCTTCCTACCCATCAAAGTGGCTCCTGCTTGGACCATATAATACTCAAATCAAATTTCCCTGCTCTTGCCCTTGTAATTAATTCAACAATAACCGATCACAGTGCTTCCCTATTCATTTTAAATTGTAAATTGCCTAAAGTAGTCACTCGCACGATTACTAGATTAAACGTAAATAAACTTGAAGAAGACTTACACAATATCGACTTTGACCCGGTCTACGATTCCGCTGATCCGCAGTTTTGTACAATGTACCTAATAAAAAATGTCCAACATGCAATTCAGAAAAACACTGTCAAAACTCGGCTAAATAGCAAAAACTACAATATAAAACCATGGGTTACGGCAGGACTCATACGTTGTATGAAACATAGAGATAAATTGCATATGAAAGCTAAAACTAACCCAGATAATTTAATTCTACAACAGTCGTATAAACGATATCGTAACTTTTGTAATGATCTCCTAAAAAAAGTAAAATGCACCTACGATAAAATTGCACTTGAAAAGGCTGGTACGAGTAGCAAAAAAATCTGGAATTTTATTAAAAGTGTAACATACAATTCAAAACAAAATCAGTCATCTTCAAGTTTGTTACAAGCACACTCATCGCAGTTAACATCTGCCAACATTGCAAATAATTTCTGTGTAAATGTTGGAAAGTGTTTAGCTGAAAAAGTTCAGGGCCAATCACAATATCTAACCAGCACACCATTTCCATGTAGCACTATTTTATCATCCTTTGCGTTGTTAGACACTGACGAGGCTGAGGTAGAGACTATAATTATGAGTTTGAAAGATGACTCTGCAGTAGGCTGGGATAACATACCAAATAAGATTATTAAACAGTTTAGACACATTTTGATACCACCACTTACATATATCTTCCAAAAATGTTTATCTACAGGTATTTTTCCTGAGTGCCTAAAAAAAGCTGTTGTTGTCCCTGTTTATAAATCAGGCAATAAAGAACAAGTGACAAATTATAGACCTATTTCCTTACTGCCTTCTATGTCTAAAATATTAGAAAAAATTCTAAATAAAAGGCTTTACAAATACTTGGAGGATAAATTAATTTTATCGAAACGACAGTTTGGATTTAGGCCAAAAATGTCAACAGACGATGCCGTACATCATCTGACTGACTATTTATCCAAAGAACTTGATAATGGTAACCATACAGTAGGAATCTTCCTGGACCTCGCGAAAGCATTTGACACGGTTTCTATTTCTATTCTGTTGCGCAAGCTTGAAGCCATAGGTATAAGAGGGACCCAGCTGAAATTATTTAAGAGCTATTTAGAAGACCGTACCCAATGTGTAAGGATTGGTAATGTTCTCAGTGATGATCAAAAAAACACGTCCTTCGGAATTCCCCAAGGAAGTATTTTGGGACCTACACTTTTTTTGATTTATATAAACGATCTTTGTAATCGAAACTTAGAGCACGGCCAAATTATTTCTTATGCTGACGATACTGCCATACTATTTTCAGCTGACTCAGAAAACAATGTCTACTGCGCAACACGGTTTTAATGTTGTTAATAAATGGCTTCAATATAATTCACTCACACTAAATGCAGACAAAACAAATTACATTAAGTTTTCGATGCGCAAGCAAACATCAACTTGCCCTACCTCGACAATCTATGCTCATTATTGCGCTATGCCTACAGATAACCAATGTGTTTGTCCTGTCATCAAAATGACGAATACAACGAAATACCTTGGTGTTATAATGGATGAATCACTTTCGTTCAAAAAACACATAGAAGCCTTAAATAGCAGAATTCGCAAGTTGATATTTGTTTTTAAAAAGTTACGCCATATTGCTGACCCAAAAATAATAAGACAAGTTTACTTTGCTCTATGTCAATCGATATTAACTTACTGTATTACCACATGGGGTGGAGCGGGTAAAACATTGTTATTAACTATCGAGAGAGCTCAGAGAGCGATACTCAAAGTGTCTACTTCCCGCCCTTTCCTTTTCCCTACTAACCTACTAGGTATACAAATCTTGTGAAGTATTAACAGTTCGACAGCTATTTATACTGGGCATTGTATTAACCCTTAAATTGGCAAATTAATTTATTTCTAATATTTAATCATTTTTTGTTATTTTCTGGTTTATTATGTTACTAGAGAACTGAAAAAAATTGTGAAAAAAATCTACTTATTACAGTTTTCGCGAAAATGTATGTACTCCACGGAGTACATTGCCAACTTTAGTGTAAAGTATGTCTTCTTATGTTTGTACTACGTGGAGCACGTTGCCACGATATCAATTAACCAAATTTCAGTTAAATCTTGACTTTATTTGTCATAATTCTTATTAAATAATTTTTATTAGGTGCGACATTGGCGGAGGCAATTTCTCTTGTTGCAAAACTTCACGCAAAATACTTTGGTTCTTCCCCCTTTGCAAAATCTAGAGCGCCACTGCTTATTTCCTGACTCTGGAAAATGTCCAACGGCATCGTACCTAACCCTGTCCACCAGCCGATCAGCTGTAGGTTTCTGAATTATTCTCCCTTCCATACTACTCCAACGTAACCCTTCAAAAAAATCAAGTCTAAACTCATTTAGAGACTAAAGTCTCCCATCTCGCCTGTAAAGAATCTAGCTTTTGTTAATGCATATAGCCAGCAATTGCGAAAATATATGTACCACAACCCCAAGTGAATCTCTCTCGCTGTAAAATTGTGTTCAAGGAACATGTCATCTCTACCGTACATGATGAAATCATATTATGCGGAGCAGCAACAAAAAAATGGATGAAAACTGGCAGGCTGCGATACGACGGGAAGGGTCAAGGGAGCAAATATTTGACGCGGACGAAGTCGCGGGCAGAAGCTAGTAACGTTATATTTGGTTCTTTATCTGTTATATCGTCTCCTACTGTTCCAGTCAAAGTATGATCACCTTATTAGAAAAGAATACACTACCAGTTCAGTTTTCTCTTTCAAGACCTACTTTTATAATTCTTGTTCATATTCATATTTGTATCTTTGCCTAGATTGCACAACTATAATAGAATTCGAAAAGTCAGTTTCTGTGAGCACTTTGCTTTAACAAAGGTTCATGCTACAGCAACAAACTAGTGGAGATATAGTACTTATTAATTCCATGGTCGTCTGTGGTGAGTTGTGATGTTACTTGAACTTGGCTTGACACGCTACCGCTAGTGTTGCAAAGGACTTGAGTCCTCGAGTCGTAATCGAGTCAATTATGCAAGACTGTGCTAAAAAGGCTCGAAGTCTCGAGTCAAGCACTCGAGTCTTAAAAAGGACTCGAGTCTTAAAATGGACTCGAGTCTTAAAATTAACTTGTGCCTTAAAGAAAAAGTCGGACCATGAAGATGAGACTTGTAGCTCATCTTTCGAAAAGACTCGAATAGAAGCTGATAAGTTCAAATGAGTGCTTATGACGTAATTATGCGTACAAAAAAATCTGACGAGTTATTCATAGATTCGAATTCATTTTAAGACTCGAGTCCTTTTCTAAATGACTCGGGCTCGGCTTGACTCTAGATTCCGAGCCTTTTGAACACACTCTTGCATAATTGAGTCGAGTCTTTAAAATTACGACGCGCACTTGAGTCCTTTACAACACTAGCTACCGCGTGTCTAGATTTGTCAAAGTGACAATGAATGATGACAAATGACAATCTGTTTGTCTTTCATGTTATTTGTTTTGTTGTGCCATGAGCCATTTTTAACGCAAAGTGCACGTGTTTACATTTATCAAATTAATAACATTCTAAATAAGACGTAAAATGCCCCAGTTAGATGAGAAACCGCGTGTTCTTTTAGAAGAGTTTCGTGTAAAGGTAAATTACAACCAGTTTCACTACAAATATGTCTGACTTTGATTGGGTTTTAAATTTAGTGGCTACCTATATTACTATTGAGTAACGGTATGCGTTTGCTTGTAAAGCAGTCCAACTGATTCATGAATATTAAAATACCTTTACCGATTTATACTTAGGAAGTAGACTATCCGGCCTCATCATTGTTGTATGTAACCTCTAATTTATTGCAGAATGCACCCAACGATTACGGTATGGCTGATGAAAAGTGGAGCTTTAAAAAGTTCGCAAAGAAGTTTCGGATAGTTATCGTGCGAATGGACAGTTTCGAAATGGAATTTGACATGATTGGCATACAGCCTGCGTTTGCCAATGCATTTCGTAGGTTGATGCTGAGTGAAGTACCAAGCATGGCTATTGAAAAAGTGATGATAAGAAACAATACTTCAATTATTCAGGACGAAGTATTGGCACACAGATTAGGACTGATTCCTCTCAAAGCAGACCCAAGATTGTTTGAATATCGCCCTGAAGGTAAGCGCAGTTTATTTTTCTTTCAATACGTAGAGTCAACCTTTTGGTGAATGTTGAATTACCTTAAGGTGGTCTCTAAGGTTTAACCTAAAGTTTAGACGTTACTCTCACATATTTTCAACCTCCAGTGAGTTTCAACATACTGGCAGTTTTGTATAATAAACTTGATTGTTTTTCCTAAATCAGTTTGTGTTTTTTTGGCTTACAGATGCAAGAGAGGGGACTGAGTTTAACACTTTAGAATTTTCTGTGAAAGTTAAGTGCACTTTAAATAAATCACAACCTAAGGACTCTTATAGGGCTGAGGATTTATATGAAAATCACAGTGGTAAGTCTCATTCACTGTTCACAGTCATCATTTCAGCTGAAAGACGTCCACTGCTGGACATGGGCCTCCTGCAATTTGGGGGGGGGGGGTTACCATAATCGCCATGCTTGGCAGGGGGGTTGGCGATCACAGTTTGGTGGTAAAGTGCATAGAGAATGCTGCTGCCCATTCTCCAGTAAGTCCCTTAGTCGCCTCTTACAACAGCTATGGGAAATGGATGGAGAAAATGGGATGGTGCTATTGTTTACGTCTGGCACCACATAGAGCCTGTTTACAGTAATGGGAAACAAACAGTAGGAATAATAATTGGCAACTGTGAATATATTATTCCTAATTGATATAAAAAAATAATCATAATTATAAATGAAAAACTTAAATTATTAAGATAACATTACATTTGTTGGCCTGATAGGTTAGGGCTAGGTGTACATAACTAAATAATGTTTATTCATCTTTCAGTTTATTCATCACAAATAAAATGGCAACCTATTGGAAATCAAGCTTCAGTCCATAAAGAAGCAGACATTGGCCCTGTGCATGGAGACATACTTGTGTCAAAGATGAGGCCAGGTCATGAGCTGGATCTTGGCCTTGTGGCTGTCAAAGGCATAGGCAGAGATCATGCTAAGTTTTCCCCTGTTGGTAAGTAATTCAATCATCGCTCAATTTTCCATAAAATTGTTTACTAAATGACACAAACCAAAAAGTAAACATGTTACTGGACATAAAAAGGAAAGGAATAGTAAAGCTGTAATGGTTTGGACGTAATTTTGATCCGGTTCTCATGCCATTACATTTATTCTTATTATTTCCTCAGCTACCGCATCTTATCGCCTATTACCTGAAGTGACACTGACACGTGAAGTGCGCGGCAGTGAAGCTTCGTTGCTACAAAGTTGCTTTGCACCAGGCGTGATCAGCTTGGACTCCGAAGGTCGGGCTTATGTACGAGACGCCAGATATGACACTTGCAGCAGAAATGTGTACAGATACGACGAACTAAAAGATGCCGTCATATTGAGCAGAGTGCGAGACCATTTTATATGTATGTATTCTTAAAAGTCCTTTATTTTAATTAGATTGTTAAAGATGTACGTCAGACTCGATGGTGTACTGCTCAGATTTGCCTAAATTTATTGCAGTTATTTGGTACCTTCTGTGTACCTCCACGTACCTCACTTGAAAATCTGTGTATCTTCACCCGTTCAACGATATTTTAAAAATAAGGTACACCCGCCATCCTGATGCCAGAACCGCGGGTGTACTGCTAACCAATATATGTAGCTAAGTACACTGTATAAGTAGATTTGGTACCTCGTGTGTACCTTCGGAAACACGTAATTAATAAACAAAATACGAAAAGCGAAAAGAAAAAAAAAAACGATTTTCTTTCTTTGACGTTATTACTAAAACGTGGTAAATAGTAACGACGTCAAAGAATAAATAACAATCTTCGGTAATCGAACCCAGAACCTCCACATTACATATGTACACACGGCTACACATCAAGCTATACATTTCCAGTTTAAGCTGACCTCGCATTGTACGGAAATCATATACAATGCGAGATCAGTATAAACTGGAAATGTATAGCTTAATGTGTAGCCGTGTGTATATTAAACATATATTGTGGCCATACCAGGCATCCCGAATCCAGAACCTCAGCATAACAGTCGCTATTTTGTGACCATACCGGAAATCGAAACTTGGAATTAACGGACACAAATTACATAAATAGACTCAGGACAACACTTAGTGTTATCCGCAAATTGTTATTCTGTGTAGGGATCAAACCACAGCTTCGTGTCCAGCAGTCACATACTACGACCACTGGACCTAGGTGGTCCAGTGGTATGCGACTCATGAACTAATTTTTTTTGCTTGCATTTGGATTACTCTGATGCAAGGACGTCAGTGGCGTGCACAGGGTTTTATGATCGGGTAGGCAGTTCAAAAAAAAAAACGTCTTTCGTAATTGCTCAAGTTAGTGAAGAAAAACTCACTAGGTGGTTTAAAAGATTGAAATGGCGATTTCCTGATAATGCTAATAAATGATTTCGGCCACCTCAAATATCTGATCCAGGTGAGTGATAGTTGAAAAAGGCCCTTCATGTGATTCGTATATGTAAATATATTTAATAGGTAAATTAAGTACGGGTAACAGCAAAAATAATAAAGTAAACAAACTCATTTATAATAAATGACATTTACGCGCCTATCTTTTTTAAAATATGATTTTAAACCATCGTCATAAAAAGTTGGTATGCGTCTTCATTCGACCAATAATTCTTTTTCCGTCGAAAGCACAGAAAGATGTGTAGGTCCTGTACTTGTTGTTGATTTTGTGTGTTTCTTAAATAGGTACCAACGTGAGAATACGTTTTAATGAAAAACTTCTTCGTAATACTTCTCTCAATACGATAATTACCAAAATCTTTGAGCAAGCCGCGGGATAGTAATCATGTAAATATGCAAATCCCGAACAATTCCACACAGTACTCGAACTACTAAACTAGCAAGGAAAAATAATAATTTAAATGTGTGTAAACAACAACATAGCCGGTTTTAGTTTCTTAATTATTACTATGAAACTTACGAGTTGCATTACTTCTTTGCTGGGTTATAATTCTCGTTACTCAGGTACACATTTCCATTTAGATACACTTATTAACAAACACACATTTTCAACACAAACCTCACAATCGAACAACATTTTGAAAAAAACAAACAAACAGCGTACCTAGTAAGTAAAAATTAAAACAATTCAAAAAACTAATTGAAATAAGCAACAAATCTACTGAAATATTAACGTTTGTAAATGAATTAATCACAAGAAAACTCAATCAAATTAAAAACATAAAACAGCGCGCTTCACATGTACGAAATCAATATGGATCCCTTCGTAAACAAACAATTTCTAAAGATAACTAAAACGTTGACAAATAAAATGTGTGCGTAGTCCCAGCGGAAAAGTGTAGAATTTCTTAATTTCAGTTTTAAGCAGATATTTAGTGTATGACGTCGTGTAATTGTGTAGGTAAATAAAAATTTGTGCATCCAACCATTGCGGAGATATTCAACAAAAACTGTTTCCGCTGGGACTACGTATTCCTAGCGGCACTTTTTTTTTCCTATGGACGTACAAGAAAAAAAATACATACAATAATTAGTGTGTAACGAGAGGTAAATGTGTATGTTAAAATGAAATTTGTGTGTCTTATATTTGTCAAGATATTCAAGTTGCCGCTGCGCTGACGTTTGGCTATTTGATGAAAATCATATAAAACGGTTTAGCACAAAGTTGTAATTTCTTAAGCAGGTTGCTTTGAATTTGTGTGTAATGTGTGTGAAAACAGAATTGGAAAAAAAACCTACCGTTCAGAAGATATAAACGTAAAAGTAAAATAAGGTTGTTAGGTCCAAGTACTTGAAATAGGAACTCTAGAGCCTAACTGATCTCGTTTATTTATATCTTGTAAGGGTCTACAATGTCCTGCCAAGTTTCATTCATGTGCTCTTAGTAATTAATGAGCAGTGGCATAATTTACTACGACTGGAACACTATATTTTATGACATCCGATTGTAGGACTTTTTAAAGGAAAAGCAAAATGAAACTTATTCCAATATTTAGTGTATTAATGCAACTATTCACATGTAAAATTTCAGCTCATTACACTGAATGATTAAAGAGATATAATAAAAATAACAGAACAAGAGCAAAACATCGATAAACCGACCAAGTTTGAATGGCTACATAAAAGCGGCCGTGCAGTATCAAGAGCTAGCGTTCTAAAATTTCCAGTATAGTATCGTCATCGTGTTTAATAGTTTCGTACAGTTGCGTACACAATAGTTTAGCAGAAAATAAAACAACTGCTTTGTAATCTTAATAGTATTTACCTATTAGTTAAGGACTAATAAAAATAAAAAACAAAATGATTAACAACGTAATAATAACATTGATATAAAAAATCTGTTTTTTTTATTAAATATGGATAACAAATATATTGCTTACTGTAAAACCCCATAAAGGTGAAAATCTTAGGTTTACTAGTAAGTTTTTGGGAGTTGGTCTTCTCGTTCGAGCTTTTACAGCAACAAAAAAAAAAAACTACTGTTGGTAAAATGACTACTGGTGTTAATGTTTTTTTTTCTTATTATTATTATGATAGTTAGTTAGCTATTTAATCAAATTGTAATCAAAATATTTTACCTACTGTAACAATTTTTTCGTAATATTATGACAAGTAAATGCATTTGTTAATACATATGCAATTATTATTGTAATAATTTCCTAAGTCTAAAAAAAAAACAAGTTACCTTCTATTTTTATCACGAAAATTATTAAGTAGTTACTTCCTCAAGAATTGTGTGCACACCTGTACCGATCCAATAACTGTAAAACACTGGAAATTTTAGAACGTTAGCTCTTTATACTGCACGGCCGCTTTTATGTAGCCATTCAAACTTGGTTGGTTTATCGATGTTTTGCTCATGTTCTGTTATTTTTATTATATCTCTTTAATCATTCAGTGTAATGAGCTGAAATTTTACATGTGAATAGTTGCATTAAGACACTAAATATTGGAATAAGTTTCATTTTGCTTTTCCTTTAAAAAGTCCTACAATCGGATGTCATAAAATATATTGTTCCAGTCGTAGTAAATTATGCCACTGCTCATTAATTACTAAGAGCACATGAATGAAATTTGGCAGGACATTGTAGACCCTTACAAGATATAAATAAACGAGATGAGTTAGGCTCTAGAGTTCCTATTTTAAGTACTTGGACCTAATAACCTTATTTTACTTTTACGTGTATATCTTCTGAACGGTAGGTTTTTTTTCAAATTCTGTTTTCACACACATTACACACAAATTCAAAGCAACCTGCGTAAAAAATTACAACTCTGTGCTAAACCGTTTTATATATTTAAAAAAAAAAAACCCTAACAAAAATATATAAAAAGTGAAGCAACCTGTATAAAAATATTGTCGTTGACTAGGATCGGTCTTCTAATGAGTGGTAATGAGCCGCCTCACGTAGATAAGGTACTTACCTACTTACTAATAGATGTTTACGACTATCATAATTACGTATATAATATTTTTGATGTACCCACACTGTTTACGTATATTTATCTATTAGTGATTAAGCAGTGTTGTTAATGTTATGCGAATGTGAGTATCAATACAAACCACTTTTGGTTTAATGGTACAAAACAAAAATGAACCTGTATTAAGACTATATGTATAAATAAATTTAAAAAAAAAAAAAAAAAAAAAAAAAACAAATAGCCTAATGTCAGCGCAGCGGCAACTTGAATATCTTGACAAATATAAGACACACAAATTTCATTTTAACATACACATTTACCTCTCGTTACACACTAATTATTGTATGAATTTTTTTCTTGTACGTCCATAGGAAAAAAAAAGTGCCGCTAGGAATACGTAGTCCCAGCGGAAACAGTTTTTGTTGAATATCTCCGCAATGGTTGGATGCACAAATTTTTATTTACCATACACAATTACACGACGTCATACACTAAATATCTGCTAAACTGAAATTAAGAAATTCGACACTTTTCCGCTGGGACTACGCACACAAATAAAATTGCATCATTGCGAATCGTAATGTTCCTGAGGCTACGTACATATTCAACTTGATCGCATAATACTCACCAATCACAGGCGTCCCTGCGCCATTATTGAATGGCGCAGGGACGCCTGTGATTGGTTAGCCTGCGGCAGGACTTCGCTTTATGTGTGCAATGTATAGACACGAAAATGTAGAAGAAATTACCACTACATGCGTACATTTATGAATGAAATAAAGACACGATCGTTTGCTGCCTGCGTTGCGATCTGTTATGAATGCGTTGCCGTAGTAAATAGAACGGTATGAACGTTGCTATTATATTTACATTAGGCGTTTAAACTTTTTGAATGGTTTTATTACTTACTGTTAGTATAATTCTTTTATTTTTGAAATATTAGTAACTAGTCCTGATCTAGGGTCTAGACCCTAGGGTCTAGACCCTAGGGCCTGCAGTGTCTTTTTGCCCATATGGACTGCAAGCCGCTGAAGGACGTGGTCAATATATTTCCTTGGTTCCTGTTTCCTTTATGGCTATCCTGATATCAATAATAATGAAAATAAAAATTATGTCCATTCAGCTCCAGGGCTGAAATAGATACATACCAGTATAATATACATATCAAACTAGATAACTTATGCATATAATTTTGTTGTTGACATACTTGGTTTATCGTTTCTCACTATTTTCTAATGCAGGTAGACGTAAACATTAACATATTACACCTACCCTCTAATGACGATTTTGGAATCTTACAGATCGCGTTATATTTTCTTCTCTCTCCGAAAAGTGTAGAGAAAAGTGATAAAGTGAATTTATTTTTATAAAATGAAACAATAAAAGTTGTGTACCGTTACAAGAGCAGAAACAAGAGTTTGTAAAATATCAACAATATTTCAAGTTAAAAGATGATTTGCCGTCACCCTGTTGTGATAAGATATTTCTTGAAATATCTAAGAATTTACAGTGCACGATGTTTACAAAGGCGTTGTATACACCGTGACATTTTAATCGTCTTACAACGGCAACCCACTTCATGTAACCAATGACTACTACACATCCATAAGGAAAAAATTAACATTTAAATAAATAAAAAAATTAAATATTATTCATTATAATGACGCAGGACGTAGTTTCAAATTTATATTTTGTCTTATGGAAAATGGAATGATCTAGTCAACTCGTGCACTGGGTAGGTACATTCTCTACCGTATGCACGTAAACATTATTAACAGGATGTTTCATAATTCTAATGCATTATTTATTTTTCTTAGTACCTATTATCTTAATGAATGGTAACAATTTTTAATCACGCGTAGAGGTATATTATATCGGATACATTGAGTGGACAACCTTTGTAAGACGACTAAAATGTCACGGTGTATAAATCATTAAAAAGAACTATGACAATTTTTTTTTTTACTTTTCGCAGCACCTTTCCTGTATTTTGTTTATTAAATACGTGTTCCTGCAGGTACACAAGAGGTACCAAATCTACTTATACAGTGTACTTAGCTACATATATTGGTTAGCAGTACACCCGCGGTTCTGACATCAGGACGGCGGGTGTGCCTAATTTTTAAAATATATCATTAAACGGGTGTAGGTATACAGATTTTCAAGTGAGATACGTGAAAGTACACAGAAGGTACCAAATAACTGCAATAAATTTAGGCAAATCTGAACAGTACACCCGCGATTCTGACGTACATTGTTAAAGTTGTATGCACATACATAGAAGAAGCATGTGGTCAATGGGCTCGTGTACGCAGCTCTACTTCCAACCGCGTATTGTGCATCCAGAGGGCTTTTTTTTTTGGATGGTAATTCTCAAATGACTTCTCCCGCTCTGGGCGGAGCGGGAGGCCGTGTCAGACTTTTACTGACTAAAACCCACCCGTGATCCTTCAGTTGCCCATGTGTCAAGTTCACGGTATCTCTTTCGAACAATCTCGCGATCCTGGCAGGCATCGGTCCTGGCAGACCCCTGCAGATCCAGAGGGCTAATTCCGTACTACACTATCAGTTGGGATCTCTTTCACTCTGTTAGTTCCACAATATTCAAGGCGTTGTTTACGTTGCTAAGCAGATATTTTTTTCGAACATGTGAAAGAATGAATTAGCAATACGCTTCAAAATTATTCTGATTCTAATTAATAGTATGTTACGCAATTAGGGTGCAGTAGAAGGATGCTAGAAACACAGGACCAGTAGATGTGGCGACGCTTGGGATTTGCCAATGTCCCAGCAGTGGGTGTTTTCTGGCTGAAATAAACTTCCAATATTGTGTTTTCAACATACCTGAGATATATTTTTTATTTCAGTTAATGTGGAGTCTGTTGGAGCCATGCAGCCTAATGTGATATTTGTAGAAGCTGTTAAAATATTACGAGACAAATGTAAATCGTTTTTGGATGAATTGAATAAATTTAATTAACATTCCATCCCGTTTTTTTGTGTGGAAATTCTCTTGGAAGTCGCCCTGGGCTGGGGCAGCAGGCAATGGCGTCTATCAGATTTTTACCGACTACGAAGAACACCGAGTGGTGTTTACTCGGTGTTCTTCAACTACCTTTGAACGGGCTGCTCGAGCACTTGCGCAGTTTGATGCTCTGCGTCCAGGTATTGGCCTGTATGACTATCATGATGTTCCTCTTGAGAGATGCGTTATAATGAAGAGTACCAAGTTGTTACAAATAAAGACACTAAACAGACTAATAGACACAAAACGCGGCGTGATTGATGGATTTACCTGTTGCCAAAAAACGCAAGAAACTCGCGACGTTAACGTCGCGTCTACGCAACGTTGGCATTGCGCAGACGTTGGAGAAGCGCCAACGCTCGTAAAACGCCAGTAGGATAGCGGCCTTACAGCTTAACGTGCTTTCCGAGGCACGAGGGGTATCACACTGCCAACTTAAAACTTTGGAATTTTATTAAGACATTCTTGGAAAAACGCAAAATAAAAACTTTGCCCGGTCTGGGAATCGAACCTATAGGTACGGTACGATTCGCTCAAAAAAATAATCTATCAGGTTGTACCATGGTTCCAATTTTGCCCAAGCGCCACACCATCGTATTGTATGAGTTTACTCAGGCGTATCCTTTGGTGGTAGGGGATCCCAGGCGCCAGCGACCAAAGTCGTTGCGTGTGTACCTAGCACACCTCTTGAGTATATGTGTTCTGTGACCTAGCATTAGTTACCATAGTAACCATGTTATAAACACAATAATCAAAATCATCATGACAAAGTGCTCGACGCATAGTTAAGTTATTCTTGATTTGAGTGGATGTTAGTGCCAGTAGAATATATTAAATACTTCTGGAAGTATTGATAACCTGTTTAATTATTTTTTTTACATTGGGAAAGCACTATGAGCTATGGAAAAAGAATTAGATTCAGAAGTTATCAAATCAACACAAATATCCTTAGGAAAATATGTGAAGCGCCCGCCTTTAAGTGAAAAATTATTAAAGAAACCACCATTTCGATTTTTGCACGATATTTTCACTACGGTAAGTTAGTGTTTGTGTGAAACTTCCCAGCCTCCTATAAAAATTTAAAAATCGAGTCCCAGTCTCATCTTGGCGACAATCTAATGTCAAATATTTATGGAAACTCGAGGCATTTTTAAAAGATTGAGACTAAGGTCAGACTCTGAACCTTCTTAAAATTATGAGAATTGTCCTTCTTTATAGATCGATATTTACAGAAGATAGATTTTTTATATTTGTAGGTTAATAGGCCACCAACTTAGGTTGCTCAAAAGATATGGCTCTCTGATGTCCCATACATAATTGGGTACGTAGGTGGTCTTTTCTCTCACGAAGATGGGTTTCACTGAATACAGTTAAAGCCTGTCCTTTATATAGTTTACGTTACGGCAATTAGTGCTGCATCCTAATGGCGTAACACACTATTAATCATAATCTGAATAATTTTGAAGGATTGCTTATCCATTATTTCATAAGATCGAATAAATTATCTGGTTAGCAACGTAAAAAACACCATGAATATTGTTGAACTCTCAAAATGAAAGAGATTCCTACTGACAGTATAGCAGTAATGACACCTTTGAATGTACAAAATATCATATTAAGACAAATTCATTTTCTAGCATAAGCCATAAATGCATATTTTGGGGATATCCTAAGGTGGGAACGAGTGAAAATAATCCTGAGTTGTAGTAGGAAGGTACAGTAGGTACCTGACCCGCAAGTCAGTTGTATCTAACCAACAGTGGTACTTATTTACGTAACTCACTGACAGAAGAAATGTCTTTCATTTTGACAGTTCAAAAACATTCATTGCAGACAAATTTTTCGTGTCACTACTGTGGTCGACCCTCACATGAGTAACAGTTGTCAAGATTCGAACTAAGAATCGATTTAAGGGATGATCGAAGTTGAGAAGGGGGGGGGGGATAGGTTAACTTAGTGCATCCTGATTACTATGGAAGGGTCGACTATCCCCGACTCCCTCTGTTTCTTCATTGCTTGCTGATCGTGTTTATATCTATATTATAAACTTTTATTAACTAGGTAGAATAGAATGTCGTTTTTGCCAGAAACACGGTACAAAGGTTATGACGGTAAAGGAAATTATTTCAAATATTTGGTGTTTTGTACTTGTTCAACAATTTCAGGTTCTGAAAACAACCGGTTTTTTTGGAAATTTGTTTGAGGAAGATGAATTGATATCAGAAAATGTTAAAGACAGAGATAGTAAAATATCATTTCTTAACAAAGTAATAATTGTTTTGAGTAAGTAGATTCAACGAAAAAGTACGATATAAATTGCTACAAATGCCATTATCACTTACGCTAAACTTTTAACACGTTAACAGGTTTAACTACAGGAAAATCACTGGGTGCAAAACCATCTAAAATAGTTGCAGGTCAAGAACCTGAAAAAACGAATGAATTACTTCAATGTTTGGCTAAAGCCCTTGATGAAAAATTATCGTCGGAAGAGGCCGTTAAAAAATATAAAGAAAATTCAAAGCCAGCTCAAATATCTGAAACTAAAACCAAAGTGAGCAAAGAACCAATCAAAACAACAAAGAAAGTAACAGAGCCTAAAAAGTTAACATCGCGAAGCACCGAAAAGTTGGAGAGTCAAAGAAATGACGTTACAAGATCTACAACTAAGCAAGATAAAGAAAAGGCAAATGATGTGAAATCTAAAAGAAAAGAAAACGGATCGGTCAAATCGGAACCGCAGAACCTCAAGAAAATACAGCAATCGAAAACAATCAATGCGAAGAACGTTAAGGACACCAATAAGGAAAAAAAAGATCAGCCTAAAGACGATAACTCACAAAGTCGGAGTAAAAATATAACATCCAATTCTGTACAGAGAGAAAAAGGGCACACTACGTTAAACGATGGTCAAAGCCAGGAGTCTAACACAACCGTAAGAAAAGAAGATCAAGCAGGCAAAAATATAAATGTTGATCAAGTTGTAACTTCTAGAATTGACCAGGATGATGAAGGAAAACTTAACAGTTCCTATACAATAGCCGAAAATGAGTTGAACTCGTCGTCATCTTTAAATGATTTAAATGAAATTACAAATAATAATAAACAAGATCAAATAAACCCTCAAAAAATAAATAAAGAAACAGCATTTATTGATGTTGAACACGAAAATCAAACAAATAGCGAACTTAATGATGATATAAAGTTAAAAAGTTTGGATTTAGATGTAAATATTCAAGAAAAACCACAAACCCATACAAATTTTTTTATCGAACCCGAAAATATAAAAGACCCTGTAACCTCAGTCAAAGTTCCAATGATAAATACAAGTGAATCAAAAATTCCTCGGCCACCAAGTGTAAGACCTTCGTCTTCTAGACCGGGGGCTCCACGAATGCGGGAAAAACTCGACAATGTTATAAAAGATTCAGACAATTTACTCTTGGGTAAAGTCAACATAATCATAGAAAATACCCAGAATGAAGAGGTTCGTATAAAATAATGTAACTAAAGCAAGTACATACATTGTAAAGAGTTGTTGGATTTGTGTTTTAAATATGTAATTTTTAATTGCAGGAAGAAGAAACAAGTCTCTTAGTAATAGAACAAAACGTTCACCAAGACCAGCAAGAACTGCAACTGTCATCAAACGAACACGGTCATCTAGTTCAACAGATTTTAGACTCGCAGAAAGAGATGTCTCAAATAACAGGAAAAACAGAGATAGTATGTACATTTATTTATTTACTAGCGGACTGACCCTGCTTCGCACAAATTACAACAAAGAAATTTTGATATATTGTCAAGTTGTACAAATTCGACAAAATAGCGACGTTCCTTACTAACGTACCAGTAAGTATACAATTCTATAAAGGATGGTCAGCTGCATCAAAATCCGTTGCGTAATTTAGAAGAACAAAGCGGTCACACAGGCAGGCACGAAAAACGACATTATTTTTATAATATGTGTAGTTCTATAATGAGCTGCAACATCTCGAGCATGCTCGAGTGGTTCTAGCGGCCAACAATTTTTGTTCATAGCGTCTTAGTTTTTTTTTTTTTTTTGCAACAAATTCGTGAAATTAAGGTATTTGTTGGCAAAGTTTCTTCAAATTTTATTTATGAGTTGGCCGCGCGGTTGAAATCGACATGAGAAAACTCAGACGCAGTGGATATCCGAACCGCGCGCGCTCGCGTTAGAGCACGCGAGCATATGCGAGCGCGCGCGTCATCATAGAATAAAAACATACAGATTACTCAGTTGTACATAATGTGAAAACCCCCCTTAGACTGGAGCTTTGTTTCTGTTTCTGCATTTACAAATACCGTCCTGCGGCTTGGACTGTTCGCAAGCGTCGCCATGGGCACGCCGCCCGTGCGTGCTATTGATGATCCGCGTGGCTGCGCATGCCGCATGGAACTATATCTAGCACGCTATTTGAAATCTATGTACGATGTTCATTATCAATTTATCAATGTAAACTGCTCGAGCATCTTGCTGCTCTCTTTTGCACTGCCCCTACCTCGTAACAATGTATCGGTATATGCGTACTACAGTTATCCGACTGTAGTACGTCAAAGCAGCAGTTTCTATTTCGCTTAAGCATTTGATTATTTTATTTGCAGGAGTGGCAATTTGGAGCTCAGAAAGCTAGAGAGGCGATGAACCAAGAAATCGAACATCTTCGGTTTAATATACAAGCTGTGTCTCGGGTAGCGAATCCTTTGGGAAAATTACTAGATCACATCCAAGAAGACGTAGAAGTGATGCGTCAGGAACTCCATCAATGGTCAAAGATTTACGAAGACGTTACAAAAGAGATGCTAAAACAAAAAACGTTAGTGTTTTCCATTTCGCACAGGCTTCCTCTTGAAACGATCAAAAATTAATCCATTCTCTATCCCGTGGCCACAAGTCTGCTTGGAAAGATCTTAAAACTCATAATACATGATTCGTAAAAAAATGCATAAATAGGATACGTGCCCCGAAATAGTCTGTATACTGTTGTAGGTAGGGCTGCCGGGTCTTAAAACAGAAAAGCCGGACAGACCAGTTAGTTTAGCCGGACATTTGGGTAAAAATAATAGCTTAAAAAAACTAAAAAACACGCTTCCATATAAAACCTAACTAAAAAGTAGAAAATAATGGAAAAAAGCGTGGGTTGCTTTTTAAGGTATTTTTTTATTGATATCAGGCACCCCACGCTCTTTACACGCTTTATATTAGCTTCACTTGTATGTTTGTTTGTAACCGACTCCTTATAGCGCGATTTTGACCCACTTTAAACGACCAGATTTCATTCAAACTTTGCACACCTGTCAAGGACCGATGACAATGCAATAATTTCATAAATTTGTGCCATTATCCTTGCCAGGGTTACCAGGACAGCAAAAAAATTGTCTTCGAAAACTACGCTGACATACGTCACAAACTTATTTGTGCCATTATCCTTGCCACGGTTACCAGGACAGCAAAAAAAAACTGTCGAACACCCGAAACACCCTAACGCTTTTTTTCCATTATTTTGTACTTTTTAGTTTGCTTTTCAATGGAAGCGTGTTTTTTAGTTTTTTCCATTATTTTCTACTTTTTAGTTAGGTTTTATATGGAAGCGTGTATTTAGTTTTTTTAAGCTATTATTTATTTTCTATTTTTTAGGGTGTTTCGAATTTTGTGACGTATGCTACCGTAGTTTGTGACGTATGTCAGCGTAGTTTTCGAAGACAGTTTTTTTGCTGTCCTGGTAAATCTGGCAAGGATAATGGCACAAATTTATGAAATTATAGTATTGTCATCGGTCCTCGATAAGTCTGAGTTTAAATGAAATCTGGTCGTTTAAAGTAGGTTAAAATCGCGCTATGAGTCGGTTACAAACAAACATACTAACATACAAACATACAACTGAAGCTAATATAAAGCGTGTAAAAAGGCCTGATATCTTTAATTATTTAATCTTAAAACTAAATTCAATGAAACACTAATGAACTAATGTTTAAAAACGAATTATTATTTTTGGTTGGTAGACAGCTGCTTAAAAAAGGCTAATTTTCCTTTAAAATTGAGTAATATATATATAATAATAACGCGGGGAGGACAGTGCTAGTTCGCTCGCTTGCGCTAGCGGCACAAGGTGAGGCGGGTGAAGGCAAAAATTATCAAATTTGCATAGCCTAACAAAAAGCCGGATAGGCCGGACACACAACCAAAAAGCCTGACTGTGTCCGGCTTTATCCGGACGCCTGGCAAACCTAGTTGTAGGTATAGGTTTTTTATTGGCATCCGCCAATCACATAAATAATCTAAGGCTCCATTCACAATCACGGGCGATGCGACTTGCGACGCGACAGCTTCAAACAGCACGCGCGTACGACTCCATGCCACGCCACGATTCGTCAGTGGCGATGCGGCTGACTTTTCCGACCGCTCTCACCGGTCGCACACACTCTGAAGTCATAGTCGTGGTGTGACTGACACTGGCCCCACCATCAGGGATTTTAATTTTTATAACATTAAAAAATATTCGCAAAATATCAGACTTAGTCGGTCACTGGTTCAAAAGTTATAAGGGTTTATAGGTGGCCGATCTGTAGAGAGCTTACCCCCGGCTTGGCCCATTTGAATCTCAAAAGTTAGGGCACCTAACAAAGATCTGTTTTCTCTTAAATTTAGTCGCAATCTTTCGTCAAGTCACAGACTTATTAGGGTCTTAGTTTAGAATATATAATGAATTCAATGTTTAAGGTATAGTCCAACAGCTGGATCGAAGAATTTACGAAAAATTGTCACGAAAAACATTTCTATTAATCGTGCGGAACCCGTGGCATGTCCTAAACAACTTCTTTCATTTGTTTTCTCCGCAGTCGCTGTCGATGACGGGTACCTAACACCACTATAATTTTATCTTTCAGCCTGAATGAAGACTCGCTGACGCCGTTCCATACTAAATTAAAACAAATAGAAAGGGACATAGAAGAGAAGCATGATAAAATTAACGATCTTAAGATATTGATACACAAAAATGCTTTTAGAATTGAAAAGTTGCTTACGAGTGGGAGTGTGCAATAATAGATTTGGTGTTTGAAATAAACTTAATCCAATTAGGTGCCTTCTAATTTATTTCAATAAATATTCAGTAATCACTTTTATTATTAATAATAATTCCTATATCTACGTTATGTTTGCACTGAAACAATAATTAATTACTCGCCGTTCACATTAACACTATGCCCAGCCCAATCCAGCGCATTGGTGAACGGTTCCGGGGATATCACATCACATCCCTCTGAACGGTTGGTTGGGGCTAGCCTGCTATCCTGGATCGGGGCCTTTTATTTCAATAAATATTCAGTAATCACTTTTATTAATCATAATAATTCCTATAACTACGTAATGTTTACGCTGGAACAATAATTAATTTACTCGCCGTTCACATTAATACCATGTCCAGCTCTCAATCCAGCGCATTGGTGAACGGTTTCGGGGATATCACATCCCTCTGAGCGGTTGGTTGGGGCTAGCCTGCTATCCTGAATCTGGGCCTTTTATTTCTATAAATATTCAGTAATCACTTTTATTAATCATAATAATTCCTATAACTACGTAATGTTTACGCTGGAACAATAATTAATTTACTCGCCGTTCACATTAATACCATGTCCAGCTCTCAATCCAGCGCATTGGTGAACGGTTTCGGGGATATCACATCCCTCTGAGCGGTTGGTTGGGGCTAGCCTGCTATCCTGAATCTGGATTGTCATCGTGGCAGCGTTATGCACACTTGGATGTATGACCAGTCAATTCGACTTCGAAGTCGCGATTCTGCCATCCGTAATTTTTAGTTTCGCCAGATGGGACGTCTCCTTAATTGCTGAGCAAACGCTTTTAAAATGAAGAGCTATAAAAAAAATAAAAAATCTGGAACTTCTATTGAAGTCCATGGCGGTGAAAAGGTTAACCCTCGGTTCGGCTCAATCGGAACCTTGATGTCGCAAGTTTTGGAGCACCAAAGGTCGCGTCGCGTCAACTTTCTAGATTTAAGGCCGTCTTATCTGACTTAACCCTACATTGCATACTGTGCCATATCTGGTCCAATCAAAATAATTACGTCTAACGTTCGTTTAAAGAATTCTAGCGTCATTTGTCGGCTGGCGGAAACGTCTTTACACACCTAGCAACGGTTTAGTAATGGCCTTGGCACATGTCACCAGATGATGTCCGTTATCGATTGATATTCTGATTTGTACACAATTAGAACGATCGACGCAAACTCATTGTTTACGTAAATTGAAAATTATAAAAAAAAAAATTTTTGAATATTTGGAAGTGGAAAAAATATATTTACATTGGAAATAGTGTATATTAAATGAAGGTAAGTTTTTTTATTTTTTATTACTGTTTTATGAACTGAAATATCAAATTATTTATTTGTACCAGATATGGCACATCATGCATTAGTTCATATCTAACATTTTGTTTCGATTGGATTTTATTACAGATTATGGCGAAGATGAAATTGTTTGACTCAATAATCGAGCAGTATTTAAATATAACATCGGAGAGTGAAGACGATCAAGACTTCTAGGGCGCGGAAAGTGATGATGACATAGCGAGATAGAGATGAAACTTGCACTAATTGAATGAAGATGTTAGTGAGATTTCACCTATCAAGTATTCACCATCTTCATCCAATAATACAGGTACTATCCTCGCTGAAAATGGTCATGAAGAGCCAACAGATCTCCAAGCAAGTATTTCAGAGTGTAGGTCACCACGCTAAAGTAGAAGTTCTTTCACTAACCCAGTTAGAAGGAATCGATACAATGTAACTACCAGTCAAAGAAAGAAAAGAAATTTAATTTAGAAAAAGAAATCTTTACAGGCCAACCATCCTCAATTTTCCGATAAAATAAATTTACAGCCACCAATTACAAAATTAGATACTCTATTGCAATATTTTTATATTTTTTTGACGATGTCCTCAACTCAATCACGTTGTTGAAGTAGAAGAAAACATCGAAGGCAGCAATCCTCCCCCCTCGAGATGTAAAACTTGATAGATTTAATCATCTTCCTATATGGAAGGAGAATATACAACGCTGCAATGCAAGTATCCTTCGTGTAAAGGAAAACATATACAGTATGGAAACCACATATATGCAATAAATTAAACCACATACTTTTTATCGCCTTTTCTGACGATACACAAAAAATGGACGAAATCGGTGCAGTAATTAGGTAAAAAACTAGAGTTCTAATTTTAATCAAATTGTGAACACTCTGTAGAATTGGATCACTAGGTCAATGATTCAATGAACTTGAATCCTTGAACATTGAAAAGCGACGTTGCCATACAGTGCAAACTATCACGACGCTGCCGCGCTGTTACGTATTCTACTTACCTATTTGCCTAAAATGTAAAATCGGTACACCTAAACGACAAGCTGAAATTTAAAAAAAAATGTTTATTACAATTACAAAAGAAAAAAAATATTAACTAAGTAAATTTTGATTTCATCGAACATTGGCAAACGATCAAACGCCAGCGCCGACAAAAAAGCCGCCATTGGATGTCACCCGTGTTGCCGCTCTTCCTGAGATCAAGGTACGTTTTTCTAAACAGAGTGTTTACTTTTATAGAATTTATTTTGATATTTATTTTGTTTGAAAATTTCACTTTTTTAATTTACGGTGTTTTATTTAATATTTAATTTTGCTATACTTCTGTGGACTAGTATTACTTGTGGTTTCATTTATTGCATATATGTGGTTTCCATACTGTATATCTTGTGAAGTGTCGTGTTGAGGTGTGTTTTAATAAAGACAACAATTATTTTTACAAATTAAGAGCCAAATACTAGTGTCATACAGTACCAGATATGGCACAGAATTAAAAAAATAAATATTTACTATTGTAATGGTTTTTAATTGTTTTTATTGTGTGCGTAGTCCCAGCGGAAAAGTGTCGAATTTCTTAATTTCAGTTAAGCAGATATTTAGTGTATGTCGTCGTGTAATTGTGTATGGTAAATAAAAATTTGTGCATCCAACCATTGCGGAGATATTCAACAAAAACTGTTTCCGCTGGGACTACGTATTCCTAGCGGCACTTTTTTTTTCCTATGGACGTACAAGAAAAAAAATATATACAATAATTACTGTGTAACGTGAGGTAAATGTGTATGTTAAAATGAAATTTGTGTGTCTTTTATTTGTCAAGATATTCAAGTTGCCGCTGCGCTGACGTTTGGCTATTTGATGAAAATCATATAAAACGGTTTAGCACAGAGTTGTAATTTTTTACGCAGGTTGCTTTGTATTTGTGTGTAATGTGTATGAAAACAGAATTTGAAAAAAACCTACCGTTCAGAAGATTTACACGTAAAAGTAAATAAGGTTATTAGGTCCAAAGTACTTAAAATAGGAACTCTAGAGCCTAACTCATCTCGTTTATTTATATCTTGTAAGGGTCTACAATGTCCTGCCAAGTTTCATTCATGTGCTCTTAGTAATTAATGAGCAGTGGCATAATTTACTACGACTGGAACACTATATTTTATGACATCCGATTGTAGGACTTTTTAAAGGAAAAACAAAATGAAACTTATTCCAATATTTAGTGTATTAATGCAACTATTCACATGTAAAATTTCAGCTCATTACACTGAATGATTAAAGAGATATAATAAAAATAACAGAACAAGAGCAAAACATCGATAAACCGACCAAGTTTGAATGGCTACATAAAAGCGGCCGTGCAGTATAAAGAGCTAACGTTCTAAAATTTCCAGTATAGTATCGTCATCGTGTTTAATAGTTTCGTACAGTTGCGTACACAATAGTTTAGCAGAAAATAAAACAACTGCTTTGTAATCTTAATAGTATTTATTAGTTAACGACTAATTAAAATTAAAAAAAAAAAAACAAAATTACTAACAACGTAATAATAACATTGATATAAAAAATCAGTTTTTTTTTATTAAATATGAATAACAAATATATTGCCTACTGTAAAACCCCATAAAGGTGAAAATCTTAAGTTTACTAGTAAGTTTTCGGGAGTTGGTCTTCTCGTTCGAGCTTTTACAGCAACAAAAAAAAAAAAACTACTGATGGTAAAATGACTACTGATGGTAAAATGACTACTGGTGTTAATGATTTTTTTTCTTATTATTATTTCTATTTAATCAAATTGTAATCAAAATATTTGTGCGCTGGAAGCAGCAGAATATTAAGGACATAATAATTACCTACTGTAACAATTTTTTCGTAATATTCTGACAAATAAATGCATTTGTTAATACATATGCAATTATTATTGTAATAATTTCGTAAGTCTAAAAAAAACAAGTTACCTACTATTTTTATCACGAAAGTTATTAAGTAGTTACTTCTTCAAGAATTGTGTGCACACCTGTACCGATCCAATAACTGTAAAACACTGGAAATTTTAGAACGTTAGCTCTTTATACTGCACGGCCGCTTTTATGTAGCCATTCAAACTTGGTCGGTTTATCGATGTTTTGCTCTTTTTCTGTTATTTTAATTATATCTTTTTAATCATTCAGTGTAATGAGCTGAAATTTTACATGTGAATAGTTGCATTAATACACTAAATATTGGAATAAGTTTCATTTTGCTTTTCCTTTAAAAAGTCCTACAATCGGATGTCATAAAATATAGTGTTCCAGTCGTAGTAAATTATGCCACTGTTCATTAATTACTAAGAGCACATGAATGAAACTTGGCAGGACATTGTAGACCCTTACAAGATATAAATAAACGAGATGAGTTAGGCTCTAGAGTTCCTATTTTAAGTACTTGGACCTAATAACCTTATTTTACTTTTACGTGTATATCGTCTGAACGGTAGGTTTTTTCAAATTCTGTTTTCACACACATTACACACAAATTCAAAGCAACCTGCGTAAAAAATTACAACTCTGTGCTAAACCGTTTTATATTATTTTCATCAAATAGCCAAACGTCAGCGCAGCGGCAACTTGAATATCTTGACAAATATAAGACACACAAATTTCATTTTAACATACACATTTACCTCACGTTACACACTAATTATTGTATGTATTCTTTTTCTTGTACGTCCATAGGAAAAAAAAAGTGCCGCTAGGATTACGTAGTCCCAGCGGAAACAGTTTTTGTTGAATATCTCCGGAATGGTTGGATGCACAAATGTTTATTTACCATACACAATTACACGACGTCATACACTAAATATCTGCTAAACTGAAATGAAGAAATTCGACACTTTTCCGCTGGGACTACGCACACGTTTTTATTATCAAATTATCTGTCTAGACCCTATATAGAACCACATATAATTTTTTGAGACGATTATAAAAAATCATGCATTATAGGGTTAAACGGCTAAAGCAAACAGCAACACTCGTCTTTCCCTCATCCTCGGCTTCGGCTGTCTCGTCAGAGCATGTCGAAGTCGTCCCATATAGCTACCTGTATCAGTGTATCACTTGCAGTTAGTACCTGTCAGTGAGTTTCTGTACAAGATACACTACCGGTGTCGACACACTACCTACTGTCTTCGGAATTTCGATAACCCTAGTTGCCAGTTGATACGACTTAACTCTAATTCGCCAACCCGCCTGGCAAGCGTGGCGATTATGGCAAAACCCCCCAAATTGGGGGGGGGGGGGGGGGGCTATGTCCAGTAGTGGACGTTTTACGGCTGATGAACTCTAGTTCGGTAAGGCGAAAGTCCAGCCTCATCGAAAGTCCATTTTACGTAGCCAGATGTAGTCGTCATTGGTAGCATGTCGTAACCCGGGGATTACGGCCGTTGTTTTGGCACTTTAATCATGAGAGGTAGTGCCCGTAGTCACCACGCGCGCTGGTTTAAGCGCGCACAACGATGACGCTGCTGCCCGTCATCCTTCCGGAGAATGTAGATTGACTTGTTGAATAGTTATACCGCCATTGGTTGGTCGCCAGCATCTCGACTGTCCGTGACACGGTGTACCGCGCGCAGGTGAGGTTGTCATTTGGAGCGTCCGGTTGTTATGTGCTCCCCCTAACACCCCTACGAAGGATAACTTGGATATTAAATAAAAGACGGAAGGTGTCTATATATGTACCATAACATTTAAGAATAAATATCTACATTTTTTAATAATACTAGCCTATATAGTATGCAAACTAAAACCTTCACTGTGTGTTGTACCAACACATGAGTAAATATCGGGCTGCTTGAGGTTGAAGCTCGTTAACCTAAACATCAAGCACTGCACTGCTGCGAAGCTCGTGAAACTCAAATGTAAATGTTGACGTTGAAAGTGCCTTTTAAAAGTCAAAGCATTTATTTGAAATAGGCACACTTTTTTAAATAAATGCTTTGACTTTGACTTTCAAGGAGACTGGGCGAAAGTGGTCTATGGACCAGTAGCAATACGGTTTTGATTATTTTGGAGGGATACCTCTCATGTTTACCCTTGTGCAAAGGGGGCATCGAAAATGACCCGGCAATTTTGTGAAATATAAATCGGAAATTATAAATAAAAAGTGTCGTGTTAATAATAATTCAGAGGGGTAATTGCGGAACTGTTTATCGGTAGGAATTGGTTTAATATTCATAGTTAAGGTGGATGGATGATTATCTCAGATGCCATTTTGTCGCTAGATGGCGCTAGATCCACAATTTGGAACATTTTCAATTTTTACGCCTAACTTAGAAATCTTTAATAGATAACTTTATTATATGCGAAACCTAGGGCATTAACTTGATTTTTTTAGATAGTCACTGTGCTTGTTAACTGGTCTCATACAAAGATTTGTACATTCTAAAGATTTAGCCGCTTGACTTTACTCTTTACACACACATACAAAGTAAATAGTAGTAACTTTCGACACCACTAGATGTCGTTTTATTCAAACAGTTTAAAATGAAATTAATATAGGTACACTGTCCCTATAAGTTGTAGTAATGTGACTGAACCTAAATTGTAATGTGTAAATAGTCATCATCTCAGCCGCAAGACGTCCACTGCTGGATATAGGCCTCCCCCTATTTGGGGGGCTTTGCCATAATCACCACGCTTGGCAAGCGGGTTGGCGATCGCAGTGTGATGGTAAAATGCATAGAGAACGCTGCTGCCCATTCTCTAGTAAATCCCTTAGTCGCCTTTTACGACACCCACGGGAAGAAATGTAAGGAAGAAGAAGGAATGGAAGTGTAAATAGTGACGTGTACTAAATAAATAAATAAAAGACTATTTAATACATTGTAAAGCTTTTTATTGTACCTTACTATAAATTAATAATATTTATTTAGTAAAAAGGGTTTAATATTTTCATAAAAATAATCGTTTTATTTACTCTCACTACATTTACTTAGATAGTTTCCGTTTGGATTCAAACCATCGAGTCATACCACCATACAAAGATAACATACTTTTTTAAATATTTTGATATTTACAATTATAATTTTGAATTTAGTATTAGAAAGAATTATGTATGTAGATTACAATATAAATAACATCATACGTAAGTATATATAACGGCACATGTATCTTACACAACAACACAAAGGGGTTGCTAGCTAACCATAACATTTATTTATGTTTCAAGAATACCTACTTATGATACAATTTTGAACTGCAATAAATATTCTTTTACAATTGAATTGTTAGGCTGGTACCTAAATACATGAGTGAAACTTATCTACACAGAAAAATCTTATGAACTAACAAAATAACACAAACTATACATCGCTACGTGCAAAAATAGCTTATTAATTATTCTATAATGTTCCCACTGCTGAGACTCAGGCCTCCTCTGAACTGTGGTGATGAAATAATTTACACTCAGCAAAGTGCCGGCTTGGATTCGAACCATCGACTCGTACCACCATACAAAGATACTTATAAATATTATAATAAAATATCTTCTTTTCTACGCGCTACTTTTTGCAGTCGCCGCCGCCGCCGCGCCGTATCAGTCTTCTGCTTTTTACTTTTTACTTCCATTTATATAATTTCCGTGTGATCTGAATCAAATGCTGGAAGACGCAGTTTTCGCTGCAACAAATGAATTTACACAGTTTTGTTAGACTATTCTTACTGAACCCACACCTCAGAGACCTGCGGAATAAGTTAGGAAATGAGTAAGACTTATATTTTTATACCTTTTAATTCCTTGATGTCTAGACATTTAGCATTTTTCTCAACTCTTCTCAAAATAATTTCCGGCAGTACACATGTTTTAAAAAATGTTACCAACTTCGGCATCATAGCGTTGATAACTTCCTCATCCCGGTTAACTTTTATGACAGTCAATGGTTGGGTGACAGATATCAAGCAAATGAAGTAACATTTATTCATTTTGGTAATTCGCAATTGACCCTGGACCTAGAATCAAAATAATAATAGCTGTTAAAAAGAAACAATCCAAGAAATACATTATTTTTATACATACATACCAAGAAATAATGATATTTGTTACACTGAACATTGTGTAAAATATGTTGTACTTTGGTATTGTCAAACAAAAACTTCATCACTACAAACAAGCAAAAGCGTACTAATGTAATGAACACAAAAATATGGTATCAAGTTGGGACTTACCATTCCAGATGAAGAATCAAAGTTGTGACCATATGACCTTCTTCAAGTCAACAATACGGTACCCTACCAAACCTGATAAGTTGTCACTTGATGTTCTTTCCACAGTTAGTTGATAAGCTTCAGTCTCTGAATCGGGTTGTGGCCAATCAAAATCAACAGTCTCTACTTGCTCTGTAACAGATTCAACTGTATTGAAGCTAGAGCTGCAGGCTATGGCTTCGTATCGAATTTCTGGTATACCACGCGAATAGGTTTAGGGCGTATCTTCAGCTGTCGAATGGTTGGACAGCTGATGATGATCTTGAGTTGAATGTGGACTGAAATAAAAGATAAATAAATGAAATAGGTACAGTTAAAAGTACACAGTTAAGTCACAACACGAACCAACGAGTATCAAATAACCTCCACTCACGTAAATCTGATTCGAAATCTTATGGGAATCTAATTTACTCACTATAGATCACTAAAAGAACTTCCATGATGTCTTTTGAATACTGCTTGCACTTTTTTCCGTGATTTTCGCGGTCCTGAATACACATGTCGTATACATTTATGCAAGTTTATTAGTCGGGTTTATCTTAGGCAGTTCAGTTGCAATTCAATCTGTAATCAAAAAGAATAATTACAAACAACAGCAAATGTATCTTATTTATGAAATGTTTCAAGAAACAGAAATAACACCACCACCAAGCTGTTGTTTTCAGAGAGAATATTTGAAATTTGTAGTATGTCATGTGACGACAATCAACGAGTGTTGCTAACGTTTGATTTTGTATTTCATCTTCTAAATCTTACACTTTTGTACCATTATAATAATACTCTATATCACCTTGAAAATCATTCATTGCACATAAAAATAACACTTACCGTCAATAAAACACAAAAACACTTCACTTTTCAATAAAAACCAGGGCTTTGAATAACGTTAAAAATTTGGTATCGTTACTTTCATCGGACGAAGATAACGTTATTAGTAGAGGTCACGTAATGCTTGGTAACGATACTTGGCATACGTTTTACCGGTAACTGAGTACCGTTAACTTTTTATTTATTTTCTTTCATCTCTTTCTTTCGTCTACATTATTGAAGTTGCATTTGCACCGTTTGATTGGCGATGTTGCCGTAGAGCGCCGCCGCCCATGGCGTTCCGCTTAGGTTGCGCAGGTTGACAACAACGCATTAAGTAACGATGTGATAAGAGAACGGTGTGGTGTAAAAGAAGATGTAGTGACAAAAATTGAAAAAAGTATGCTTAGATGGTTTGGTCATGTTGAGAGGATTAATGAAGGTCGGCTCACAAAAGGTATTTACAAGGCAGATGTGAGTGGAAACACCGGGAGGGGACGCCCTAGGAGGACATATAGGGACCTTATTGGTGATGTTCTTCAGAAAGGTCAGGTGCGTAGTACTCGCAACCGGCGTGTGTGTATGACCAATTTTATGAACCTAAACGAGGCAAAAGAAGTGTGTAGAGATCGTAGCAGGTGGCGTTCCGTGGTTTCTGCCTACCCCCATGGGAAAAAGGCGTGATTCTATGTATGTATGTATGTAAAAGTATCGATACTAGTAACGTTAATTGGTAACGTTATTTTATAGATTCGATACCAAAGTATCGTTACCCGTTTTACCGTTAAAATATTAACTTTATGAAAATAACGTTACTTAACGATACTTATAGTGTGAATTTGGTAACGTTAACAAGCCCTGATAAAAACTGTTTCACGGATGGCACTCATTTGAATGGTTCTCCGTAGTAGGTAGCACAGTTTTTTTAAGTAATAATAAACATGGTAAATATCCCGTTTTAAGTTCTAATGATACTGGTGTTTATTGTTTCGTGTGGATTTCATGACAAAGTCTCTTCCAAGCCCCTTTTCTTTAATAAAAAAAACCTCGTCGTAAAGTTTAGTTGCTAAATTGGTGTCCAGATTCTTAAATATTATACCAAAATGTTAAATTTTGCGTTGAAGTTTTAGTAACACCCACCACATTTGTTTACCATTTATTTTATTGAAATTTCAATGCGTACTATTTTTATTTTTGAATTCTTAGCAAAGTACGATCTTTTAAAATGTATGGTACGATCTTCTAAAAAATAAAGTTGGCAACCCTGCTTGACGCATTTTGTGTGTGCTAATAATACTAGTAAAATAAGCAATTATGAAAAATCAAAGTGGTTTGTCTGTGTATTCACTAATCTTGCTGGTTTCACATGAATGAAATATGATTCAATCAATAGATGTACGTAGTACCTACGTTTCACCATTGTGTAGGTAGCTTCGCTGATCGCCTGATTTAGTCATAACTTACTTATACATCAAATTCTATTCTCTGATTTTATTCAACTCAAACCAATGGATTAGTACCTAAGCGTATCAGAATGTTATCAGTACCTACTTACATACATTAAAAAGATTTTTAAATCTGGAAAGTCGTGTACTAGTATTACTAGTAACTACTTACTACATATTTAAACTAGATAATACAATAATTACATTAGTATTGTATCTGTGTGAACCAAGGGCAGATCGCAGAGATATTTTTTTCACTTTATGTAAAGCATTCATTCTCATTCCATAATAAAAAACATTTTATCAATCAAAAAATGTTAACTGCGCGGGCAAACCCGCGCGCCCGGCGCTAACTTGCTAGAAACACAATATTCTGGAAACGATTCGCAAGTTTTCAAGACTCAAGCAATCACGCTTTGACGGTATGGCAACAACGCGGGGTGCGAGCGCTGCTACTAGAATGGCAACGTCGCATTATCGAATTTAAAAGATAAATTCTTGTCTAAATGTTCGAATATCGAACAGCGCCATCTATTATGAATGTTTCCTAATCGTAAACTCGTAACACAACAGCAACCAACTTTCTCGGTGGTTCTATAAATTTCCGTCAGATGGCGCGATTCAGGTCACTCACACATGTAAAGATTTTTCGTTTTTTATTCGGTCTAATTCTCCTAGAAATACTGTTTTTTTTATAAAATTTGGGCCATATGCGAACATAATACATTATTAAGTCTCATTAAAGTTGCTTTTATTCTGCAGAAACTGTTTATTTACCGAGATTTCCACACCTGAAAAATGTATGGCGAGGGCTATCTAGGCATTCACCTTAAACAACATTCATTGCGTTATTTACGTTGCTGAGCCAACAATTTATTCGAACAAATGACGCAATGGTTTAGAAATAATCTTCAATCCCATTCAGGGAACTTACTAGAGAATGGGGAGCAGCGTTCTCGATGAATTTTACCACCATACTGCGATCGCCAACCCGCCTGCCAAGCGTGGCGATTATGGCAACGCTCCCCAAATTGGGGGAGGCCTATGTCCAACAGTGGACGTCTTGCGCCTGAAATGATGAATGATGACGATGAGACTCGTCACCTATTATGTACATGGGACTTAAGGCCCTCTTGTAGTTGAAGATGTTTCGGCGAACACTAGTCGGTCGTTGCGAGCGCTTGAGCTGCTAGATTTTGTGTATAATTGTTTCGTGGAGACAAAATTATAAGGAAACTAGCTTTTGCCCGCGGCTTCGCCCGCGTGGATGTCGGAAATTAATGCAAGAGGACGTACTACCGCGATAAGAATGTGTTATTCCAGGTTATATAGGTAATATAGACTCTGTGTGCTATTTTCGATCCAGATCTATTCAGCCATTTTTGCGTGATTGAGAAACAAACACCCAATCAGACATATTTTCACATTTATAATATTATTAGTAGTAGGATTATAACTCATATTACTTAGGATTCATAGTTTATGAGAACATCATGTGTGTTGGTGTTTTTAAAATAAAAGTAATAGTATTCAGAGTAAGAAGACTGTGACATAGGGCTTGGTTTAGTTGAATATAATTCTTCCTTGTTTTTCTTAACGCTCCTATTTTACCTAGGTATACAGACACTCAATCATTTACCAGACACCGAACATAATTATAGGAATAGTACTTTTGCCAGTGGCTTGACCCGTATAGCTGTCGGAAAATATCACCCGGGAACCTACTACCGGGATAAAGTAGGTATCCTATCTGTTACGTATCCATGATATAATACCTATATCTTTGTGCCAAATTCGATCTAAATCCGTTTGGCCGTCTTTGCATCATTGAGAAACAAACATCCAAAAATCTAAACATCTAAGCCATTTCGCGGTCTCTTACTTGGAATAATACTATTAGGTTTATTTTGAGTATAATGAACACACATGATATTCGCAATTACTATGAAGCCAAAGTAATATGAATTACAATCCTACTTATCCTGTACTACCCGGCCCCTGCCAACGCGCTCTGCGCCCACTTTTAAAATCTCTAATATCTTCTAAGATATTCATTTAAATTACATGCTGTAAAGGGCCATATTGATCTATATTAAATGCACAATGTATTTAAGGTACTTAATTGGATAAGGATTAATGCTGTATTGCTTAAAATCGCTCCGTAAATAAGCCCTTATTTCTCGTAAAAAGTAAAAGATAAAAAATGGTTATTGTGGGTTATCCCTAAGAGATAGACATATACCATTGAGGACATTTTTGTAGGCCTTTTTAAGGTGTACAATACTGTAGTACATTATTTTGATCTATTTCGTAGGATTCAGCCAGGGTTTTTCGCATTTGAGACGTATGTCAGCGTAGTTTTCGAAGATAGTTATTTTTTTTTCTAAAATAAAAGAATCTTTCTAAAATAAAAATAGCCTAAGTTACTCCTTGTTACATCAGCTATCTGCCAGTGAAAGTCCCGTCAAAAGCGGGAACGAACAGACAGACAGACAGACAGACAAAAATTGTAAAAAATGTTGTTTTGGTATATGTATCGTGTATACATCCATATACACTTAGTAAAAAGTGGTTATCTTAATGTTAAAAACAGACACTCCAATTTTATTTATTTGTATAGATGTATAGATTATAAAATATTTTCTCAGCATGCCCTAAAAAATAATAAAACCTATCTTTTGGTATAAGTTTTACATGGTTTAATGATGGAATCTCTTCAAGGTACACGTTTTAAATGGCGATTTAGTGTCATCTTTAAGATTATTTTTTATCGAGCCAATTGTTTTAATTCACGTTTCTATCTTCACACAGCGCTTAACACTTTCAGTGCCAGGAAGAAAAACAAAATTATTCAAAAGTAGACTCTATTCACACCTAGCTTATTTTTGTGATTTGCACCCGGTAGGCGGGTGCACGGCATGGTCGCAAGGTACAAACTACTTATACGTAGGATTCGGATGCGAGTTGTGGGCATGCGAACGGTAATTCCGTTGGACCCGGATCCGGGTTCTTGGCACTAAAAGTGTTAACAGTATGTTCAATTTTCCTAAATATTTTTTTTTTTACGGAATCTAGCCATTTTGCTAGATTTACAGAGGTTTAAAAAAGTTAAAAAGTACTGCAACCTCGCCTTAAACATAACTGGCAAAGTTACTGTTATTTTGTTATAGGTCTTTTTTATTAGTTGGCGTTTTTCTCGTAGTTGAGTTGGAGTTTTTGAAGTTTTTTTTTAAATCTATTTTCTTATGAAATATGTGTTTGTAAGTATATGTTCTATATTTTTCTCAAAATTGGTGGGTCCGGTTTTGATGCCCCTTTGCACAAAGTATAGACGAGGTATCAGGCGCGGTCGCAGCCTAACATTTTGGGGGGGTCAAAACCGCCATGAGTACTGAAGAATATTTTAGGAAGGTACATCCTCTTTGGTCTAGTAGTCGCAAGCGCTACTGATCAGCATGATGTCCCGGGTTATAATCTTTTTGCAAATGTCCATCGGAGTCTCCGTGGCTCAAGTGAGAACCATTTTAAGATAGTAAGACAGGCAAATCGTTCAGGGTTTCGGCAGCATGACTGTCTTTGGGGGCGGGGGGGTCATAACCCCTAGAACCCCCCCCCCCTCCCCCCTCGGACCGCGCCTGCGAGGTATCCCTACAAAAATATGAAAACCGTTTCGCTATTCATCCACAATACGACTGCATACACGTTTTCGTTTCATTCGGCCAGTCTCAGAATCATAAGTATTCGCTTCAAATATCGTTTTCATGATATTATCATTAATTTAGGCAATATTAACTTCGGAGATTTGGGTTGATGATTTTAAGGTGGATGGATGATTATCTCAGATGCCATTTTGTCGCTAGATGGCGCTAGATCCACAATTTGGAACATTTTCAATTTTTACGCCTAACTTAGAAATCTTTAATAGATAACTTTATTATATGCGAAACCTAGGGCATTAACTTGATTTTTTTAGATAGTCACTGTGCTTGTTAACTGGTCTCATACAAAGATTTGTACATTCTAAAGATTTAGCCGCTTGACTTTACTCTTTACACACACATACAAAGTAAATAGTAGTAACTTTCGACACCACTAGATGTCGTTTTATTCAAACAGTTTAAAATGAAATTAATATAGGTACACTGTCCCTATAAGTTGTAGTAATGTGACTGAACCTAAATTGTAATGTGTAAATAGTCATCATCTCAGCCGCAAGACGATCACTGCTGGATATAGGCCTCCCCCTATTTGGGGGGCTTTGCCATAATCACCACGCTTGGCAAGCGGGTTGGCGATCGCAGTGTGATGGTAAAATGCATAGAGAACGCTGCTGCCCATTCTCTAGTAAATCCCTTAGTCGCCTTTTACGACACCCACGGGAAGAAATGTAAGGAAGAAGAAGGAATGGAAGTGTAAATAGTGACGTGTACTAAATAAATAAATAAAAGACTATTTATTACATTGTAAAGCTTTTTATTGTACCTTACTATAAATTAATAATATTTATTTAGTAAAAAGGGGTTAATATTTTCATAAAAATAATCGTTTTATTTACTCTCACTACATTTACTTAGATAGTTTCCGTTTGGATTCAAACCATCGAGTCATACCACCATACAAAGATAACATACTTTTTTAAATATTTTGATATTTACAATTATGATTTTGAATTTAGTATTAGAAAGAATTATGTATGTAGATTACAATATAAATAACATCATACGTAAGTATATATAACGGCACATGTATCTTACACAACAACACAAAGGGGTTGCTAGCTAACCATAACATTTATTTATGTTTCAAGAATACCTACTTATGATACAATTTTGAACTGCAATAAATATTCTTTTACAATTGAATTGTTAGGCTGGTACCTAAATACATGAGTGAAACTTATCTACACAGAAAAATCTTATGAACTAACAAAATAACACAAACTATACATCGCTACGTGCAAAAAGCTTATTAATTATTCTATAATGTTCCCACTGCTGAGACTCAGGCCTCCTCTGAACTGTGGTGATGAAATAATTTACACTCAGCAAAGTGCCGGCTTGGATTCGAACCATCGACTCGTACCACCATACAAAGATACTTATAAATATTATAATAAAATATCTTCTTTTCTACGCGCTACTTTTTGCAGTCGCCGCCGCCGCCGCGCCGTATCAGTCTTCTGCTTGTCACTTTTTACTTCCATTTATATAATTTCCGTGTGATCTGAATCAAATGCTGGAAGACGCAGTTTTCGCTGCAACAAATGAATTTACACAGTTTTGTTAGACTATTCTTACTGAACCGACACCTCAGAGACCTGCGGAATAAGTTAGGAAATGAGTAAGACTTATATTTTTATACCTTTTAATTCCTTGATGTCTAGACATTTAGCATTTTTCTCAACTCTTCTCAAAATAATTTCCGGCAGTACACATGTTTTAAAAAATGTTACCAACTTCGGCATCATAGCGTTGATAACTTCCTCATCCCGGTTAACTTTTATGACAGTCAATGGTTGGGTGACAGATATCAAGCAAATGAAGTAACATTTATTCATTTTGGTAATTCGCAATTGACCCTGGACCTAGAATCAAAATAATAATAGCTGTTAAAAAGAAACAATCCAAGAAATACATTATTTTTATACATACATACCAAGAAATAATGATATTTGTTACACTGAACATTGTGTAAAATATGTTGTACTTTGGTATTGTCAAACAAAAACTTCATCACTACAAACAAGCAAAAGCGTACTAATGTAATGAACACAAAAATATGGTATCAAGTTGGGACTTACCATTCCAGATGAAGAATCAAAGTTGTGACCATATGACCTTCTTCAAGTCAACAATACGGTACCCTACCAAACCTGATAAGTTGTCACTTGATGTTCTTTCCACAGTTAGTTGATAAGCTTCAGTCTCTGAATCGGGTTGTGGCCAATCAAAATCAACAGTCTCTACTTGCTCTGTAACAGATTCAACTGTATTGAAGCTAGAGCTGCAGGCTATGGCTTCGTATCGAATTTCTGGTATACCACGCGAATAGGTTTAGGGCGTATCTTCAGCTGTCGAATGGTTGGACAGCTGATGATGATCTTGAGTTGAATGTGGACTGAAATAAAAGATAAATAAATGAAATAGGTACAGTTAAAAGTACACAGTTAAGACACAACACGAACCAACGAGTATCAAATAACCTCCACTCACGTAAATCTGATTCGAAATCTTATGGGAATCTAATTTACTCACTATAGATCACTAAAAGAACTTCCATGATGTCTTTTGAATACTGCTTGCACTTTTTTCCGTGATTTTCGCGGTCCTGAATACACATGTCGTATACATTTATGCAAGTTTATTAGTCGGGTTTATCTTAGGCAGTTCAGTTGCAATTCAATCTGTAATCAAAAAGAATAATTACAAACAACAGCAAATGTATCTTATTTATGAAATGTTTCAAGAAACAGAAATAACACCACCACCAAGCTGTTGTTTTCAGAGAGAATATTTGAAATTTGTAGTATGTCATGTGACGACAATCAACGAGTGTTGCTAACGTTTGATTTTGTATTTCATCTTCTAAATCTTACACTTTTGTACCATTATAATAATACTCTATATCACCTTGAAAATCATTCATTGCACATAAAAATAACACTTACCGTCAATAAAACACAAAAACACTTCACTTTTCAATAAAAACCAGGGCTTTGAATAACGTTAAAAATTTGGTATCGTTACTTTCATCGGACGAAGATAACGTTATTAGTAGAGGTCACGTAATGCTTGGTAACGATACTTGGCATACGTTTTACCGGTAACTGAGTACCGTTAATTTTTTATTTATTTTCTTTCATCTCTTTCTTTCGTCTACATTATTGAAGTTGCATTTGCACCGTTTGATTGGCGATGTTGCCGTAGAGCGCCGCCGCCCATGGCGTTCCGCTTAGGTTGCGCAGGTTGACAACAACGCATTAAGTAACGATGTGATAAGAGAACGGTGTGGTGTAAAAGAAGATGTAGTGACAAAAATTGAAAAAAGTATGCTTAGATGGTTTGGTCATGTTGAGAGGATGAATGAAGGTCGGCTCACAAAAGGTATTTACAAGGCAGATGTGAGTGGAAACACCGGGAGGGGACGCCCTAGGAGGACATATAGGGACCTTATTGGTGATGTTCTTCAGAAAGGTCAGGTGCGTAGTACTCGCAACCGGCGTGTGTGTATGACCAATTTTATGAACCTAAACGAGGCAAAAGAAGTGTGTAGAGATCGTAGCAGGTGGCGTTCCGTGGTTTCTGCCTACCCCCATGGGAAAAAGGCGTGATTCTATGTATGTATGTATGTAAAAGTATCGATACTAGTAACGTTAATTGGTAACGTTATTTTATAGATTCGATACCAAAGTATCGTTACCCGTTTTACCGTTAAAATATTAACTTTATGAAAATAACGTTACTTAACGATACTTATAGTGTGAATTTGGTAACGTTAACAAGCCCTGATAAAAACTGTTTCACGGATGGCACTCATTTGAATGGTTCTCCGTAGTAGGTAGCACAGTTTTTTTAAGTAATAATAAACATGGTAAATATCCCGTTTTAAGTTCTAATGATACTGGTGTTTATTGTTTCGTGTGGATTTCATGACAAAGTCTCTTCCGAGCCCCTTTTCTTTAATAAAAAAAACCTCGTCGTAAAGTTTAGTTGCTAAATTGGTGTCCAGATTCTTAAATATTATACCAAAATGTTAAATTTTGCGTTGAAGTTTTAGTAACACCCACCACATTTGTTTACCATTTATTTTATTGAAATTTCAATGCGTACTATTTTTATTTTTGAATTCTTAGCAAAGTACGATCTTTTAAAATGTATGGTACGATCTTCTAAAAAATAAAGTTGGCAACCCTGCTTGACGCATTTTGTGTGTGCTAATAATACTAGTAAAATAAGCAATTATGAAAAATCAAAGTGGTTTGTCTGTGTATTCACTAATCTTGCTGGTTTCACATGAATGAAATATGATTCAATCAATAGATGTACGTAGTACCTACGTTTCACCATTGTGTAGGTAGCTTCGCTGATCGCCTGATTTAGTCATAACTTACTTATACATCAAATTCTATTCTCTGATTTTATTCAACCCAAACCAATGGATTAGTACCTAAGCGTATCAGAATGTTATCAGTACCTACTTACATACATTAAAAAGATTTTTAAATCTGGAAAGTCGTGTACTAGTAACTACTTACTACGTATTTAAACTAGATAATACAATAATTACATTAGTATTGTATCTGTGTGAACCAAGGGCAGATCGCAGAGATATTTTTTTCACTTTATGTAAAGCATTCTTTCTCATTCCATAATAAAAAACATTTTATCAATCAAAAAATGTTAACTGCGCGGGCAAACCCGCGCGCCCGGCGCTAACTTGCTAGAAACACAATATTCTGGAAACGATTCGCAAGTTTTCAAGACTCAAGCAATCACGCTTTGACGGTATGGCAACAACGCGGGGTGCGAGCGCTGCTACTAGAATGGCAACGTCGCATTATCGAATTTAAAAGATAAATTCTTGTCTAAATGTTCGAATATCGAACAGCGCCATCTATTATGAATGTTTACTAATCGTAAACTCGTAACACAACAGCAACCAACTTTCTCGGTGGTTCTATAAATTTCCGTCAGATGGCGCGATTCAGGTCACTCACACATGTAAAGATTTTTCGTTTTTTATTCGGTCTAATTCTCCTAGAAATACTGTTTTTTTTATAAAATTTGGGCCATATGCGAACATAATACATTATTAAGTCTCATTAAAGTTGCTTTTATTCTGCAGAAACTGTTTATTTACCGAGATTTCCACACCTGAAAAATGTATGGCGAGGGCTATCTAGGCATTCACCTTAATGATACTTCTTTAAATACATAATTATTTGTAAGGGGCGCAAAAAACATTTAATTTAAATAAAAATGCTCATTACAAAAAACGTTTTGGACTACCCTACTGCTAAAGAGCTAATTTATGTTACCTTTTAGAAAAGATTGAGGTGCTGCTCATTTTTATAATAATGATTCAGAAAAACAGGGTCACCACATTCATAGAAGGGTTCAATTTGTTGGGTTGTTGGTTGTCAGGCCCGACAGCCGATAAACAATGGCATACAATCTTTCTGACTCTAGCTAGACACTTGACATTCATTTTTTCGGGTTCCATCTTACACTCGACATTAGAGAATGAGCAGATAGGAGGCATTAGCACATTTTCAAGTACAGTACTGAACATGCTGAACTGATAAGTGGCCATTAGTACGAATTCACTTTATATGGAAATGCTCTATCTAGTTTGTATGTGGCTCAACATTAAAGGTCATCTTTTCTTTCAAACACATTATAAATAATCAATATTGTATATTGTAATTCTAAGTCTATAACAATAATTATACAGACAAAGGCCACTTTCGCACTTACGCAGCAGGCAAGTATGTGACCAACATTTAAATTACCACTTGGTTGTAGCATTGGTTGTAGCCTTTTGGAAAATATGTGGATGTCATTCACGATCCTTTAAATATTACTTTTGAACCATATTAAAAAAAAAAACTGCATTCGGCGAGTTTTTTTACTTATCTACACCGATTTTTGAGCTTGCAGTGCACTGTTCGTTCATGCAGTGTGCAGTTGTTCCTCACTGAACGAATAACTTACTTGCAGCGGGGTACGCGCAAAATAGGCCTAAGATTCTTAGATACAAAAGAAAAATCACTTGAGCTCTTCCTTAGCTAACAACAAAAAACAACAAAAAAAACACTAAAAGGCTAGTTGCATTACCATACATAATGACAGTGCGTATTTTTGTCTGTCAGATGATGCAAATAGATCCTTGTGTAACCAGAGAGTAGATACAACAGTAGTTTTGAAATGGTATGCATGCCATTTGTTTGAACAGTTTCCGCGACAATTGTGATAATACTGTTACGTAGATCGTAAAGTCTAGAAACATCACGCTAACTCCATCTCAAAAAGGGGCAGTGTACGTAAATCGAAAAGTCTACAAACGTCAAGCTAATTCCATCTAAAGTGGGCAGTGTTCGAAACTACTAGAAACGACACGCTAACGCCATCTGTTATCGAGTAGCAAGTACTACACGAAATTGTACGTAGACGCTACCGCCATCTATTGTCGAATAGTGGGATTATACAGTAAACAGTTGATTGTGGAAGTACCTAGAAGCTTCTACGTTACTTGTGAACTGTGGAAAAGTGTTGAATGTTCGCGAATGTTCTGCTCGGGATATAAATAGCGGATTGTTAGCCCGACGGGCAGTTCGGTTACGGAACCGATCGAATACGATTCAAGTGATACGGTACAAGCGAAACAAGTGATTCCTTTTGATGTTTCTTGTTGTTGTGGTATTTTGATTAAACTGTTTTGTGTTTCGATAGTATTGGTTTAAATTAATTTATCCCGAACCCCCAGTTCGTAACAATACACTGATTACAATTGGTGAGGTTGCCTCTCTTGAACCCAAGTTATTAGGATAAGTTGTGGATAAAACTCTAAGTGAATAAACACACAGCTCACACACACAGCTCTAATACATAGCAGAACTGTATCTTGTTAGTTTAGAACTCTTAAAATCTTTCTATTTTTAACTGACTTCAAAAAAAGGAGGAGGTTTCTCAATTCGACCGTATAATTAGGTCTTTACCTATGAAATTGCCGTTCTGCAGTACTGGCCATTTCAAATCAAAATAATTTTTGTTTGTCTAAGAATTCTAATTTCAAATTTATTTTATTTTAAAAATATGGAATTCCTTTTCCAAAAGTAGTCATTAGTTTATTGATTAGTGTTACATTTTCATCGCATTTCAATCTTTTTCGTCATCATGGATTCGTTAAAAATTCGAGTAATTATGGAATATGAGTACCGTCGTGGCAGCAACGCGGCACAAGCGGCACGCAACATCAACGACGTTTACGGAGCTAACACTACAAACCAACGCACCACATGTTATTGGTTTGCTCGCTTCCGTTCTGGAAATTTCGACCTGAAAAATGAACCTCGCGGTCGTCCGAAGACTTTGGTCGACAATGACGAATTAAAGGCGATTGTGGAAGCTGATGATACACAATCTACGGCTGAATTAGCAGCAGCTTTCGACGTTAGAGTCAAAACAATATTGGTCCATTTGCGTCAAATTAGCAAGGTAAAAAAGCTTGACAAATGGGTGCCCCACGAACTCAATGATCGCCAGCGCGAAGTACGCGTCGAGACGTGCCTTGCACTGCTCAACAGACACACAAATGAAGGAAATTTGAACCGCATTGTTACCTGCGATGAAAAATGGATTCTGTTTGATAACCGCAAGCGCTCAGCAAGTTGGTTGGATCCTGGTTTAGCACCTAAACAATGCCCTAAACGAAAACTTACCCCTAAAAAGTGTTGGTCACTGTTTGGTGGTCTAGCGCCGGTGTGATTCATCACAGCTTCTTACCAAACGGGGTGAGCATTACTGCAGATGTGTACTGTGAAGAACTGAACTCAATAATGGAGATGCTGGCACATCTTTTTTTTTTTTTTTTTTTTTTTTTTTTTTTTTTTTTTTTTTTTTTTTTTTTTTTTTTTTTTGGATGGGAAATCATCAAATGACTTCTCCCGCTCTGGGCGGAGCGGGAGGGCGTGTCAGACTTTTACTGACTAAAACCCACCCGTGTTCCTTCAGTTGCCCATGTGCCAGGGTCACGGTATCTCTTTTGAACAATCACGCGACCCCGGCAGGCATCGGTCCTAGCAGACCCCAATGATGGAGAAGCTGGCACATCTCCAACCAGCATTGGTCAATCGCTCGTCTCCGCTGCTCCTGCACGACAACGCGCGACCTCATACTGCACAGCAGACGGTCTCCAAGTTGCAAGAACTGGGGTTGGAAGCTCTCCGTCATCCGCCCTACTCACCAGACCTTGCGCCTACAGACTACTACTTTTTCCAGAATTTGGATAACTTCTTGGCGGGAAAAAAATTCAATACCCGAGAGGCAGTACAAAATGCCTTTGAAGAATTTGTTGTCTCCCGTCCAGCTGATTTTTTTAAGAAGGGCATCAATAAACTGCCACTGCGTTGGCAAAGATGCATTGATTGCATGGGTGATTATTTCGCAAATAAAAAATACATGAAAAACGGCATTTTCATAGGTAGGTTTCACCTATTATATGTATAGATTTTTTTTTTGTTTGTTCGCGGATAACTTCGTCGTTTATGAACCGATTTTGATGATTATTTTTTTGTTCGAAAGGAGATATCCCAAGGGTGGTACCATGATAAGGAAACCAGGATCTGATGATGGCATCCCAGAGAAGTCGATGAGAGCTTTCGAAAATTAATAATCTTAAAGCACTACTATTTAATGAAGGTCTAAAGTTGCTCTGAGGATGAAGCCAAAAGACAGTGGAGGGAACTCCTAACGACTTACAGCAATTACCCGGTGTTTGGACTTAATTCATTTCTATTGATAAGAACTTTGCACCCATATGGGTTATAAGTGCCATTACAGGACTGATGATGGAGACCATAGACAGTTGAGGGAATTCCTCAACGATTTACAGCAGTTCTCCATTGTTGGGCTTACTTTATACGGTTCAAAGCCAATTTTATCACTACTATTTAATTAAGGTTAATCTGATGATGGAGCCGAAAGACAGTCGAGGGAACTCCTCAACGATTTACAGCAATTACCTGGTGTTTGAACTTAATTCATTTCTATTGATGAGAAAGCCCCCATATAAGACTTATAAGTACCATTACAGGTCTGATGATGGACACCATAGACAGACAGTCGAGGGAATTCCTCAACGATTTATAGCAGTAGTAAAGTATGAAATATCACCTGGCGAGTAGTTGTATAGGAATTAGTGCGAGGTAGATACCATAACTAAAAAGTTAAAAATAAAAAAAAAAATCAAAAAAAAACCGACTTCCTCAAAAACACTAGAAAACGAAAAATAACTTTAATTTTGGAAGTTGGTGGCAAAAAACTCAAATACACCGACACCGATCCTAAGACACCGTTATTTTTTGCTTTGCAGTGTTTTGGAGGAAGTCGGTTTTTTTTTATAATGATTACTGTAGATGAATAAAAATTTGAATACATAATTTTAAGCAATATTGTAGAAAGAACTGCTTTAGATCTGTTGTTCTACAGCAGAGTCTTTCACTTAAATCAAGAACTGTTATTATCACCTCCTAAGTTACACAGATCAAACATAAATAAGTAATAATAAATCACATACCTAAATTACATGTAAATTGACACTTAACATAATATTATGGTGTAGGATCATTTTTATTATTGTTCACACTATTTTTCTCACTCAATGCCTTTGCACGATCTAATTCTTGTTGTTTCAGTACAGCAGACGATTTCTCCATTACTAACACGAGTTGGTGTTGACCTTCCAAACGTTCTAAACAACCTTTGCATATTGTTTTTGGCAATGGATCTGATTTTGATACCTGAAATTTAAACATTTTTAAACAATTTAATGGGTAAATAAGCCAGAGAACTATAGGTGGGACACAAGAATTTTACAGATTATTATGTATTTTAATTAGAACATGATGAATCAATCTGAAACCCACTATTTTCAGTCAGTTGTTTTACGGGCCATAGATTAATATTGCATTATTTTATCTTATGTTACATATTGTGGTAGAAAATGATAATTATTATAGCGCTCATGACCAGAACATTGCATTTTTTTTTTAAATTATTAATGATTAGTAAATCAGCAACGTAAAAACTACAATGATGAAAACTCTCGACACAAGATAATTATAAACAAGAAGTACTGAATCGACTTACATTTATGGAAAGATATTTGGTAATTTTCTGGGATACGAGCGAGTTTGTTCCTTCATCGCCATAAATATGAATAACAACTCTATGCATTTCGGAACATAGTCGACATATAAAGCCCGACAAAATAGCTCTATCTAAACTTCCCATGATGTTGGTAAACTTCAATTTTCAACTTTTAATGTTTCAGTAAATTACTCAAGTAAATTATTATATTTTGATTTGTACGTTTTAGAATGTTCTCACTCTCAGTTCTTTTGTAGATTTTGTTGATTGATGAAAGTTTCGTTCGTAAACACAGTCTTTTTTTTTTGTTTGGGTTCTGGCTTCGCACGATTTAGCCCTTGACACGTTTAATTTTATAGTGAATGTAATAGACAATTAGTAACTATGAAATCGACTAGAAATGTAGAAATTGATTTAGTAAACGTAATAAAATACATATACTGTGCGAGAGTTCTAAACTTCTAATTAATTTGTTAATTTCATTTAACTCGTCATAAGAGAGCTATCTCCTAGTTCTCATAATTCCATGTTTAATATCCCCGTGGACTGTCTAGAGTTGACATGAGCAACCGGCAACCCACCCATTTGATAACGTCACTAAAATGTATGTACGTGGCGCTTGGTCCTAGGAGTTTTGAGCGCCTGAGTGAAAGGAATATCAAATTTTATAAATGTGAACTCATTGCACATCATACAACAATACATTTTTAAGGAATAAATGTAAACAATACTAACTTAAGCATCAACTTTTTTATTAAAATGCCACCGAAACGAAAGAAGTTAGGACGGCCGCCTGTGCCCAAAAATAAGAGAAGGAAAATCAAAATGTCTAACAAAAATCTTGTGAAAAACGAGCCTTGTTCTGTTGTGGTCTTGAAGAAAGAAAAAGAAATATCGTCTCAAAGAAATGTTGAATACGTCTGTAATGTTTGTAATAAGAATTTCAAAACAGGAAAGGAGTTACTAATACATCATAAACGTTGTCGCGCTTTAGAATACAATGAGATAGTTTTCTCGAAGGTAAACAAAGTATACATTATTTCACTAAACTTACTTTTACATTCAGTGATCACATGAAATTGATTATAATAATCAATTGTTTCTTTCTATTGTCGATGCAAAAGAAATTATGAATATATTTTAAAATAACTTTTCATAATATAGCACCTTTTTATAGCCAAATGAGAACGTAATAAGCAATTCAAATTTCATTTTGTAGACTGATACTTTATTAGCTTTATTGCAAAAATTTGACTGGTATGTTCCCAGCTATACAAACTAGAAATGCCCAAGACTACCAAAGCCGTTGATGAAGAGTTGAAGTTGGACATTGAAGTCAGAATTAGCTAGTGGACATTTAAAAATGATAGAATTGAGGTCTTAGTAAAACTTAATCAGTGCCTTCTCTCTTAATCTGTTGAATTTTAATTGCAGGCAGCATACAGTTGTCAAGAATGTCCTAAAAAGTTCAGGTTTAAGAAAAGCTTCACAGAGCATCTTAGGACGGAACACTCTAAGCTACCTGACCGCGTCTCTTGTGATCTGTGCAGTGTCTGTTGCCCAGATAAGCAAACTTTGATTGAACACATCAAGAATGTTCATGAGAGAGACATTTTTTCATGTCCACACTGCAAGCGAACTTTCGTTCGGCGCTCACATGTGCTTCGGCATATGGCGCAAAGTGGATGTGATGGACAAGGAATTGCCTCATATTCTTGTGAAGTAAGTTCAGATTCAGATTCAGATTTATTTATTTGCAAAAACATGTGTAGATAATATACATGGTATAGTATGGTTGTTACAAAGTGGGTGGTTGTGGCTCAACATGTTTGACCATGGCTGGTGTACAAATTTAGTCGAAAGACAATAAGATTTAAAATAAAAAGAGTAGCAATAAAAATAGATTATTAACATTAAACAATATGATTAGATTAAAAACACTAGATCAGTACGCATGCGACACAAAATAAATAATGAAATAATAATTTAAGTCATTTTCTCAAGATCGATTTATCATTTAAAAAATCATTCACATTATAATAGGCTTTTTCTGTCAGTATTTTTTTAAATGTTTTCTTAAACTGGTCTGCATTTAATGACTTAACACACTTTGGGATATTATTATAAATGATTGGCGCTCTGCATACCACGCTTTTATACAGTAGCGCTGTCTTTGCTGGCTGTACACGAATTTTACTGTTATCCCGGCGATTACGTATTATAATGTCCGATATTCGAGGAAACAAATGGGGGTTATTTCTGACAAATAGGGCTATTTCCAAAATATAAAGTGACGGAAGTGTAAGTATTTTATGTTCTGTAAAAAGAGGCCTACAGCTCTCTGTACTTTGGATACGGAACATGGCACGTAGGCATCGCTTTTGCATTATAAATGCCATATCTTTATTACACGAGTTGCCCCAAAAGATAATGCCATATCTGAGGACAGATTCAACAAGTCCATAATAAGCCGATAGTAAAACATCAGTGTTGATGGATGGAGCAAGTTGGTACAAGGCATATGATTGACTACTGATTTTTTTACATAGTTTTTCAATGTGTTCTTTCCAATTTAGTTTACTATCAATAATTAAACCGAGAAAACGGGCATTAATTACTTCATTTATAGTATTATTGTCATAAATCAAATTTACATTTAACGGATTATGCAATCTTTGTCCAAAGTGCATTATATTTGTTTTTGATAAATTTATTTTTAAATTATTATTATTGAGCCAAGATATTATAGATGTCAGTGAATTATTAATATCAAATTTATAATGATTATTGTCCTTACATGCAATTGTAACTGTACTGTCATCAGCAAATAATGTCATAGGTTGAGTAGTTGCTTTTGGCAAGTCGTTGATATAAATTGTAAACAACGGCGGCCCTAGCACACTACCTTGGGGAACACCGTATGTGACATATTTCCTTACTGAGCTGAATGTTTCTTCTCTTTTTGTTTTGGGATTTACTCTAGTTATTACTGTTATCTGTTGTCGATTTGTTAAGTAGGATTGAATTAAATCCAAAACATTACCTCTTATGCCGTATGCGTCAAGTTTACTGATTAGTATATTATGATCTACATAATCAAATGCCTGTGACATGTCGCAAAAAATAGCACAAACTGGAACTGTTTTGTCAACATGGGAGATAACACCTTGGATGAATTCATAAATGGCCATATTTGTGGTTTTATTTTGTCGAAAGCCCTTTTGTTCATTGCACAAGCACAAGCACAAGCTATCTATTCTATTGTTTATTAAATACTTAATATTACCCAAAATTTGTGTTAAAGGAGGCAACTAGTTAATGGATTACTGCTGTTAGAAGTTGATTAGACTGCTCTTGTGAGTGGTGTTTATCTCAGAGAAATATATTTATTATTTAAACTAAATTCATTATTTTTTCATGATCATAATGATGCTAAGGAGCATTTGCTATTAAGGTTGGGTTCATACTTCCCAGCCCAATGAGGTTCTTATCTGGTAGCAGAGGAGGATGCAGCTTCATATTAGCACCTTCCTTCGTATTTTTATTAAGTATTTGATATGATTTGAATTTTGAGTACATTATGCCTGCCACTGCAGAGATTAAAAAAAAAAGTATTTTGATATTTCAGCTGCCGTATACCGTAGGCTAGTATTGAAAGGGATAATTTAATGTAATGAAATGTACTAACTTTGAAATAAATTGGTTGTCCACAGATTTGTGATGCAAAATTTTCGAGAAAGGACAATTTAATGGTCCACATAAGGTTGCAACATATTATAAAGGATGCTTTCTATTGCAAGCGCTGTCTATACTCTACAAAGAACTTTTCTAAATTGGTTAACCATTGGCACAAACAACATGCAGGTAACATCACTTTTATATTTTGTTTTCATTCTTTGGAATAAATGATACTTAACTGCAAAACTATTTAGTTAGTTCAGTAATTAAATTACTTAATAAATATTTAGATTAACTTTGTACTTAATTGAAAACATTAGCAGCAACACAGCTTGTAAATAAATTCAATAAGCCTTGTGTTATTATAAGAAATTGATTAAAACTTATATAATTTTGCCTACATTTAATAAAACACTGATTACTAAATACACATGTGGAAAACAATATGTTTTAACAAAACAAAAATTTTGCAACAGAGACCCCTGATCAATATCAGTGTCACCACTGTAGCAAGTGGACCAGCTCTCGAGCCGCCATGACCAAACACCTTGAAATACACGGCGAGAAGAAGTTTGCATGTGATGTGGTAATGTTAATAGTGTACTTAACTTTATCTTTTATAAGGACTAGCTAGTACATAACTCTAATGAATAAGGCTGGATCTAGCTTAACACTTTCTGTGTTCAGGTTTCTAAATATCAAAGTTATAATTTTTACTTCTTTACTAAATTGATTAAACAATGTTGTGTTAATATTAAAGCTACTTATTATTTGTTTGCTGCTGTCATGGCATTAGGAGTTAAAAGGTAAGTAAAATATCGGTAAATTAAATAACCATCATCAGGTTCCATCCTCAACCTACGAAAAACAAAAATAAACCTAATTCATAAAGCCAAAAATATTGGCGACTCTGTTAATAAAATCAACAGAGGAGCCAATATTTTTCACTGATTACTATCCTCAGAAGAAAATTTCAATGATTGACTACTGATCACTAACATGGTTTAAATTTAATAAGAGGTTTTGATTTCGCTGCTTTGTTAGTTATCTCAGGTCATTAAAAATAACATTGGCGAGAATAATGTTGGTTGTAATGCGTGCTGGTTTTTGTAGTGTGGCTACAGCACGTTCACGATCGAGGTGATGCGTCGCCACGCGCTCACGCACGTGGAGAACAAGCCATACAAGTGCGCGCTGTGCAGCAAGTCGTACATCCAGCGCGTGCAGCTGCAGCGCCACCTCGAGAAGCACACCGGCAATATGTGCACCAAGTGTGGTGAGACCTTCTCCGGGAGAGCCAGGTATCATCTGTTTTTCTATCATAATCTCATTCTCAGCATCTTGTCTGAATAGCTACTTTAGTATGGTCGTATATTTATTGAGCTCCAAGTAAGACCAGCCATTGATCAGTATACAGGGACAAGATTTAAAAAAACCTATCTACTTGTTGTTAAATATTTTCAGGTTGCTGATTCACATGAGAGAGCACATGGGATTAGAGAAGTTGTATTGTCCCCTAACAACATGTTCATACTCAACAAAGGAATTCATCAGTGAGGCCAGTTTGAATAATCATTTGAAAGTGCATTTAGAAGATAAGCGTAAGTGTATAATATTCTTCAACAATACGATTTAACCTTGGAAATTGGGAGGTGCGATGATGATTTCTAATAGTGGTTGTGCTTATCCGCCGAAATGAAACTACATGCGCGGACACTGTTTCATACGGTCGACATTTCTTGGGTTCTTGGAATGCGTATGGGGGGGGGGGGGCCTTTAACTCTTTCAGTCACGCTTTTACATTATATTTAGATTTTTTTATTTTAGTTTTAGCATCATTAACAACTAAAATATCACAGAAACTAGGAAAAAAAATCTAGGTGTTAAAGCTTTCGAGGAATGAGGTGGCTAATGACACTAACCACCGTGACTATTGATAAAAGAAAACTATGATGAAATATGCATAATATTCATAAATATTTTATGTTATAATTTATTTATTTAATGAACTTTTCCACCGGCAAAATGATGTGAAAGTACTTTTTATGAAAATCTAGAAACAAGTTTTTCCTTTGCGTAAGGTAAAGGGCACTTAACTTGTTTTGCATTGCCACCCGGTACGTACTGGATATATTTTATTGCTACATGTGCAGCATTCTTCCGGCGTACTAAGCTAGACAAACGGAGGGCATCATCTGAATCAAAATTGTTAAAATCGGTAACTTGAATTTCTCCAATCAAATCACCTAACACGAGCGGATTTGGATGTATCTTCGTCATCGTTGTCGTTATACGGGGCTTTTGGCCACTTTGTACGTGTGCATTTTCTATATCTATCTGATCTTATTTGTCATAATGTGCGTTTACTTTGTGCAGAATAATCAATTTTTCTTTCTTTTTTCTTTACAAATACGCTTGCTAGCTGAAGGAAAAGGATGTCTAAACAAGTATGCTGTGATTTCTTTATCTGTTAGCCGGCGCGACATACAAATACGATAAGCCACTTATAGTTACATGCATAAGTTTCATGAAGTTTATGACCAGAAACCCGCAACAGTCATGGTGGTTAGTGTCACTAACCACCATATTTTCGTGTTGAATACACATCTAAAACACAAAAATAACAGAACTTTTATGTGAACACGTATAATATACAGGATAATTTTATAACCAGTGCGCAAATTTTTTTTGGTGGTTCAGTATCAGTAATATAACACATTTCAACAATTTTTTCAATACGTTTTTTTTAAAATTTTTATCCGACCTTAAATCAGTAAACTGTGGACACCCTACATATTTCGTAATACTATTTTCGATCAATTGTAATAGGTCAGTAACCGCGACGGCGTAGGCACTTCGAAATTCTTAGAATTTTGACCGATCGAACATTTGGTAGGTACTAATAGGTCAGTAACCGCGCAACAACTTTTTCAATACGTTTTTTTTTTAATTTTTATCCGACCTTAAATCAGTAAACTGTGGACACCCTACATATTTCGTAATACTATTTTCGATCAATTGTAATAGGTCAGTAACCGCGACGGCGTAGGCACTTCGAAATTCTTAGAATTATGACCGATTGAACAGGTGGTCGGTCGTTCACCTTCGCTGCCGCGCCGGCGCCGCGCGGAAGTTACCATAAAAACCAGTTTCAAAATAGACATCTTACGTTAACGATAACTTAATTTTTTTGTACTAAGATATATCAAAATAAAAATTGCATGGTTATTATAACTCGTTTAAGTTTCATTTGGTAAAATCTGCGCACTGGATAAAAAATTACCTTGTAGATGTATGAAAAAACATTGAAGAAAAAAGCTTACATACCCATTTCACAGTTTCTTTTAACAAACATGCGAATAAAAGTACGTTAGCGTAATATTAAGTTTAACGTTAATAAACTGTCATTCATTCAATAAACCACCAACTGGTCGCTTCTTGTTTAGTATGATTCAAGCTTTTATGATTATTCAACCGATTGTCGCTACATGGCACAGATTTTAATATAAAAATTCGGAAAAAGTTGGTTAGAGAAAATAACCACCAAGACGAAAAGAGTTGGTTAGAGATAATAACCACCAAGACTGAAAGAGTTAATTACATTTTGATTTTACCTTTTCATTGTAGACCACTAGACTAAAACAGTGAGGTTTTCTTTCACTATTCTGATCTCGTGTTTGGTCGTAGTCGATTTGACCTGCCTATCTAACCTGTCATAGAAAAGAGATTTTAGAAATTAGTACGGAACACTTCTCTCTATTACAAACGCGGAGTAAAGTTACACCAGTTTGTCCCTCAGGTTAACCATATTTGTATTTTTTGCGAAACATACCCGTAAGCTGAGTGGATGTAATTTTTGTAGCGTTCAGTTGCGAGGTGTGCGCCAAGACGTTCCACTCGGAGGTGAACCTGCGGCGACACCTGGAGACGCACACGCTGGACCGGCCGCGGCGCTGCATGTACTGCGTGTCGGCGCGCGCCTACGTGCGCGGCGAGCAGCTCATCCGCCACGTGCGCAAGCACCACCCCGCCGTGTTCCGCGGCCATCTGCACCACGTGCGCTCCGTGCTCGTGAGTGTCATCTGCCGTCCTGTGCACTCTCTCCTGTAGTGCTACTCATCCGCCACGTGCGCAAGCACCACCCCGCCGTGTTCCGCGGCCATCTGCACCACGTGCGCTCCGTGCTCGTGAGTGTCATCTGCCGTCCTGTGCACTCTCTCCTGTAGTGCTACTCATCCGCCACGTGCGCAAGCACCACCCCGCCGTGTTCCGCGGCCATCTGCACCACGTGCGCTCCGTGCTCGTGAGTGTCATCTGCCGTCCTGTGCACTCTCTCCTGTAGTGCTACTCATCCGCCACGTGCGCAAGCACCACCCCGCCGTGTTCCGCGGCCATCTGCACCACGTGCGCTCCGTGCTCGAGAATGTCATCTGCCGTCCTGTGCACTCACTCCTGTAGTGCTACTCATCCGCCACGTGCGCAAGCACGACCCCGCCGTGTTCCGCGGCCATCTGCACCACGTGCGCTCCGTGCTCGAGAATGTCATCTGCCGTCCTGTGCACTCTCTCCTGTAGTGCTACTCATCCGCCACGTGCGCAAGCACCACCCCGCCGTGTTCCGCGGCCATCTGCACCACGTGCGCTCCGTGCTCGTGAGTGTCATCTGCCGTCCTGTGCACTCTCTCCTGTAGTGCTACTCATCCGCCACGTGCGCAAGCACCACCCCGCCGTGTTCCGCGGCCATCTGCACCACGTGCGCTCCGTGCTCGTGAGTGTCATCTGCCGTCCTGTGCACTCTCTCCTGTAGTGCTACTCATCCGCCACGTGCGCAAGCACCACCCCGCCGTGTTCCGCGGCCATCTGCACCACGTGCGCTCCGTGCTCGTGAGTGTCATCTGCCGTCCTGTGCACTCTCTCCTGTAGTGCTACTCATCCGCCACGTGCGCAAGCACCACCCCGCCGTGTTCCGCGGCCATCTGCACCACGTGCGCTCCGTGCTCGAGAATGTCATCTGCCGTCCTGTGCACTCACTCCTGTAGTGCTACTCATCCGCCACGTGCGCAAGCACGACCCCGCCGTGTTCCGCGGCCATCTGCACCACGTGCGCTCCGTGCTCGAGAATGTCATCTGCCGTCCTGTGCACTCTCTCCTGTAGTGCTACTCATCCGCCACGTGCGCAAGCACCACCCCGCCGTGTTCCGCGGCCATCTGCACCACGTGCGCTCCGTGCTCGTGAGTGTCATCTGCCGTTCTGTGCACTCTCTCCTGTAGTGCTACTCATCCGCCACGTGCGCAAGCACCACCCCGCCGTGTTCCGCGGCCATCTGCACCACGTGCGCTCCGTGCTCGAGAATGTCATCTGCCGTCCTGTGCACTCACTCCTGTAGTGCTACTCATCCGCCACGTGCGCAAGCACCACCCCGCCGTGTTCCGCGGCCATCTGCACCACGTGCGCTCCGTGCTCGTGAGTGTCATCTGCCGTCCTGTGCACTCACTCCTGTAGTGCTACTCATCCGCCACGTGCGCAAGCACGACCCCGCCGTGTTCCGCGGCCATCTGCACCACGTGCGCTCCGTGCTCGTGAGTGTCATTTGCCGTCCTGTGCACTCACTCCTGTAGTGCTACTCATCCGCCACGTGCACAAGCACCACCCCGCCGTGTTCCGCGGCCATCTGCACCACGTGCGCTCCGTGCTCGTGAGTGTCATCTGCCGTCCTGTGCACTCACTCCTGTAGTGCTACTCATCCGCCACGTGCGCAAGCACCACCCTGCAGTGTTCCGCGGCCATCTGCACCACGTGCGCTCCGTGCTCGTGAGTGTCTCGTGCCGTTCTGTGCACTCTCTCCTGTAGTGCTACTCATCCGCCACGTGCGCAAGCACCACCCTGCCGTGTTCCGCGGCCATCTGCACCACGTGCGCTCCGTGCTCGTGAGTGTCTTCTGCCGTTCTGTGCACTCTCTCCTGTAGTGCTACTCATCCGCCACGTGCGCAAGCACCACCCTGCCGTGTTCCGCGGCCATCTGCACCACGTGCGCTCCGTGCTCGTGAGTGTCTTCTGCCGTTCTGTGCACTCTCTCCTGTAGTGCTACTCATCCGCCACGTGCGCAAGCACCACCCTGCCGTGTTCCGCGGCCATCTGCACCACGTGCGCTCCGTGCTCGTGAGTGTCTTCTGCCGTTCTGTGCACTCTCTCCTGTAGTGCTACTCATCCGCCACGTGCGCAAGCACCACCCTGCCGTGTTCCGCGGCCATCTGCACCACGTGCGCTCCGTGCTCGTGAGTGTCTTCTGCCGTTCTGTGCACTCTCTCCTGTAGTGCTACTCATCCGCCACGTGCGCAAGCACCACCCTGCGGTGTTCCGCGGCCATCTGCACCACGTGCGCTCCGTGCTCGTGAGTGTCTTCTGCCGTTCTGTGCACTCTCTCCTGTAGTGCTACTCATCCGCCACGTGCGCAAGCACCACCCCGCCGTGTTCCGCGGCCATCTGCACCACGTGCGCTCCGTGCTCGTGAGTGTCATCTGACCTCTACTGCCAGGGTCGCGAGATTTGTTCGAAAGAGTTACCGTAATCATAATCATTTATTTATCCGTGGCCTTAGTTTATAGGCAACTGAAGGAACACGTGTGTGGTTTAGTCAGTAAAGTCTGACACGCCCGCCCGCTCCACCCAGAGCGGGAGACGTCATTTGGTGATTTCCAACCCACAAAAAAAAAAACTGACCTCTTAGGCACTCACTCCTGTACTGTTATTGTAAAAAAATATCACCGTGATAACTGGGATGAAGTGAGCCTAAAGTGAGCTGTCATTAGTGTCAATCCCCTAGCATCAGATGGAATGACCGCTCATTTTTAGGTCATCTCGCCTAAATTCTCATGGTGAGATTTTAACAGAATAGATCCGCTTGACCAAGCAATCGAACGCATATGACTTCGAACACGCCGTATGCTAATGCTATTGTTTCCATTTAATTCTCTTTCCAGGGCTCCAATAATTCTATGGAAAGAGTGAAGAAGTCTGAAATAGAATCAATACTGAACCTGTTAGATGTGGAGTCGGATCGTATTCTGCAAGGCTACGGCGGGGCAGGCGTGCTCTACGGCGGCATGCAAGACGACCAGAGCAGTTCCAGTAGCGAAGTCCAAAATAAGGTAAAACACAATACTATACTCTTTCATCATCATTTGCCTTGCCCTTTCCCAAATATGTTGGGGTCGACTTCTAGTCTAACCGAATGCAGCTCAATAACAGTATTTACCAATATGGAGCGACTTTGTATCTGACCTCCACAACCTGGTTACCGGGTTATGGGATAACTCTTGGCAAGTCAGGTTGTAATTGTAATTAATTTCAAGTTTATTACACACACCATTTTATGTTCCAGAAAGGAAATTTGGCCTTAATGTCAGAGGACGAGCTCACGGAGAATTTGAAAATGTTACTTTCACATCTTATTGATGAGGAGACACTCGATTTGTTTGGTTGGCCCGATGAGAGCGTCGATGTGGTATGTTCTTTTATACGTTATACTTATTACATGCGATTTTGAGGATTCTACATAATTATGGTTAAAGAATCGTTAACTCACAAGAAATTTACTACAAATTTCACTTAATGAGAAATATTTAAACTATATAATAATTATGACATTCGTATTAACATCTTTCTGGACCGTTTTACACAGATATTAGAAAAAGTCATCGAGCAGTGTGGTGCGAAGCCTGCGGACCGTGAGAAATGGACGCGAGTGCAGCGCCTGCGCGAAAACTCCAAGCATTTGTTCTTATACGTGATCGAGGACAAGAACATCGCGCGCATGCTCGATACACACACTATAGATCAAATCGTCAAACATATTCTCAAACAAGTCAGCGCAGATGATACCAAGGAAAGTATCTAGTTTAAGTTTATGCTGATAAATTATGCCTAAAGTAGTAGGTATGGTTCACACCTAAAAATCGCGCCGGAGTAGGCGCAAGCGCAGTGTAGGAAATGCGACGGCTCAAACTCGATTCAAACTCATTGGATGCGTACATCCCGCGCAATGCACGTTCCCAAAAATATTATAATATCAAATTAGTATTATTATGAATAAATTTATATTTCGTTTATTTCATTTACAATACATATCAATTACATTTCTAAATATTTTTATAATATGACATAAAAAAATTGTGTCTGGAACAGTCCAAGTTACAGGTGGTTAGGCCTCCAGACACAGCAACCTGCTCACGATGAGAGCCGTATCGAGTTGTTTAATTAATTAATAATTATTAATAAAGGCAAATCATTGAACTTACAAATATCATAACTTTGTGCAGAACAATGAGTTGCTTTTCTTTAATTTCTGGACAAAATGGCCTTTCATGCCGTGCGGTGTGCGCACAAGTGTGAATCGTACTTTACAATGTGTTTCTTCTGACAGCTTTTGCAAATGTCCTACGAAAATTTCAATTATAATGTATGGCAGAATTTATCAATTTGAAAATAGGCTTCTTAAAGCCGATAGTATCCTAGATACGCATAGATGCTATCTTAATAAAGGCATATTTTGTTGAAATTAAAACTTCGTTGAAAATGGAAGTAAAATGTTATTATGGATACGTAAAATTTTATTGTAGATTTTTAAGTGGAACACATTAAGACATTTATAAGGGTTTTTAATGAAACACTATTTGTTATACATAATTATATAATTATCAAAAGAGACGTCAATAAACTATTATACAATCAGATCAGAATTACTGTAAGGTAGTGCCTAAGCTTATTTCGCTAAAGAGCTTGCATTCTAAAAGTTAGCAAAGCCGCAAATGTCTGTCATTTTATTTGTCTATTTTAATTAATTTGTTAATATTACTATCTGGAAAGCGAAATATCGCTCCATAGTTCATATTCATATTCATTTATTTATTGTTTGTCACAGGTGAAAATACAGTTCACTAAAATATTATTATTATTATTTATTCATTAATCAGATAACATGATCCAAATTTGGTTAGTAACATAGCTTATAAACTATGTTAGTAAGTATAAGAATTTAAAATAAATAAAATCAAATCAATAAAATCAAATAATCCACAAAATTAAATAATCTATAAAATCAAATCAAGTCAATAAAATCAAATAATCAATCAAATCAATTAATCAACAAAATCAAATCAAATAATCAATAAAATTAAATAATCAATTAATCAATAAAATCAATTAATCAATAAAATCAATTAATCAATAAAATCAATTAATCAATAAAATCAATTAATCAATAAAATCAATTAATCAATAAAATGAAATCAAACAATCAATAAAAACAAATAATCAATAAAATCAAATAATAAAATCAAATAATCAATAAAATCAAATTATTTTATCGTCCCAACCACGATGCTAACCCAGAGCGAGTGTATCGGACACTGAAAATTATCCGCAACTGTCCTCAGAATGTCGTTGCTGCTGCCGCGTACTCTGCTCAACAGCGAGGACACACGCTTGCGTCTTATTGCGTAAAAGTCATCCGTACGCGCTTCGGCAAACATCGCGGACGCACTGCAGAACCTCGGCAACCGCAACAACATCCTGAAGACGTTATTGTATTGTACCCGCAGAGCGCTGTATGCCCTTTTATTATAATTAACCCACAGGCTGCACGTGTAGAATGATTGGCAATATGCTTTGAATAGTGCTAACTTGACTTCAGCTGAGCAACGAGCAAACCTGCGAGCCAACATATTACCCCGCATCGCCAGCGCTCTGCGTTCACGCTCAATAATTATCTTCATCGTCCTAAGGGACGATGAAGATAATTATTGAGCTTGAGCGTAGGATCATCGGTGATAATGTGCCCTAGATATTTAAACTTTTTTACTCTATTGAGGGGACAACCGTTCAGAGAAAGTGGTGGAGGTTCATGTGGGGTTTTATCACCAAGACCAAAAATTATACACTCGCTCTTGGCAGCATTATACTTGAGACCATGACTCTCGGCATATCGCTCACAAACGCTAAGCAGCTGACGAAGGGACCTAATTGACGGGCCCAGCAGCACCATGTCATCGGCATAACTTATATTATTGACAGCGACTCCATCAATATGACAACCAACATGCATGCTACTGAGCTCGCCAATCAGGCTATCCATATACACATTGAAAAGAGTGGGCGAGGAAATTCCCCCTTGCCTCACGCCACACTCTAGCTTATATTCATCAGACAAACAATCCGCCCACTTAACAACATTTAATTGATTGTCATACCAATATTTTAGCATTTCCACTAGTTCCGCAGACACATTTTGTTTACGCAGTTTATCCCACAGGATCTTATAACAAACTAGATCAAATGCTTTGGATAAGTCTAAATAACAAGCATAAACAGGTGTCCTACGATCCAAGTAATACCTAACCGTGAGCTTCATACAGAGAATGGCACTCTCAGTCGAGAGGCCAAGTTGGAAGCCGAATTGCGCGTGATGCAGGTTCAGGTTCCTTCTTAAATGCCCGTTAAGTAGACTATCCATTACCTTAGCCAGAATTGTTGCCAGGGATATGGGGCGATAGTTACTTTTATCACAAATATCTGCTGTTTTACATTTAACTATTGGTATGACTATTGTCCTCATGAGGTCCTGAGGGAGATACAGATTTATGCACAGGGAGAACAGCATGGCCAATACTCTGGGTAAATGACAGCCCGCATGTCGTAAATGTTCAACGCTCAAGCTGTCATGTCCAGGCGATTTGCCTCGAGTCATCCAGTCAATAATACTCTTCACATCTTTAGGTCTTATTTGTATAATGGTAGAAGTATCCGGCTGGAGATTGCATTGCGTTGCTACTGAAGGCACAAGTGGACTTACCTTAAAATTAGATTTAAATGTATTAGCAATGTTATGAGGATCCCTTTCAGAGTTAATGCATTCGGCCCGATTCTGCTTTATATTTAGTTTATTAGTACATTGCCAGAATTTTTTGAAGTCATTTTTAGAACAATAAGATGCCAAAGTGTCCATTTTAATTTGTTCTACGTGGTCTTGACACCACTTAAGTCGTGATTTGAAAATTTTCCTACTTTCACACATAGCGTCATAAATGCATCCAGATGAGGGTTTGCCATGCCAGACCCAATTGTTGAAATTATTTTTAGCCTCCTCATGTGCCTTCTTTACGTGTATCTTTATTCCAGCCAGGTACCGTCTTTTTATTTTGATTACAACGATGAGTAACAATGTCATAACTCTCTATACTCGCCTCACGCAGTGTTTTTATTATACTGTTATACATTAAATCTATACTTCTATGATGCTCTAAATTATTACAATATTTATCAGCACATAACTGAAATTCCTGCGGAAAGTCGATACATTTAAGCCTACTATTGCAAATGTCATGATACAGCTGGATTTGTTCAGGAGACCTATTCCCCCAAATTATTTTGTTAGGTACACAATTTGAAGTCACTTTCCTATGTCTTACAATATTATTAAAATTGCACTCTATTTCAACAGGAAAGTGATCAGACCAGAATACATTATAATGAATTTTTACATTAGATATAATTTTATAACCCATTTCAGTACTAACACAATGGTCCAACCACCGACAAGAGCCATGAACATCACTAATAAAAGTATAGTCACCTGCGTTAAGGCCTAGGCGTTCCACATCCGCACATACCCATCTTTGCTCCCCACAAAAACTCATGAGTTCATTATAGAAGACACCGCATGGGTGGGCATTAAAGTCACCGACTACGAACACTGATTCTACGCTATTACTGTCTATTATTGCACATATTTCGCTCAGGCATTCCGTGAACTCGATAAGATTATCTCTGGACTCAACAGGCATATATACGCAAACAATTAATACCGCACAATCCCTATTGACCACTACTTTACACGCCGCTAACCGATCACTACTGCAATCCACTGGAGTGACGGATACAAACGATGTCTTTCTCCATAGAATAGCTAATCCGCCATAACGTCTTCCTTTTGAAAACCCAGTCGACGTATCAACTGAAGATTTGCCAATATACGCATAATCATCACTTATTGTGCCCAGCAATGGGATATCATGTGGAAGTAACCACGTCTCCTGTAATGTTATTATATCTGCCTTGCCACAAAAACTCCTCACACAATCCATCGACCGCTTAAAGCCTTTACAGTTAAATGTAATTATTTTACTGTGTGTGTCGTCCATTAACAGTTTTCTCGTTAATTATCGTATCAGGGCGTTTGTCCGCAGTCCCGTACTTATAATGTACAAACCGACGAAAAACAATCCCTTTCGGCCACATTGACTCATTTAAAAACATTTGTAACGTATAACTCGGTACAAACATTTTGTAAGCATTATATTTATTTTCATTCTTAATAGACAACTTTGTAAGTGTAACTTTTTCTCCGGTTTTTCTTAGGATATAATTGGTGATATCCTCTATCGAAGTGTCCCTATGTACATTCGTTATATATATAGGTAATCTTTTCTCTGCTGCTCTGAAATTTACTTCCATATCTTTTATGGCATTTCCAACTTTTCCACTGAAATTATTCCGCCTCTTAGACCTCTGCACTACTGTCCACTCATTACTCTCCTCCGCCTTGTTAGATTGTAACACATTATTTTTACGCAAAATCTCAGCCATCGTTATTCCACTATTTGGGGACACGGTAATACAATCATTACTTAACAGCTGCGACGACGCAGGAGGCGCGGGCGGCACGGGCGCCGTCTCATCAACCCGACTTGGCGGTTTTGTATCGGAGACCGGTTCGATCAGCTGATTAGCTACTGTCCTATCAACATACTCCTTCGACTGCTTACAGTTACTGTCACTGTCTGTAGATATTCTGGAATTTTGTGTCGAACAGTCTTTTAATCCTTTATCTGATTTGTGAGTAGTTTCGCTAATATCATAATTTAATATTAGTCCTACAGGCCCACTGTCGAGTTGACCACCAGAAACATTAATATGCCGATAACCTCCTCTTTTTTTGTATTGATATTGCAATCGAAGTTATTAACGATTGATGCTTGTTTTATATTGTCAAGGTCCGCACGCAAATGATTCAGTTGTTCCACTGTAGCGTAATCACTTTTAAGTGTTTTTATCTCATTTAGCATCAAAATAATGTCTTTTAGTAACCTTGTCGCGTCGATATGTTCGAACGTAACCGGGGGTAAGCGGTGCAATTCTCTCGCCACAAAAATTGTAATTTTCTCAGGATCCACACGTTTTAGCGTATTTATTATATCTTCCAGGTTACGATGGTTTTTGCCGTCACCTTTTCTCGTGGTTTTCTTAATTGCAGTAATCGAGTCAAATAACAAATTTTTGGCCGCATCAATTTCTTTCTCCAAGAAAGACGTTGCACGTAGACGTATAATGCTTTCTTCATCCATCACGTCCATTTTTGATTGAATGAACGCTAGCACTTCATTAATCACTATATATATTACAGTGAGCACATTTTACCGTATTTGACGACATCGTAAACGACGACACAAACGACAGCTACGCGCGCGCGTACAGTAAGCCATTGCGCAGCAGACTGAACTTATTGAATAATCCTGTAAGTTGTTGTTTAGTAACGTATTTGACAGCTGTTTGTGACGCGACGTTGCCAGCTTTCAGAATGCACAGCCTGAGCTGTACACAAAATAAATCCATTTTGGACATTTTGTTATGTTTATGAGTAGGGCTCGGATAAATATGTAAACACATATTTTTATTTGAATCATTTGCATTAATTATTTGGTTTTCTACATAAATTATGATGGTTTGAGCTGGAAAATTAGGTTTTAAAATCCGTATTTTTCCATATTTAAGGGTTAAGCCCATATTTTTAGAATTTAATCAAATTATTCCATATTGGAACGAAGTTCCTTATCGCGCGTTGTGAAAGGCGGCTAGACGGAAAAAAATCTTACGAAAAGTTGTCACGACATGCTTTAACCGACTTCAAAAAAAGGACGAGGTTTCTCAATTCGACCGTATATATTTTGTATGTTGTTGTTTTTTTTGTTGTGAGTAGAGAGGGAGAGAGGGGGAGAGAGAGGTAGAGAGAGAGGGAGAGAAGGAGATAGGGAGCGAGAGAGAATATTTTTGATGAGTGTATACAGGTTTTTTGTACACAATAAATAATTAAAAAATTATAACTATTATGAATCCTGGAAAGGAACTTCGTTCCATCCGGGTGTCCCTTGACATCTCTTTTTTTTTTCGAACAATTTTATTAGAATAAAGTGTTTTATGTTTGGTATTTATTAGTTGTCAAGCAATATAATTTCGTTGATTTAAAAAAAAAATCAAACAATTATAATAGAATAAACCGTTTTATGTTTGGTAAGAGTTGTTTTTAGTCCATATTTTCCATATTTCCGTTTTTTAGATCCATATTATATGTACATATTTTGGGATTTTTAGCACATATTTATCCGAGCCCTATTTATGAGAAAGCTAAAGATAATTTAAATATTATGTCTAAATGTATGATTTATTTTACAAAAAATACGTTATTTCAACATTTCGTTTCGTTTTTTTTTTTGTTTTTTTTTTTCCAAAATGAGTCGATTTCGTGCACGGCCACTTAACTAGTACCTTTATTACTAGTTACCTTTATTATAAGAGTTAAAAGAAATAAAAATTTTAACCTGAACAAACTTATTGTTGCCAATTTTGTATTTAAATAATGTTTTGTTAGTTAAGTTCTACTTGTATAATTCTTCTTGATAAAAAATAATAATAAATGCGTTCCAAAATACAAGTGCTTATTTGCACAACATATTAATTTGTACTTCACACAACTTAATATTCAACCAAATGAATACAATAATTAGTATGTATCATTATTATTCTTTTATCATTTGTTTATATATCATTATTGTATTGTATCAGGTTATTCTTGGTATTTAATTGTTACTGAGGTTTTTAGTATTGATAATGGGAAACAAAAACCATTATATCCGATAAGTATGAAATTTGTTGCTGTAAAGTTTATAAAATATGAAATAAGTATACTGTTAATTTCAGTTGAACCTCCTGGTTTATGAAGGTCCTGAATTCGAATCAGTAATAATCTCTATTTGGCCATTTTTCAAAATTAATCACCAAGAAGAGCCTGACAAGTAAACAAGATATTTTGGAAGTAAAGTGAATTTAGCTGGTGCTTCGATCCTCGGCAACTCGCGGATTTAGAGTCACAATGAAATGCATGTCACCCCGTCGCGTATTTCCATTCTGTACAAGGCTAGAACGCAAGGGTGTGAAACTAGTCGCGTATAGATTGGAAATCACTTTTTAATCAAGGTCTTCCAATCTATACAAGAGTAGTACGCAAATACTCGTGTATACTTTGTAGTGGCCAAAGTAACTACATTGTTCCATAATATACAGTGCTAGTCCGCATGCTAACTAATCCTGTATAGACGAGCGGCCGGCGAGTGCCAGAAACGACATGGTTTGGGGAGGTTAGGTTAAGTTAAAACTGTGACCTCCTATGGAAACGCCTTGATTCTATTGACGAGCCCTGTCAGCGAAGTGTCCTGTCGAACGTTGTTACTTCCCCTTCATTTTATTCGTCAACCCCACACCTCTTCCGGCCTTTAAATCGATGTCGATACACGAAAATTCGAAAGTTAGGTTAGAATATTTAAAAAAAAATCTCAAAAAGGGGGGGGGGGTTCGAAACTTTTCCTTCACAGGAGGGGCTCTACACCTCCCCCTTCCCTCCCCCATCACCCCTTAAATCGAAGCCCGACAGTCAGAAGTCCTACCAAATTCCTATGGTGGCATTATGGCCTTGTATAAATTGGAAAGATGCACGTGCGCGTCTACGTTACAAACTATACTGGGTATGTTTTTATCCAGTGCGCAAATTGTAACCATGAATTCAGCATATCATTCTAGACCCCCTTGCGCAGAGTTTTTTCGTCGGTTTTACAAAAAAAAATCAGCTGTTTCATAGAAAAATGCAATACCTACAGGGTCAAAATGCATGGGACAGCTGATTTTTTTTTTTGTATAACCGACGAAAATTTTCTACACTGGGGGGTCTAGAATGATATGCTGAATTCATGGTTACAGTTTGCGCACTGGGTAAAAACTTATCCTGTATACAAGTAGTACGCAAAATTCGTGTATACATTGTAATCACAAATTTAAAAATGCATTACAAAGTATACGCGAGCAGATTCCTATGGTTGCGTTTTGACCAAGTACAGAATGGAAATACGCCAGTCCGTCCTATAAGTTTTAAATAGATCATTGGTGCTTTTTCTGTCCAGTTTCAAATTATATCCACGTTGAAGACTATAACCACGCTTACATAATACGCACATATAATTTTCCTTATATGATATTTAATGGTGTAATATGCATGATCATTAGAGATGTACCGAATTAATTTATATTGAGCCTGATTTGTGCTTTACCGCCGGAAACCGAAACGAAAAAAAAATGCTTTTTGTTTGTGATAGTATTTTTCTTAATTCTGTAATTTCTCAATTATTTTGCTTTTAATTGTTGTGAATGTTTTTATCTAAGCTAAGTAAGTAAACTAAGTACCTACAGATTTGTCGGTTGTTAATTTTTTCCGGCCAAGGTCGCAAATCTTTCTTTGCCAAAAAAATTGATATTTTGGCTGGAAATTGCCAAAAACCGAAAAGTAAATTCAGCCGGACTCTAACAGTCATTCAAACTATAACGATAAAGCGTTATTTAGCAGTAAATACTGTTCTTTTTACGAAAATATTTTACTCTGTTTCTTTTCACAATTAAGGGTCGGCATTTAATATTAAGCTTTGATGACTTGACTTTAAGCTTACGGGATTTAGAATTAAACTAAGTGATATTTTAAACAATGTGTAACATAATTAACGCGAGACCTCATACACCCCATTTGAACTCAATATTCTATTGAGTTTAAAGCATGATACAATGATCAATACTTTTAGATTTTTAAGTTGTTATTATTAGGACTATCGTGTTGACATTACTTTATGCATTTAAAATTGAGTCCTAAATCCTTAAAATAAGATACTATGTTCTTTGGCTCAATCGGTGGTAGGTATGGCGAATTTTCGAAAAAATATCTATATAAAAAAACTACTGAAATCGGTTCACTAATTCATTATGAACAAACTATTTTCAGGACTTGCGTCTATTCTGTTATACCCTGTATAGAATCTACCAGAAAATGTTATGTTTGTGTTATTTTAAGAAATTGATTACTAATTAATTTTATTTTAATTATTTCGCCAATGTGAAAATTATTGTATGATTCATTGTAGTTATATTTAAAAATAATTATAGAAGTCTGGTCAGAACTCTTTTGGAGTTATGACCCGTCCCATCTGTCGCTGATTTCGAGCACGCAGAAGTACCTATACCATACAGGAAGAAAAAAAAACTTGTCGTGAAAGAACCTACTTTAAACACAGTGCGATTGTTAACTTATACTTAACTCAATCGCATATAGCGTTTATTTAGTTAATTTAATAGAAAAAATCGGTTGTCTGTAAAGTCGGTTTACTGACGATAGTTGAACGTGACAACGTCATAAGCACTCGTTCTTGCACTTCAAGCCTTAAATGGAACGCCTCAGAGCGAGGTAACGCCGCATGAGTCATGTTTTTTCGTGCGTGCAGCCGGCTCCATCGAATTATAAGACGTTGTCACGTCATAAATGATCAAATTATGATAATATTATAAAGTACTATTTAAAAGTGACTCTTGTGAAAACTCAAAGGAATCATGTGTCACCATAGATGAAATAATTACTTTGGGCCATTAGTTTCAGGTACCACTATGAGCTATTCTCGTGAAAAGCATTTTTTTAGGCTAAGATTTAATTGGTCTGCTATATATTGAGGTTTAGTCACCTTTTCTGGCAGCATTACACCTACAGTCGATCGATCATTAAATAATTTCATAGGGTAGCTCTATATGTTTTTACGACTTTTTTCGGTGTAGCACATTTCTGACCTAACCTTTATTAGGACGGGGTGCCCAAAGCCCTAAAGTTGTTATTTTGCATTATGACTATAATTTGCAAACAGATACATCAAGCTATCAAGCTGACCAAAGATGTGTACAGGTTCTTTGCGCGTGTTAAAAAAACAGTATGAATCGTACTATGTTTTTATAAGCTTTTAAATGTATGTTTATAGGTATGGGTAACAGCGCAGTTATATTTTGATAAACATTGATATTTTACTTAGTGGATAAGGTTGGTTATGACTACAAAAAATAAATGTTTAAATATAATCGATGTGAGTTTTATTTCGGTCTGAAGCCTGCACCCGATATTTGGAACGAAAATGCGTCCAATTTCGAATTATCCACTTGTCTAACCATTGGCGTAGCAAGGGTTTTGGTCTAGGGGACAGCCGTTTCGATGAACTAACCACAGACATTTAGGGGGGAAGTGCAAGCGTATCCCGCTTGGCGCGAAATTCAAATTGTCTTAAGTTTTTTTTTTTTTCAAATTACAGGACTGTATGTTGCACAAAATATGATTCACGACCTTAACACGTATGAATTACCTATTGACTATTTTATGTTAAGTTAATATTTTAAATTAATTTCAACTTATAACTTCACTTGTTCCTTAGAAAAAAGATCATGACAGACAGATGGACGGACGAATAATGAAGTGATCTTATAAGAGCTCCGTTTTTTTCTTTGAGTTACAGAACCCTAATAAAAATCGATTAAACAGTAATCTTCCATTTAGTTGATTTTTCAAGGGTGGGCAAAGGATTTTCTAGAGTGGCCATTGCCCACCTTTGGGCAGGCTACACCCATATGTTTTAACCCTACGTCTTTACCAAAAGTCACTATTGTGCGAAGGCGCATTTACGCTAACGTATACCTGAGTAAAGAGGTAGGTCCACATACGCAACTTGATCGATCAGCCGAGTGGTTCAATAATATTATAATTAAAAAGAGTTCTATGTTATTATCCCAGCATTATATCTTGAAAATTACCACTATTACATGTGGAATTATCCTACTGTCTTACATGTCGTGATTTTCATCACATTCTTTTCATTTTATACACATTTACATCGTGGAGCGAAAAAAAGATGATTCGTAATTTCGTACTTAAGTCGGCTAATTAGCCAAGTTAAGACGTGCCACTTGCGGAGCGTGTATTACATAACTAGGTACCTCATTTGACTTAAAATAATTATCATTGAGACATACATCGTATTCATACATGTTTTGGTTCTTGTGATACAGGAATTCCTAGTACAAGCTCCAGGGCGAAAAAGAAAATAAAATGGCGGTGGGTGAGATATGCCAGTTCGGTTCAAAGCCTTTACATGCTTTATTTATAATTTGGTATTATTTCATTAATCAGTTTAAAAAATTTAAACCACTTTTGGTGTAAGTGTAGCTGCGACTTGATCGATGGTAATAGTTTTGTCCTAGTGATTTAGGGGGCGTCCATTAATTACGTTAGGCATTTTTGAGACGACTCCCCTCCACCTTGATTAGATATCGTAAGATTTTCTTCAACTCCCTCCCCCCTCCCCTAATCTCACGTGACATTCTTCAAAACTTCTATTTGGGCTGTAAACGTATTGGAATATTGAGAAAACAAAAACACAACCTGTTCTATTACTTTTATTGAAGACTAGCAAAGACTAGTATTTGTGAATATTGCCGTAATTTAAAATTACAATCATAAAATTAAATAATGAATAATATCAAACAAAAATTAAGAAAAGATTTATTCTAATTCAGTCCATGAATTTAACTCAAGAACTGATTCTCTTGACCCAAGAAAATAATTTTCTTCAAAATGATATTCTTGGTTCTTGGTGTTCTTGGTTTGGCTCTTGAGTCTTGAGTCAAGTTATTTTTTTTATCAGTGTACTATTGTCTCAGATTTGGCCATATTTTATTGTAGAAATAATTTTTCACGCAATTTTACACCGTTTTCTGCGAGAAAAATAATTTTTGGTTTCGAGATATTGTGTAAAACCGTTGTCGCGGGAAACAATTAGTTTCGTTTCATTTGAGCCATTCCTTTTGCTTAACTTTGTCGACGTGTGGCTCCCTCAGTGTTTCCTGCACATATTTTTTTAGAAAATGCTGCAATGTTTGGTTGAGTACTATATACATACAATGTATGTATTCTTATAGCCTCAAGGCCACTCCACCGTGCAAATAATCTCTGCTCGGATAGGTTCTTATATGAATTTGTACAGGGCAAGTGTGTAATTTTTTTTACCTTTCTCGTTTTTTTTCGATAAATGAATGAGTTCCAAAGGATCGACTATTCACGTATAATCTGTTATACTTACTAATTCCGTGCCAACCATAAACAAAATATGACATTGACATATCTCAATGACTGACATTCACTTCACTGACTGAAAGAAGTGAGTGGAAATGGAAAGTGGAATTGGAATGGAAGTTTACAAGTAGTCAAGTCAACTCTGTATTTCGTTTGCGTGATACTGGTACTGTGGTCGGAAATACAGAGCTCTAAATATTGTTTTATTGGAAAGTTTAAAATTATTAGTTACATACAATCACACGGAACATTGGAATATTGTGAAAATGACGACAAACGTTCCTCTTGTTGTGAGACTTTTGGCTTCTTCAGTATCAGTGGCCAACAGGGCTGGAAAAATTGTTCGTGATGTTATGAGTAAAGGAGAACTGGGAATAGTTGAAAAGGTTTGTGGTTTGGTTTAATAGGTATTACAAAAGGCAATAAAAATCACATCATCAATATAGGAAGTTTATAAAAAAGCCACAACTTTATTGGGGCCAAAGTGCACAAATGATGTACCTACATTATATAAAAAGTAATTTTTTACTTGTTGAGTAATTATGGAACATAAAAACTAACAAACTACTATTACAGGGTAAAGATGACTATCAAACAGAGGCTGACCGATCTGCTCAGCGTTGTATTGTTGCATCACTTGCAGCACAATATCCCAATGTGAATATAATTGGTGAAGAGGATGGCACTGATAATGAGGTGAGGAAATGATTTTGGCAATAAAACAAACCTCTGGCATTTTGACATATTTCATGCATACATGTCACATAAAATATACGTGTGGTGTTACATGAATGGATAAAATAAGAAAAGAGTTCATAAGAGGAAGTCTGTAAGTGGCACCAATAACTGAATAAGTTGTGTAGAAATCGGTTGTCATGGTATGGTCATGTGATACGGAGGAAAGAAGAAAATATTGTGAGGAAACTATTGAGTATGAATGTCGATGGCTATAAGAGTAGAAGGAGACCAAAGAAACGAGGGATGGACTGAGTGAATTATGATATGGATAGAAAGGGGGTGACTACTGAAATGAAATCAATAAAGTGTGGAAGAAAAAGACACCACAGTAGGACATACACATTATTATGTAAAGAGTCTTTTATACATTTCTAAAAAGTATTCCAAAGACAAAATGTTTGAACTAAGTTGCATTGTTATGTCAGGGTCCTGAGCTCGAGAACTTGATTTCAGTGATACATTTTCTTTTCTATGATTTAGGCCCCAGTCATACCACAAATATGTGTAGCGTTAACTGCATTTAATGAGATTGTAGTTAATTTTTAGATTCAACAGAGCTACTGTTGAATTTAAAAATTCAATCAATTAAAAAAAGAGCTGCCATAGTCTAATATTTTTGAAATTAATCAAGTTTTGCTAAGTACCATTCTGTGTTAAACCCTTGGGTGGTGGACCTTGAGCCATTAACAAGCTGAGTTACTTCCCAGTTAGTTTATTGTGCTATAAAAACAGCTTTCAGTTTTAGACATCATATTCAATTAATAGCTATGTATTTGTCAAGGTTACAAAACAATAAGTTCACGTAATTGTTTTGTGAATGGCACCAGTCCATACGCAGTCTGGTATAAATTGTATTTTATTTATAGTATTAAATAGATTAAAATATGTATTTGTCACTTTAGGGTGATGTTGCCAGTGACTGGTTAATATCTGAAGCAGACAAAGATGTGTTATCTTTGGAGTGCCCTGTTGATCTTCAGAGTGTCAAAGAGGAGGATGTAGTTATCTGGGTTGATCCTCTTGATGGCACCTCTGAGTACACTCAAGGTAAACACTGTTTTTATTTTACACATTGTCAGTTTGGACTCATTGTCATTTTAAAGATTAGATTGTGAATGCGGTAAGTATCCTAGTACAGAAGTATTCTGTTTTTTTTTTGTGTGGGAAATCATTAAATTATGTCTCCCGCTCTAGGGTGGAGCAGAAGGCCGTGTCAGACTTTTACTGACTAAAACCTACCTGTGTTCCTTCAGTTGCCCATATGCCAGGGCCACGGTAACTCTTTCGAACAAATCTTGCGACCCTGGCAAGTATTCTGGTTCATATAAATCATATAACAGACCAGATTACGACTGTTGGCGTGTAAGCTACTATGCACCACACTCAGTTGTAGTGTTTACATTCTATACTGTAATCTAGAAAATTATTAATTTGTATTTTACATTTTATACCTTTTTAAATCATACCAACACCCTTCTGTCGTAACATGCATTGTCATAATCAAATCTATACTTTAATGTTTGAAATTATTTATTACATTATGTAAAATAATTCTAGGTGCACTAATGTTGAAGAGAGATCCATGGGAAAGATGGAAAATGTACATTACTCATCCTTATATAAGTGTGAAGTGGTATTTAAGTTTGCTCCAATCACATTATGGTAAATTGAAGATTTGCATAGGTTTATGAGCTTTGTTATTTAGAATGCACTGTAGTACTTAGATTGGACACAGTGGAACATGGTCAAGAATTTCGTTTTAATGTATGTATTGTACATATTAATCACATAAAATTACTTTAACCAATGTAATCATTAAACTAACTTCATTTTTTATGTTCTTATTGACTGTACAGAAAAACAGATTTCTTGTTCTAATTACTTCCTATAAATACCTAAGTTAAACAAATTATTGAAACCAAAATAATTGCATGTTGCATGGGTGTTGGATTGTTTGTATAATAAAATATAATTTGTAAATTGTTACAGGATTTCTTGAACATGTGACTGTTTTGATTGGCATATCAGTCAATGAGAAACCAGTGGCTGGTGTAATTCATCAGCCATATTACAAAACCATGTTGGGCGGGGAGAAGATAATAGGCAGAACTATATGGGGGCTACAGGAAGTAGGAGTGGGAGGGTTCACCCCTGTGCCTCCACCTGACTCCCTCATCATTACTACCACCAGGAGTCATTCCAATCCACTGGTTGAGAAGGCGTTGCAAGTCATGAATGCTGCACAGATACTTAGAGTTGGTGGTGCAGGTTACAAGGTGTATATTAGGCGTTTTTAATTATAATAGTATATTTTCATACAAATGCTCATGCATTTCAAACGTTTCTCAACACACTTGTGAGGCATAAAATACAGCATCATATCACAAACCATAATATTTTGTAATAATTATTTATTCATAATGGTTCATGGAATTTTTCGTGTGCCGTGACTCGAAGCCGCGCAACGTTCTAATATTAAAAATATAAAACTGTCCATAGTACGTATCGGACCACATACCGTAGTCGGGATGAATATCTACACATGAACTAGTGCATTGTGAGCCTAAACACGGTGCAATAAGAGCCACTATAACAAGTGTGTTGAAAATAAAAGTAACAAATTTTGCGCACTAATGTAAGCTTAAAAGACGGAGTTATTAACAACAATTACTGTTATAGGTTCTGCAACTACTAGAAGGCAAAGCTTCAGTTTATGTCTTTGCCAGTCCTGGCTGCAAGAAATGGGACACGTGTGCACCAGAGGCAGTCTTGTCAGCCGCCGGAGGAAAACTGACAGACATTCTTGGCAACTGCTACAAATACGGCGGGGCAGAGTTGCACCCAAACAAAACTGGAGTGTTGGCGGCCGTTTCTAAAGACCTACACAATTACGCATTGAACAGAATACCGCAAGAATTAAAAGATACACTTGCTAATAAATAACAGTATTCCATAAAATCATTTATTGGTAGCTAATGAGATAGAATGTAAATAAAACAAATTTGATTCCCTTCACATCGTTATATAATAAAAAAAAAAAATCAACAATAACTGGAATATTTAATTTAATTCTTAACATAAATTGACTATATTATGTTACTTGAAAATTGTATATTATTATTATGAGGTATTGTGAATCAATACTTTGGGTTATTAAAGCTTACTTTTATACTTTTGCAACATTTTTCTTAATTCCCTCCTGAGGATTTTTCCAGAGGCGTTCTTAGGTATATCTTTGAGAAATATCACTCCGCCTCGTAGATGTTTCGCTGGTGACACCTGATAAGGAAAATTTAATAATTTACATTGCACTCATAATCTTGACTAATGTTTTATCGAGCATAAAGTTGATATTTTGTACAAGTGGTGTACCTATAGTAGTTATATTTGGCTAGTTATGTTTTAAGTCCATGTAATAGATGGTCAAGAAATACCATCACAAATATTGCAATTTTTGTCACTACTAGCATATGAGGACTGGAAGATGAAGAGTCCTCTTCACCGCATCCGGCGATAACAATCCGTTCTAATTTTCCTTCCTGTGAGTTCTATGATGATTATTCTCACGTAAATGATTACTTGATTATTGAAAGAACTGACTTCAGTAACTATTCTGTGCATTAGCACCAGCCGTTATCCAGTTCTTGAAAAATGCCAAAGATAAATGATGTTAAATAGGTAACCAATTGAAAATACCCCTGAAAGGTAATGAAAATTGGGTGAAGTAGTATTGATATTAAAACAACATTAGTTACCTTGGCCGCAACGAATTCGACGAGGTCTTTTTCTGTAACGTTTGAGTTTGGCTGCGCTACCACGAACGCTAGCGGCAGCTCCCCGGCGGCCTCGTCCGGCACACCCACCACGCCCGCGTCGGCCACCCCGCTGTGCTGCAGGAGAAGCGCTTCTAGCTCCGCAGGCGCTACCTGCACAAACATTCATGATTTATTACAAGGTGTAACAAGTAAACACAAATTAATTGATTACTAAATCGATTTCAGTAACTTTTAAGATGGGTATAATTTATCAAAAAATATTTATTTTGCCATACCTACCGCCGAATAAGACAAAGAAAATTGTATCTTATTTCAAGGCAATAAGACTCAAATTTATATGCATTGAGTGATTCCAGGGTCCATAAGATTTTTAAATAATAGTGAGCATTGAATAAAAAGTTTTGCACAGGGGTGTATTAAGTTCTTGCGTTAAGGTGGATGGATGATTATCTCAGATGCCATTTTGTCGCTAGATGGCGCTAGATCCACAATTTGGAACATTTTCAATTTTTACGCCTAACTTAGAAATCTTTAATAGATAACTTTATTATATGCGAAACCTAGGGCATTAACTTGATTTTTTTAGATAGTCACTGTGCTTGTTAACTGGTCTCATACAAAGATTTGTACATTCTAAAGATTTAGCCGCTTGACTTTACTCTTTACACACACATGCAAAGTAAATAGTAGTAACTTTCGACACCACTAGATGTCGTTTTATTCAAACAGTTTAAAATGAAATTAATATAGGTACACTGTCCCTATAAGTTGTAGTAATGTGACTGAACCTAAATTGTAATGTGTAAATAGTCATCATCTCAGCCGCAAGACGTCCACTGCTGGATATAGGCCTCCCCCTATTTGGGGGGCTTTGCCATAATCACCACGCTTGGCAAGCGGGTTGGCGATCGCAGTGTGATGGTAAAATGCATAGAGAACGCTGCTGCCCATTCTCTAGTAAATCCCTTAGTCGCCTTTTACGACACCCACGGGAAGAAATGTAAGGCAGAAGAAGGAATGGAAGTGTAAATAGTGACGTGTACTAAATAAATAAAAGACTATTTATTACATTGTAAAGCTTTTTATTGTACCCTACTATAAATTAATAATATTTATTTAGTAAAAAGGGGTTAATATTTTCATAAAAATAATGTTTTATTTACTCTCACTACATTTACTTAGATAGTTTCCGTTTGGATTCAAACCATCGAGTCATACCACCATACAAAGATAACATACTTTTTTAAATATTTTGATATTTACAATTATGATTTTTAATTTAGTATTAGAAAGAATTATGTATGTAGATTACAATATAAATAACATCATACGTAACTATATATAACGGCACATGTATCTTACATAACAACACAAAGGGGTTGCTAGCTAACCATAACATTTATTAATGTTTCAAGAATACCTACTTATGATACAATTTTGAACTGCAATAAATATTCTTTTACAATTGAATTGTTAGGCTGGTACCTAAATACATGAGTGAAACTTATCTACACAGAAAAATCTTATGAACTAACAAAATAACACAAACTATACATCGCTACGTGCAAAAATAGCTTATTAATTATTCTATAATGTTCCCACTGCTGAGACTCAGGCCTCCTCTGAACTGTGGTGATGAAATAATTTACACTCAGCAAAGTGCCGGCTTGGATTCGAACCATCGACTCGTACCACCATACAAAGATACTTATAAATATTATAATAAAATATCTTCTTTTCTACGCGCTACTTTTTGCAGTCGCCGCCGCCGCCGCGCCGTATCAGTCTTCTGCTTGTCACTTTTTACTTCCATTTATATAATTTCCGTGCGATCTGAATCAAATGCTGGAAGACGCAGTTTTCGCTGCAACAAATGAATTTACACAGTTTTGTTAGACTATTCTTACTGAACCCACACCTCAGAGACCTGCGGAATAAGTTAGGAAATGAGTAAGACTTATATTTTTATACCTTTTAATTCCTTGATGTCTAGACATTTAGCATTTTTCTCAACTCTTCTCAATATAATTTCTGGCAGTACACGTTTTAAAAAATGTTACCAACTTCGGCATCATAGCGTTGATAACTTCCTCATCCCGGTTAACTTCTATGACAGTCAATGGTTGGGTGACAGATATAAAGCAAATGAAGTAACATTTATTCATTTTGGTAATTCGCAATTGACCCTGGACCTAGAATCAAAATAATAATAGCTGTTAAAAAGAAACAATCCAAGAAATACATTATTTTTATACATACATACCAAGAAATAATGATATTTGTTACACTGAACATTGTGTAAAATATGTTGTACTTTGGTATTGTCAAACATAAACTTCATCACAACAAACAAGCAAAAGCGTACTAATGTAATGAACACAAAAATATGGTATCAAGTTGGGACTTACCATTCCAGATGAAGAATCAAAGTTGTGACCATATGACCTTCTTCAAGTCAACAATACGGTACCCTACCAAACCTGATAAGTTGTCACTTGATGTTCTTTCCACAGTTAGTTGATAAGCTTCAGTCTCTGAATCGGGTTGTGGCCAATCAAAATCAACAGTCTCTACTTGCTCTGTAACAGATTCAACTGTATTGAAGCTAGAGCTGCAGGCTATGGCTTCGTATCGAATTTCTGGTATACCACGCGAATAGGTTTAGGGCGTATCTTAAGCTGTCGAAAGGTTGGACAGCTGATGACGATCTTGAGTTGAATGTGGACTGAAATAAAAGATATGTTAAAAAAACAGTGTTGAGAGACAGAAAAATATTGATAGGTCTGTAGGTACCTAAATACAACAGGGCAAACCGCGGTTTCTTCCACTACCTTCTGTTTCTTGTTACGCCATGCTTGCATGCTTGTTGTTCCTTCGCTTGCTTTCGGCTGCAAGGAAAAATGGCTGTAAACGAAGACTACAACACGAACCAACGAGTATCAAATAACCTCCACTCACGTAAATCTGATTCGAAATCTTATGGGAATCTAATTTACTCACTATAGATCACTAAAAGAACTTCCATGATGTCTTTTCAATACAGCTTGCACTTTTTTCCGTGATTTTCGCGGTCCTGAATACACATGTCGTATACATTTATGCAAGTTTATTAGTCGGGTTCATCTTAGGCAGTTCAGTTGCAATTCAATCTGAAATCAAAAAGAATAATTACAAACAACAGCAAATGTATCTTATTTATGAAATGTTTCAAGAAACAGAAATAACACCACCATCAAGCTGTTGTTTTCAGAGAGAATATCTGAAATTTGTAGACTTGTAGTATGTCATGTGACGACAATCAACGAGTGTTGCTAACGTTTGATTTTGTATTTCATCTTCTAAATCTTACACTTTTGTAAAGTTTTAAGGGTAATTAATTACCATTATAATAATACTCTATATCACCTTGAAAATCATTCATTGCACATAAAAATAACACTTACCGTCAATAAAACACAAAAACGCTTCACTTTTGAATAAAAACCAGGGCTTTGAATAACGTTAAAAATTTGGTATCGTTACTTTCATCGGACGAAGATAACGTTATTAGTAGAGGTCAAGTAATGCTTGGTAACGATACTTGGCATACGTTTTACCGGTAACTGAGTACCGTTAATTTTTTATTTATTTTCTTTCATCTCTTTCTTTCGTCTACATTATTGAAGTTGCATTTGCACCGTTTGATTGGCGATGTTGCCGTAGAGCGCCGCCGCCCATGGCGTGCCGCTTAGGTTGCGCAGGTTGACAACAACGCATTAGGTAACGATGTGATAAGAGAACGGTGTGGTGTAAAAGAAGATGTAGTGACAAAAATTGAAAAAAGTATGCTTAGATGGTTTGGTCATGTTGAGAGGATGAATGAAGGTCGGCTCACAAAAGGTATTTACAAGGCAGATGTGAGTGGAAACACCGGGAGGGGACGCCCTAGGAGGACATATAGGGACCTTATTAGTGATATTCTTCAGAAAGGTCAGGTGCGTAGTACTCGCAACCGGCGTGTGTGTATGACCAATTTTATGAACCTAAACGAGGCAAAAGAAGTGTGTAGAGATCGTAGCAGGTGGCGTTCCGTGGTTTCTGCCTACCCCCATGGGAAAAAGGCGTGATTCTATGTATGTATGTATGTAAAAGTATCGATACTAGTAACGTTAATTGGTAACGTTATTTTATAGATTCGATACCAAAGTATCGTTACCCGTTTTACCGTTAAAATATTAACTTTATGAAAATAACGTTACTTAACGATACTTATAGTGTGAATTTGGTAACGTTAACAAGCCCTGATGAAAACTGTTTCACGGATGGCACTCATTTGAATGGTTCTCAGTAGTAGGTAGCACAGTTTTTTTTAAGTAATAATAAACATGGTAAATATCTCGTTTTAAGTTCTAATGATACTGGTGTTTATTGTTTCGTGTGGATTTCATGACAAAGTCTCTTCCGAGCCCCTTTTCTTTAATAAAAAAACCTCGTCGTAAAGTTTAGTTGCTAAATTGGTGTCCAGATTCTTAAATATTATACCAAAATGTTAAATTTTGCGTTGAAGTTATAGTAACACCCACCACATTTGTTTACCATTTATTTTATTGAAATTTCAATGCGTACTATTTTTATTTTTGAATTCTTAGCAAAGTACGATCTTTTAAAATGTATGGTACGATCTTCTAAAAAATAAAGTTGGCAACCCTGCTTGACGCATTTTGTGTGTGCTAATAATACTAGTAAAATAAGCAATTATGAAAAATCAAAGTGGTTTGTCTGTGTATTCACTAATCTTGCTGGTTTCACATGAATTATAAAAGAATAGAAGAATAAATATGATTCAATCAATAGATGTACGTAGTACCTACGTTTCACCATTGTGTAGGTAGCTTCGCTGATCGCCTGATTTAGTTATAACTTACTTATACATCAAATTCTATTCTCTGATTTTATTCAACCCAAACCAATGGATTAGTACCTAAGCGTATCAGAATGTTATCAGTACCTACTTACATACATTAAAAAGATTTTTAAATCTGGAAAGTCGTGTACTAGTAACTACTTACTACATATTTAAACTAGATAATACAATAATTACATTAGTATTGTATCTGTGTGAACCAAGGGCAGATCGCAGAGATATTTTTTTCACTTTATGTAAAGCATTCTTTCTCATTCCATAATAAAAAACATTTTATCAATCATAAAATGTTAACTCCGCGGGCAAACCCGCGCGCCCGGCGCTAACTTGCTAGAAACACAATATTCTGGAAACGATTCGCAAGTTTTCAAGACTCAAGTAATCACGCATTGACGGTATGGCAACAACGCGGTGTGCGCGCGCTGCCTCTAGAATGGCAACGTCGCATTATCGAATTTAAAAGATAAAATGTTCGAATATCAAACAGCGCCATCTATTATGAATGTTTACTAATCGTAAACTCGTAACACAACAGCAACCAACTTTCTCAGTGGTTCTATAAATTTCTGTCAGATGGCGCGATTCAGGTCACTCACACATGTAAAGATTTTTCGTTTTTTATTCGGTCTAATTCTCCTAGAAATACTGTTTTTTTTATAAAATTTGGGCTATACGCGAACATAATACATTATAAAGTCTCATTACAGTTGCTTTTATTCTGCAGAAACTGTTTATTTACCGAGATTTCCACACCTGAAAAATGTATGGCGAGGGCTATCTAGGCATTCACCTTAATTACGTTACATGTTGTAGACTCAGTTTAGTCCAGCACGCGTAGCATGATCACCGTAGAAAGGGGTTTTGTCGACGGAAGAATAGACAAAATTACAGATTGTAGAAAGATTAAAGATTGTAGAAAGATTTGTACCGTTTTATGCTGGCGTAGCATGACAGTTCTATCTCTATTCTACTAAGAATAGACAAAGTTCTTTCTATGGTGGTCATGCTACGCGTGCTGGATAAAATAATTCTACAGAAAACTAACAAGTATTTGGCAAAATATAAAATGTTAACTTTTTATTTCATTTAATGTTACAAATAAGATACAGAGCCCTTTACGACCAACTGAATATTAATCAATACTGTTCATAATAAAGTCTAAACATTTCGCGATATAAGTTTATAGCACTACTGATATATAGTCAACTCAAGAGGTATTCGCCGTATTACAACTTTACCTGGAAGCCTTTATATTTGATGAGTTCTTTTAGTCTGTCCACAATATAGAAATAACCCTCAGTGTCATAGTAGCCGATGTCTCCAGTTCTAAGATAGCCTTCGCTGTCAAGCAGCTCGTCACTGGCGGCGCGGTCGCCCATGTAGCCCTTCATACGCAATGGAGATTTGATCCAAAGTTCACCTTCTTGACCCGGTCCTAACTTTTTCCCATTTTCGATATCAATAACCTGAAAAATAATGCATCAAACAATGAATTGTTTTTGTTTTATATCATCATCATCATCAGCCTATAATGTTCCCACTGCTGGGACACAGGCCTCCTCTCGGTGAGAGGGAGTGGGCCATAATCCACCACGCGGGCCCAGTGCGGGTTGGTAGATGTCACATGTCGTCGAATTTTTGGTTCTAAGACATGCCGGTTTCCTCACGATGTTTTCTTTCACCGTTTTGTTTTATATACCTTGGTAATTTAAAAGGATTCTCTCTATTTGACTATTTCATGAAAAAGCCATTCATTGAGATTAAATGAATTGTGTAGGTATTTTATAAGCCATAAACAAATAACCTTAATTTTCATATTTTGATTGGCATTCGATCCAGGGGTACTCGGAGCGCCAAAAGCGGTCGATGGGTAAAGTCAAGATGGTCACAAAAAACTCACACTATAGCCCCAGCACCCTAACTGAGTAACACATTAACATTCATACACAATCCGACGGTTATGACGTGGCTGAACTGCCAAAATTAAAAGTATTGCGATTGATAGATGCGTCTGTGTGCTACGAAATTACTCGCAGGTTTGTTTACATTTTCATCTAAAAGCTTTTCAACAGATAGAGCGTCAGGTCTGTCACTCTTCTTCTAGTCCAGTAGTGCATAGTTAGCGAGTGAAGGAGGTGTAAGTACCTTGACACTCATGCCGGGTGCAGGCGTTCCACAGGAGCCCACCTTCTCGCCACTTGTCAGGTCCACGAGGCAAGCCATTGTTACTTCTGTCAAACCATATCCTTGTTTAATAAAGTCGATGCCTGTCCTGCAAATGAGTAACAATTATGTACACAAACGACGCTTCTACTTCTTTTTTAACCGACTTCAAAAAGGAGGACGTTCTCTATTCGGATGTTTATATTTTTTTTATTTTTTATTTTTATGTATGTTCGGCCATAACTCCGTCATATATAGACGGATTTGCAAAATTCTTTTTTTGTTTGAAAGGAGTTTATTCCGAAATGGTCCCATATAAATTTCATATAGATCTGATGATGAGTTCCAGAGATAGACACCGGAACTCTTTAAAAAATAACAGCAAATCAACCGCGATTTCCGCTATCGCATAAATATGCATTGTTTGTTTGGAATTAGTGCGTGGTGGATACCACAACTAAAAATTTAAAAATAAAAACTTTTTTACAAAAAAAAAACAACCGACTTCCTTAAAAACACTACAAATTGAAAAATAACTTTAATTTCGGAAGTCGGTGGCAAAAAAACCATAAATACAGATCCTAAGACACCGACTTCCCAAATTAAAGTTATTTTTCAATTTGTAGTGTTTTTAAGGAAGTCGGTTGTTTTTTTTTTTGTAAAAAAGTTTTTATTAGAAAATCTAAGCAACAACGACCTGCAAATCTATAAGCCACTTATGTGACTTATAATAGAGGGAATAGAAGAACAAAAAAACATATTGCACCAGCTACGTAAACGTACAGTACAAGCAAAAAATGTAGTTAGAATGAATCTTGGTAAAATAAAACGATCATTAACTAACTAACCCGCTGCTTAACTGCGGACTATCCTGTGGGCGCTTTATAAATAAAGACCTCCAGCCAGCCAGGGCATACAATTTATAAACTAAGCGACCACACACACTTAGGGCACCCCTGTGTATGTGTGAGGTATGGACCTCGGTTTAGGGCGTCGCTGGAGGAGGACAGCAAGGGACAGGCTGGATCGGATCGTGATGCTGCAGCCAGGACCATCTGCAGAATAACCAACTCCTCTTCACATCTACTTATAGCAGACATGTCGTCTTTTTATCGTGTAAATATCATGCTCTAATGATTTAGGTGGGCTTGCTTCGCTCGCTCGTTTATGAGTACGTTTTCTCCACTCGCATATGGAGAGCTCGCTTTGTTTGTTCATTGCTTAAATAAGCGCGCTCTGCTGACTCGTGTAGTCTGTGAGCTCATATCAGGCCAGTGTGGGTAGGTAGATGTCACATGACTTCGAATTTTTGGTTTTAGTACATGCCGGTTTCCTCACGATGTTTTCCTTCAACGTTTTACGAATGGTGGTGAGGAAATTATTTACAAAGTAAAGCGCCTGTCTGGGTTCAAACCCACGACCCACAACTCGTAAGTCGGGGCCAGTGGTCTCGAACCTACCGATTTTTCGGTATTTCTACCGATATGGGCTCTGTTCTACCGAAATATAAAGCATATTCTACGATTTCACAGTACACATGGAAAGTCTCTTTACCGATTTTGGGTACAAATATACCGTTTTAGCTGGCAATTCTACCGATCTCGCTCTATGACGTTCGAGACCACTGGTCGGGGCCGATACCACAGGGCCACCACAGCAGTGACTGCTCACATCTGAATTGTGCTGTGACCAAGTGTTTCCATGAAATAAAAGAGCGTGGACACGAGCCTTAATAGTTAATGATAAATAAATATTACCTTTTCGAAACTGCTGTCTGAATATCCTTTGATAATGGTGCAGCCCCACACCAAACCTCAACCAATGACGACAAATCATACTTTAGAACCAGAGGATGTTTCGCGAGGAACACAGCCAGGGGTGGCACTATTGTTGTCATATTTATCTGAAAATTATTAATCCTTTTTAGATACGTTACTCTTAAGCTGAACTTGTGAATAAGAATAACATTAAAAAAAGTAAATATGAGAACTTAGTCAATTAAGCCACGCCGGCGAACTTTTAAGACAAGCTTTGCTGGGCAACATAGCACGGCGGTAAAATTAATCTACCCCCAAGTAACACATTTGGCGACAAATAGCTTGCATATAGTATTTTTTTGGAAACTTTAGTAATAAAATCCACCGTGATTAAGTTCTATAAAGGTGGTTAGAACCTATAAGCAACCTGTATGTTACCAAAGGGAGAAAAATTGCAACTTATTTATAGATGCAAAAGCGGTGCAGAATAGTTCGAATTGTTATCCTGAGTGGCACTTGGAACTCATGGTGTAAATTGCGCGCCGTGAATGAATGATTGAACGAAAAAGCGATACACTCATTCGTTGAGTGACAAATGAGATCTTAACAAGTTCTTATTTTTGGTGGAGATAAACAAAATGACGGTTGTTTGTGCTTTGTGTTGTGACAGCAAATTTATTGGATTATTCATCTATTTGGTGAGTATTAAAAAAATATGTGTGTAACATGGGATAACCATCATGGAGCCCATGCAAATGGTTTTTTATCGTGAAACCATGGTATATTTACTGAGTAAATTTTGATGCGCCTTAGATCTAATCAAGAATTATCAAAAAATATGCACTGATCAAATAAATAAGATAATACTTTACAAAAATATGGTTGTTAAAAACCTAAAAATTATGGTTTCACAAAAAGTAAAATGTCAAACTACATCAAAAACAGTTGTCAAAACTCATTTTATTGTATGTTATTGTAATATAATACCATTCAACAAGATAATTTTCAAGAACTCCATTTTTAAACATGGCGATTTAAAATAGACCTTGCAGTTCATATTTCCACTAATTTGTTGCCTTATTGGAGCTCCTAGGTCCTAAATTCACTCATTAGTACCTAGTAGTGATTATTTTCACTTTACAGGTCTCGTTGTCTTTGCGTTGAATTGGGGATCCTCACGACGAGGTTTTCAAGAACCTTCTTTAGAATCGATCTATGCGTTACAGTGGCATATTAGAGTATATTAGACCTTACAAAGGCAATTACACTAGGTTCCAAATGAGCTGCAATAATAACTCTTGAGCCACTACAGGTGATAAATAACTTATATATATTACTTATTTAGTAGTAAAGGTGCCAAATAAAAAAAAATTACCACCTATTAGGGCACGGTTCTTTAGGGGTGATTTTAAGATGTAATATGCTTCTTTGAGTTCTAAAGAGTAAAAATTGAAACCTGTATGCGTCTATAAGTAATAAATTCGGTTTAATGCCACCATAAGTTATAAAGCAGGAACAAAAATCACTCAAAAGCAAGTGCTAGTGATAAGAGCTACTCATATGCGAATTCGAGTGCTGTTTGTATCTATAAGTAATACCATACACTCTTACATCACTTATATGCTACCTACAGTTGCAAAATAAGTTCCAAAATTCACTAACGTGCTACTTGGGCCGCGTGTATCGTGCGTGATGTGTGTGTCCATCATTGCTGAGAAATGTTTCTACATGATGTTTAATTTGTACCTACCTCAAAGCGTTGCACCGTCCACCTAAGTCAAGGGATCACACTGACCTTTTTAGATATGTTGTGTGTCAGATTGGCAGTGCTTGGAACTGGCACACTTATGATGAAAAATGAATGAATACAGAAGAGGTGTGAAGTTCCTAGGTGAGGATTGCAGGATAAATGGCTTTCTATCCAATCTGCCTGCCTTCTTGGGAGAATGGTGTGATGATATGAATGAAATACAACTATAATGTTAAAAGAAAAATATTAACAGCGATACATAGCGATCACAATAATCATGAGGCTCATAAAGTTGTATCAAAATAAATAAAAATACTTACTTTGTAATTTTGAATCGTTTCCAGGTACTGTTGTTCATCGAAACGAATTAAAAATACAATTTTCGTATTCATTGCCATTACAGCGAATGTTGTTATGAAGCCATAAGCATGGAACCATGGTATTAGTGATAAACCAGTTACTATGCCAGTCTGCTTTTGAGTCTGTACATAATCAAAGTAGTACCTAGGACAATTAAACCAGTGTTTAAACGGAAAAAGAAGTTCATCTTTTTATAATTAGTATGACCTACCAGCCATTTAAAATAATAGAAGTCTTTAGAGTTAAATATAATATTTGTATCATATTCAACTCAAATGGTTTCATTTACTCTTATAATCAATTTTTTTAACATTGTTATATCCAAGCTATCAAACATTCATTGACAGATCCATAACCATTTCGAATTGAACTGATAAATGTATTTTAAATATTAGGTTGGGGAAAAAGTATTTTCGCATTATAGTATGTATGAACTTGTAATAAAATCTCTTTGGCTATACTATTTGTATCTGGGTGGTTTTGGTATCATTGAAAGTTTAAATTTTAAAGAACATAATTCCAAATTCAAATTAGGAAAATGTGTGATTTTCATTTGTTTTTCGTACCGTCAAGATGAGTGAATCTAATGAAGAAATTCGATACATTTTAAAATTTTACTACAAAAAAGGTAAACATGCAACGCAAGCCGCGAAAAAAAATTGCGATGTTTATGGACCTAGTGTAGTGTCTGTGAGAGTAGCACAAATTTGGTTAAAAGCGTTTTCAATCCGGAAATTTTGATGTCAAAGATGCACGTCGCTCTGGTCGCCCTATTACGGATAAAATGGATGTAGAAATGGGCGTTTTCAGTTTTTCTCGCAAACGGATATGTAACCGATATTCAGTTTTCATATCGATATCAAAAACAGTTTTCAGATATCGATATCAGTAGTACGGTTTGCTCACGTAACCGTGATATTTAGATGAGCAAACTCAGGGGGACCGCAAATTGACGATAAACGCAAAATTACACTTTTACCGTTTGTACATCGATATAGGTACTTTAGATATTTAAAGTTATTTAATTTGTCAGTTTGGCTACTTGTAACACGTAGTTCTATTTTATAGAGTAAGTTTCTCGCTAATATCCAGTAGACGCCAAAAAATCGCTATCTTATGGATTCGTTGTTGTAACTAAATAAATAGAAACTAGACCTTATTGCTAGAGCTTTAAGATATATTACGCACGCATAGCATTAACCAAATAACCAAGCAAACATTAGCCAAAGTTACGAAATATTCGCTTCATCACTTTTACACCAGTAAAAACTTAAATACTTAGACAGAGACAGAGCGAATATCTGTTTCGATTTCATATCGCTTGTGATGTGAAGTTTGCGTTTTGTTCGTACTTCGTACGTTCCCAATATTGCAGTTTTGATATAACTTAAGACTCGATAAAGTTTTTGTGATATCGGTTATGTAGATTTATATATCGATATGATATGTTACTAAACACATATCCGATATAAGTTACGTTTTGATATATATCGAACTCATGCCTAAATGGATGCCATTTTTGAAAAAGTGGAGCAAGATCGGCATACCAGTAGTTACGACGTAGCTGAAGAACTGGAAATTGACCACAAAACAGTTTTGGCGCATTTGAAAAAAACTGGGTACACAAAAACGCTCGACATTTAGGTACCTCACGAGCTCACTGAAAGAAACCTAATGAACCATGTACTCATTTGTGATTCTTTATTACGACGTAATGAAACCGAACCATTTTTGAAGAAGCTGATAACTGGTGATGAAAAGTGAATCACGTATGACAAGAACGTGCGAAAAAGGTCGTGGTCAAAGGCCGGTCAGGCTTCACAGACTGTGGCGAAACCCGGGTTAACTCGCAACAAGGTGATGCTGTGTGTGTGGTGGGATTGGAAGGGCATTATTCATTATGAGCTGTTACCACCAGGCAGGACCATCGATTCTGAACTCTACTGCGAACAACTGATGAGATTAAAGCAAGAAGTTGAGAGAAAGCGGCCGGAATTAATCAACAGAAGGGGTGTGGTTTTTCATCATGATAACGCTAGATACAAGATACAAGATATTTATTTTGCTAAAACATGAGTATACACATAAATGCAAGATGTTACATAAAAGTTCGTTTGAATCACTGTCATGTTTTGCCTTGATGGCGTACAAAATATTACTGATCAAGAAGATCTGAATCATCACAGTTACACATGCATTACTAAACAACAATAATGAACGGTACAAAAAGTTCTGAACTGCAAATGTCAAATGGTATGTTACATGAATAATCATAATAATGGTCAAAATAATAAATTAATGTTATGATCAAAAATAATAATAATTCAAATATGTTAAAGTTCATTCCTTAAATAATAATGAAAATAATCCATGTTTCATAAACAAGTCAGGGTTATGTTATTTTATCAGTCAAAAACTCGTTAGTGCTGTAATAGGCTTTCTCTAACAAAACCTTTTTTAACCTATTTCTTAATTTTGCGGCTGTATCTTCCCTCCAAGATTTTGGTAATTTATTATATAAGATTGGCGCCATACAGAATACACTTTTACGTAATAACGCTGTTCGAGATCTTGGGATGCAAAGTTTGCTGTTGTCGCGTGTATTTCGAATGACTTTATCTGATAACAAAGGAAATAGATGTGGGTTCATTTTGACAAACATTATGGTTTCAAAAATGTACATAGACGGAAGCGTCAGAATCTTATATTTTTTAAACACTGGTTTACAACTTTCAGTGTAATGGAGTCCGAACATAGTTCTTAGACACCTCTTCTGGGTTTTAAAGATAACATCTTTGTTTGTGGACTTTCCCCAAAAAATAACTCCGTATCTTAAATTAGACGATACTAAGCCGTGATAAGCTGTTAGCAGTGCGTCAATATTTAGCATTGGGGCTAATTTAAAAAGTGCATATGTGGAATTACTAATTTTTTGTTTAAGGCTTCTGTATGTGCTTTCCAATCTAATTTACTGTCTATAGTTACACCTAAAAATTTGGCTGTGTCGACTTTGTTTATATATTTATCACAATAGTTGGCATTTACGTTAGGAATGGTTGATCTTTGGGCGAAATGCATAATATTTGTTTTATCGATATTTAACCTAAGATTGTTGTTATTCAACCATTTTATCATTGACTCTATTGAATTGTTAATGTCAGTTTCGTATGTATCTCTATTATTACATGAAACTGTGATGGTACTATCATCGGCAAATAATGTCATTGGGTGGTCAACACTTTTGGGAATGTCATTAATATAAAGTATAAATAATAGTGGACCAACAACAGTACCTTGAGGTACGCCAAGTTTCACAATACGTTCTGTTGATTTGTGGATTATTTCATTTCTAGTTCTATTATGTATTGCAGGTATTTCTGTGGACTGTTTTCTATCGTTTAGGTATGATTGGATAAGACTTGAAACATTACCTCTAATGCCATATGCTTCTAATTTTTCAATAAGTATATCGTGACGGACATGGTCGAAAGCCTGGGTCATATCGCAAAATATCGTACAAACAGGTATATTCTGGTCTACTTTTGAGATAACATTATGTAAAAAATCAAATACTGCCAGGTTTATTGTTTTACCATTTCTGAACCCTTTTTGCTCATTCGCAAGTATATTTTCTTTTTCGAAATAAGTATACAACTGTTTACACAAATATTTTTCAAACACTTTAGCTATTATACTAATAAGCGATATGGGTCTATAAAATTGCATTAGCTCTTTATTTTCTTTTTTGAACAGTGGTCTAACTGTTGATATTTTGAGTACATCGGGAAAAACGCCAGTCTCTATGCAAAGATTAATTATGTGGCTTAAATGTGAGCATATTTCTGCCGCTACTAATTTTATAACTTTAGTTGATAGACCATCATATCCTACGCTGTTTGTATTTTTCAATGCTTTTATAATCTTGAACACTTCGATCGGTAAGCATGGGATCATAAAAAAAGAATCTTTTCTTTTTTTAATCAATGATGTGACATTTTTCCCAGAGCCAGATAGTGGGACAATTTTGTCTACAAAATAATTATTAAAGGCGTTCGCAATATCTTTTGGTTCAGTGATGAAGTCATTGTTTACTTGAATTTTGTCAATACAGTTTTTCGGAGTGTTGAATTTTGAGTTATTAATTATTTTCCAAGTAGCTTTTGTTTTATTATCTGAAGTATTTATAGTGTAGTTATTTTGTACCCGTTGAGTAAGTTTTACAATTCTTTTAAATAGTTTAGAGTAGTTAGTTAGTTTTCTTTTATTAATTTGATTTGGTAAAAATCTATATTGCCACAACAGCTGTCTTTTCTTTTTGCTACATAGCTTGATACCATGTGAAATCCATTTTGGCTTTCTCATAGTATTAATTCTAATATGTTTTTCTGGAAAACACAGTTTATAAAATAGTGTAAATGTGTCAAGAAAAGATTCGTACGCCTCATTAGGATTAGTTGTTTGATAAATGTCCGAAAATGTTAAATTATTTATGCAATTTTTAAATTTTGTCATATTTTCACTACTATAGTCACGTCTTGTTACCTGCCCGTATTTAATACTACATTTTTTTTGAACTGGGAACTTCATTAATTGTGCTGTGTGGTCCGATAGAGCAAATTCAATGACTTCAACTTTACATGCTTTACGAAAATTATGAGCTATATTATCGATACAAGTATTACTTTTTAGACGTGTAGGTTGATTCACAGCTAATTTCAAATTATAGTTTAATAGAAGACATTCAAATTCAATAGCATGAAAGTTCCTTTTTAAGATATCGATATTGAAATCGCCCGTAATTACAATATTTTGATGGCGTGTCTTAGTTATCTCTTTTAAGAGAGTTTCCAATTTAGTCATACATTGACTCAAATTGGTTATCTTCGGTACTCTATATACGCATGCTAAGACTGTGTTATATTGAGGTAGTTCTATTGCACAGCATTCAAATATTCCGGTTTCTGATAAGTTGGCAATCTTCTTTAGTTCTATGAAGTGGTGTCCGTTCCTTACCAAGATGCATGCTCCACCTCTCTTGCTTTGTTTTCTACAATAAGACGCCGCTAGCCGATAATTTGGTATTGTCAAATAGGATTCGTATCCTGACATAATGAAATGCTCGGTTACGCATAATATATCTACCGTAACACCCTTCTCCGACAATTCCTCTAAACATACTGCGACCATGTCTGACTTGTTCAGTAACCCGGCAATATTCTGGTGCATAACACAGACATTATTAGTTACGAAAAAAACTCGTAATTTTCTCGTTATTTGCTTCCATGATTTTTGGTGTGTTATGGTATTCAGTTTGTAAGTCATTTTCTTTTTCTTGGTTAACATGTTGTCGAGTTAGGTTATTTTGGTCATCTTGTGTATTAGTGATTATTGATTCTGCGTTAAATTCGCTGATATCATGTAACAGAACATTTAAATCTTTAAATATAGTACGCATGCCGGTGTTATTGAGCTTTCCACTATGTCTGTAGAACATAGTATGGTCATAGGACACATTCTTGTTCGAGTCAAGTACATATGCGTATTCATGAGCCAAAACATCACGGCCAAGTAGATTATTGAAATGTTCTATCCTTCCATTAAAGATATTCGTAGATCTACCATATTTGAAAGTTGGTGCGCAGATAATAAAATTTGTATGCTTGATTTTGGATAAAGATTCTCGGATGTGATATATCAAATTGGCGTAATCATTGGTGTTGACGTCTTCTTCCCCTATCAAAATAATACAAAAATCGTCCATTGTAAATGACTGCACTTTGGTTTCTATGTTGTGCATCATTTGGTCGATTGTACGGTAAGGCATTAGATAGTGGCATGTTTTAGACTTGACTTGTAATGTGGTATCTGTTATCGACATTATTTTATTAATATTATTATTGCTAAGGATACATATCTTGCGGCTTTTTACAGAATTCTGCACGGATCTTGCTTTTTTAGCTAATATCGCTGTTTTCATTGGTTGACTTCTATTTATGTTTTTTTGTGAACACTGGATTAACGAGGCGTCTGTTGATAGTTGACTGTATTCTAGTGTCTCAGTTTGTGTTTGTTTTGCTTTCATAGTTTTGCTTTCATAGTTTTGCTTAATTTCTTCATAGGAGACGTGACTTTATGTTTGGCAGGACTATTTGTTATCCTTTTATAAATGTGGTTTTGTTTTATTAGTTCTTCATTGGTTTGTCTAAGTTTAATATTTTCTAATAAGTCGATTTCTTTGTGAGCACTTTGTAATCGACTTTCTAAATCGATTAACTTGTCATTTATAAATTTTGTTTGTTCGTCTTCATCATGAGACAGGTCGGGCATACTATTTGCCGTACCGTCGAGAGTTCGAGAGATAATGTCGCTGTCCTCATCTGTTGTTACAGAGCGTCTAGACCTCACACATCTTTAGCCACCCAACAAAAATTAAGAGAGTTTGGCTGGGAGGTGTTAATGCGTATAGTCCTGACCTTGCACCTTCAGATTTCCACCTGTTTTGGTCTCTTCAGAATTCTTTAGGCAGTGTCAGGTTAACATCACGAGAGGACTGCCAAAACCACTTGTCGCGGTATTTTGACCAGAAGTCCCAAAATTTCTATAGCAATGGGATCATGTCCCTACCTACAAGAGGGCAAAAAGTTATCGAACAAAATGGTACCTACATACTTTAGTTAAATGTAAATAAACTTTATTAAAAAATGTTTTGAATTTTCTTAAAAAATGCGAAGAAACTTTTTCCCCAACCTATTATTATGGCTCTAAGACTTCACTCGTTTTAAACACCCGTGATGCATCATTACCAAACAAAGCATTCAAAATATTATAAAAAATAATTATAAGAGTTGAATGACTTACTTCATGTGTGCTGACAATGTGAGGAAGTTGATATGATTTAGTTCCACACCCTTTGGTAAGCCAGTTGTTCCCGAGGAGCACATTACGGCAACTGTGTCTTCCACTCCATTCACATCAGTCAGAATAAAGTCATCCACATTTACAAGATTCTTTATGAGGCTATCGTACATTATACAGTCAGGTACAACTTCAAACTCTCCGAACATTATAAGTTTGCAAGGAGACGACAGTTCTTGGCAGCAATCATAGATATTCTGTGATGTTATTGGTGAAATAAAGATGAATTTTGGGTTTGTTATTTTTAATAGATGGGATATTTCACCTGAAAAAAAAAACAAAAATTACTGGGCTACCAAAATCACAAATTGCTTTAAATTTTATACCTTTGCTACATAAACAAACAATAACAGGAAATGAAATATGAAAACTAGAAATAGTTTTAGCCTTTGGATTTTAATCTTTTCTATAACATTCTGTTTGTCGGGCTTAAAATATAGCGCACTGTATGCAAAATATGCGCTCAGACGTGGAGTTGCAGACACCAGCCCATTCTATCTAGCTCAAATGATACATTGTTTTCTTGTGTGTTTAACAAGATCTTACATAAATACCCTCATTCCTACTTACCCGGTGTGTATGTGATGTTGAGTGTGGACAACACTCCTCCGCAGTACATAACAGCCAGTGCTGCTACCACAAACTCAAATCTGTTCTCACTGCTCAGTCCCACGAGATCACCTTTCTTCAATCCTAGCTTACGCAGACTAACTGCAAGGTTCACACTGTTTTGAAGAATATACCTATATGTTACAGATTCTCCAGTCTCTGCGCTTACCTAAAATTAAAAATGATCAATTATAAAACTTTATGCATTCCAAATAAACCCCTAGGTGTATATGATGAATGATTATACGGAGTCATAGTCTATTAATGTCAGATTTACATACATTTGTATGTGGTCCATGAAAAGAAGTACAAAATAAAATGTAAGAAGCCTCTCTCCAAAAGATTTCCAAAACACCACCATGAATTTTCAGCGATTAGTTATAAATATTGTAGGAGCTAGACAATTTTCTAAACTATTTCTTGAGTAATGAGCAACCAACTTTTTTCAATTTAAGTGGCAGGTTAATTGAACACCGTCACATTTGTGTCTAGATACAAGTATCTAAAACTTAGCTCAAAGGAGAAAGGATAACAGCAAAATTGGCCAAACATATACAGATGAATACTAAGTGGCAAAAAAGACCTTATTCTGCACTTAATAAAGTAGCATTTATATATATTTTTAATGGGGGAAAGAAAAAGAATCTGTAAAACCCAAGGTCCTAACCTGATATCATTCTTGTATTTTACTAAATACTGGCCTAGTTTTATTATAACTCAAGCTACACAAAATCCTGACCACACCTAATTGACCATAGCATATTTGTGTTTGGAACAGATGATTTGTTACTGCAGAAGGTTCATTAATAGACTTGTAACGATAAAAGGTACATGAAATATATTGCTGATTGTTGTAACAACTATGTGTGAGGTTTGGTGAGTTGTTGACAACAATTCTAGTAAATAAATAGTTAAAGGTTCTCACTTACTAAGGCTACATTATCACCACCATTTTTCAGCTGGTCAAACAGGAATTGCCCATATGATAAATGCGCTGGAATGCTTCGTTCTTCAGGCCCCGACACCACATTATTATGGATAGTTACCGCCATTTTTGTGACAACTTGTGAAGTATTCACAATAACACTACCTACTTTAAAAACTGTTGACTTGGAAAGAGCAAACTTGAGGTTTCTTATCAAATGTAATTTAATTATAATCTTATCGAGCTGGTATGTATAATCCTAGTACCTCTTCGATTTGATTAGCAAAGGATTAGACTTTGGATGGAGTTAATAAATTAAAATAAAGTTTTAAGGTTATTTCACCAAAACGGTCACATGTCAGTGTCACATCTGACATACTTACTATGGGTGCGTTCCGTGTTACGCTCACATCGATTTGAGCGCGCTAACACCCGTTCCGAGTTAGCGTGAGCGCGATAACGCTGTCCCGTGAATCGTCATAGATGACGTCATGACAGGCGCCATCTTGCGATAACGCCGACCATACCCCAAACCGATATCACCGTGAGCGCTGTCAAATTGACAGTTGTGTTGTTTTGTTTTGAGTGGAATACATAACATTACATTTTCGAAATTGTGCTTCTGGCTACAGTCACAACCTAACAAAACAAGATAAACAAATATATAGTGTATATAAAAAGGAAAACTATTAAGCAATCATGAGTATTCAAGACTGTTCAAACGATTGTTATGCAAATGTTTTACCCATCACAACGTTAGCAAGATCTAACTTACAGTTTAATAGTGTCTACAACCAATGTCTTATCAATCAAAAATGTTCAACGACAACCAGAATCACTGCTGAATGAACAAACAGAACAATATGGTAAGTATTTATAACTTGTTATGAGCAGATACTTATTAGCTGAATGTGCCTGATCTGTTTCAATAAAATATCATGTGACAGTTTATGTGGTCAGTTTTATTCCAATACTTAATCTATAACAAAGATACAAGTGTTCTATGCTTTGGTCAATGTTGACAGTAAATCATTTTGGTACAAGAACTTGTCTCAGATTCTATCAATTAAAAAGTTATAAAAGCATTTTCTTCAGTACTTATATTAAAAATATCCTGTTTTATTCCAGGGTATGTTTATCTATGTGCCAAGTTTCATTCAAATCCATTCAGCCAATATTGGTGAATTCAGTAGGTAAGATAAATCCTCACAAACAATTAATGTAGTATATTAGTAAAAAGTGCTTATTTTTATTTTGTTGTTATTTCAGTAGATCAAGAGTCACCATCACTATTTATATGGAACGAGGGATGCATTTTGTTGTTGATGCACTCACATTATATGGTGAAAATAGAGAGCTTTTTGAAAAAATGAGTCATAAGATGGTATATGATATCATAGCAAAGATGTGCGACGCACAATATAATGTTAATGGTACCCAGTGCCGTTAAAAATTAATAGCCTAAAAAACCATTTAAAAAAGATAGTGGATCATAATGCCACATCTAGAAATGATAGGCAACATGGCCGTACTTTGATGTAAGATAATTTTATTACTTTACTTATTTCTTTATTATGTAAATATGTTACAATTACCAACTTTGTATTTATGAAATATTATTTATATTTATGAATAATTTATGAATACATATCTAATTTTGTTAAAAGAACATATCATCACTCCTTGTCTCTCTGAAGGGCTAGGCAGATGTGTACTTATAGTACACCGACATTTCACCAGTTATGTTTAAGTCCTATGTAATAGGGGGCGAGCTTATTGACATCAACTGGGCACAATTCCAGAGTCTGGACTGCTACTGAATAATTCCACGAAGAAAAACCCTATAACATTTTGTCACTGTTAAATATAGATTAATTTGTGATAAAATGCTTCAGGTGTTTGTAATGTAATGCTAATAATGATATATATTTTTTTTGCAGCTAATGAATGTATTATTTGGCTCAACTGGATGGGCTAATCCTGTAACGCTGGTGTCAGAAATTGGACCTCCACCAAATGAAAATGATAGTCCACAAAAGTCGAAAAGAAAATTTGATTGTATATTAAAAGATTATATTATAGAAAAGATTTGAAGAAGTATTATAGGTCCACTTCTGATTTTTATCACGTTTATAAGATTTGATCAGTACCTGTGAGAATTAATAATATATTTGTGATTTTTATTAGATTTTAAGCTTTGATTTGTACCTGTTTGAATTAGTAGTATCTATTTGATTTTTATTAAATTTTAAGATTTGTTAGATAGGTATCCGTTTGAAGTAGTAGTATATTTGTGATTTTTAATAATGAATTTTATCAGCAGTTACTTGTACTGTGTCTGTGATTTTACATAATACTTACTAGAATTGATACAGATTTTATATATTAGTACCTAAGACTTATTATATCCTGTTTTATATGTTTCTTATATTAATATTATAATTAGGAAAAAAATGTGGCCTGGAGGTCAGGTGGACCTGAGGTTCAGTCTGATTAAACTGTGATTCTAATTTATTGTTAATAAAAATATTTGATTAGGGGGAGGTGGGGCACATTGATGCAAGGGGCACATAGATACACAGGCATTATTTAAAAATCTATTGAATGTATTCGAGTGGTGACACCTCTAAAACGATCATACATATGTTTGATCGCATCCGATGTGATCTCGTCGACAGCCAGTCAACTGGTGGCATTTGACAAGTCGTAACGTGTTTCGAGTGCGATCAACTAAAAAAATACGTAATTTGTAAAAGTGTTTCTACGGTCTTCTGTACGATCCTGTGAATGTTTTTATACACTAAATGTAAGTTAAGGGATCAAATGTTAAGGATTAAGTACTTTTATTTTTTTTAAATGTTAGTTTATTTACGAAATTCGTATATTTTGAAAAATATCTTTTGGGGCACTTAGATACAGCGAAGCACGGGGTACAATGATACACATCATTGTGCCCCCTAACTGTTTCAAGGTGCCCCAACAAAATGTGAAAATATATAAATTCCAATTAAAATTATATATTCCTTTGTTGTCATTAGAAAATGTAACGCAAGTACAAGTCAAAGACCGATAGACGTAGTATAGATGAAAAAACGATCAAGCTCGCCATATCAGAAGTTACTTCGAGGGTACTGTCTATTGGAAAAGCAGCTGACAAATATGGTATCAGGTATCAAACCTGCAACTCTGCAATATCGTGTTGAAAAGTTCAGAAAAGATTGCGAGGAAAACCAAACGTCATCTACTAATTTGTACGGGTCAAAGTATACTGTTGCTCAAGTATTTACTGCCCAGCAAGAAAATGTCTTTTCAGAATATGTACTGATTTGCTCAAGATGCATTATAGGTTATCCTTGCAGCAACCTTCATCTTTAGCTTATAAGTATGCAAAATATTTAGGATGTAAATATCCAGATTCTTGGGGAAAAAAATAAACGTGCCGGGAAAGATTGGGCAGCAGGATTTAGAAAATGGAAAAGGAACTTAGCCTAAGAAAGCCTAAAAACACAAGTGCCGCAAGCAGTTTTGCATTTAATAAGACCTCAGTAGCTGATTTAAAAAAAAAAATATGAGCTTGTGATGTAATGCTATAAATTCACACCTGACCGTATACTAAATTTCGATGAAACAGCCATTAACACAGTCTTACCAACACCTAAAGTTTTGATTATCTATCTTTTTAAGCCACAATATACGTCACATAAATTACAACCGTTTGAAGTCAGCGTTTTTTGCGTTTTCCATTTAAAACCAAACTGGAAATAGGTTTTAATGATTGGCACATTCAAAATATTGTCAAGACACTATCCATATATAACATAGCTTAACTCTCAAAATCTGCCTTTCTGGAATCTTTTACACCCAAAAACATCACAAGCGTTTATAAAGACAAAATATTCTAAACTGTTCATTTGATTAAGTAATAAGTAATTTGTAAGACTGATTATGGTATCTTCACAATAAAAGAAGTGATTTTCAAGAAAGTCTTATAGTTTAACCAATTTCATACAACTTTCACACTGTATTAAAGTACCCCACGTGATGTATCTAAGTGCCCCGTTGGTGGGGCAGAATGATTCAAAACATATTTTTTACACAACACGTATTTTTCCCGTTCTGTCACAACATAAACAATTATTATCCTTGACATTATAATATTTATACATTTGGCTAAACGTTGAGTTGAAAATAAACTAAAAATATTATGTTTATTAACATATTATTCCATTTTCAATTTTTATGAATCAATCTGCCCCACTTCCCCCTACTATTAATGTTGAACATTATTTACATACCTATCCCAATACATATATGGCGCAAAGGTATAAAATTGCAAGAAATTTGCTACTTGGCATATAAATCTTATTATCTAGTTGCCAAAAATGAACTACACATTTACCTATCAGTTACATTGTGTCATCATCATCATCAGCTGAAAGACATCCACAGGAACATAAGCCTCCCCCAATTTGGGGGGCTTTGCCATAATCTCCACGCTTGGCAGGCGGGTTGGCAATCGCAGTATGGTGGTAAAATGCATAGAGAACGCTGCTGCCCATTCTCTAGTAAGTCCCTTAGTCGCCTTTTACGACACCCACGGGAAGAAATCGGATGGTGTTATTCTTTACGTCCGGAATCACAACATAGCACTGTTACATTGTGTATAACTTAAGTTTTAAGTAATTAAACAACTTAGATCATATGTTATTTTACAGAATGTTAGAAGAAAAACTACAAAATAGAAACAATAATTAAATCAACATTTATTGAATCGTAATATGTAAGTAAGATTACATTGAAGTAAGATTACAGTGTTATTGTTCTTCCATTTTCAAAATCAATATACAATCATTCTTCCTCAGGTACAAAGCGAGTTATGAGTACCCTATATTATATTGTAGTCTGTGGTTGTGATGTTTGAAGTTTGACGTTGAGAAAGCACTGTTATCGCGTTCACGAGCGTACCGAATTGTTGACAGTTGTCAGCTGTCATAATCGTGATATCCAAATCGGAACGCTAATTATTATTGCTGTGAGCGCCGTGAGCGATATTTTCCAACTCGGAAAGCACCCTATACTTAGCAAAGATTATAAGTTTGGTAAAAGTAATATAGGGTATACAATATACATAACATACTTGCATCATGGAATTAGTATGTATTTTAATGCACAGACATGCATGACGAAGAGTGTGTAAGAAGATAGCGCTTAGTTGTAAATTGGACAGCTTTTTTTCTATTTTGCTTTTTCATATAATTTGAGTTTAAGAAATAGTACCAATGCGTACCAGCGTAGCATGACCACCATAGAAAGAACTTTGTCTTTTCTTAGTAGAATAGAAATAGAATTGTCATGCTACGCCAGCATAAAACGGTACAAATCTTTCTACAATCTTTTAATTCTGTCTTTAATCTTTCTACAATCTGTAATTTTGTCTATTCTTCCGTCGACAAAACCTCTTTCTACGGTGGTCATGCTACGCATGCAGTTAACAAGTGACGGGCAAAAACTATCGATATATGATAAATGTGCTGGCTAACAGCTAATCTGTGGTATTCTCATGGAATTAGCATGTCTCTGTATGTTCTTTAACTATAGCGCTACTAGGTTCTTTTGGCTTGTGGCCAAAACCGGAACTAAGGCCCCATTTTGTTTTTTCTAGACATTTCATAAAAATGATAAAATTGCTCTAATTTTACCAACTGCGTGGTTAGTGTCAGTGGTATTAAAAAGATCCTTGTAGTGTACCTATCAGAAAGGTATGGTAAAAAAAGATGTAGTTCAGTTTAATGGTCTGTACCACACCCTTAAAGCCCATACCTTTCTGATTCATACTGTATAGCTGTAAAAGCGCCTTTAGGACTAAGCTCCTTGCTTTACGCCTTGGACGAATTTGTACGAAGTAATCAGCATGAAATATCCTTCAACCCACCAGAATACGCTATCAGTTATTATTAGAAAATATCTGTAGGTATAGATAGAACTTTATTGATAACGTCCCGTTACCAAGTACCTAATCAGAAACAATATCGTCGAAATTATTGTAGATTATGGGCTCACAAACGAGCGGCACATCAATTCGACGACTGACACTTCAACCTTTACTCGTGAGTCACGAGTCGTGACTGCGTAGTGCGTACGATGACGATGAATGTGATGATTCACGAATCTCGATGCACTAGCGTTAAGGAGACACGGTTGAGAATATACCGTTGGTAACTCTCGCGTTGGAAACCTAACGTACATAAAATCGTCCGTACATCAATGGCAGTAGGGCTCCCACACATTCAGGGTCGCGAGATTGTTCGAAAGAGATACTGTGACCCTAGCACATGGGCAACTGAAGGAACACGGGTGGGTTTTAGTCAGTAAAAGTCTGACACACCCTCCCGCTCCGCCCAGAGTGGGAGAAGTCATTTGATGATATCCCATTCAAAAAAAAAAAAAGGGCTCCCACACATAAACACGATACGACGTCGCGTCGTACAACAATGCGGCGGGCGTCGTTTCACGATACGACGTCGCGTCGTGGAAATCTACGATGAGCATCGTAAAAAAACACGACATCGTAACCAGTGGCGGGGCAAGACCTAAATTTGATGTGGGCAAAATACATTTTGCAAGGCCCCCTGATGGATGGCGCAAGAGGACGGATTTTGTAAAACCTATTTTTTTTAAAATTTATATATAATTTTTATTCATAAAAATGCAAGCTTCTTTATTGTAATTATTTAACATTATTAATTCTACCTCGACTATCACTAAATAATTAAAGATACAGAAATTTTCTGCTTTTAGCCTTCCTGAACTTCTTTAATAAATGTGTCGTAAGGGGGCGTCCATTAATTACGTGAAGCATTAAGGAGAGAAAACCAGGATAAGTTTAGTAAAACATGTTTTTCCGCTAAAATATGGCCAAATCCTACAAAATATTACTTTTTAGTGGTCATGCGAACGCCACAAGGTAGCAAAGTAGAGCCTCGGTTGTTAAACCGGCACAGGATAGCCAAGCCAGCTAAACGCAGCGCATTAATCCAACGCAAATAAGCACAGATTAATGTATTGACATTAAAAATTAGCATTTCATTGGCCTAATTTGTTAACCTGCTAAGTCCATTATTGAGCAAAATGTACTTTTTATACCAGATAATAGGTTCAGAATATTTTATACCGTATTAAATACCCATTTCGATATTTCTTCTTTTTCGTGATGGCTGAGGGAGAGACGGACTTTTAAATTTTCTTTTTGGACTTTCCTTTTGTGTTCTGATTTTTTGTTTCTAGATCTATTATACTATCATCGGGTTCATTTTGAACATTTCTTTAAAAAAAAAAGGAGCTGTTTATATAAATGATATTCTTTAAGTTTGTTAGCGCCTGCTCCAGATTTATTTATTTCTTTAAGTTTTTTTTACGTACTTGGCATAGCTGTCTTTAATACCAGTCCATTTCTTTAACACAGCATTACCTGAAACAATAGTATTTTATGTTTAGTCACGCATAAATAAATAAATAATACATTCACTCGCCCATCCCACTAACACACGCACACACACACACCACACTGATACACATATACACATGCATACCTTCACATAGATTATTTATTTATGTATACACTTTTAATTTGTAGTGTGGGCTATGCCTATACTACTAATTATTTCATTTATTTATTTCCTTATTTTATTTCAGGTCTACTAAATACAAATATCTACGTAGGTACCAATTTTATCAATTTTAATATTAATATCTATTGTTGCCTACCTGGTAACAATAGGGTTGGTAAAATAATTCACGTAACCCCATATTTTTTAAACAAAATACCTAAGCTAAATCTGCCACAATGTGGGTTGTGCCCAGAAAACATTCAGTGACATCGAGGAAGAACGAGAATAAAGCGGGACGAGAGATTGATGTACAGACAGGACTGGGTCCACATTAGCTCAAAACAGAGATGAGCGGAGAAGGAAGCCTTTGCCTTGCGGGGGGATAACATAGGCTAATATTAAAAAAATACCTATAGTTAATACAATAGTTATTCTATTTTTAATAATAATAGGTAAGTCGGATTATAGGTAATTGTAGTTATTTTTGAAGGAAAGTATTTTCCTACCGGAGTTTAGGTAGGCATTAAATCTATACTAATATTATAAAGCTGAAGAGTTTGTTTGTTTGTTTCGTTGAACGCGCTTATCTTAGGAACTACTGGTCCGAATTGATTTTTTTTTTTGTGTTGGATAGCCTATTTATTGAGAAAGGCTATAGACTAAATAACATCATGCTACGATCAAAACGAGCCGAGCCGCAACGAAAAATTTACGAAAACTGGCAGGCAATTCGATGCGACGGCAACGGGAAGGGTCAGGGGAGCAAAATTTTGAAATTTGAAAAACCTCTACGAATGGTGAGAGGTAGCGGATTCTTCCCATGAACGTCGTAAAAGACGAGTAAGGAAATTACTATAGAATAGGCAGCAGCGATCGTCTGCAAAGCATGGTGATTATGGCAAACCCTCCAAATTTTTTTTTTAAATTAAAATTCTTTCGGTTGAAACGATGAGGTACTTAAATCTAGGTAAATCATTGATTTAAATAGTAAAGATACGGTCGTCCGAACATTTGACGGACGCGGTCGCCCTACAAAAAACACTAACGTCATCTATTAGAACTAGTATGAACTACGATGTCAATCCGCGTGGTCTGCTCCTAGACGTAACCTTGTAAGAGCGGGGTGAGGTATTTTTCGAGGTACAAAGAAATAAAAAAAAACCTTTTATTTTTGAAAATTTATATTTGTTGCAGTTTGTTGGTGTTATTAAGTTTTCATTGGCCTTCGAATAAAACATTTTAAAAAAAATTATTTACAGTAATATTATTAAATCTTTCCATTTCATCGGCTACCGGCTACAACGAGCGCCGCACGGTGGATCGAAAATCGGCTGTAGAAGACATAGGATCTCGATTTCTTAAATGTTATTTTTTTGCTGGAAATGACTTCTGCTGATCATTACTATGTACAAAAATGACACCCGAGTTAATTCTGCCCAAAAACGAAGGAAATATATTTTTTTTACGAAAAATTTGTATGAAGCTAGTATGAAAAATCGAATTATCTCCTAAACGGCATATTTAACCGTAATATCCTTGGAGGTGGTCATAGTGCTAATTATTTATGATTTTTTGGTTGCCGATTTGACGAAAAATTTAATGCCGTTTTTTTTAAAAAAATCGTCAAAATATTTTTATTTATTTTTACATGTAAAACGATCCCTTTTAGTGCCCAAGTTAAAAAGTTCGATATGTTATTAACCCAAATATTAAGAACACACAAAACAAGAAAAATTAAATTAAAAAATTGCTGTTTTTTACACATTTTTATTAATTTAAATAAAAAAAGATTATCAAACTCTTATTTAAGTAACATATAAAGTTATATTATATACAAAATAATTTAATTTAAGGAATTAATACTAAGCATTTGTAAAATAAAGTAAAATAAATAAAAAAAAGACAAAATATCATTAAATATTACAAAAAAAAACCCAAACAGACTCAAATACAAATTTACATTGCATATGCCAATTCACTGGAATCTTCGCCTGTGTGTTCATCAGATCTTCTCTTTTTTTGTTTACTTCCCAGATCTTCGAATGGTTTACGGGATCTTTTCGTCATTGTTCCAATGGACGTTGATGTCGACGGTTCTGGAGAGACTGAGGGCGCTCTTGGTATCTCATCAACACTTGGTTCTTGATTAACTAAAGTTTGCACAAAACTCGGCCAATCAATATTTGCTCCCAACCAATTCTCGTACTTTCTCCTGAAATTATCAAGGAATCGGTTGGATTTCTGCCACCTTTGTAAAGCGGCTCGCGTAAATCTCCGACAAAATTCTTTGAGAACAACACGATCTTCGTCAGACAGGCAATCGCCTATGCGGGATACAACTGCACTGAACAATACTTCATGATCAAATGAAGTACTCTCACTTCGTAGAAGCACAAACAAGTCTAAATTCGTGATTAAACTTTCCATTCTAAGATTTTATAGTCGCAGATTTAGTGTTAGCAGTTACACAGTTGTGAACAAACTAAATTATAAAACAAAACTGTAGCCCTTTTATTGCAAAACGCCAATAATTAGGTAACTACCCTCATTAGTTATCTTCTCATTAGCTAATGAAAATTTATAATTGTCACTAACTATTCTTAGAACTCATAGCACTGCTAATTAACAAATTAGCTTACTTATCAGGAAAAGTTGAATGTAATCCATAGTTGGCATTGTCGTGAGATATTGAAAATCATTAAATCACCTATAAAGACTCATTAGAAGACCTAATCAGTGTAGTTACTTAATCACTTCTTTTCGGACTCATTAGAAGAGTAAACAATTGGTAATTTGGTTGTATGAAAAGTTTTAAAACTCATGATGTGTTGATAAATATCTAGCTCAAGCATAGTTGTCTACGTGTGGGTGTACTATAAACCTCTGCCAACTCCTTCGGAAATATAGGAGTGATGCTATTTTATGTTACGTGTAGTTAACAGTCCGTGTTCTTCAACATAAACACTAAAAGGAATCGTTTCATATGAAATAACAAATGAAAATATTTTGACGATTTTTAAAAAAAAAACGGCATGAAATTTTTCGTCAAATCCGCAACTAAAAAATTATAAATAATTAGCACTATGACCACCTCCAAGGATATTACGGTTGAACATGCCGTTTAGGAGATAATTCGATTTTTCATACTAGCTCCATACATTTTTTTCTTATAAAAATTATAACTCTTCCATTTGTGCACATATTTACTTCATATGACATTTTATAGAACAGTAATGATCAGCAGAAGTCATTTCCAGCAAAAAAAATAACATTTAAGAAATCGAGATCCTATGTCTTCTACAGCCGATTTTCGATCCACCGTGCGCCGCTGCAAAGTTATGTCGTACTTTTACGCGGCTTCGCTTCGTCTTTGTCATAGGTTGAGACAAATATGAAAGAAAATTGTTTTAAATAATGTTAGCAGTGGATTTAATGACATATTTTTAACTTACCGGTGATCACCGGTGATATGAAATGTTATCATTTTTTTTATTGTGCTTTTTTTCGTAGTTCACGCAACCCTTCACGGCAAAACTTGGCATTTTTGCTTGCAAAATATACGACCGTTCCGAAGACAGCCGATCGCGTTCTAGTTTAGACTTGTGTAAGTAATGCGAGTGTTGCATTGCACGTCATGTATCTCGACCGAGTAATGTTTCATTACACATGACTCGACTAAATCAAACATGGCACATGACACTCAAACATGACTTCATGACTTGCGGACCGCGGCATGGTTCGACGTTCGTAAACTACGTACTATCTCGGTAATGTTGGCTATGCGTGCAAGTGAGAAAGAGCATGCGCCGGTCGGTTTGCTGCGAAGTGAACTATTATTTAGAACCGTATTGCTCTAACTTTAAGGTATACGTTATATTGACATTGCGGACTGCTTAGGTGATGTTTTTATCATTTCGCGCACTGTATGGCAGTTATGTTTTGCAGCGCTTGCGCGATACAATACAAAACAGTAACACGAAACAAAAACAAATCTGAATGTAGTGTTATTTTTTATGGTAGTTTGATTATTAATTCATGTGTCCGTACCGTGCGAGCGTGTATTTTCAAAAGCGGGTCTGACATTAAATGAAAGACGGATACGTCTTTAGACAAAAAAAACTATCTCAGTTAATACCTATTTATTAGTTGTAATCAACGTATAAATCAAACAAAACAGGTATAAAAAAACATAAATCTAAAAAAAAAACAATCATTGTACATAAAATCGATTTTTAAATACGCCAATAGTCATAGTCATGGTCAATAATCAATATTGCAATACTTGCAATCCATGTTTATTACCAGTCCTAAGCCTGGAATGCCCTTTTGATTGAAATATTCCGTAGATTGGGGGTAAAGTATGAAGGAAAATCGACTTTATGGATATGAAAACAAAAGCAAAAGTACGTTTGGACGGTACGGTATCTCATGTAATGATGTATTTCTTCTACAACGCGAGCATTTCATTACAATAGACATCGCCTATGACGCATCATTTCGTGTCATGTTTGGAGTCATGGTGTAATGAAACATTACTCGGGACGAAAAGTAATGTCATATGACATCACTTTAGAACGCACTGTTTTGCGCATGTCTATTCTAGTTCACTTCGATAGAGGGAAGACCATTTTGGGACCAAGTTCGAGGCGTCATTGTAACATGCGGTCCGCCCTGTCCTTACGCAGTAATATAATATGTCAATGAGGTAAATATAGAACCGTCACAAGCATGAATATATAACTATACTATAGATTGCTCGGCAAAAATATTTGATTTCATGTAACTCGTTAAGAGGGGAACAATTATATACTGGGCACATAGATAGAATAGCAGATAGATATACTTTTTTTGTTTGACGCGCCTGCTTCGCCTGCAACAGGAAATACTGCAACCAGCTGCTACGGTTACATCATGATCATCAACATCGAGGGAGGACTCTCACAATTTGTATCCGTCAGAATGGCGGGTACATGACTTCCAAAAAAATCAAAAATAAACTATATAAATGTACGTAAAATGTACGTTTTTGTACTAAAATAAGTATAAATGTACGTGTCTGTATGCGTAGAAAAAAGTTTATTGAATTAAAATGCACCTGCCAACCTGACATCCGGATGGCGGATTACTTTAAAATGTTTGCTACGCATACAGACACGTACATTTATACTTATTTTAGTATAAAAACGTACATTTTACGTACCTACACTTATACATATAGTTTATTTTTTGGAAGTCATACACCCGCCATTTTGACGGATACTCACAATTTAGAGGGATTTGCTATAATCGCCACGCTTGAGTTGGCGAACCCAGCATGATGGCAAAATGCATAGAGGACGCTGCTGCCCATTCTCTAGTAAGTCCCTTAGTCGCCTCTTACGAAACCCACGGAAAGAAATGGGATGGTACTAATCTTTAAGTCCGACACCACACGGAACGGTTACGGCGATCGTACCCATTCCGTGTCAATTGACATTTTTGATATCAAAAAAATACCAAGAAAAACCTATAGATTCTTTATACGGCTCAAGAAAAAAACTTCAAGCTCCTTAGTTTGGATCCTATGTTTTATGCTCGTAACTACTAATGGACTGTAAATATATTGTGGGTAGGTACTTCTGTTTCACAGCACCCTCTGGGGTAGTACGGAAGGCCGCACATGAAGTGGTAATAACACCAGTGTAGGCTGGCCTCTTATTCTATTCCAAATCGGTATAAGTAGATAGTTAGAACCAAGAACTACCTACTACGCTTAAGGTGAAAATGCTGACAACGACTACCAGCCTACTGAACACTACCAGTTAGTCCAGTTACACGAAAATCATAAAATAAACAGAAAAAAGATTTTAAAACGCGCTGTACATACAACACAACCCTATAGTGGCCTCAGCTCAATTACATTATTTTATAACTGTGTGGACTTAATAATTTTATTATTACATGACGGGTGACTTAGCACCTTGTTGATAAACAGCACAGCAGTCAACGCTTCGTTGTCTAGTGAGTCGGTTCAGTCGGTGTTGTTGTGCATTTACAACTATAAACTTAGTTTATTAGTTCCAGTGAATAACACATTTGCAGATCGGTGCGCGTATTTATAGAGAATGATAATAAACAAAGTAGTTTCGACCGGTCCGGCGTTAACTGTGCCTAGCCACTTGTCCTTCGGTCAGTATGCGATAGACAAATTGAGACAACATTGCAAAGGAGAAGATGCTGTTGCTATCGTAAGTTGAATTCATTTTTATTAAGTTGGCTTATAGTTTATTTTTATTTTTACAACACTTCTGCGTAGACTTTGGACTGTGTTGTGTTGTTGACTTTGACCTCCTATCTGATCTCAGTTTAAATAAACTAAACAGGTTTTTTTGTAAACATAGCACTGAACGCAGGTTATGTAGCTAAATATGGCTTTCATGATAATGAAGAACGAGATAATAAACTGTAGCTAGTAGGTATCAAGCACACAATAGTGTCATAAATGTATATTTATGACTTTACCTAATTCATAGTTACCAAAACAGAATACACATACCATATTGGTATTTATGCCAATTACCTATTAATGTTATTTTGATTAGACACAAAGGTACCTACACGTTAGATATATTTTACCGTAAGGCGACCCACTTGCCATGTTTTATAATGCTTTATGTATGGATTTAAGAATGTGTTTGTAATTAGCTAGGTACATATCCTATTTTTTGAATAACTGTATGAAAAACACGGTTTACTATATTTTATAATTGTAATCAAAGAATGGTTATTCTTATCAAACTTATCGTTATTTTGTAACACTAATCAAGGTAATAACATAATGACTATCTTCTAGATATCCTGTAGATCTCTTATTGTCGTGTGACGGATCGTTGAGCTTCCTAAAATAGGGTTGGTTGACCTACACAATGCATGATGTAGGCCATCTGTTCCGCCATGGGATCTGGATCGCCATAGGATCTGGAGGCAAAGGTCCTCGCCCACATGTGGGAGTGTCGCGAGGAGGCGAAACGCCGAGCGCCGCGCGCCGGGGCGAAACTCCGCTGCCGCGACAAATCGCGGCACGGCGGACAGAGCTCCGGCAGGATCTCATGGCGACATGGCGGGTACGATTGTCGCAACCCAGCGCAGGGCACGCCACAATTACGGCGGTAAGTCCCCTCTTTGAGGAGTGGATAGAGAGGCGTCACGGCGTCCTCACCTTCCGCCTGACGCAGGTTCTCACCGGGCATGGTTGCTTCGGTGGGTTCCTGTTCAGGATAAAGCGGGAGGATACGCCCGGGTGTTTCCATTGTGAGGATCGTCTAGATGGCACGGTGGAGCATACGGTGGAAGTGTGCCCTGCCTGGGCGGAGCACCACCGTGTCCTCGTGGAGGCGATCGGCGGCAGCGACCTCTCACGTCCGGCCCTGGTGCGAGCCATGGTACGGAGCGAGAGGGCATGGGAAGCCGTCACCTCCTTCTGCGAAGCAGTAATACTCGCGAAGGAGGAGGCGGGGCGCGTGAGTGAGTGGCAGTCTCTGCGCCCTTGCGTCCCTAGCCGCCGCAGGAGGAGACGCCCCGGGCGTTGGGAGTCAATAGCTGACTCCCGGCCACCGTAGGCGTGAGCTTGCGGGCGGTGAGCAATGGGTAGCTCGCCGCCCGGTAAGGACCAGGCTCGGGTCGACGGCGCGTAGTGTTCCACGCGCGCCTCAAAGAGATAATAATAATAATAATAAACCCGCGGGGCAGCTTGTGGCGAGCTGTTGGGCAGTAGCGACCCCACGGACCCTATCTCCTGGGAGAATTCTTGTTCCTCATCTCTGGCTTGCCTTTATTGGCCGGCTGGAGTGAACACTGATGAGGTTCAGAGCTCCCGCATCATTCTTGCCTTTATTGGCTGGCTTGAGTGGAGATTCGCAAGAGCAAACGTGCTCGGGGAAAGGAAGTATTCCAGTAAGTGCTCGTAGGGATCTTAACCATCTTCCGGGCTCTGGGATTGTTCTGAAAGCCGTGGAATACATCTCCACTTCTCAAGCACCTCAGGAAGTGTTGCCCCCTTGTCGCTACGTCACTATGTGCTAGCGACGTTTCCCGGGGGCCCATTATTGAGTGTGCAAGTCACCCCCTGCCATTTTATCCGTGTATACAAAACATTGATCAGGCAGGGGCCATAGTCCCTCCATAGTTGCGGTTACCAATCCACGATAGCCATCCAAACCTATAGCCTAATTTGCTTTGTTTCCATATTCTGTAATAGTTCTGCTCCAACCGGGGATTGTCTTTGGATGCACTTGCATAGTGCATACAGGGATAATCGTCGGTTGGTGCCCCCTCATCATTTAAAATTGTCTAAGGGGCCTCTGCGAGTTGGCTTCGGCCCCTCGTACGCCTTCCAAAAGACCGGGATCCTAGGGTCCCGAGATATGTTAACATAAATAATAAAAAAAAATAAAAAAAAATTTATTTGTTCAAAACCTTAAACCTATTTACAATTCTTAGGAACTTAAATTAAACCTGATTAGTAGCTGGCAAGATACAAAACTAGTGCAACTGGGCTTAAACTAGGAGGAACTCCTGTGCTATAAGCACCAGTTACTTCCGTCACCACCGTGATCGAGCTCAGCATAACTGAAGAGGTCTGCTAGGACCGATGCCTGCCAGGGTCGCGAGATTGTTCGAAAGAGATACCGTGACCCTGGCACATGGGCAACTGAAGGAACACGGTTGGGTTTTAATCAGTAAAAGTCTGACATGCCCGCCCAGAGCGGGAGAAGTCATTTGATGATTTCCGATCCAAAGAAAAAAAAAAGGCCGTCTGTTGGGAAAGGTCAACTCAAAGCTACAATGGCTCATTCTTCAAAAGGTCCATCCAGACAGGGCCCTGCATTGTGATACTCACATTCAAGCCCATTATTATTATGTTTGGACTCTTTTATAAACAGAAAGAGTAGGAGTAAGAGAGTAAAATTGAACTCATTATAAGTTCTAAACTAAGACTCGGCTAAATCTGGGACTACTTAGCGACAAAATTTGGGAAAAAAACAGATTTTCGCTTGGTGCCCTAGCTTTATATTTGGTGACAAATTTCGACTAATTAGCGATAAAAAAATTATGTCCTCTAAATTAAAACCATGTGGGTGGCCATGCCAATGTCAGTCACACAAAAATGACCAAAATTAAACCAGAATAAGTACAAAAGGTGTAGTAATAGACGATATAATCTGGAGAAAATGGGTGCTAAAGCTATTTGAGTAATATCCACAGATTAATGGCGATACCGACCAAAAGATATCGTACAGGCAGATATTACAAGAGACTGTGAATGTGGCGACGGGGCTCAAGAGACTAGGGGTGAGGCGTGGCGATGTGGTGGCTCTGTGCAGTGAGAACAGGGATGAGTTCATCCCCACCGCGCTGGCCGTGGTGTGCTGCGGCGCCACCGTCACCACACTGAACGTTCTTTATACTAAAGGTAAGGTAAAGGCATAGTCTTTCAACTTTTCCTAGTTGCTTACTGTTCCAAATCATGAAACAGAGTTTTCCAATGATGTGGTGTGTGTGACAGCTAGTTGCGTGTTCTTTATAACAAGCACACGCATTGCGTGTTAATAATAACAAAAAATCTGCCGTTTGTTCCATGCAATGACTACATAAATAGAAACTAAATAAATACTTAATGTTCGTAATAAATTATTTTATATCCCTTGATATTTTTATTGTCAGTACTTACCTTAGTACATTATTACGGTAAATTAGATTACCGACCGAGACATACAAACAACGGTACTACGTAAGTTAGTACCGCCGGGTTCAGGGATTTGTTCGGAAGAGTTACCGTGGCCCTGGCACAGGCAACTGAAGGAACACGGGTGGGTTTTATTCAGTAAAAGTCTGACACGCCTTCCCGCTCCGCCCAGAGCGGGAGAAGTCATTTGATGATTTCCCATAGAGAAAAAAGGGCAGTACCGACATTGGGTAGATAATTTATATCTCGCTAGTACGAGGTACTAGTTACTACTACTTATCGTGTATTATTTTTGCTCTAGCTATAGTTAATTAGTTACCTATTATATAAATACGTTATGTTATAAGTAGGTTTAGCAACCAGTTTGCTTTTGTCTAGACTAGAATATTTTAGATTGTTTTATGTTTCGAGGCATGTTATCGATACTTCTTCAAATAAACTAACTTCGTACATTCGTATGAGTCGCCTATAGAAAATATTATATTATTTAAAAGGGACGATCCACCCGATTTGGGCGACTTAATCCGTGCGAGTTGACTAATAAGCCGTCGCAACATGTTGGGCCACAGTTGAACTGCTGTAGGGTAGTTCTTCAGACTGAATCTCGGTCACGCCGGCCGATCTTAGTGAATACTCATTAACGCGAGAGATAATTATGATACATGAGGCAGGGACTATTCTGGGGGAATTTAAACGCAAAAATCCCGCCGCAATTTTATAATATTACGTCCGTGTGAACGTGGGCTCACTCATTCTAAATAGTTTTAAATAATCTTTATTTCTCATAAGTCCATGAAACAGTTCACTTAAATGAGATTTAACATATAAATACCAAATGTTTGTTTGTTTTAGATGAAATGACGCACGTGCTAAATATCTCAAAACCAAGAATTATTTTCGCCTCTGAGGTGGGACTCAAGCGAAATTTGGAGACCATAAAAACAGTGCCAAGTATCGAGAAAATTATACAATTAAACGGCAAACCGATAGCGACAGGTGTCACTGAGTACAAAAGTGTGGGAGTACAGGTGAACCCAAACGAGTACGAAGTCGAAGAAGTCCACGGCTGGACTGACGTCGCCTACATCCTGTACTCTTCGGGAACAACAGGCTTGCCCAAGGGAGTTATGCTCACACACCTCAACGTGTTGTACTCCGCTTCCAGTTTTGAGTAATTGTCAAATACTTTTGTTTATTTATTTTTCAGGGAATTTCTTAGTTTGTGCAATTAGTGCTGTACTGCTGAACTCGAAATTAACTTGCCTTTATTAAGTTCTAATTAGTTTCTGCCCGCGACGGCCACATACAAGTTAGTATTGCTGTAGTACAGTATTGCCAGTTAGAGAATTTTCATCATCGGATCAGTAGTTACGAAGATAACCCCCTACATACAGTCATACATTTTATCAGTTTATAATATTCTTTTGAAGATATGTATATTTAGTATCGATAAAGATTTACCTAAAGATAAAAATACTCAGGCAAAGTTCAGGTACAGTTAATTACCTACCGTTGTAGATCGCAGATTGTGTCATGATGACACAACATTTTATTAGGATTATAGATATAGTAAATAATTTTGGGTAGCTAGGTAGATTTTATTAATAACAGTCGCTACTAAATTTTTTGATGTCTTCAACTTATTATTTTACATCAAAACCAAAAGGTACCTTTGAAACATTTATAATCATTATCTAGGTACTAGAGATAATTGGTTTATTTAAGAAGATAACTAACAAATACTCTCATCCGTCAGAGCCATAGATATATATCTACTTCTATGGCCTGAGCCGATGATTCCGCCCGTATCTGTAAACAAATATTGACTTCTCCCATTTACGTCACAACGACATCTTGTTGGCTGTGTCCATTCTAATTATTACCCGACTACGGCGAAGCAAAAAGGAGGGTTATGATTTTGACCGATATGCATGTACGATTTTTATTTGTTTTTTCATTTCTTCTTATCATAATTTGATAAATAAGGTGTCGTTGGAGGCGTCTTGATCGTCCGGTGGTTGAAGGGTATGTGTGTATAAGGGTACGTCACATTAAGTGAGACGAGATGAATATGGCGCCCTCTAGAGGATATAAAAGGGTGAACTAATAAAAAGTACTGTATTGGGGATCAAATTAAATGGTTTAATTAGCACATTTTAAATTATATAAATTGTGACATAACCCAAAAAAGTAAGTTCTAAAACTAAAACCCGATTCCTGAAAATTACTCTCTAAAAAGTACGAAACAAGAAAATATTCTCATCTGAAAACTGTTGTCGTATTTCACTGCGTTAAAATGTTAACTTACGCTTACTAAGTTTTTTTTCAAATTTTATATATTCAGATAATTATTATTCTATGCGCTCAAGATACTTATATAAATGAATCTAATTTTGCAGATCCGAGACCCACCCGCAGGATACCGCGTTACTGACGATTGTGCCATGGTACCACGCCTATGGCTTGATGTCGACCATCAACTACATGTTAGTGAAGATGAAGCTGGTGTACTTGAATGGTTTCAATCCTCTGAAATATCTAGGGGCGATACAGAATTACAAAGTAACTAACTACTATATTAATACGTGAAACAAATTTAATTGTACCCCTTTTTACGAAAATTTCACGGACGGAGGAGTATTAAATTTGGCAGAGTTAAAGTTTAAATCAGCCTTTCCCAAAGTGGGCGATAACGACACAATGTGGGCGCTGCAAAAAAATAAATGGGGGCGTTGTGTAGACTCTACACAACGCCCCCATTTTTTTTCTGGGTATTTATTATGGCGCCCACAAGGGGGCGTTATCGCCTACTTTGGGAAAGGCTGGTTTAAATGGAAGAGTGTAGAAAGCTAATATTTATAATTATGGTCGAATTTCAACTTCTGGGCGACCACTGTTACTGTATAAACTCGGCATGAGATTGCCATTTTTAACCACTCAACAGGGTTAAATTTAATAAGCTAACGAAACTTCGTAGACGTCCTCACGTGGGCTGGTGGGACTTTTTGATAATGTTTAGATTTAGATATAGAATACCCACTGGTCTCTAAATCTAAACATAATTTTACATGATCAAACTAAACATACATTTATTTGATGAGTTTTTTTTTTGGGGTCTTCAACCGCAAGTAGAAGTCACTAGAAATATCAGTTTTCTTTGTGTCAACTACTAAGACGTGATGAGTAAGTATCGATATCTAAACACGATAAAATATATTTTATTTAACTGTATTTCAGTACCTAACCACACTACCAGCGTTCGTAGACTCCTACAAAATAAACATTAAATCAATTTGAATTTTAAGTTTAACGTATTTTTTCCCCATCACGTCAGTTTCGCTGTGTCATTTAATTTGGCCCCGAATAAAACTTACAGACTGGATGTGGATTTTCTAATGTAATGTAAAATTAAATTTGTAGGTGACCTTTCTGGCAGCGGTCCCCCCTATCGTTGTGTTCCTGGCGAAGGCGCCTATCGTAGAGAAGTTTGACTTGTCTTCCATCATCGCTGTTTGGTGTGGCGCTGCCCCACTGTCTTCGGAAACTATCACACTGGCTTTAAAACGGTAAGCAGCCCTACTTGATACCGTAACTGTAGGTACATGAAGTGTCCGAAATCGTGGGTCCGCAGTGACGGCTTTGGAGCCTTCCCTGCGACCCCTGATCAATATAAAAATATACCTAAATCTTCTTCATAAAACAGTCCGTCCATTTATCTTGTTCAGCCAGACAGACAGGCGCGGCGTGGGAGACTTTGTTTTTTAATATGTATTGAGGTCCTTATTACCCTTACCTAACATGATTTGGTACCGTGTGGTGCCGAACGTACAGAATAGCACCATCCCATCTCTTCCCGTGGGTATCATAAAAGGCGAGTAAGGGACTTACTAGAGAATGGGCAGCAGCGTTCTCTATGAATTTTACCACCATAGATCGATTGCCAACCCGCCTGCCAAGCGTGGCGATTATGGCAAAGCCTCCTGAATCAGGGGAGGCATATGTACAGCAGTGGTCATCTTTCGGCTGAAATGATGAAAATTATGAACAAGAATTTGCATCATTTACATTTTTGTTTTTTTTTTTCACTTGAAGTATGAGAAATTGCAAAGGCATTTTCCAAGCGTACGGAATGACCGAGACTTCACTGGCGGCTACCAAGGACATCGACGATGAGAAGATTTTGAGGAAGCCAGGAAGCGGTGGCTATCCTCTTTACGGCGTGAAGGCAAAAGTGAGTTTCATAAGATTTTTTCTATTTAATTTAGTTGAATTTCATTACGGTAAGTGCCTACTATTCCGATGATAGTAATATTGGTTTTATTTTTAACCTTAATTACAGGTTGTTGATATAGATACTCGTAAAAGGCTGGGCCCTAATGAAAATGGAGAGATCTGCCTAAAAGGACCTATAATTATGAAGGGGTACGCTGGGGACGAGGCCGCTACTCGCGCCATATTTGATGAAGAGGGCTACATGAAGACTGGAGACGTCGGCTACTACGACAAGGATGGTTGCTTCTTTATAGTGGACCGACTTAAAGAACTCATTAAATATAAGGGTCATCAGGTAAATGAGTAAACTTTTATGTTTTATCTTTAAAGTGCCAAATGCTAATAGATAAAATTCGTCTATCAATTATCCTAATCCCTGCAATATTTCATGGCTCTTATCTTAATTCGAGCGGACTGCTTAGAGATATGGTAGTTCGACGGCGCATATTTTTAAAATTTCTGCGATTGGCTGATAATTTAATTTCTAATCATAATGTTACATAAGATAACATAAGTGCCATTTGCCGTAAAGCAAACTTTTTTAGGTACTTAACCTTAAGTAATTTAAAATAAAACGTGAAATTATGATTTGCTATGTCCATATATGCACAAGATAAACCTATGTTGAGGTCGTCAGTATATAGTATAATGTACCGTTCGTCTCTCTTTATTTGGCACTCATTTCAATGTAACTTTTATCTCATTCTTATAAATTAGAATGATTGCCGTCAGTTTGATTAAACTGTCGATCATTCAGACAACCATTCTCATTTATCCCGTACATTCACGAACGACGTCACATAATAAAATTCGTTCCGACGTCACATAATAAAGTCCTCCAGACGGTATTTCGACCATGAACGGCAATTTCAAAGGAGACTAGCGTTCCCCCCGGGAGATATTGTAGTGTACAAGGTGTGTAGGTGCACACGTGCACTCTTTGCTCCTTCATTCTCAAAGTCCGATGGGACGGCATTCCGACAAGACCAGAGAGAGATCAGGCGCAGGACTACGTGTTTTCCGAGGCACGGGGGTATCACCACCACCTTCCAAACTTCAAGCTGTTACTAAGAAATTCCTAGTGGAAAATCCAGTAACAGTTTTCCCGACCTGCGAATCGAACCCAGGACAGGAGCTTTCAATCATGACAGACGGGGCAAAGCGGCATACAACCATTAGAATGACTTATTGAATGATTTTACATCTCTCTTAAACCATTATCTCTCATCATCTACCTTAACCGTTCTCTACGTATTCACCACCCTGTTTGTGTGGTGCACTTTTCCGTAAAGGTTCATAAGAAAACCAGCAGCGTCAGACAACATCTTTGCTGAAATTTACTTTTTTGACGCAGCCGTGAGGCACACACTCAGGCGCGGTCCGAGGGGGGGTCCTAGGGGTCGTGACCCCCCCCCAAAATCAGCCATGCTGTGGAGACCCTGAACGATTTGCCTGTCTTACTAACTTAAAATTGTACTCACTTGAGCCACGGAGAGTCCGATGGACATTTGCAAAAACATTAGGAATATATGTAATCAAGATCATAAGAAACCGGCAGAAACGACGAATTGCAGTATGAAAAATTAAAATGTCATAATTTTTAAAATAAACCACCTAACGCACAAGATCTTCTCCTACCAAATATCGCTCAACGCGCCTAAAGAAGTTTTTACTTTAAAAAGCTTGATATTAAATACTAGCTTTTGCCAGCGGTTTCGCCCTCGTGAAGGTCGGAAACTATCCCGCGGGAAAATACTATCTGGATAAAAAGTAACTTATGTGTTAATCTAGTTCATAAACTCGCTGTTTGTCAAATTTTATCCATACCCGTTCAGTAGTTTTTGCGTGAAAGAGTAACAAACATCATCACAAACTTTCGTTTATAATGTTAGCAGGGTAAAATCTAGAAAGTAAACTTGAATGCACCCCACTCGTACGTAGGGTTAAAAAGGCTAAGGTTAAGGCCAGATTCCAAAACCTAATCTGGCGTAAAACGAGTTTAAGTTTTTCGTCATAACTCCACAAAGCAAGTTCTCTTGCTATATAATGGTCAAAAGAATTTTTTTGCACCTTACCTGGTGCAAAAAATTTTCAGACTTGCTTCATTCTTTCTTGCATTCTACATTTTCTTGCTACTTGAGCTTTCCTTTTGGAGCGATCAAAGAAAATCTAACCTATCGGAACGTGTGAAAATTTTTCGACCTTGCTACGCTCACTCTTGCATTCATAATTCTCATAGTTAAGTGGGCTTTCCTGGCATAAATCGACAATATAACTCCTATTTCTGTTGGAAAATATAAAACAAAACCGAACCTAATCCAGGCGGGTTGTTCAAATTTTCGAGCTCGCTTCGCTCGCTCTTGCATTCATAATTCTCATCGTTACTTGGGCTTTCCTGGCATAAATCGACAATGTAACTGCTATTTCAGTTAGAAAATATAAAAAAAACGAACACAAACCAGGCGGGTTGTAAACTTTTTCGAGCTCGCTTCGCTCGCTTGCACTCATAACTCTCATAGTTACTTACCTGGACTTTCCTGGCAAAAATCAACAATGTAACTCCTATTTATGTTGGAAAATATAAAACAAAACCAAACCTATCCCAGGCTGATTGTTCAAATTTTCGAGCTCGCTTCTCTCCCTCTTGCATTCATAATTCTCATAGTTATCTAGACTTTCCTGGCATAAATCGACTATGTAACTCCTATTATGTTGAAAATATAAACAAAACCGAAACTAAACCAGGCGACTATGTAACTCCTATTTATGTTGAAAATATAAGCAAACCGAAACTAAACCAGGCGGGTTGTTAAAATTTACATGCTGCGTAACCTATTAATTTCCTACTCCGTTTTAATTACCTACTACTTATCAAATAGTGTTGTGGTCAATTTCCCAGCATTATTTAGTACCCTCTGCCCCTTGTAAAAGCTGCGCCACTGAATAGCATAAGTAATATGGAGCTGGAGATGTACATGAACATATACATATCATCACGCCTTTAAGTCCCAAAAGGTTGACAGAGGTGTACCTAAATATAGTACACCCATATTTTGCCAATTTAAGTCCCATGTCATGAAGCGAGCCTTCTGATATCAACCGGGCACAAATCTAGACTCCAGGCTGCTTCTAAGAAATTTCTGATGGAAAAACCCAATAAAACTACCCGACCTGGGAATCGAACCCGGGACCTCATGCTCATCAGTAGCGCTTGCGACTTTTAGACCAACGAGGAGATGTACCTTCCTAAAAATATTCCTCAGTACTCATGGTGACCCCCCCCAAAATCTTAGGCTGCGACCGCGCCTGCACACACTGTTGTTATTAAAACATTGTTTTCTTTTTTTTTATATTGGTTTCTATATTTCACGAACTGTTAACAAAAAAATGTTATCGTTTGTTTCAGGTTGCGCCGGCGGCGGTGGAGAGCGTGGTGCTGGGGCACCCGGGCGTGGCGGAGTGCGGCGTGGTGGGCGCGCCCGACGAGGCCGCGGGCGAGCTGGCCACCGCCTTCGTCGTCAAGCGGCCAGGCGCCACCCTCACTGAGAAGGAGCTGCTGGAATTCACTGCTGCTCGGGTATGTTTATATTTGTCCTAGCGACATAAAAGTACATAGCGAGAAGAATTTTGCAAAATGGCATCTGAATTAATTAATTAGGTAAAGAACTATAGAAATGTTTCTGTGGAGAATTCCTTCCTCGTTAATCTAGTAGTCGTAAATGTAACTGTTCAGCTTGAGGTTTTGGGTTCGATTTCTAATAAGGGTAAGTGTTAACGAAGTATCAGGGTAAGTGTTAACGAAGTATCAAACATTATTTCAGTAGGTATTTATATCAAAGTGGAGTGGCCGGTCGATTGTAACATTCTCGCTCTATTACATACCTATATGGGTCTTTACCATAACAGGCGAAATATGGGTTTACTATACCAGGCTCTGTTATAATTTACATTTACAATGTAACAATATTCGATATTTTATAACAATCATGTTCCACAGCTATCTGCCGTGTCGCGGCTGCATGGCGGAGTGATATTCGTCGACGACATACCAAAGAATCCATCCGGGAAGATCCTGCGCAGAGCACTCAAACAGAAACTATTGGAGAGACAAAAAAGCAAATTATAAACAATTTAGTTTTATGATCTGTCGTTAAAAGATTCTTGGTTTACGTGTAAGCATGATTCATGCCTTTAAATTAAAATTATACCTTGGCTAGGGTTCCAAACCTCAAAAGAATAAAACGGAACCCTTATAGGATCCCTATGTTGTCCGTCTATCGGTTTGTTAAAACACCTTTTCTTAGGAGCGGCTAGAATTATCAACTTGAATTACAACGGGAAGTGTCCTGTACTTCCCCATTACTAAAGATTAAGAATTTTTATTTTTGTATTATTAAATAACGTAGTGATCTATGATCCTACTTCTGAACAAAGTAAACTGCTTTTTCTTTCCTCTCCAAGTGAATAAAGTTACGTGCTACGTTATATCTAGCAGTAGCAAGCAAATTACAATCTGTGTCCACTATGGACCGAAGATTATTTTATTTTATTTTATTTATTGAGGGATTATAAACAACTACCACATAATAAGATAATACATAACGTTAACAAAATTTTAAGGAGTAATGTTGCACTCCACTGCATTATCCGCGGATAAAACACATTTAAATATCAGTGGTTGCCACTAGACGAGCATAACCAAGATTAACAATTATTTTGAAATAAATAAATAAGTTACTATAAAGCTAGCTATAGCTAAAACCAAATCGGATCAGAAACAATGTCATTTAATTAAATTACGCAACAAATTATCGATACAAATTATCGATTCCCAAACCCCAACTCAACCGGGTTAGGGTTTGGGAATTTGTTAGTTGACTCAGTATACTTAGGAGCCATCGATATAATGATGATACGATTACAATTAAGACATTATTTTTATAATATAAGATTTAAATTTAATATAAAGTTGCGTTTACTTGTTTTTCAAGATTACAAAATAAAACCTAACCTCGTAAAAGTCCGGTCAAGTTAGCCCGAAAAATAGGGGTACCGTTTCATAAATTCCCAAGAATCTGAATGTTTGCGTGAACGTTAGGGATACCATTATAGTGAAATTATGAAAAGTCCCCATCGATACCACGAGTGCAAAAAAAAAATATAAGTAGAAGGTCAAAGTTTGCAAAAAATTTTTTGCGAAACGGTTAGTTTAATGATAAAATAGCTCAAATAATAACTTTCGATCATGCAATTATTTATAAATATGTCCTTATACTTTTTTCTCTAAGATTCCCCATATTTGAGAAAAAGTCGTTTAAAAATTTACTAACTGCTGCTGTATTCCCTATAAAATGCACACATTTTCGCGCCACCTATTAGGTAGTGTGAACGCCATAGAGTAGCACAGTAGCGAAGTCGCCACCGGTCAGCCAAGCCAGCCAAATGCAACGCATAAATCCAACGCGAACATGCACAAATTAACGTATTGAAACTAAAAATAAGCATTTTGAAAAATGTCACGTGAGTTTATGGGGGGGAAGGGTCAAGCCAAATCTCACAGCATCTCACCAGAAGGCAGGCGAGGTCAAAAAATCTTCAAAATTGCCTCACGTAACTAACATGAAAGTGGTAGTGGTTTATGTATCTTTATGTATCTATCTATGTGGTATCGGCTCTGACTTACGAGTTATACCTAGATGGTCACTTCGAATGCAGGAAGGCACTTTTCTTTGATTATTGATTTCATCACTACTGCTTTCAAGACCGTGAAGGAAAACATCGTAAGGGAACTGGCATATCAATTCAAAGACATGTGGCATTCCCAGCAGTGGGGACATTAAGCTGAGTATGATGAAGTCATTCGCCCATAAACTACAGACACTGTGATGATGAAAAGCAAACCTTTGAAAGCAAAGCCACAATCTTAATGAAATCAAATCGATATATATACCACCAGTACCAACTCGAACTGGGCCCGCGTTGTGGCTTACGGCCCCACTTACTTACATCTTACCGAGAGGAGGCCTGTCTCCCAGGAGTTGGAACACTATAGGCTGATTATGCTAGTATTTTTAAAAGTTTTGTGTTCTTGATGTTCATGCACTACCACCCAGGGATCAGCACTAAGTTCTTACCTCTTCCTGCTGATCATGGACGCTCTGACGTCAGAAATACAGGAAGAGGCACCCTGGTGCATGCTGTTTGCCAATGACATTGTTCTTATCGGTGAAGATGTGTTTGAGATCCAGAGCAGATTGGTGAAGTGGCAACAGAAGCAGGAGAATGTTGACATGAAAATCAGCAGAACCAAAACTGAACATATGTTCTGCGATTTCGGTGGTCTCTCCAGCTCTGGAGCCATAGCGCTTGATGATGTGTTTCTCCCGGTCGGCTCCGACTTTCGGTATCTCGGTTCACTCGTGCAAAGCGATGGCGAAGTAGATTGGACGCTTAAGCACAGAATAAACACTGGATGGATGATATGGCGGCAGGTCACAGGAACAATCTGCGACTCCCACATCCCCCTTAAACTTAAAGGGAATATATAGAACCATGGTCAGATCTGCTGTCTTGTATGGGTAAGAATGTTGGGCCACAAAAGGGATGAATGAAAGGCAATTGCATGCAGCTGAGATGAGAATGTTAAGAGGGATGTGTGGTGTTACACGAATGGATAGAATAAGGAAATGGTCATGGTATGGTCACGTGATACGGAGGAATGCGAAAAATGTCGTGAGGAAAGTATTGAGTATAAATGTCGATGGATTTAAGAGTAGAGGGAGACCAAAGAAACGATGGATGGACTGTGTGCATTATGATATGGATAGAAAGGGGGTGACTACTGAGATGAGAACTTATAGAGACGTGTGGATGAAAAATACATGTTGCGTCGTCCCCAAATAAATTGGGATAAGGGCAGGAGAATGATGATAATGTTCACGCACAACCATTGTCCTTTCTGCTATGGTTCATTTTCGTCTCGAAACCATATTTTCCTCATAATGAACGGCGCTCACAAAGAAAAAAAAATTTTTGCTATTCAAATAATAATAGGGGTTACAGTATAAAATTGCCGTTTTATAGTAATAGATACTTTGAATTGACATTAAACCTTCATGGTGTGAGATATTCGAGTGAAACAATTTTTACATTATACCTTGGTTTTTCTTTTAAAAAATGTGCATTTTTTAAAAATTCAAGTTAGACGGAAAAGATGGAAGAAAATGCGAGTAAATGAAGGAATATTGGAATCGAATTGTGACATGTGCCGAAAAGTGAATTCTTTACGATAACCGTAAGCAAAAAATGCAATGACCCTAGGTCAAATGCAGCAACAGTGCCCTAAAGTAAAGCTTACCAATAAAAGTTAATGGTAACTGTATGGTGGTCTCTTCATGGTGTGATTCACTAAAGTTTTCTCAGGTCTGCAAGCAATATTAGCAGTTGTTTACAGTTGCCGAACTACCAACAATGATCGCGAAACTGGCTGTGAAACAGTCCCGACTCGTGAATCGATCTTCACCATTATTGCTCCATGATTTACGCAAGACCTCTCACTGCACGGTACACCGTTGTAATTCTACAGGACCTGCAGTTAGAAACTATACGCCATCATCGGTACTCGCCAGTTTTCACATCATTAACTCCGAACTGACAAAAAATTGAGAAAAGTCGTGTTAGAATTAGAAGCAAAGGTTTTACTTAAAAGCTGTTTCCACTAATGTATACGTTATGGCTACTGGGTGCCAAGAATTATTTACCTTCGGTGACCAAATTATACCTACTAACTCAGTAAGAGTCTATTTGGGTCATTAACTCCGAACTGACCCACGATTGGCCAAAGAAGAGTTAGTGCCAAAGGTTCTAATTGTAAAGCGCTCTCCATTGATGTATATCTTGGATACTCGGCGCCAAGAATTCTTTAACTTCGGTACCCAAGTTGTCACCTACTTAGGTCATTAACTCTAAAGTGTCTAACAATTGGCAAAAGTCGTGTCAGTAGAAAAGGCTACTTCAAAAGCTCTATACACTGGTATTTTATGGTAACTTATTAAGATTCAGGACAGAAGCCTATAGCACATTCTTCTTTAGATTAATTAAAACTAACAAGTCATTTTTTAACAGTGTTTGCTTTTATATTACAACGAGCTTTTGCCCGCGGCTTCGCCCGCGTGGTTGTCGGAAATTATAGTAAGAGGACGTACTACCGCGGTAAGAATGTATTAATCCAGGTTATATAGGTATTCGTCTGGTGCGCTGATACTGGCGTCGAGATCTAAGGCACAAATCACGCAACTGCGTGATATCTTCCGACCACCAATAAGCCGCACCAAAACGCTAGGGGCACCTGAACCGGGGCATAGAAAAGTCGTAAATCGGCGCTATTCTATACCAGAACCAGATTGCCCCTTACTCTGGATCGGGCGAATTCTCCTGAGAACCAATGTCTTACGGCCATGCTGCAACGTTAGCATCTGCGATGAGCATGTCTTGATTGAGCCGCTTGAGTGAATTATTACATTTCAATACGTGTGTGTGTGTGCCATGTTTCGGGGTTTACTTAAATTACCCAGATAGCTAAATAAAGTAATCAATTATGTAGTATCTATGTGAATTGTGAATTATTGTGAAAAAAATAAATTACTATCCCCCGACGAGGCTAACTTGTCCATTACAAGGATGATTGATTGCCGAGTATAGAATAATAGAGGCGGGCACAATATTATACAGTTCCCAAGGTACCGGGCATCGCAACGATCCAATTATGTGTAATGGATTAACTCCCAGCGCTCTCGTGGGCGGCGTAGGGGACCGTTTACGCACAGTACGAACTAAGTAAGTAGTCAGCTATATTGGCGAAGTAAGCAATACTAAGTAGTTTACACCAGATTCGACACAAGAAGGTCGGCGCGTTTTTCTTGTATTGGCCCGAAACTTGCCTTGCCGGCTATTTTATGACTGTTCTAGAATATTGTTCTTCTTTTTGTATATTTATAAATTACTAGCTTTTCCCAGCGGCTTCGCCCACTTATAAAGTCAGAAATTATTCTACGGAAACGGAGATAAAAAGTATCCTCTGTGTTAATTTAGGCCAACTACGGCCAGTATCAACTATCCGTGTGCCGAATCCGTTAGGCTATTTTTGCGTGAATATGTGACAAACATTAAAAAAAAAACATATTTATAGTAGGAAATAGGACTAGGTCTTCATCCACGACTCCGTCCTCGTGGATTTGGTAGGTACTTTGCCCTTCCAACTTCAACATCCCCTCCAGCCTAGTTTTAAAATTAATATTTATGATCTTTATTAATTATCTAGCCGGTTGAATGTACCAAGTGACCTTTGTCATTTTTTTCGTATTGTATATTGTATTTCTCTACAATGCTTATGAATCGAACCCAGTGGGGTAGGTCAACCAGCGCCAGATAAGAACAAGCGTGACGTTCGATTCCCGTTCTTACATTGATGATTTGTTAAAACGCTCAATACGAAAAAGGTACAAAAGTCACTTGTAGCATGTTGGCAGCAATATAAGTATTTGTGCCATGTTTCAAGTCCCTAAACTGTAAAAATTAAGTAAATTTTTTATACAATTGAATTTCCCTTTTTCACACCAACGGGGGCATGATTTATTTTCAATCGTTTGGTACAGTCGGTTCCCTGCATTACCTGACCCCTCGTGCACAGAATATTATTAGGAAGAGGGGTCAGATAATGCAGGGAACCGACTGTACGTTGCCTTTATTTGACCCTTTGATTTTATTTATAGCAATTAGCGTGTCATCGAAGCAAGGAGTAAAATTATCCGTTAAAAATTTGATTAGGTACCTCTTTTCATCAAAGCAGGGGTCGATTTTGGAGAAAACCAAAAACACGTGATTCTTAATTATTTGTCAAGATCGTTAACCGATTCTTCCATCTAATTAAAGTAACACAGGTATTCCTAGTACAGCCTCCAGTCTCCACGACATCAATGTATTTTTGTTACCACTATTATGTATTGTACTGATTTATCATTATGTAGTGGAGAAAATAAACGTTTTATTATTATATTATTATTATAGATACTTTAATACCCCCATCACAAACGAAACTGTAATGAGCAGTAAAAATAAACCCACGGAATAAGATAAGGTGTTTCACATAAACGAAATCCCCCCTTTTCATCACCTTAGGGAAGAATCCTTTCTCAGTGAACGTCGCGAGCTCCATCTTCTTCTTGTCGGTCGGTGGTACATAGCTATGTATCTTATACAGCTTAGGAGCAGGTGCATCGACCCGCAAACTGGAACCATCAATTCAGCACTCAATGTATGTTTTGTGGCTACACTTTGATGGATATGTATTTTGGGCCAAATGTCAATTTGATGCCGACTATACTTGCTAATAAAGGAATATAATAAGTAAAAGTACTACTAGGCTCCTTTGGTGTCTGTATGACGTTGTTGGTAAACATTTGTATGTAATGTGCAATTGTCATAGAAATCGTATTGATGTGATGGCGATGCCGATGTAACTAGTTCAGATCGTTCTTATTTATCCACGCGCCAAAAGATGCTCGTTATTCTTCGTCTTATCGAAATTAAGTTAGATTGTATGACGTGTTAATTCATCACCTAACAAAAATTATACAAATCTTGGAATTCACCGGATTCACGAGCATATTGATATTGGCGCTCCATCAAGACGTAAAAAGTGTATCATCCGTTGACTCGGCGATTGAAACACCTACTTTTTTTTCTATTCGTACAAACATTTTTATTTTAGAGTTAGGTTATCTAGGTATTTCTAACTGTGACACTTTTTCATTTCATTTTTACATAATAATTTAATATAAGTACAATACAATCGTATTGTGAAAATAATTGATGGCACCCTGGAACACATTCCTAGAATATCTACTTACATAAAGTAATCCGGTAAGTAAGTACACTTATGGATTGGATTTAAACATACCCACATTGTGAGCGTTCCTGTCGATCCTCAGCAGGTGCACATATAAGTGTAACATAAAAATTACATGCAAGATAGTACAGATAGATTCAAACGTATTTAACTTCCTACCTATGTATAAAATATGGTAAGTAGTCATGTGTCGATGCTTGGTACCATTCGTAAATCTGTGACGCGTGTAGTTGATCGGCTTGGCGAATAGCGCGGGAGTCAGCGAACAGCGGCGCACCGCGGCCTGGCCAGTGGAGTGGCGGCGGCTAGCGCTCGAGCGCCGCACAGCCGCACTCACCCGACCGCGGACACTACACGCGCCACTCGCGGACACGGCTCCTTTATTTTTTCGCTGATTATCTCACGAACATGTAGTTAGCGACAGAAGGATGTCGGTGTGTGGTCAAAGTGGTCAGGCGGAGGAGGACAGCGCGACGGAGGAGGTAACTCCTGCCGCGGCGTCAGCGACGCGGGACATCTACAAGCAGAAGCCGGCCAGCAAGGTGGTGCGCGTTCTGACGGTGCTGGCGTACCTGCTGTCGGTGTCTCTGGCGGCTATCCTGTTGTCCGTGTACTACATCTGCGTGTGGCGCTCGCCCGAGGTGCCGCTGGAGCTGGGCGAAGGCGAGGCAAGCGCGCGCCTCGGCAACCACACGCACTACCAGCGCCACCACCACCTCGCCCACCACCACAAGCAGCACGCTGGGCTCGCGGCTTCTCCCACCGCAAACTATTATGGTAAGCTAGCATGCTAAAAGATTAGCATTTCTTTCGGATTTGAGTTGGTATTCCTAATCATTCTAATCAGCAGAAAAAGCTTTAGTATAAAAAAGTTGACTCAATCCTAACAAATGTTTAAATCTGCTCGAATTCCTCTGTGTTTCTAATTAGAAAATCTAATAATTAAGTAAAACTAAACCATGCTTGAGCAACATCTAATAGATAGGTACTTAACAAACATTACCGCGGATTGCCTTTATTTAAATTAAAACAAAAGTTTTCTAATAATAATATTGCGGCGTGGCTCGGTGGAATCCTTCAGGGATATAGCGAAACATCGTGCGGTTTCAATTAATTACTTAATTGGGTAAATTCACTACAATTACTTAAGTGTGAGGGATCGCTGCCCGAGTGCTGCACCATCCACACATTGGGCTACCGTCCGTAGTATTAAATGTTTCATATTCCGGTGGTTCAAATAGAACAGTTACTAAACCAACAAGTACACTTATAAGCTTCTCGAATGTTTGATTAGGCCATGTGGTCTTCAGTTAAAAATAAACCCTATCACAACCCGAGAGAGCCAGTTGTTTGAATAATATCAGGTGTGATCGTTATTTCTTGTGGAGGTCAGATAGAGAAGCAGTCACTCCATGTAAAATACTGGTATTCAGCTACATCCGGTTAGACTGGAAGCCGACCCCAACTTAATTGGGAAAAGGCTAGGCAGGGAAACCGCTCTAGGTACAGGAATTTTTCGCTTGGTCTTTATTTGCGTGTAACGTCTCTAATACAATATCAGTTTTAAACATCCTTTGTGCGAAATGAAAATGTTGCATTAATAGGTTCTGTTCCTGCATGGAAACAAATTGTGTTCTAATCACGGTGCATCACACAAACCATTTGGGCGATCAGGTTTAAACAAAAACAAAAAAACGATACAAAACTAGTTGGGAATGGAACCTATACTTCTACTTGCGAACAAACATATTATCTAATATTATACCCTTAATTAAAAATCTTTCACGATGAAGTAATGAAATCAAACTATACATTTAAATCGAGGTACACCGGCAGTCGTAAGGACTTTTTTCAAATATTCCTGGAACATTTCACGTAATGCATGTAAACCTATGTAACTTTGTGTGCTCAAACATAAATATCGGTTCGGTAAAGTACCTTCAAAAAGTGAATTTTACGATAAACCTTGGCGTCGTTAAATCTCAAGGAAGACTTAGTTGTATAAATCATTTCTCAATTTTACGAGCACTGTCCAGTTTCACTTTGATTTAAGTCTATTTTAATTGATGAAATCAAAGATATCTTTACGTGTTTATTTAAACTAGAGCACTGGAGCCATCGTACAACATCCGTATATTATTAGGTTTTACACGAAGGGTTTCCTGTAATCCAATTAGCTTAACCCAATTGTGTCCAAAACTGAACATCAATTACCTCATTCTGTTGACTTTATTTTGGCTTTGGGAATATTTATGTGTTTATTTAAGTACCCAATACAACTTCGGTAAAGCTACTAATAGGTATGTTCAATACGTTTTCTGTCAAAACAGTAAGAAGATAAAGATGGATAAATCTAGAGTGATAAGCCGCCTAAAGAATGATGATAAATCGATATTTTAATTAATCATTTAGGAGGCTGATCCAAATATCTATGCACTACTACTACTTCATGGAAATTGATCTACTAGGGTCGCGTCGCGCTGGTTTGCGGAAGTCTTTATAAAGTAAAGGTCAGCATTAGATTTAATCAGCCCTAGGTAGAACCATTTACTTTATGTTGATTAAACTCCAAATCGTATAATACTTTTTGTGCAAACAGATGCGGCTACTTTAAAACCCATAGCCGCGGACAAAAGAATTGCTGATGACCCGTTTGATAACATTTTACAGAAACATAATATATTAGGGGCCTTAAGTATTTTAAACCGAAGCCTACCGTCTTGATCTTACTACAATAACACTGAGGCAGTGATTGAGGAGTTTGGTTGAAAACTAATTGTATGTAGGCAATTATATGCCTACATGACATACGATTACGGATGTGACTTCTTTGTTCGAGTTTAACCAATATGTCCTTTCTCGGAATCCCCACAAATACTGTGATCCCTTTATCCTCGTCGTGGATTCAATTACGAGACCATTCCGAAAAGATATGCGTTACTTTATAAAGGAAACAATAAAACGTACGACATTATCATTTGTGCGTGTTTAATGGTTTTGATATTAGATGAAGAAAAGGAAACCCTCGAAAAATAATTATTTTATTCATTTTGTTCAAGTGTCAACTACATTGTATGGACATGTTCAGACCGGTGAAAATACTCACATGTCATTCTAATCATTGAAACGGTTTGATCAGGTCTTAACTGTTTACACTTGCTAACTGTTGCGTACCATCTCCCAAAGTAAAGACTCACAGGCACCACTTCATAATATACCCCAACGTCATCATATCAGCCGAAAGACGTCCACTGCTGGACAAAGTCCTACCCCAAGTTCCGCCACCTCGACCGGTCTTCCAACTCGACGTCATCTGGTCCGCGTTTGCCACTCTAGAACGTTACGGCCCCATCGGTCATTTGCCCTGGCCACTGCCCGTTAAGTTTGCCAGTATACTTAAGTGGCAGGTATAATACATATAATGATAATAATTCATATGTAATGTAGAATTACTTTAGAGGATAGGACCGATAATGTTTACTGAGCGAAAAACTTGAACGCTCTATTATCATCATTTAAACGCAGAACTACAACAAAGCGAAATTCGACTCGTTGCTTTTATGATATTCGATCACAAAAAAAACTAGCAATTAATTTTACTGTGACGCGTTCAGCCGCTTTTATACAACCACGACCCGTCGGATAGGCTGTATACATATACTTGTCGAAGCTCATAATACATCAACGTGACATGTGACCGGGCTATTAGAGACCTGTTGGTACCAAAAACGGGGAGGAATCCTCGTCCTGGTCCCTAAAAACAGTAACATAAAATAAATAACATATGTCTTGAGTTATGGTAAATTTGTCACTTACAGGCGTCCAAAGTTTTACCATAACTCAACACAGGAGGAGACGCACCGGGCGTCGGGAGTCAATTGCGGACTCCCGGCCACCGTAGGCGCGAGCTTGCGGGTGGCGAGCAATGGGTAGCTCGCCGCCCGGTAAGGAACAGGCCCGTGTCGACGGCGCGTAGTGTTCGCACGTCTCAAAACAATGTCAGCAAACTGAAGGGGTCCGATCCGGTTAGGACCGATGCCTGCCAGGGTCGCAAGATTTGTTCAAAAGAGATACCGTGGCCTTGGCATATGGGCAACTGAAGGAACACGGGTGGGTTTTAGTCAGTTAAAGTATGACACGCCCTTCTGCTCCACCCTAGAGCGGGAGACGTCATTTGATGATTTCCCAACCACAAAAAAAAGGCGTACACAGCACTTTTATAAAAATAGCATTTTAAATATACGTTTTAACAAGATTATCTTATTTATAGGATAGAAAAATGTATTAGAAACAAAGAACAAAACAATAAGTAAATCGAAATTAGACCCAATTATTAAAATCGAAATTATCATATATTGCTAGAATCAAAATTAAAACATTAAGATTAGATTTACAAATTGAACAAAATGAAATTAAAAATTCGAAACGGTAGACTTCGATAACGAGTGAATAAGAGAACATTCCAAAATTTTTAAAGTGGCGCCATAAGTAGCAAAAAAAAAACAAAAAAGAAATATAAAAAAAACAAGTTTATAATATTGCAAAGATTTATAGAAAATGTAGTTATCTAAAGCTGCTTATAACGAGCAACTATTATAGACTGCTACGCTACGGCTACGTGGACCTTATGCCAGCAGCGTTGAGATTCAGAGCCTGCGGCGTCGACATCGTAGCTGCGCCGGTCCTACGCCCCAGTGGCGTGGCGTAGAGATACCAGGGCAACGCTGCTACGCTGGCCTACGGCAATCTACAGGCGTCTCACCTACGGTTGCTTTTGGGCGTAAAATAAATACTTAATTCGAACAACGTAATTTGAAAATTATCTCAATCTGAAAAGGTATTAAAAAAATGTTTTATGGAGTTACTTAAAACAAAAAGAGGAACAAAAGGCGCGGCGTAGACGCACCGCGGCTACGCTGCTACGGTGGCGTAGAGACATTTGGGCTACGTTGCTACGGTGGCGTAGCTGCACCCGGCCTACAGCGCGGGGTGCGGCAGCGCGGCGCGCGGCGTAGAGGCACCGGGGCTACGCTGCTACGACGGCGTAGCTGTACTGGGCCGACATCGGCGCTTCGTAGAGGTACCGGGGCTACACTGCTACGGCGTCGTAGCTGCGCCGAGCTTAAAGTTTCATGGAGTTACACACAACAGCAACAACACGATAATCAAATACCTTTATTCGTTGGACCCAAGTATCACAAAATAATAACGGACATAAAAATCGGTCAAGTGCGTATCGGACCACGCATAATGAAGGGTAATCGTATAATTAACGTAGTCGAGATGAATAAGAATTTACTCATGCACTATATGAATTTTATTGGTAGCAAAACTAAGTTTGTTTTTTTGTACTCCTCAAAAAGAAAGTATGAAAAAATCTTTTTAACAAAAAATTAAACCGCCGAAAAAACTGAAAAGCAACAAAAGTCGGCGCCAAACAATCAATGAACAAAGATCACTCAAAGCGCCGACTAAAAATGACTGAAAAGTTTATTATTTGTTGCTTTTCAGTTTTTTCGGCGGTTTAATCTTTGTTAAGTTAATAAGTTAAAAGTTTTTTAGTTTATAATTTTATGTGGCTATAATCTACTTATTACTTCATGCTTGCAAAGTGAACAATCAATCATCCCCTGTTTTCCTACCCTTAGGGTTGGACTTTTTTTCCAAATTTATATGGGACCACCTTTTCATATTCATATATTTGCGTTCCACAAGGTAAAAATAGGCGTCACCAAAAAGCTTAAAGTTAAGAGCCGTTGTAGACCCTGTTAGGGCACAGCAAAAGGTATTGTTTAACACATTATTATTTCTAAAAGTTAAATAAAAATAAATCAAAATCTTAGTAACTAAAAATTTAAAAAAATACAGAATTTAGAAATTGGATTTGAATGAAAATTAATTGCAATAACATAAATAATAGCACATTTGGTCAGATATTTTCATGAACAAATAACAAATACAACCAAAATATATGACCTACTAGCTGACCCGGCAAACGTTCTTTTGCCATATATACATTATTTCTAGGAAATATTTTTGGAGTTCATTAAAAAATAGCTAACACTATAAATGTGTGGAGATGTAATTATTGAAATTATTGAAAGAGGAATGAAGCGTTGTAGATAATAAAAGTATACTTTGTTTAAGTTAATAAATTATTATTTATTAAAGTAACAAATATATATTAAATTACAATTCTTGATAGCTACACATCGAAAATAGTAATTCATATTTCTACTAATAATTATGGCAATTAAAAAATATAGATTAATCTCTCAGCGCAATGGAGTGTACGATATCTTAGGTCAGTCCATCTTTAGGCAATACAAACAAACTGGATTGTTTTCACACGCGAGAACATGCCACATATAGTTGTCCGTGGAAAAAGCATGGTGTACCCAAATCTAAGCCACAAACAGACAACGTTTGGCCTTGTCGTCGTTGATCGTCATTGCGAATGCCAATCTAATTGGGAATTGAATGCGTTTGAATGTAATTGGCACATCTGTAGTCGATGAGAGTATTTTGCGAGTTGATGATTGTGCAGAAATCAGTTGGCAGTTTTATGCATCCAGTAGTTCATGTACAACAACTTTTCCATTGCCAAGATCTAACAGTTGTTTTGAGAAAGTTTCGGCGGATGGATCCTGAAGCATTTGAACGCGCATGTTCACTGTCAATTTGTACTTTTTCAACATTACGCCACAGTCGCGATGATTTAAAGCAAGCGTTGATTTCATCGGCGTACGTTGAACGTGGAATAACGGAAAGTGTTTGTCTGAAATCACCTGTGACAGAGTGCCGCCTAATAGTTTGTCGCTGTTTTTTATATATTTCATTGTCCTATCCAATGCCGCAAGCGAATGTTTGTGTGCCATAGTGCATTCGTCCCAAATGATAATTTTACACTGTTTTAGCACTGTGGCCATGGACGATTGTTTTTTTTTTTAAGTTGCACACTGCAACTGGGTTATTTTGAATGTTTAATGACAGCTTAAATGCTGAATGAGCTGTTCTGCCTCCATCTAATAAAGTTGTTGCAATGCCAGATGATACAACGGCGCCAATGCGAAGCCGTTTTTTTATCGTATCTCGGCAAGAAGTATCGAAATAAGGAATGTTTTGCCAGTTCCACCTGGTGCATCCAAAAAAAGAATCCCCCTTGCCCTGCCGAAACTGCCAGCATAATGCGCTCGTAAATTGTTTTTTGTTCATCATTTAGTAGTGGAACATTGCGAGTAACAATCACTGCCAGTTCTACAGTATCATACTGCAGTTCACAATTCATATCTGTGTTGATTAAATCAGATGCACTTCGATTTGGTGAACTCATACTGAAATGACTGATTGGTAAATTCGCAATGGCAATGCAATGATCGTCGATAGCAATCAATGCTTCATTGTACATTGCGTCTCTGAATGATGTCGATATAATATTTATTATATTTATTATCCCATATTTGTGCTCGGACCGGGAAACATGGAGTTAGTTTTTTTTTTTTTTGTGTGTGGGAAATCATCAATTGACGTCTCCCGCTCTTGGGCGGAGCGGGAGGGCGTGTCAGACGTTTACTGAATATAACCCAGTCGTGTTCCTTCAGTTGCCCAACGGCCACGGTATCTCTTTCGAACTAATCTCGCGACCCTGGCAGAGTTTAATGCTGCTTCAGCAAGCATACTATCCCAATGATTGTTGTCTTCTAGCAAGCCTTGCTTTATACTTACTTTACGTATATTTTGAAATGACAATGGTCTGATGACATTAATCAACAACAGTCGCAGATAAACGCACTCGGTCTGCCTTGGATTTACTATATATACACGACCCAAATTATTTGATTTGAATAAACCAGGGCATGCATCAACTGGAGTGTCATTCTTGTGGGGCATCCATTTTCTCGATTGAGTCCATGTAAAATAGCGTGGTAATTCTGAATAAAGCAGTGTTTGTGCAAAGGCACCAAAGTATCCGCAATTCAAAAAATTCGGTAGGCGTAGTTTTTGGTGGATTTATAGCACGATCAAGCACTGTTTCGTTCGTGAAAAATACGCGCCGGCCATTTTCAAGATGCGCGGCTAAATGGATAACGGCTGTATCCCGTTCATGAATTGGGAAACCGAAGATACGCCAGACAGCTTCCTTGGAGCTGATATACCGGCCGATTTCGTAATTCGTTATTTCATCATTTTAAATTAAAGGAGGAGCATTTATATTAGTATTTTCAATTCTAAACACGGCCATATCACTTCCTTTATACACATACTTGCATATATATTTGCTGTTCTTCACCGAACTGCAGAACTCGACATTAATATGAGTATTGAATGTTTTGTTCAGCAGAGGTGAATATGGTACCACCCAACGATTGTCGATGTCAATGTCTGCGTTACTGATAGTTTTAATGAATGATTGTCTGCCATTATCTGTACTTCTTCGACGATATATTGGAAATCCGTCAACATGTGCGACCGTTTAGTTGGTGAAATCTTTAGGAAAACGCATTGTACATTTTCCGTCTACTATATAAGGCGATGAACGATTCAGATCACCGCATGGACCATGAATCATGTTTGTAGTAACAATATCAAACAGTAATTGATCAGTAGTTGGATTGGGAATTTCTGCAGAAATTAAACTATCGATGTCTTCAGGACGTATTTTGTCGATGAACCAAATCAATATGTGAGCATGAGGTAATTCTCGCTTTTGCCACTCGACCGAATACATCCAGCAACTTGTGAGGCCATGTAATTTTGTAATAAAGCTGATAAAAGACCTAAATTTTTGTTTAAAAACACGTGCTGTAATGTCATGACGATGACTGTATTGCATGCAAAATACAAAATTTTTAGGAATCCATATAGATTCGAATATGTCATGGAAAACACATGTAAATAGTGTATGTACCAAATTGAATCAATTTTCTTACGCTCTATTCATGCTTAAAAAAGTATCCAACCAGACCGCGCTTCTTACTGCTTACCATGCGTATGTGGGATCCACTCTGTCGTATGGGTTACTATATTGGGGAAACTCGACTGATAAAGAAATTGCGTTCAAAGCCCAAAAAAAGTGTATTAGGTCTATATGTGGGTTACGCCAAACGGATTCATGTAAACCACATTTCGTAAATCTCAAGATTTTAACACTCCCTGCTCTATTTATCTACCTGGCCTCAATTTTAGTTAAATCAAACATTACAAGCTATGATACGTTAAAAAGCAGAAGACTTAAACATACCTTAAGAGATAAAACGTCCCACACTAGAGCGTACAGTAATAGTGTTTTCTGTATGAGCACAAAGATTTATAACAAGCTACCTATGGACATTAAGATTATAAATTCAATTATTATTTTTAAAAGAATGCTGAAAATTTTCTTAATTAAAAAGGCCTATTACTCAATAGCAGAATTTCTTGAGGAAAAATAATTTTGTTCAATAAAGTACCTATCACTAAAGTGAATATAATTTAGTAAAATATTTTTAAAAGGATTATGATAATTAATATTAAATGATTACAATACTGTGACATAATTGAATTAAAGAATAATGATAATTTTTAAATCAGGTAACTCATGACATGTGTATTCTTATTTAGGTATGACTTTAATAATTTATAATTAATATGATGTAAATGATAAAATTATATAATGTAATTAAAACGATGTCCTATATAAAATTTAATATTTATAACTTTTTTCTTTTTAATTAATGAATGTAAATAATGCATGTTCAACTGTTACTGTTACAATTATAAGCATATATGCATGATGAAATTGCAATGCCCTAACAGGGCCACTATGTTCTAAGAACTGATAGCCTCTGTTAAGAACTTTATTTATATACACATAGTTAGCAATAAAGAATTTGAATTTGAATTTGAATTTGAATTTGCATTTTGTCCCGGTAATTAAAATTGCTATTAAATAATAGGGGTTGGTGTTAGAAGAGTGAAAATTTAGGATTGTATGTATTTTTCAATGCCAAGTCATAATAAAACAAAAATTAAAAAAAATACAAAAAAAATAAAAAATAAATATTTAGGGGTGGGTCACTCTTATCATTCAGGGGTATGAAAAATAGATGTTGGCCGATTCTCAGACCTACCCAATATGCACACAAAATTTCATAAAAATCGGTCCTGCCGTTTAGGAGGAGTTTGGTAACAAACACTGCGACACGAGAATTTTATATATTAGATTATAAAAGTGCCTGTACTACGAAACCAAAGCGATAATATACAGTGAAAGTAACGCTGTTCAAAGCTTACTGTCAGTGTTTCTACACGTGCAGCCTGTGGGTCAACTTCACTCAGCGGACATACAGCAACCTACGCGTTTCAATATAACAATGCACTGAGAGTGCTGCTGCAGCTGCCGTGGCGTAGTAGTGCGCCATGGATGTTTGCAGATAATAATATTGATGGTTTTGCCGCCATTATCAGAAATGTGCATCCCTGATGACTCAAGTTCACGGCAGCACCAACAGTATTCTCAGTGTATTCGCAGATCGGTGGGATTCCCCGATGCTGCGGAGATGGATGCGGCTCCATGCTGAATTTTAATTATAATTGTATATTTGTATCTGTCTGTAATCTACTAACACTAGATGTTAAGAAAACTTGTTACTAACCCTATGGACTCCGGTCTGAAATGAAAATGTTCTATTCTATTCTATTACCTGCTAGATGGTGAGCATTCTGAGACCTAGATAAAAATTCCCACTGTGGAAATAAAAGGGGCTCCCTAACGTTTCTAAGGAAACGGTTTTGAAGCGTCTGCACCCTGTGGAGATGGTGGGGTTTAGCGTGTGCAAAGACGACACACGTATAAATCACGATGTCACGGATAACCACGGTGTAAATGCGCTCGAACGAGCCGTCTTTATGTGCTCACTGAAAATAGGTTGCTGGTCATGAATCTCACCAAGGTATTTGGTTCGCTTCTTTAAAGGGACCGTCTTGTCATAAATAGTGATCGGACTGGGGACGGGGGGATGATCGGGACAGTGCAGTGGCCACGATAAGCATTTTATGCTCTAGCTGTGCACGAGAAGTAGGTTTTCTGTGATCGACGCAGTAAAACGCCACATGAATAAATTCATATGCTAACGCATATCTGTGGACTCTGTGGAGTGATTAAGGTTTATTATCTACGTTTGCGTTCTGGCGTAACTCTACCGTGCATCATGATTTGCAACCAGCAACCAACATAAGGCGAATCTCACACTAAAACGCGCCACGCGACAGCGCGCAGAAAACGAGTTTTTATTGAATTTAAATTTAGTACTCACGCGCGGGGGCGCGTGACACGCCACCGGAGCGTGCCGTGTAGTAGTATGAGATCTGTGTAAGGGTACCGATGTTTCCAGTTTGCTGCGGAAACCTTACAATGTGTCAACAAGTTTTCAATGATTAACTGATATCATGGGGAAGGTCGGGCAAAGCTAATTATAGCTGGCGTGATCATAGCTGGGCCCCTATTGCCCGAATGGCCTGTTAGTCTAGTGGTTAGTGACCCTGACTGCAAAGACTGAGGTCGTGGGTTCGATTCCCACCCAGGACAAATCTTTGTATGATGAGCACAATCATTTGTTCTGTATCTGGGTGTAATTTATCTATAATATGTATGTATTACAAATATATAAGTATGCTTATCAGTTGTCTGGTTATCATAGTACAGGCTCTGCCTAGTTTGGGATCAGATAACGATGTGTTGGTTGTCCTAAGATATTTATTTTATTTATTTATTGCCTACAATAAATTTGCGAATTCGTTTATTCATTCCATTTCGTGTTTATTAAATTCATGAATTTGGCTCTATTTCATTTTGTTATTAACGGTGATTTCAATATTTAAAATCCTTCCGCTCCACCCAGAGCGGGAGACGTCATTTGATGATTTCTAAACCAAAAAAAAAAAAAAACAAAGTAACGTTGCTTCATACTGCGTGGGTCGGAGCGAGCTATTCACTCAATTAAGTAAAAAATAGACGTCATCGAGAATGCGATGCGATACAATAATTATGTTTCCCTCTAACGGAAGCTGCGCGTATGATCCTTGCTACAGAGAGCTAAGAATCTATACCGGAAAACTATCGGTACTTGGATCTCCTAAATTCATGTTTCATAGCTACTGAAGACTGTAAACAATGTTTATACTTGCCTTTTACGAATTTTACGAGACCTGCATTATATTTTATGGGTAGCGTCATTCTACATCCATCGCTCATCACATTATTATTGTGGTTGTAGCAACAAGTAACATACAAACAGATTTTGACGTCTGTTTGCATACACTCACAAGAAATTGCGTCCGGATGACGCATTTTTAGCACAATAGAGCTATTGCAAAAAATAAGAGAAGTTTTGCAAATTATTGATCTCGCCGGCGGCTGGCGGGCGGCAGGCGGGCGGCAGGCGGCAGCGCGGCGCGCGGCACACGCGGGCCCGCCGCCGCGCCGCACGCCCCGCGCCACGCGCCCTTCGCCGCACTTCACGCTGTCACAATAACGTGCCACCATTCTCGTAAATTAACTTCGTTAGCTCGTCATTATTCTCGCTCATATTCGAAACAAATAACGAGGTGTAACCCTCTTCAACCGGCACCGTCGTGTGTGACTTCGTTTTAACGATGTATTTGAACTAAACTAACTAACAGCTGTGACAGATCGTTTTTCAACAAGTTGTATTGTTATTATCTTCCATAGTAAAATAAAACTGTGAAAAAAACAATGCTCGCTAGCTGAAAACAATGAAAATTCAGGGACGATTCTATGACAGACGATTTGCTATCGTATGGCTACGTCAGACGACCTGGAATAGATTTACGTATACCGAGCGTGAAATTAAAGGATAAACAAATGAATTCCGAAGCGGGCGCCATAATAATGAAACAGCAGTCGGCATCAGGAGGTGTCAAGCGGCAGACACGGTCGGCGTGACCCGGCACGGTAACTCGGCCGCGGCGCATCAGCTGAACTGGGCCATATCAATAAGCGTGTCCCAGTTACCTGGTTTTGTCGCGTGCGGTGCGGCAGTGCTGAGTGGCGGCGCAAGATGTCGGGCAAGTCGTGTGCTTCGGGCAGCGTGCGCTCTGTGGGCGGCTCCGTGCGGCTGGGCACGGCCAGCGGGCACGAGGTGGTGCTGGACGCGCTCTACGAGCAGCGCAAGCGCGACAAGAAGAGCGTGCGCGTGCTCACCGTCATCGTGTACGTGTTCTGCGTGTCGCTGGCTGCCATCATGCTCTCGCTGTACTACGTGTTCTTCTGGGAGCCCAAGGACGCGCAGTACGCGCAACGCAAGGTGTTTCACACAGTAGAGAAGCAAACCAGCACCACACCAATGCCTACATGCTTAATGCCCCTCACCGGTACGTCACACCACCGACACGCTTCCTTCTTACTCCTAACTCACTCGTGTTTCTAGTAAACATGGACTCGTACAGATACGTATACGAGATATTCCAATTAATCGTTTTGTACCTACTTATGTAACGTGTGAGCGTGCATTCCTGAGTTTTATACTATACTTTTTAACAGAAACACGTCTTGACACGACTAATTTTTATCTAGTGTTAATAAGTATTGAAAACTATTATCAAGTAGACCTATATACTTAGTTCTAATCACGTACCAAGGCAGAGAAACTGTTGGTTGAGGTCGATACACACCATCACTATCTTATTTTTGTGTTATCTACATTTCATGTTTCATTTCACTAACCGGTCCCTGGCATTATATTTCTGGGAGCAGATTCATACCATTCTGTCTTACAGGTAACAGCAGCTGTTCCTAGTAGAAGCACTGATGTTGATGTACGATTTAAGCTGTTATACCTATTAAATACTATTCAACTGCATTCGGTTAGACTGGAAGCCAACTCTAATAAAGTTGGGAAACGGCTAGGCAAATGATGACCTCTTACATACTATACGTATTTTCTTGTGCTAAGTAGCTGCAACTGTAAAGTTCTAAGTATGGATTGCACCATTAAATGCGGGTTTTTTTGGAACATAAGTAAAATAATAAGGTACAAGCTAACATGAACCAAAAAATAACGGATCACAAAAGGAATAATCTGAAAATTTACAGCCATTCACGCTAAGACATTTTTGAAATTTGAAAGTAGTAACAGTGGCAGCACGTGGGTTGAGTGGAGATGGGAACAATTCTTCACCATAGTTGGTATTTTGTTCAGTAGGTAAATACGTAAGTATGCGTAGGCGACGCTATACCTGTTCTAGGATCTTCTAAAAAAAAAAACATTATTGCTACGATTGATTTATTATAATCGTATGTGGAGTATTGTAAAGCAGATATATTTTCCGAACGTGTTGATTATTGATTAGCAATATCTTTTAAAATTATACAAATTGTGATTGATCATGTGTTCCACAATTATTATGGTAAACAAGATCACTTTTCAAGCACTCTGATGCAGGTGTTGTTGCCATTTAAAGATCAGAGCATCGCGAGATGGAACAAAAATATCTGCATCTGACGACTTCAAATGATCTTATTTTAAACTCTTTAGTTGCAGTCGGGTGTTTTTATATTTAATTTTATTTACCTTAACATGAATAACGTTTCGTTAAACTAATAATGTTGGAAAACAGTTTGGAAAACTTTTTTTTGATTTTCTTATTTGCCTCCCAAGACCCCAACCCTAAAAAGATAAATTAATTTTGAATTTATTTGCCCCCATCGCGCAAACAAATTCAAAATCAAAATTCATTTATTTTTGTCACAAGTTCCTGTTTAAGTCACAGAAAATCTTGTTTGAAAATCAAAAGTCAAGTCATTGAAACTAGGCTGAGAGTCAGCACTTTTTAAATGTCAAAGTTAAGACACAATAAAAGACAGTCCCCCAAAGTGCCCCATTAGATTCCGAGTAGACACACGCACGAGTGATCATTACTATAAGGATTCTGTTTTCATTCGGACGTACGGAACTCTAATAAGCAGAGATTTGACGATTTTCTTTTTGGGGTTATCGACCGCTGATAGTATTTGTTGAAAACATCAGTTATTTTTTATCTTATTGGGATATCGATACACATAACTCATTCATAACGGATGAAGTTTAGGTTAACAGAACTAAGGGTTTGTAACTAATATTTCAAGTAATTGCACTACCTGGGGTCAATAACCCCATTTTTTTTAAGTCAATTTTGTTTGCTCATTTCAAGATTTCGACATTCATCACGCACGTGATGCTGAGTTTTACTAACTGTGGAGATCAGAGAGTTACGCCATGTAAAAAAAAATGTATGGTTTTCAGCTGCATCTGGTTAGACTGTAAGCCAACCCCAACATAGTTGGGAAATTGTTGGCAGATCGATTGTCATAACAAAATTTGACTAGCTTCTGCCCGCGATTTCGTCCGCGTCAAATTTCTTGCTCCTCCGACCCACCTCGTCGCATCGAGTCACCTGCCCATTGGATGCGAGGTCTTCGTATTCGTGACTTTTTTCTGTTTCTCGTCTCCTGAGGGTTCTTGCGTGATGTTATATGACCAATAGCCTTCCTCAATATATTATATACCAATCGTTCCTGAGATTAGCACGCTCAATCAAACAAACTCTTCAGCTTTATAATATAGAAGACATAGACTAATATTATAAAGCTGAAGAGTTTGTTTGTTTGATTGAACGCGGTAATCTCAGGAACTACTGCACCCTAATTGCGAAACGCACAATTTATCAGAATCTGAATGGGATTGAAGATTATTACTAAACCATTACGTCATTTGTTCGAATAAATTGTCTAAGCAACTTGACTACGAACTTAACATGTCCTATATTCAAATTACAATTCTAAAAAAATTATATTTTTTTTTGCGGTTTTTTTTTATGTTGCACTCAATAGATCACTATTAGGGTTCCGTAAAAGACACCCTTATGGTGAGACTCAGTTTGTCTGTCCGTCTGTCTGTCGCAGCTGGGTATGTCAAGAACCACTAATGCTATCAAATTGAAATTTGGAATACTTTTAAATGAAGTTTGCCCAACTATTTTGCAAATAAGAAAGTAATAATAATATATATTTATCTTTTAGTAACAGGGACTGAACGGGGGTCTGAAAAATTCGAAGTGGCCTTATATGTGGGGTCTTATATGAAAAAAGTGCGCTATTTGCACAACCTCAAACATTTTTCTTTTTTAGGGTTTCGTACCCAAAGAGTAACACGGGACCCCATTACTAAGACTCCGCTGTCCGTCCGTCCGTCTGTCACCAGGCTCTATCTTATGAAAGGTGATAGTTAGAGGGTTGAAATTTACACAGATGTATTTCAGTTGCCGCTATAACAAAAAAATACTAAAAATAATAAAATATATTTTTAAGGGGAGGTTGAATACAACAAACGTTATTTTTTTGCCGATAATGGAACCTTTCGTGCGCGAGTCCGACTCGCACTTGGCCGGTTTTTTATTTAGTCTGCATAGTTTTCGATATTTGACGAAAAATGTAACAAAAATACCGTTCCACCCCTGATCTCCGAAGTATGCATAAAGAAAAATCTGAATAATTTGATTTGAAAGAAGTTTATGTACAGATAGCAGAAAAAATAAAACGAAGTCTCTAAATAGCACACTTTTCAGAAATCGTCAACAAAAATTGCATTAGTTCCACTCGGTGAGGTATTCCGTGAAGTACACCCAAACGAAGCACACCCAGACGAAGCACACCTAAAGTATTCCACTAAGCACACCCGTAGGTGGGCTTAAAATATAAATTTAAAATAATTAATTTCCTATTCCACGAAGCACACCTACGAATATCACTCGCATAGTGCGGGGACTAAGAAATAAAAATGTCGATAGAAGAAAATATTTATTATTTAAAAGACTAACTTAAATTTCTAACATCATTCAGTTTCATTATAATAATGTGATACAACACTTGTCATTTTCATAATGTTCATATATAAATCTCATAGATAAGGCGTATACATGATGAATTACCGAGCCAACCCGATTTTAGCCGAGCGTTTTCAGAACTAGTTCTCATTATACAACAAACAATATAGTAAACACAAGATTTATAAAAACGGTAATGCCTTGTGGCGGCGTATTAAAAAAGGGTGTAATGGCTTACTCACATTAAGTAGCATGGAAGAAGTTGTTAAAATAAAGGAACATAAATGTGCCTCAAACGTTTTGGAGACCCAAATTAAGGAAGCAATGCATGAAATCGAGCAGCAAGTAGTTTCCACCATGGAGCCCATTCCTACAATCGACAAGCAAAAACACACACACATACATTGGACCGAGGATTGAATTTAGTCAGTGATATGCCACAGTTTAAAAATGTCAAGTACGGCCTCTACAATAAGAGAAACAAATCTCTCGGTGTAAATAGATTGTTTGCGAAGTCACTTATAGATGTACAAGTAAGTAGAGTTAATATTTCCTTAGAATATTATATTACATGGAATCTATGTTTTTTTTTTTTAATTTGTACGTTATAGTAATATTACAAAAATGACAAATATTGTGTCATATTATTATAATGAAAATGAATGATGTTAGAAATTTAAGTTAGTCTTTTAAATAAAAAATATTTACTCCTATCGACATTTTTATTTCTTAGACCCCGCACTATGCGAGTGACATTCGTAGGTGTGCTTCGTGGAATAGGAAATTAATTATTTTAAATTTTTATTTGAAGCCCACCTACGGGTGTGCTTAGTGGAATACTTTAGGTGTGCTTCGTCTGGGTGTGCTTCGTTTGGGTGTGCTTCACGGAATACCTCCACTCGGTCAAGACTCATGGCGCGGCGCTGACCTTGAACTACACTACTACGACGTTATTAAAATAGTACAGATATAATAAATCTCGATAGAATGTAGGATCCTAACAATGTTTATGTTTTGTGAGCCTAATCATTCGATATTTTTACGGCGATACTCGCAGAATTAACGACAGTTTAATTACGTCGTTAATAAACGCATTAATAGACTTTATAGCTTGTTTCAAGCCAGCTCATTTGTATCGAAGTACTTACTATTCTTAGCTACCGAATACTATAGGTTTACTTACAGTTTTTTTTTATGTTTTCCTATGTCGGAATCGGGACCATGGGGTCGAAGCTAACTTGCATAGGCCCCGTAGCGCACATACACACGAATGACGCTTGTCAACGGTAGAGACAATGTCAGTGGTGGCCTAGTGGTAACGGCCGCAACTTACGAGCTGTAGCCTCTAGGTCGTGGCTTTGAACACCCCAGCAGGCACTTTACTGTGTTTAAATTATTTCATCACCACTGCTCTCAAAACGGTAAAGGAAACCGGCATGTCTTAGAAAAAGAAAAATTCTAAGCACCTAACAACTCGCACTCGACCCGCATGCTGGATTATGGCCCACTCCCTCTCACCGAGTGGAGGTCTATGTTCCAGCAATAGGAACATTATAGGCTGGTAATCATGATGACTAACTAACCAACGGTTATCCCTGTATATTGCTAAGCAAGTGCACCAAAGAAAAACCCCGAGTTTGAGCAGGACTATTGCAGAACCTGAAAACCTGGTCTGTGGGTTTGGGTGGCTTATAGTCGATTGGTTTCCAAGAACTATGAAAAGTCTTTGTGTCCTGCCAAACCAATGATAATATAGTATCCACGTAAAAAACAGCAGGGGGTGACCCCGGAAACTGTCGCTAGCACATATGATAGCAATGTAGCGACAAGGGGCCAATATTTTCTGAGTTGCTTGAGGAGTAAAGAACTATTTCCATATTTGAAACGCACGCAAGTAACTGGAATACTCCCTTCCTCCAAAAAAAAATGCTCTTGTGAATCTCCACTCCAGCCGCCCAATAAAGAAAAGACGGAGGTGCAAGCTCTGTTCCTCGTCAGGGTTCACTCTAGCTGGTCAATAAAGGCAAGCCAGAGATGAAGAACAAGACTTCTCCGTAGAGATAGGGCCCTCGGGGTCGTTACTCCCAAGAGTTCGCCACATGCTGCCCTGCAGGTATTTTATTTTATTCATTTTAGGAAAGCTTACAGCTAATAAATACATTTCAATGTATAGTACAATGTGTACACGATGGCCAATTACAAGCTTCCATGTAAGTAATATTAACAAATACGCGAAAACAGCGGCGTGGGAAATACGCGAATGAGTCATCGCACGCTCAAACAATACAATAATAACCACTCGAATGTACTAATTTTTTAATTTAAATGAATAATGGTCGAATTACAAACACTGATCACTAGTTACTTTAAAATTGACGTCTGTAAAAAAATAAGTTCTTCAGGAATGTAAGTAAAACCGTTATTATACAAGCTCTATCGATCGCGAAAATCATCATCATCATCATCATTTCAGCCGAAAGACGTCCACTGCTGGACATAGGCCTCCCCCAAGCACCGCCACTTCGACCTATTCTGTGCTTCTCGCATCCAACGTATTCCTGCGGCCTTCACCAGGTCATCGGTCCATCTTGTGGGAGGCCTTCCAACACTCCGTCTTCCAGTACGCGGTCGCCACTCCAGAACCTTCCGACCCCATCGGCCATCCGTTCTGCGAGCAATGTGCCCTGCCCACTGCCACTTAAGTTTGGCAATTCTTCGGGCTATATCGGTTACCTTGGTTTTCCTACGGATCTCTTCATTTCTGATTCGATCGCGTAGGGAAACTCCAAGCATAGCCCTCTCCATTGCTCTTTGGGTGACTTTGAGCCTTCTTATGAGGCCCATTGTGAGCGACCACGTCTCAGTGCCATATGTCATCACTGGCAACACACACTGGTCAAAGACTTTTGTCTTGAGACACTGCGGTATTTGGGACGAGAAGATATTGCGTAGCTTCCCGAACGCTGCCCAGCCGAGTCGGATTCGACGATTGACCTCTTTCTCGAAGTTGGATCTACCTAACTGGACAGTCTGTCCTAGGTACACGTATTCGTCTACAACTTCGAGTGTAGCGCCTCCGATCTTCACTGGAGTGGGTATCACACGAGCATTGGACATGACCTTTGTCTTGTCCATGTTCATCCTAAGACCCACTCTTTCGGAAGCTCTACTGAGGTCATCGAGCATTGTACTGAGGTCCTCCATAGTCTCAGCCATGACTACTATATCGTCGGCAAATCGAAGGTGAGTGATGTACTCGCCATTGATGTTGATTCCAGCCCCTTTCCAGTCGAGAACCTTGAAGACATCCTCCAGTGCAGCGGTGAACAGTTTCGGAGAGATTACGTCTCCCTGTCTCACCCCTCGCTGCAGAAGGATAGGTTTCGAGGCTTTGTCCTGGAGCCGGACTGACATAGTGGCGTTTTCATACAAACACTTCAGCACCTCGATGTACCGATAGTCAATCTGGCACCGTTGAAGAGACTGCAGTACAGCCCAGGTCTCGATCGAATCGAAGGCTTTTTCGTAGTCCACAAACGCTAAACAGAGAGGCAGGCTATACTCTTCGGTCTTCTGTATAACCTGCCGCAGCGTATGTATGTGGTCTACGGTGCTAAAGCCTTTACGGAATCCGGCTTGTTCGGGAGGCTGGAAGTCGTCAAACCTGCGCGCGAGACGATTCGTGATGACTCTTGAAAACAGCTTGTAGACATGGCTCAGAAGTGAGATGGGCCTATAATTCTTAAGCAGGGTATTGTCACCCTTCTTAAAGAAAAGTACCACCACACCTCTGTTCCATGCCTGTGGCGTTTTGCTACACATAAACAGCTTCTGAAGGGCCTTTAGAACGGGTTTTCCGCCGGCCTTCAGGAGCTCGGCTGTAATTCCGTCATCACCCGGCGCCTTGTTGTTTTTGAGCTGCTTCAGAGCCATCCTAATCTCGTACAAGCTGACGTCCGGGATATCTTCAGTGTAGTGTCGAGTCAACCTAGCTCTCGGGTCGTTAGCTAGATTCATAACGGGGTTTCTGGTGGACGTGTATAACTGTCCGTAGAACCTCTCAATCTCCTTAAACAGCTCAGGTTTGGCGGACACGATTCTGCCATCGTCGGTCTTCAGTTTCGCAAGCTGACTCTGCCCAATAGACAGATCTCTTGCAAAGACTTTTGAGCCCTTGTTTCGCTCTATCGCGTCTTTAATACGTTCCGTATTAAAGAGGCGAAGGTCGCTTTTCAAGGACTTAGAGATCCGTCTATTGAGTTGCCGGTACTCGAGTGCAGCTTCTGAAGACTGCAGGATCATTCCGCGCCTCTGTTCCATGAGCTGTAATGTTGGATCTGAGAGTTTCTTTTTTCTATTTGTACGGCGGGTCTTGAAGAACTTAGACCCGACCGTATGGACAGTTTCCACAAACCCATCGTTATAATCGTCCACGGAGCTCCCTAGGCACTCAAAACGATTCTGGAGTTCGAGCTGAAAGCTCTCGGGGTTCTGAAGTTGGATCGGTGCTGGTCGGAGCGTTGACTTCATGAGCCGAGATCTTTCCAGCTTGATATTGATATTCAATGTGCCTCTTACCATGCGGTGATCACTCCCGGTTTTCACCGCGTTGATCACAGAGACATCATTGAATATTTGCTTCTTCGTCGACATAATGAAGTCAATCTCATTCTTAGTTGCACCGTCAGGACTTTGCCAGGTCCACTTCCTGTGCTTACGTTTTCTGAAGAAGGAATTCATCATAAAGAGGCCTTCCTTCTCCATAAAACTAGCCAGTAGGTGACCCCGGTGGTTCCGACGTCCAACTCCAAATTGCCCCACTCTCAAGTCATCATCGCTTCGCTTGCCCAGTTTCGCGTTGAAGTCCCCCATAACAACTGTGAAGTGAGTTTTGGAACCATGCATGGCTCTAGAAATATCCTCATACATGGTCTCCACCTCATCGTCGGGGTGTGTCGAGGTCGGGGCGTACACCTGTATGATCTTCAGCGAATACCTTGCGGATATTCTGAGTATAAGGAACGCCACCCTGGTCGACACACTCTCGATCTTCACAACGTTGCTCACAAGGGACTTATGGACGATGAACCCGACACCACCTTGGGACTGCTGGTCGCCCTCCCGGAAATAGAGCAGGTTTCCGGAATTCAGGATTATCGAGTCCTCCCCCTCTCTTCGGACTTCAGATAAACCTACTATACTCCATCGTAACCTGCTCAATTCTTCCTCGAGCTCGGCGATCTTCTCGTCGGTCCGGAGTGTACGCGTGTTGAATGTTGCCAGGTCCAGTTGTCGGTAATTGTGGTAGCTGGATCTCTTCCCGGGATTCTTAGCACCCCTTGCCTCACCGTGACCTGGACCGCTACCATAGCCAAGGGTAGGTGGGCCGCCGGGAACTAGGGGCCGTTTTTTGTTTGTGCTTGTCATTATTTGGGGGGGGGGGGTTGCCATAATCGCCACGCTTGGCAGGCGGGTTGGCGATCGCAGTATGGTACTCTACAATGCATAGAGAACGCTGCTGCCCATTCTCTAGTATGTCCCTTAGTCGCCTCTTACGACACCCACGGGAAGAAATGGGGTGATGCTATTCTTTACGTCCGGCACCGACACGGACGAACGTCGCGAACATACAAGCTTGTATTTAACTTTCAAGGTGCATAGCTTCTGTTAGGTATACAGGTAATCCCAAACTCAGCAAAAAGGCTTCAAATGGAATTGAGGTAGCAATTTTGGCATGCAAACAGCTTGAAAAAGTTGGAAGAAAATGACATACCCAAACTATATTTTTTTACCTATTTGTACTTAGAAAGTTGATTGATGATTTTCATGATTATTTTTGGGCGGGTGCTTGCTACTGCAAAAAGTAATAACGAAAAGGAGTGAGGGGTGCGCGCGAGGGTGTACACTTCGACCGGCGTGGAAAGTTTCGCAGGTGTTTAGATTGAGTACGTTCTGAAAAATATTTAATCAACATATCACTCAATGAGTAAAATGTATGTATATTGAAAGTGCGAAAATCCACAGTTACGGAATTCCATAATGCATGATTACCACCACAAATGTGAGGCCTACTGTTTCTATATTTTTTAAATATTGGCAATGTGAATATAAGTACCTTCACGGGGGTGTAAACCATTTCAACTATCTACAATGGTTGCGGTTGGTTTCTAGTCTAACCGAATGCAACCAGTTTTTAACCACTTGGAGCCTCTACTAATCTAACCACAACCCAGTTACTGGGTAACATGATGTCCTTTGGCAAGACGGGTTCTAAGACTTTCCGGCTTCAGACTATCCGTAAAGATAGCCAAAGATTGATTTTCAGGGTCGCGGTATTTTTGGATGGTCACCCATCCAAGCACCAACCTGGGTAAACGTGGCTTAACCTTAAATAGTGATCTGGGGCCAATTATTATTTATACATAATTTTTTAAACAAGTTGGTTTATTACCGGTCAATAACCTGTCGGTAATAAGAAGACCGTACCGTCAGTGGTGCCAACTTAGGGTAATTTACCCTAGATTTAGGGTTAAGTTTAATCAGCAGGGTAATGTTTAGTGTAAAAACTCGGTCAGGGTAATTTTAGGGTAAATTTAAACATGATTCACTTCACATATCATATCATCACATTCACAGATTTTATGGACACACATTTAAATTACTACATACTGACCGCTCCCGCCTCACCGCTTGTCATGTTCTTTCCTACCAACCCTGCCCCGCTGCCCGCTCGCATTGTTCGCAAAGTAGTTTTGGGCACAGTAGTTCGCGACTGAGATCACTCAGTTTAGTTCATCGCTTCTTACCGAACTAGTTCGCTCTTCTAGTTCGTCAACTACCAGCTGGAATCAAAGAGAGGCAGATCGTTCGATCGTACGCTCGTTCGCTCGTTTTGATTTTGCTCCTACTGCATGCGACAAGATTATGGAATGTTCTACTTTTACCTACAATTTTTGGACTTTAAAAACAGCAAAAACCTTTGAATGATAATTCATAAAATGATTTTGATTGTAAATAATACCAAAGTTTATTGTTGCAATAAATAACTAGTTTGGTGATTATAAAAAACTTTTTGTATTTTGTTCCGTGTATTAGTTCGGTTGACGCCATCCTCGCTCATCCGGTCACGCCCTGACGAACTAACGAACTGCGGATCGGGGAATGAGGGAACTAGTTCGCGTAGTTCATCTATGAGAGCGCTCTTACGACTTAGTTCGTTCGCGAACTACACAAGACTATCGCAAAGTACTTTGTATCCTGGGCCTGCAGTCTCGACATAGATAGCGACCATTTTAACAAACGAAAAAGTTGCAAAGTCCCGAAGATCGGAATGGAACGATATTTGGTAGTCTCGACACTCAAAGTTATCAACTGTCGTTGGTCTGTCGCAACTGAGCTCGGTTGATGTTAACGAGTCGTTTTGCGGCCATTTTGGATAGCCCGTAAAGCAATTTGTTAGCATCATAAACTATGTTTTTTAGGTGTTTGGAAGTAAATATAAACAAAAATTATGGGGAATGGGGGTTCTTGAAAGTGTGTCTGAGTATCTATACGGATGAGGCTTGTAGTCCACTTATTTATGGGTTCCGGGTAATCTACGTGCAAACGAGCGTCGCCAACAAATACTGCATAAGAAGGAGCCTTATATCTTTTTGTAGGGAGTGAATCGTACGATCGCCTCTTATAAATAAATAACAAACAACCACGAATCATGTTTCCAAATTTATTAAATCTCCATGTATCATCATCATCTCACACAATGATCTCCTAATTACACATATTCTTATAATCTAGATGCTGCTTATATATGTTACATTCCTATTCACTTGACATTACGAATGCATTCTGTAGTTCATTACAACAATCAAACTGTATGAAAACTGAATAAATAAAAAGTATTCATCACTTCGTATATAAATAACACACAACGGCAAATCATGTTTTCAACTATTATTAAGTTTCAACAGTTCATCACACACAATCATCTGATTACACACATTATTTGAATCTAAACATTTTACATGGCACATGTTGCATTCATAGCCGCATAACATTTCCACACTTTACTAAAATAGCTTGACAATAATAATTTATCTAAAAATATCCCAAAAACTGAAATTATTTTATTAATACATTGTTATTTTATAATTTAAGCATTACAATCTTAAGTCTAATCTCCTTACTACTTACAAAAGAGCAACATATGCACTACATTATGTGCAGACTATGAAGTAGTTAATACATAAAAATAAAAAATCTGGCATCAATATGGGTGGCTTTTCATATTTGGGTACTTCTTTGTCTCCTAAGAAGTAGCCATACTTGTAGCTAACCAACAATATTTTCTACCTCAAATGTAACTACCCATGTAGTTAACGTTGGATCTCAATATGAAAACTAATTGTGAATAAACTTCGGTGCCCAAGAAACATTTTTTTTTTGTTTTGCACCTGTTGTTCTAAACTTCTAAATAAAATACCTAAGAAAATTGAAAGACATACCATTAAAAACAACAGGTACAATAATTAAACATAACTTTTTAGTATTTTGCACAAGGTTTCTTAACCGACAAGAACTATTGAAATTTTGTTTTTATTATTTAAATGTACTAAATTTGCTTACTTAAATAGGTAGAAAGTACATAGATTCCTCACAACTGTAACAACTGATATTAGTATATACATTCTTTGCAATTAAATATATCTATTCTATTGAAAAATACATAAATAACACATAACCGCAAATCATGTTTTCAACTTTATTAAATGTCCATTAGCAGAATCATCTAAGTTCACACATTCTTATAATTAAGATACTGTTTACATGAGGCATGGTGCACACCTATTGAAAATCTTCATCAATTGTTTCCACTTTCACCATCCACTTAGTTCAAACTGTTTTCTTCCATGTTGTGCCTTCCTTACAGCAGACAATGACTCAGGTACCACAAATGATGCTTCTCCAAGCATAGTTCAAGCTGTGGGGCCTTTCAAAGTGTGGACCGCATGTTTCACAATGCCTGTCTTTCGACAGTCTTGATATGGCTATGAGACGGCAAATCTCACGCAAATGAAAATCCTTTGGACTTGTTCATATCTGTACATTCACAGAATAACAGTAGAGGTGTTAACCGAGCTCTTAGGTAAACATTAACCATTTCTTCGAATACAACAACCTCACGGAGTTTTGTGTCTGTACGCAGCTATGATATGATTTATTAAGAAAATGTTAAGAAACAATATGAAGAGAAGTCACCGCTTGATTAAAATGGGTTAGCCGAGTAATAATATGCTGTAACTTTGGCTATCTATGAAAATATGTGTAAAATACACTTGAGAAAGAAAATCAATGAAAACAAATACCAAATAGACATGACTTCACAAGTTTGGCATTAGTTTTATAGTGTTGCAAGGATGCAGATTGTAATGACCTCAGATTTTTAACAAGTTATTTTAATCCTGTAAAACAGTTATTGCTACTTAGTAGATTCCATAAAAAAACGAGTATTTGCAAGATATGATTAACAATTCCACTGCACAATTTTCTAGAAAAATGGAATTTTTTATTAATAAATGTTCTCCAATTTTCCGTGAATTCAAGGAGAAATTCTTACGGCCGCTACTATGTCATCGAACATTCGGATCACTAGATAATACCGAAAACACCCCGCTTGCCGTACCGATGCATACGACAAAAGCAAGTCTCTACATCGGAGATACCTCGCAAAATCGTATAAAATGATGTTGAGACACTACCGAAGACTACTATTTATAGTTCGACTTCAATTATTGGCCGCGAGAAATTCTCATTGAATTCTGAAAAAAATTGGAGACCATTGATTACTAAAAAAATATTTTTTACTACAAACTGTATAGTGACTTTTTAAACCATATCTTGGAAACTGTTTATTAAAGAAACTTAGAAGGAGTGACAAACATTATAAAAAAAAATCTCGGGCCACCATGTTTGTTACGGGTAAAATCCGAAACTACTGAACAGACTCATAACAAACTTCTTAGTTATTTATAATTTGATCCAACCTAAAAGATAGGATAGTTTTTATCTCAAGTAGTCTTTTATATTTGAAAAAAAAAATGTTTATTATACGAAAATAGTTTGTATTTATTGGTTAGTTCTAGGAATTCCTAAAAGATGGTGATGTAAGTAATGTTCACGACATAACAATACTATTTTAATTATTCGTGAATGTTTTTTTTTATTATAGTGTGTATTGTATTTTAATTGTGCAATTGCGCTTAAATGATACTATTTTCCAAACGATACAGTTTGGAAAATAGTATCATTTAAGCGACAATAGTGATTATTTATTGGTTAGTTCTTGGAATCACTAATGGATGGCGGTGTAAGTTCGATACAACTCTCTTACATCGTTGTATAATTGTGAAGTGTATTATTTTTTAACTTAATAGACACATTTTTATGTTTATTAATCTCCATATTACCTCAAAAACGTGTAAGTATTTCATGCTTGTTTTTTTTTGTATTTAATTTTGATTTTTATTAAAACGATTTCATTGACTTAGTATGGGTGTAAGTATGTAGGTAAGTGTGTATGTAACGGAATGTTTGAAAGTGATTTTCATCTCAAAACATCGGAATTATTTATAATTTACTATAAGATGCTTATTACCCGATGACAATACATTAATTTCATAAATTTGTGCCATTATTCTAGCCAGAATTATCAGGACAGATAAAAAAAAAAAATACGCTTTTGTAGCTAGCTGAACTAAAAAATTACAAAGTAAATAATAGTTTTTCGTGTGGTGCCGGACGTAAAGAATAGCATCATCCTATTTCTTTCCGTGAGTGTCGTAAAAGGCGACTATGGGACTTACTAGAAAGTGGCCAAAGCGTTCTCTATGAATTTTACCACCATAATGCGACGATAGCCAACCCGCCTGCCAAGCATGGCGATAATGGCAACACCCCCTGTAAATGCACAGAACCGGTCAAAGTAGTGGTTTTTGGGTGAGGTCTATGTCCAGCACTGGACGTCTTTCGGCAGAAATGATGATGAAGAATAGTTTAAGACTTAATCAAGGTAATGATATCCTTCGATATTAACACTGTGTTGGCGCCACCGTTTCGGGCGACCTAACTTAGCCCCAATATCACGATTTAAGCGACGCACTGTGGGGCGCAGTGCTGCCATCTGCACCGGACCGGACGTTTGAACACGCTGGCGAGTGATTGGCAGTCTGCATCGGCTGACGTCACTTCGGCGGGAGAATACAAAGTCTTTAAAAGACCCTGAGCTCAGGGGACTGGACTTACTGGCTGCTTACGCTTCGCCATAGAAATATTACTATATTGTTTATTATTGCCATATTTGTTTTAATTATTTAACTGATCGTAAATTAAAAGTGATCAAGTCTATTGCCTATTTATTTAGTTATTCTTATTTAAAGTGGTATTGACTTACAACTGTAATTTGAAACCATCGTAAAAACCAATTATTTTTAAAAGAGTAACCGTGGAGTTTCTTACCGGTTCTTCTCCATAGGAATCAACAATTTGGAACCGTGCACTTAGTATCCGACATTTCATAAGTGCCCATGTAGGTTAATGTGAATTATTATTTTTTAATTTGATTACAAACTAAGATGAGATAAATGAAATGTTAATTCAAAAAGAGTATATCTGAGTGCTCAATTTCAACATTCTGATACTGTACCTACTTATCACTTTAAATTTTGGCCGTTTTTTTTTTTCATGAAATGCTTTTAAGTCGGTGAATTTGATTGTATGAAAATAATGAGTGAAAAATTTGTAGAATCTGTTATTACTACTGGGTCAGCTAGGATTAAAAAAAATTATATGGTCATTACAATCTGCCTCCTTGCAACATTGTAAACAAATAGAGAAAGAAAAATTGTTTAATCTGCCAAACAAAACGCACTTATCAAGATAAAAATTTCAAAAAGATACATAAAATGCAACGGAGCCAAAAGCCCCGTATTCAAGTCATTAAAAAAATTAAACAGTTAACATAATGCCAAAGTTGTCAAGTGTCAAATAATTATGGAAAAAGTCTTATAATTTGTTGATATAGCAAATTTTGTGGTATCTAACATGATAATTTTTCATTAATAGCCAAGGTTACAGCATATTATTACTCGGCTAACCCATTTTTAATCAAGCGGCGACTTCTCTTCATATTGTTTCTTATTAAATCATATCATAGCTGCGTACAGACACAGAACTCCGAGGGGTTGTTGTATTCGAAGAAATGGTTAATGTTTAGTTAAGAGCTTGGTTAACGCCTCTACTGTTATTCTGTAAATGTACAGATATGAACAAGTCCAAAGGATTTTCATTTGCGTGAGATTTGCCGTCTCATAGCCATATCAAGACTGTCGGAGGACAGGCATTGTGAAGCATGCGGTCCACACTTTGAAAGGCCCCACAGCTTGAACTATACTTGGAGATGCATCATTTGTAGTACCTGAGTCATTGTCTGCTGTAAGGAAGGCACAACATGGAAGAAAACAGTTTGAACTAAGTGGATAGTGAAAGTGTAAACAATTGATAAAGATTTATCAATAGGTGTGCACCATGCCTCATGTAAACAGTATCTTAATTATAAGAATGTGTGAACTTAGATGATTCTGCTAATGGACATTTAATAAAGTTGAAAACATGATTTGCGGTTATGTGTTATTTATGTATTTTTCAATAGAATAGATATATTTAATTGCAAAGAATGTATGTACTACAATCAGTTGTTACAGTTGTGAGGAATCTATGTACTTTCTACCTATTAAAGTTAGTAAATTTAGTACATTTAAATTACAAAAACAAAATTTTAATAGTTCTTGTCGGTTAAGAAATCTTGTGCAAAAATATTAAAAAGTTCTATGTTTAATTATTGTACCTGTTGTTTTTAATGTTTGCAATGGTATGTCTTTCAATTTTGGAAGGTGTTTTATTTAAAAGTCTATAACTACAGGCATAAAACAAAAAAATAAAATACAAAATGTTTCTTGAGTACAGATGTTTATTCACAATTAGTTTTGATATTGAGATCCGACGTTAACTATAGTTCTTACCAAACTTCTTGGCCGCCCTGAAGTTGGCTACAATGGCTGAATCGAATGAAAAACAGCACCGATCCGTGCCTTGCGCTTCAGAAAGCCAACTTCAGGGCGGCCTAGAAGTTTGGCGAGAGCTATACATAGGCAGTTACATTTGAGGTACAAAATATTGTTTGTTAGCTTCAAGTATGGCTCCTTGTAGGGAGACAAAGAAGTATCAAAACATGGAAGGCCACCCATATTGTCGCCAGATTAACTTTTTTATTTATAAACCAGTTTATTGCATTTCTTTATTGTCTGCGCATAATGTAGTGAATATGGTGCTCTTCTGTACGTAGTGGAGATTTAAGATTGCAATGTTTAAATTATAAAGTAACAGTGAGTTTGACTATTGTAATTTATGTCAGGACTCTCATGGCTATCCTTTAGTACCTAATATGCATGATTTCAGTTTTTTTGGATATTTATAATTAAATTATTATTGTCAAGCTATTTTATTAAAGTGTGGAAATGTTATGCGGATAGGAATAACATGTGACATGTAAAGTGTATAAAAGAATGTGTGTAATTATATTATTGTGTGTGATGAACTGTTGAAACTTAATACAGTTGTGTGTGACGAACTGTTGAAACTTTATAGAATAGAGAGAGAATAACTGTTGATATTTAATGGAGATTTAATAAAATTGAAAACATGATTTGCCGTTGTATGTTTTTTATATACAAAATGATAAATACTTTTTATTTATTCAGTTTAACGGTTTGACTACTGTAATTTATGACAAGTCTCTCACGGCTATCCTTTAGTAATAGTGCATGATATCAATTTTTTGGATATGTATATTTAAATTATTACTGTCAAGCTTCTTTATTAAAGTGTGGAAATGTTATGCCGATAGGAATGCAACATGTGCCGTGTAAAGTGTTTAGATTAAAATTATGTGTGTAATCAGATGATTGTGTGTGATGAACTGTTGAAACTTAATAGAGATTTAATAAAGTTGAAAACATTATTTGCCGTTGTGTATTATTTATATAATCATCATCAATCACTAAATATAATATTTTTAGATTAATAATGTCGAGCTACTTTATTAAACTGCAGAATGCATTGGAAATGTCATGTGGATATGAATGCAACATGTCTCATGTAGAAATTCAAGCTAAAACGAACGTGTGTAATTAGGAGATGATTGTCTGTGATGATACTTAACTCTTCATATGCTGTAAACGTGGATCCTCGCCAGACACAATGGTTTTTTAATTGTGTCTGTAATTACTGCATTCAATGGATTAATGGAGATTTAATAAAGTTGGAAACATGATTTGCAGATGTGTTATTTATTTATATGTCGGCTCCCTTCAAAAAGATACTAAATGTATTTGGCTCCCTCTAATACGATGGTTGTTGGCGACGCTCGTTCGCACGTAGTTTTGTCGGAACCCATAAATATATGGTCTTAAAGCCTCATTAGTACAGTCACATCCTTCGGGTACGCCATTTTGTTAGTTTGCGTTGCTAACGAATCACTTTGCGGGCTTTCAAAAATGGACGCAACACATGCTCGTAAACATTAAGAAAATACGGTAAAGTTCATCGAAATGTCGATGTCAATCAATAACTTTGAGTGTCGAGACTACCAAATATCGTACCATTGCTACTAAACCGCACTATGAATACGTTTTGCGCCAACTGACATCGTTTTGTTCAAGTTAATGTATGACATTGGTCCGTATCTCAGATGTCGAGACTTCCATTTTGTCGCTGGCATCGTTACGGCAACCGATGTTTTTCGGTTTTATTTAGCAATCGGTATTTTGCGATAGTGTCGCTTTCTATGTCGAGACTGCAGGCCCTGGTTAGGTAAGGATGAGGCTACGCAAACGAGGAAAAACGACGGAATTGACAATAAATATCAATTCCTACGAGTACAACAATGAGATAGAATACAGGTACGATGTACCACGTAATGATGCACCTAATAAGTATTTTATGTAGAACCGTTCGACGCGGATGTTGGAGTGTTCGTGCAGGCGCCTCCAGCACTCGCTCTAAATATAGATGTTTGTAGTCACAATAACTCGCACTCGGTTATTCACTGATCATGTTTATAACATATAAATCACAAAACGGTTTCTGCCGAATTGCCCAGAATAGCGCACGGCGTAACGACCATGAAGTAAGTACTTGAGCGAATACGATTGCTCACAAGCATCGAAAAGCAAGACTTTGCCGATGTTCTTAGATATTCTATTCATGTTTCTTTTCTGAAGTTAGGTATTCTGAAGAATGCTGTAAAATATTATAATAGTGAATGACAAATTGAATAACCTAGCAAAACTTCGCAGGCGTGATGGTGTCGACTAATAAACAAGACCAGCGCGAAGGGAATTATATCCTAGGACAGAAACATAAACACGTAGCTCATTTTTTCAAATTGTCTGTCCAAAAACGTCTTTAGCACAATAACATAAAAGTGTTGGCTTATGTGTTTGGTTTGTGGCTTATGTATTTACCTACATAAACACACAACTCGCACATATTCGAATGTTTAAAAAATATACATATATCCATCTTGTAAACCAGAAGTTTACAAAATCAGTCACACACGGGCTACGAAACATCAATCTAACATCAGGCACGAGCACGTTACATCTGCAATATTCTATGAATCCGAGTTCAGATAAAATAAACACCATGTTCTAATAATAGATACGAACGATACTAAATGCACACTCTGAGCATTTTCTAAATATTTAGAAGACGTTATTTGTACGTACATATATTTTCCTGTGTTAGTGTACTTACCTAGGTAGAAATGTAAATAATTACATTTTCACCACTTTTGCAGTGTCACCGTACCCACAGTAAAGGCCCATTTTGCTCTACCGGGCCATACAATATAAGCTACCCACGTATCTATATTGATAGGCTGAGGAATAGGAATAATATAATTCTTTATTTATATAAAACAGATACAAAGAAGGTAGTATAAAATATTTATACAATCAAGTGGGTAACGTGCTGTTCTCCTAGCTAGGCTATGAAATAGCCTGTATTAAGGAGTAACAGTGCCAATCCTCTCTAATGTGGGTACTATAATTTTATTTTTGCAAGTAAAATTTTTAATGTTTTACATGCTATTGATGAATGATGAATGATGATGATTATGAATGATGGGATAAGGCAAAAATGCGGTTTAAATAAAAGAAGATGTATTGACAAACATTTAAAAGACGAAGTATGCTTACATGGTTCGGTCATGTTGAGAGGATCTATGAAGGGCAACTAATACAAGGCAGATGTGTTTGGAACCGCCGCGAGGGGACGCTCTAGGACAAGGATGGCGAACCAATGGCACGCGTGCCTTTGGTGGCACACAACAACATAATTTAGGCACGCAGCCTAAGTCACAGTAACAAACAACCAAATCTGAGTGGTGAAAGTATATAATAGTTTTATTCCAGGAGTCACTAAGTCAAGATTGTTTGTGCCACGTCATGCCCATGTAAAGTTTTTTGCCATTGGAGAAAATGGCACGTTGATGTTTAAAGGTCCCTGCTCTAGGAGGACATATAGAGACCATATTGGTGTTGTTCTTTAGAAAGGTCAGGGGCGTAGTACTCGTAATTAAACCAGTCTGCGTGTATGACCGTGAACGAGGCAAACGGAGTAGGTATGTGAGGATCTTAGCAGTTGCCGTTCTATAGTTAGAGGAGAAAACGAATCCAGCAAATCAGCGCTGAGATGCTTCTGCCAATTTCTTGCGAATATAGTCACGTGCTTTTACTTTAAATGATAACCGACTGGTTGCCGTCCTGCACGCGTAGCATCACCGCCATAGAAACGGAATTTGTCGACGGAAGAGAAGACAAAATGATAGATTGTATCGTAGAAAAATTGTGTAAAACTAAAGAAAAGAGATGTTTCTATTCTTCAGTCGACAAGAGTACGATGTCAAGTCATCATTATAATCATTTCAGCCGTAAGACGTACACTGCTGGACTCAGGCCTTTCCCAATTTGGGGGGCTTTGCCATAATCGCCACGCTTGGCAGGCGGGTTCGCGATCGCAATATGATGGTAAAATGCATAGAGAAGGCTGCTGCCCATTCTCTAGTAAGTCCCTTAGTTGCCTTTTACGACACCCACGGGAAGAAATGGGGTGGTGTTATTCTTTACGTCCGGCACCACACGGTACATTGCGTACGGTGCACGATGTCAAGTATGATGACTATTTCTCTGTTACTATTGATGAGATAGAAACATATTTACAAAATTAAAATACATAAGGAACTTTTTTTGTTCTTGGTAGAATAGATATACCTAGAATTGGTCATGCTACGCCGGCTGATGTTCAGAGGGACCGCCTGGACAAAGAAAGCAGAGTAGGTAAATGAAACCGCGGTGAGAAGGACATGGTAGAAGACGATTGTCCGTGAAATGAACATTTTTACTATGCGCAGAGCATAAGCATTGAACCTGGAAAGTCAGGTAAGAAGGAGACATGGATTTGTCGAATATATGTAGAAAACAACATTATTAGAGCCCTCAACTCTCTGCGCTGACGAATGGGTAACCAAATTTAAAAGCAACCGGTGTGCTGACAGTTGGTCATACTTACGAAGATTGAAAACCAATCCAATGCAGTTATTCAGAAGGCAGTCAAGTTTATTGAGGAGATCTCCATTCAGGTAGTAGTATAGTAACACACATCGTCATAGTCATTTATGGGCCAAAAAAGGAACTGTTCAAGCATTACCTTAATGTATGATGGGAGAGTCATTTTTAGACCGATAGAGCGACCGCAGTGTTCCGAACGTCCGGCCTACTGTGATAGGCTTGACTCACACATTTTAATCATAGTTTTGAAGCAAAAACCGTGATAAAATGTGTGAAAAAAAATTGTAAATGTGTGCCTATCATGGAGGACGTGCTCGCTCCGTTGCTTTCGCCAGTCAAGACAATGACATGGAGATGATGGCGACCAAGATCCATGTCATCGCAGCTTAGCGGGATGATCGAGTTGTCGAATATTACCTACGCGTGACACTAAGGTTAGGTACCAACCATACTCTAAAATAGAGTAATGTACTCTTTTTCTAATGGGTGTACTTAATATAATTTAGAACACCAATAGAGTCTGGTAAAATACTCTTTTATACACAGACTTTTTAGGCAAGTGTTTTCGTTTTCTTTTCTATATTTTCCACTGTGAGACATGAATATTTCTTGGTTGGTAATGAATATGAAGTAGCTAGAAGAGAGGAACAGGGCTTTATTGAAATTGATTAAAATGAGCTCTTGGTCTTAGATTGAGGATGCTTGGAGTCCACAATATTTGCAAAATCAAAAAAAAAAACAAAAATGTACAAGGTGTTACAAAAAATAGTTTAAAAAAGATTACGTAATAAATAGTAGGTACTCTTTTTACATTTACACTCTTTGAAATCAGAATTAATCTAATGCTTCTAGAAAAAGTTGGCAACCCTAGGTGGCACCGTTAGAAGACCATTCCACTTCTGCATAACTCAATACCCCCAAAGACCTTATACTTTATAAGGTCTTTGAATACCCCTCATTCTGTGGACGCTCCCTACATTGATAGCCTGACACTAAGTATGGTTAACGGCCTCCCAAAATGGATCAGACCAGCACCCTAATTGCGAAACGCACTATTTATCAGAATCTGAACGGGATTGAAGATTATTTCTAACCATTGCGTCATTTGTTCGAATAAATTGTCGGCTCAGCAACGTAAATAACGCAATGAATGTTGTTTAACTATCAATATCTTTAAGTGACAAATTCACCATACTAATAGATATAAGTTAGTAATAAGTAACATTTTATTAGTGAAGAAGTCGTTGGAGTACCTTATATAAATAAATAAATAAATATGAAACCAATTCCTACTGATAGCAAGTTACGCAATTACCTCTCAGTTTTAATCCACTCCTAAATCTTACGCATCGGAAATGTTGTCAACCCTTGCCCGATAGTAAAACTTCAAATTGTCTGCATAAGAATGAAACGCAGTGCGAACCTGGGTGGTAGCGAGGCGAGTAAAAGTGGACAATAAAGTAAAATATAAAAAATAAAAAAGCCTTTTATTTCCAGTAACACAATTAGCATGCAAATGTTGTCTCCTATCTATAGTATTTAGTTAACAAAAGGATAAAACTAATATCTATACACTTAAATAAATAAAATAAAATAAAAAAATAAAAATAGCCTTTAATTCCTCTGACCTTCATACACAATTTCTTATAACAATTTTTTTTTTCTGTAAATACTACTTATAAAATAAAAATAACAAAGCATAGATAATTGTATTTAAATGTATATACATACACTTAAATAAAATTATCTTATTAACTATTTAAATTTTACTATAATTATTAGGCAGTAGCATTTTTTTTAACTGTACTGGAACCCCTCTCAGGTAAAGGCCTCCTCCAAAGCTTTCCATTTCTCTCGGTCTTGTGCTATTCGTTGCCATTCTGGACCAGCAATTTTTTAATATCGTCGTCCCATCTAGTGAACAGTCTTCCTCTATGCCGCTTGCCCGGTGAGCCTTTCCATGACGTAACCGTTTGGGTCCATCTACGATCCTTAAGACGTACTATGTGACCGGCCCATTTCCACTTTAGCTTTTGGCTGTATTTGAGAGCATCTATTACTTTTGATTTTGACCGTATTTTGTTATGGTTTATTTTTTGTATTTTCTTGATATTTAACATACTGCGTTCCATTCCTCGCTGACATGTAATTATTTTATTCTTTACTTTGTTGGTATATTTCCATGTTTGGCATGCATACGTAAGACAAGGAATGAGACACGAGTCCATGACTTTTTTCTTCAGTTTGATAGGCATTTCGCTTTTAAATATTTCCTTACAACTCCAAAACTTTTTCCAAGTCTGTTTTACTCTTCTCTCTACTTCCAGTTCGTTGCTATCTCTGCAGAATCCAATTTGTTTTCCTAAATATATAATATACTGATCCACATAATCTAATGGTTCATTTTCAATTGTTATTTTTGATTTTTTGAAGTTGGTCATTAGTCTGGTCTTTGTGATATTCATTTCTAATCCCACTTGTCTGCTTGCTGCGTGTAGAGTGTCTAACATATACCTATTGTAACTGTAGACTCGATCCTGATAGTAAAACTAAGTCGTCTGCAAATCGTAAGTGGTTTAAGGATTTACCCTGGATATATAAACTACAATTTCTCCAGTCTAGTTTGCTTAGAGAGATTCTAATATCGCAATGAAGATCTTTGGGGATAAGGGGTCTCCTTGCCTGACTCCTCTCTTGACTGGAAAAATTGGGCCAATAGTTTCTAGTTTAACTCTACTTGAGCAATTACTATATAGGTGTTTGAGTATATTTATGTATTGTTGCTCTACATTTTGGGCTTTTAGCGTGTTCCATATACTTTCGTGTGAGATTGTGTCAAAAGCTTTTTGGTAATCAATGAATATGACATACAGCGGTCTCTGTTGCTCTTGATATTTTTCCATTACCAGTAAAGTAAAGTAAAAGTGGAGAATAAAACACACCAACTCGACAAAGAGTCTTCAGCACGAACAGACTGCTGACGCCCCTGAAGATAAGAGGCAAACCAATAGATCTTCTTTGATTTCATATAATCCATGTATACCGATGAACAGTCACGATGACTAATATGGTGTACTAACCTACATTTAGCTAAATTTAAAAACGGATTTCTTTCGAAATTACGGTTGCTAACTTAGAGATTAAACCTATATCAAAATAGAATGGCTTTACGTGAAAATCATATTTTGTTTTGTATTTTTGTTTTTTGCCACCGACTTTGTTTTTTTTTAATAAAAAGACCTTTCCAGAAATACTTACAATGAAATACCTATAAACTTATCTTTGAACTCGATAAGATCAATAGTGTTGCATGCGTAAAGATTTCAGCACTTGCCTAACCCACGCACTTGGCCAGTTTTTAATTAAAATGCTCTGATGTCCACTGTTGTTTTTTAATCATACATTTTGATTGTTACTATTAAGTACTGGGTGCTCTTATTTTCTTTATTACATATCACGTCTGTTTTGCCCCGAAGGGTGAGGATGAGGTGTACCAGTAGATACACCCACATTTCGCCAATTATGTTTATTTAAATCCCATTTAATAAAGAGCGAGCAAAACCGTTATCACCCGGGCCCAAATTCAAACTCCAGAAGGATACTGAAAAATTCCCAACAGAACAACCCGATAACACTTTGCCCGACCAGCACCCTAATTGCGAAACGCACAATTTATCAGAATCTGAATGGGATTGAAGATTATTTCTAAACCATTGCGTCATTTGTTCGAATAAATTGTCGGCTCAGCAACGTAAATAACATACAATAAATGAATGTTGTTTAACTATGAATATTAAACCAATTCCTACCGATAAAAAGTTCCGCAATTACCCCTCTGATAATCGAATCCAGACATTATGGTCAGTAGTAGCGCCGTAGCGCGTGCTACCAATACACTAACGAGGCAGCCATTTTCTAGGTAATAAGTAATAACAGTGTAAATGATTACAAAATGAACTTTTAGTTTGTTCAGGAAAACACGAAAATATATTTATTTTTGTACCTAGGTAGATACGAAAATGACTAAAATTTATAATTTTTTTGATACATTATGATAATATTGTCATTTATAAAACAGGCCCTATTTACCTAGTCTCGTGATGTCCTCTCTATAGTTAGAATGAGCGTAGGTATTAATGAAAATATGTATTTGTCTAGGAGGAGGCGATACCACAGTGAATGGCGACATCACTCACTCAACGCCGGAGAACATCACCGGTGGCTTTAATGAAGAGAACGTCACAGAGTCCAGCTCAGAGGCTACACCCAGCGCGACCGCCCCGCCTGACACCACGCCGAGCCTCAACGGGTCTTCAGCATTCAGCAACGACACAGACAGCGTCACATGACGCTTGCTCACTCGTAAACTAAAGAACGTGACTATGAAAACGTGAAGTTTATACTGTATCCTCGATACCGATACAGTTGTAATATTGCGGCAGGCAGCTTAACTCACTAGTCAGTTATTCTATAGGTTCTATTGAGCCAACCCCATGTAATGCTAGTTTTCTTACATCGATTGATAACCCTTCACGATTTGGTGCAGTGACCGTCAGTCTCGCGCTGGTGAAAATCTATTTTATTTATAAGTCCTATGATAGTTTTAGATTATGGCCATAGCATTAACCCTATACGAAGTAACATTAATAGTTTTAACAACATAACCGGCCGGTAGCAATGTAAGTAACTTATGCCCGATTCCTAAAACACAAAAGGGCAGTTCAGACCACGCTGTTTCATAATAGCATCATATCAGTCGGGGCACAAGTTTTTACGAATTTTACAGGTTTAAAGTTGTAGTAAAATCTATTCGAAATGTGGTGAATTTATTCATTAAATTCACTCGTTTTGCGGAGCGAAAAGTAATTGAAAAATGGCGAAGAATCTTTTTACCTTTTTTAAATGTCATCTATTTAAAAATATCAAACCAAACAGAAACAAACAGTACAGCCAAATAGATTTTACTGCAATTTTATACCTATAAAAATACGAAAAAGCTTTTTCCCCGCCCTAATAAGTTCCTGTATTATCAAAAATTGTACAGCACAACAATATTGCTCAGCGTACATTTTTGGACAGTCACAACGCTATGCTATAAAGTATTGACTTGCTGTACGCGATAAACTCGAGAGATTCTCTTCTCAAAGCTAGTCATCGTGTATGCACTTTATCACGGATCGCTGTCAAAGAACTTGCTATACCTACATAGCTGCCAGCTGGAGCTGGATGTTATAATAGCGTATAGTGTGAACGTCATACAGATAGCTTATGATGCAATATGCTCTACTAAATAGCATAATAATATAGCGTATTCTGAACTGGTCTTAACAAACTTATGATGACGTATCGAAGCATAGGTTTGAAATCTTGGCGAAAAGTTCATCTTTTAGAAACAAACATAGAAAATCATTCCAATAATCTGATGAGGCTTCTCAAAATGTCGCGCTAGGTATCCGATAATAATAAACTTTAGGAACCGGGCATTTGTCTAGTATTATTATAACTACAAATATTATGGCGCCAGTGACATCGGAAGGCTGAACTGAAATACTAATCTGGAAGATTGGTGAGTGAGGTATCTTCTTAGATTTAAATATTAATAGAAAATATTATAATGTAATGGCTACGTGCATGTTATTGTGCATCTAGTAAAATTATTTCATACTGGAAATATGTAATCCTGCTCCAAACAACTAAAGGGTAGGTAGGTATAGTCAGCAAAAAAATAACGAATGATAGGTACCATAGACCTTAGTGTACTCAATGACGTCCCTGTCAGTTACTAATATAAAAATATAATATAAAATAATTGAGTAATTATAGCTAAGAACAATAACAACATAGCACCGAGTTCAAATTCCCTGTTTCACAAAGTTCACTTTCGTGGACTGATGCAATCGATACACTACATATAGAAGTTTTTTTTTTGTGGGTCGGAAATCTTCCAATGACGTCTCCCGCTCTGGGTGGAGCGGAAGAGCGTGTCAGACTTTTACTGACTAAAACTCACCCGTGTTCCTTCAGTTGCCAGGGCCACGATAACTCTTTCGAACAATTCCGCGACCCTGGCAGGCATCGGTCCCAGCGGACCCCTTCAGTTTTTGCCATGTTTTTGCTGACATCTACTTGAGGCGCGCATGAAACACAACGCGCCCGTCGACCCGGGTCTGGTCCTTGCCGGGCGGCGAGCTACCCATTGTTCGCCGCCCGCAAGCCCGCGTCTACGGTGGCCGGGAGTCCGCAATGGACTCCCGACGCCCGGGGCGTCTCTTCCTGCGGTGGCTAGGGGCGTGAGGGCGCAGAGGCTTTATCTAACATGTGGTCTCTAACCCAGCGTCGTGGGATATACTTTGTTGATGTTTAGTAAGACACCGAAGAATGGTTTTGAATGAAATTTTATTTGATTAATTAACTGTTTTTCTTGTATTTAAATACAATTTTATTAGAAAACTTCCATGGGTTTCTTTCTAAATTTCAACTATATCCGATAACCGTGATTATTTATCTCTTTGGGTGACCGTACCTACCCACTTTCGTTCACAAACTGCAAAATAAGCTAGCCATTACAGTTAGAGTAATTTAGTTAGATAGGTATTCATTAAAACATGATTGTTTAGGTAACTCGTTCAGTGGCTTAGCCTAATTAGTACCTATTGGGTAGCTTATCTGTGTATTAAAGATATTAGAGAAATGCCTAATAATATTATTTTCTTAAGTAGAATTAGGTAGGTAACATAAGACGATGATCTTATTTTTATTTAATTTAAAATGTTCGTTTTATTCTACAGTCGTTTTCGTTGGGCAATGTATGTGTGTTGTCGTATATTAAAATGTTTTTGATAAAAATAAAATGGCTTTTTCTAATTATACCCATTTCCTTTAAGTTACCTACTTAGGCACCATCATTTCATAGGCCTCCTCCAATTTGGGGGTTTTGCCATAATCGCCACGCTTGGCAGGTGGATTGGCGATCGCAGTATGGTGGTAAAATGCATAGAGAACGCTGCTGCCCATTCTCTAGTAATGCTTTACCTACTTATTTTCTAAATCAATTTGAACATGCAAACTACAGGTAATAAATAAAAGCGAAGCAAATTTAAGAATTCGCAAGGCTGAGATCGAGCTATTATTGAGCCTTCCCCCCACCGCATCTTGTCAGGATCGACCATTAAATCTGATCAGAATAGGTAGAAAGTATGACTCGATCTCAAGTCACCACACACCATGACGATAAATCCAAGCGATTCAACTGTGCTAACTGATTCGTTACAGTTTCATTGAACGCGTAGATGTGAGAAATCGAAATAGATCTCGGATCCACCGTGCGATAACGAAACTGTAACAGATCACTGGCAGCTTACCGTGAGCTTAGTAAGCTTCGGTGCACTTCTGGAATGTAGTTGCCGATTCAGACGAGAGAAAATGTTTGTACGGAAAGGAGGCAAATCTGTAATGTATCTACATCTACTCAACCACATGGCACGAGCAGAAATGTCTCCCAAAAACGTCAGGCGCTTCAATAATATAGCTAACATTATCCTTGACGTCATAAGACCATTGAGGTCTTGTGGTATTGCATTCAAATGTAGATTAGTTGCTATGCTTCGACCATTATCAACACTATTTCAAATGTGAAACCTATAGAATAGGTACTTCCCGTTGACCTAGAATCATAAGAGTGTCCGTGACTATGTACTGTGCCGTGATGTATATTGATGAGTGATAAGATGCGACTAGGCGACCGCCTAGGACGCGCAAAGGTAGGTGACAGCTAGCTTCCTGATTTAATATTGCCAAGCCTGATTGAATGAAATGCCTAGTCTTATCAATCTATACTTTCTTCATGAAATCGTTTTCCTTGAAAAGTTTGTTATTTGGGTAAATATATAATCCTATAGTTTTACCTCCCTTCTAAGACGTGCGACAGTTAGCGAAGCAGAGATAACAAAGAAAGGTAGTTCCGACAAACCATCAATTTTGAGGCCAAACGCCAGAAACACTACATACTCGCATTTGAAGACGTACATACATACAATCACGCCTTTTTCCCATGAGGGTAGGCAGAAACCACGGAACGCCACCTGCTACAATCTCTACACACTCCTTTTGCCTCGTTTAGGTTCATACAATTGGTCATACACACACGCCGGTTTCGAGTACTATTTCGCATTTGAAGACGTGTTACAAAAAAAGTTATAAAACTGGTAGTAAAAAGTACAAAAATGAAACACAATTGTTTTCGTATTTACAATTTATGCATGAGATTATGAGAGTGTGTGCTATCATTTTTCTCCCGTGACGTACATGTGCACGTGGTTGTCGGAGCGCAGCATACGCGCGACTCGGCCGCAACCCAGCAGCGCGGCCAGGCGCCCGAGGTCGTACTGACAGAACAGCACCGTCACCGTCATGTTGCACTCGCTGCCACCGTACTTGTTTTGGTTCACCTCCTGCAGACATAAACTATCTCGTAAAAATAAAAACGATCAGAGCTTTGAGGCTTCAGAACTCAATCTTTTTACCCGCTACTGCATACTGCACTTTGGCAGAGATAATTTGAAGATTTTTTTTTAAATTCATATGTTTGTCAGCTCGTTTGTACTTCTTTCAAGCAGCAATAGAACATCAGATTCAAGGTAAACTTTTGTATAGGCATAGATTATGATGCGAGGCTGGAGAGTGAAATTTACAGGGGAAATGCACGGCTCCAGTAGGAATCACCATGCGGGTGAAACGCCGGGGCACTAATAGCGCAAAACAAAAGTAAGGATGTTCTCACCTGCATTAAACTACACATTTCCGAGAAGAAGTGCGGATACGTAGGGGGCTGATAAAATATGATATGCCGTATGCCCTTTATCCTGAACCTTCTGAAGAAATGGACTCGCTCTGAATACAGCAAAAAGTGCGCTTCTGTGTGGAAAAACATGTCTCTTGCACGCGCGATTTTTGCATCCTGTAATTGTTTAAAACTAGTTAATTACACAGTGAAAAAGCAACAGACAATAAGCAGAGACCTGCTTAATGAAGTTATAGCTAATAACCGCAAACTGTATAGCCAACGGAGATCCCGGAATGTAGGGATATTGTTTATTGTTTTCTTAATTTATGAATAAAGAGGTTTTGGTTTCTTATCACATGGGACTTAAACATAGTAAGGAAATTGTGGATGTACTAAAAGTACGTAACTGCCCAACCCTTTGGTGAAACAGGTGTGATGTTATGTGTTTGTGTGTCACTCCACAAAAGAACAATGGTCTGACACTTTCTATCTCTTACTCAGAATCTAGTCTAATGCTCTCACTTGCTTCTGAGAAAACAATTCATTTTTCAAGTGTTACAGTTATATTTATGAACAACAATAAAGCGGAAAGCTTCAAATGCCCCATCCATTTTTCAGAAAATGTAAAGTTCATACCAAATAATTATGACAGTTACTAAAATTAACTTACTTAAAGTCTTAAAATCAATTTAGAATTTTTTGCACCCCAAAATCAGATTGCTGACAATAACAGATTTATTTCGCCCTTTTAACAATATAATTATATCCTCAATATTATAAAAAATAATATTGCTACAAACTCACAGTCCTACCTTTGAATATTCACAAATCTGAACGAATCCAATGTCTTCTTTCTTGAAATAGTTCCTTAACTGCACATAATCGAAGTAGCTAGGGACATAGATGAGTGTGTGGCTCATAAGCGTGTCCCGTTGTTTCGGCAGTATCTCCTTGATAAAGTACTGGAACCTGGCCTCCACTGACTGTAGAGGGTTAACTGCTGCAAACCTATAGTATGGTAAAGAATATTTTTACTTCAAGATGAAGATTGATTTGGCAAGAAAACTGAGTAAGAAACCAAGAGTGTACTGAAATATAAAAAGAATTGCTCACCTGTGGAAGATCTGAGGCACTTGTACCAACACCTGTTGTATACTGCCCACTTCGGCAGGATTTTCAATTAAGATTTTGCCTGCATAGTTATGACATTTTTTATTTATCACTGACTTAATTTCTGGCAATGCTACAGACGAAAATATAAGCGTTTGTCTGCAAAGAAAAACAATAACTTTAGAATAGTTTGTTCACATATTAAATACCTTTTATTATAATTATTTTTTATTTTTTTATTTTGGATCTCCGACAAAAGATGTACACAATACATTGACACGTAAACGAAGGGTAACATGAGGTATTAAGTAGGTGTACTCCTTCACTTATAGGAGACCACAGCATTCACAATAGAATTTACAACTAAGCTACAAGGTTAAAATATTAATTATAGGTAAAATTTGGTAACAGTTTATAGAGTACTAGCTTCCGCCAGCGGCTTCGCCCGCGTGAAAATTCAACCCCCCAATTCACCCTCTTAGGGATGGAATTTCAAAAAACCCTTTCTTAGTGGAAACCTACTCTTCACAAAGAAAACACCCTCCAAATTTCATGTCTCTAGGACCAGCGGTTTAGGCTGTGCGTTGATATATCAGTCAGTCAGTCAGTCAGTCAGTCAGTCAGTCAGTCAGTCAGTCAGTCAGTCAGTCACTCAGGACTTTGAATTATATATATATAGATTAAAGGATATAGACTAAAAAGAAGAATATGAAATACATTGAAATACTTAAATTAACACCTAGAGATATTTAAATTAAATCTACTACACAATTTTTATATTTAGATAGAGACTCACAGATGTCTAAATTCTTAGTTTTGGCTAATATGTTATCTTGCCTACAAAGTCTCGGAACAGCGGCGTAATGACCGAGGTTAGTTTTTGAGCCAGGGATGTAAAATAAATTATATGTGTTAGGTCTGGGAACGGGTGCCTAAACAATTCATTTTTGATAAAAAATACAGAATCCAGCTTCACGAAGATCGCCGGTGTGAGGGTTTGCGCCCCACTGAGCTGCGCATCTTCACGGACGGATCAAAAACAGACAGTGGCACAGGTGCTGGAGTCTTCTCGCAGGACTTCAACATCCATATAGCCACACTATTAGGAGTCCACAACACAGTATTCCAGGCGGAATGCATTGGGATCACTCTTGCCACCTCAGCCATCATGGCCAGGGCAGTTAAAGACCACTCGATCCGCATACTCTCAGACAGTATGGCTGTTTTGCAAGCGCTGAACAGTCTCTCGATGGACTCTGGGCTAATATACGAGTGCCACCAACGCTTCAACCAGGTGGGTAGCCTCAATAATATAACCATTCAGTGGATAAAAGGACACAGCGGTTCGCTAGGTAATGATGTCGCCGATGAACTTGCCAGAAGGGGGTCGAGCATGACACCGGTGGGACCAGAACCCATCGCACCACTCCCCTTTGGGTTCCTACGCTCTCTGGTAAGGAAACGTACCAGGGATCAACACTTTAAGCTATGGGTCGACCAAAGTGAGTGCAGGCAGGCCAAGGAAGCATTACCTACCATCGATGCCTGCCTCACAAAACAGGTCCTCCGGCTAGACAAACGACAACTGCGTATGGTTACAGCAGCAATAACTGGCCATGGGTCGTTTAATAAACATCTATTTGTCATAGGGATCATTCAACAATTACGTGATCACCGAAGGGGGGGGGGGGTCGGGTGCTTGTATATACATCTGGATTATTTGGGGGGGGGGGGGGGAGAGAATCCATGATTACGTCATCATTTATATAACTAAATATGTACGTCCAATTTTGAAGTCTATACTGGTAACATTAACTATTAGATAGATGGAACGGGATTTCTCCTGCTATAGACAAACTGTGGAACAGTGTGACCAGATTCAGTATTTTTATACTTTTTCGGCATATTTTATCGACTTTTCCAAGCATCATACGTGTCAGTGCTAATAAAACAGCAAACATTAAGCACGGACGAAGATTACGTAATCAAGGCGAGGGGGGGGGGGGTTAAAACAAAAGATTACGCTGTGATCACATAGGGGGGGGGGGGGGGTTAAAAAAACGGCCAAAAATGATCACGTAATTGTTGAACGATCCCATAGAAGCTACAGATAGTCCGCTGTGCAGGGCCTGCATTGAGGACGACGAGACAGCAGCGCACGTGCTTCTAAACTGCCCGGCGATCGCCACATACAGGGCCAAGTACTTCGGTAACCCAGGTATCCTACGCGAGATAGTCAGCAACATCAAGGCGTTGCTGGCCTTTCTCGACGAGCTGGGATGGATCGAATAACCGATTTCCCACCCGTACGCAAAATACGCGTTCAGACGTGGAGTTGCGGACACCAGCCCGTTCTACCTAGGTCTGGGAATTCGAGTCGGAATTTTAATATTTAATGAACTCAAAAGTTCACTGCAATGTACTGTTCCATTTAATAGTTTGTGGAGGATGACGCAGTCCAATTTCTTCCTACGACTGGTTGGTGTATTCATGTGGTAGTGTTTCAACCTATCAGTGTAGCTAGTAAGTTGTTTAGCCAAGTGATTTCCGTAGCACAGATAGTAAAGGAACCGCTTTTGGACACTCTCTAACCGCTTCGAGTAAACTTCGTAATGTCAAAATCAAAAGTCATTTATTCAAATTAGGCTGAGGATCAGCACTTTTCGAACGTCAAAATTACAAAAGACAGTCCCCCCAAAACGCCCACCCGTCGCGCACTTCCTAGTGCTTTAGCTGGGAAGAAGAAGTGGCCAACAAACTCCCCAGCAGCACAGCTGTAATGTAATGTGGATTTCATACCACTGAACCATATTCTAGGATTGGACGGACTAAAGTATTGAAAAGCTTATACAGGGTGTCTGGCGGCAGATTTATGTTTTTGGATGCGATTGTTTCAAAAAGTAATAAACGGTGCGGGGGGAGGGTGGCGTCATTCGACTCACGGATCGTGCGGATTTGTCAGTCACGATGTCGCAGTGGTCGGGAGCGCATCGCGCATCGCGCATTCGCTGTCGAGGCCTTTTTCAAAGGTAGCGATTCTTACGCTGTTGCTCGTCGACAGTTTTGTTTACACTTCAATATCCGACGATTGAATGATGGACCGAGTGTGAATTTAATTCGATCCTGGGTGGAGAGGTTCCGCGCAACCGGGTCGGCTGTGAACAAATCACGACCGGGGCCTACTCGATTTTCAAGGACCACTGCAAACATTGAACTCGTGGAACAGAGTTTACGTGAAAATCCTCGACTTTCAATAAGGAAAAGAGCAGCCTCATTGGGACTTCCAAGGGCAATCGTCCACGAAATTTTGAAAAAAGATTTAAAATTCCATCCTTATAAAATCCAAATTGTTCAAAAATTGCATGAAAATGACTTTGTGTTACGCAAACAATTTTGTGAAACGATGTTAGAGAGGTTTCGAACCGTTAATTCAATTTTCTGGAGCGACGAGGCACACTTCCATTTAAACGGTCATGTTAACAAACAAAACTGCCGTTACTGGTCACCAAGAACCCGTAATCCACAACTCAAGCACCAGGACTTAAAAGAAAACATTCGCCGGGAAATCAGCAGAATTAAACCAAGCTTACTGCAGCGTGTGGCGCGAAACACGAGGCTCCATTTCGAACAAAGTGTGCACCTCGAGGGAAGACATTTGGATGACATCATCTTTAAAAAATGAAATCCGCACCTTTGCTTTGTTTGTCAATGTTTTTATTAAAAGTATAAGTTTATTAACAAATTTTTTATTCAATTTTGAAAATATAAATCTGCCACCAGACACCCTGTACTACTACTACTACTTTTATATTATGCACATGCAATAAATAAGTAACTTAAATTAAAAGGCGAGTATAAATATACCAACCTGTAATATTTAGACCATCCATTAACAGCCCAAGACCTGACCCTCGAGAAGTCAGTGCCATGAGTTTTCTTTGGCAGCAAATGGAAATGATCAAGGACATGCAGCAAATGATCCCAGTTCTGCATGAGGAAGACATCAGTCTGATCCATCACCAGCACTTCTATGGAAGCCAGGAAGTCGAAGTCGCGGTCTTCCTCCCCTTCCGCGCCCACTATCATGCGCAGACCCAGTGGTGATGTCACTATGATGTCTGAAGAGTAGAAGTCTGTATAGAGCTGTGATAAAGTGTTTTATTATTTTATAAATATGGAAATTTTGCTTTCTAGCTATACAATGTATAAAAATGAATAGGCATTTAAGGTATATGAAGGCTACATACCTTTAGAGTTTTCTTGGTAACTGTCATGCCTAGTCTGAATGTGTCTTCGGTATTTCCACTAAACATGAGCTCATAGTCTTCAGGCTTGGGATTCTTCCGGGGCATTATCAGTTCACCGCCTGTGAAGTCTTCTTCAAACCTCTTTTTATTCACTACTTCCCCTGCTTCTTTAGGTACCAAAATATCAATCAAGGTTTTGACAATCTTGTAAGCAGCATCTTTAAATGGTACCATAATGAGAACCTGCAAAAATTATGAAATTAGACATTTGATTATACAACCAACCGTATTTAGACATACATGTTTAACATTGGTCTACAATAATATGTTGGTAAGGGTGCTAACAATACAGGCTAAGATTATATTAGCTAACGAAACTTTACCCTTGGGTATAAATATTAAAAACAAATGTAACAAAAAAAAAAAACAATAATTTTCATTGTTCAAAGTTTGTTCAAATATATAAATGACACTGTGGCACTTCAGGCATCCAAAAGTCTGTGTTATGGAAGTAGTGGTGATGAAATAATTTACATAAAGTGCCTGCTTCGACTTGAACTCATGACCTACTATCGATGATGTTACTTATCGAGTGCCAATCAAGTAATTATACTTCACGTCACTCGATAAGTTGTGTTTGTTGTTCAAAATTTTCAAAAAATAATCAATGGATTTGACCAAGCAAGTTTATTTGTACTGAAGTTTTTTTAAGAAGGGTTGCCTGGAGTCACACCTTAATAATAGTGTTACAGCAACCATACTGATGTCATTAAAATCTAAACATGGTTAAGTCTAACCCAACCAACAACTAAGTACAGTCCAAATTATTGTTATACTTTACATACCTTAGGCCTCACCAATCCTTGATCACGATATTCATCAGACAAGTCATTCTTCTTGGAGAGTTTAGCATTGTGATGCAGAATCTTGGCTCTAGTTTTCAACATGTGGTTTACTACATGCAGACAGTATGTATATCGAATTTCATCTGCATTGCTGAATGATCTCTCAGGATAATATAGATCTTGATAGTTATTAAAAATTGAAAACAGTTCCTTTTGCAAAGGTGTGAACACTTCAGTAAGTTCTGAGTCCCTTTTTATTAAATTGGTTTTGTTAGCTGATACTATATTGCCATGTATTTGAGATTTTATATGTAAATGCTGGTAATCAATTTTATTTATCAACGTAGGCACTGTTCCCATTGTCACATAGGTATTTTCTTCTAATATTGAAACTTTTGATTTAACTTTTTTAGAAAGTGTCTCTATAGGCTTTGGTATAACTACAGATAGGTTGCCCAAAACTGGCCAAGTTTTGTTTGTTATCTCCACAGACGGTGGTATGTTTGTGAGAGAGACTAGTAATTCATCTCCTAAGTCATGCTGCAGATGTTTTGTGAATGGATCATCGGACACATTATCTTCTTCGGTTTCCATTTCATGATCTATGGGTACCTGCAAAATAGAAACCTAATTTAAGTTTGTAACACAACAAAGGATTTGAATAGGCATACAGTAAATAGCTGGAAAGTCAATTAAATATAATTATTGAGTATGTCATTACCTCAATATCCTCATCACCTTCTTCCCCACTTGTACTTTCTTGGTCTTCAAGAATGTGAGAGGGTGCGTGCCCTGCTTGATTCGTGTCCACCGCCTCGTCATTACTACTACTGCTTTCTTCATCACTGTCTGCTACCGGTCTTCTTTTTTTGTTACTGAAACAGGACAACAACTGATCGTATGCGTCTTCCTCTTCTTCACTTTCAGAATATGTTACTCGCTGCTGAAGTTTCTCCTCCATTTTTCTTTTCTTCTCCAATTCTTCACCGATTTTTTGCGCATTTTTGTATCTATTAAAAATTGCTTTCTTGTTTACAATTCTTTCTTCTGCAGCTTTTTTCTTCTTTTTTGTCGTTGGTTTAAATGTACCTTTCTTTTTACCGAAGAACTTTTTGCTTTTTTTCATACTGCTTCTTCAAATAATAGTTGTAGTAGCAATGTTAATTATAATAATGTGTTTTTATTTAGAGTAAACACGGTTTCACTCGCACGTTTCAACCATATCAATTGAAAACCAAAACATCATAACCTCTAAATAAATCAATCACTGCAGTACTGCCAACTCTGAAAATTACCTTTTGACTCATTTATTTTTTTATAGTTAATTATAACGGTAATACACCAATTAAATTAATTAACATAGAAACACATAAAAGGTTGACAATAATTACATAAAGTTAAACAATTACCTAAATTAACAACTAATATGGAACAGTGGACTCCCTTGCATACTTTTTACTCTTGTTGTTCTGACTAATGGTAATGTTTTACAGACAAAACTATTGTGCAATCACACAAAATAATAAAGATTTTTGTTTTAATTTTATCTATACTTGATCAAAAACTTGTAATTTTAAGAACGTCCCTAGTCTGATGTGTGATCGGATCTGTCAAAAATATTTCGAGTTTCCATGCATTTTTGACATAGGATTGTCACCGAGATGGCTGCGTTCCGTATTACAATCACATCGATTTGAGCATGCTAACACCCATTCCGAATTGGCGTGAGCCGTGAGCACGATAACGCTGACCATGCCCTAACCCGGTCACCGTGAGCGCTGTCAAAAATGACAAATTGCGTTGTTTTGGGCCGCATCATATTTTAATGTAATTTGAAGTTGTACTTCTGGCTACAGTCACCACCTAACCAGAGAAGAAGAAGAAGAAATGTGCGGTGCATACAACCTTTATATGGTGCCTAAAGGTTTTGACGTTAAGCGAGCATTGTTAGCACGCTCACGAGTGTTCCGTATTTTGAGAGTTCTCAACTGTCATAATCATGATAACCAAATCGAAACGCCAATTTACTGATGTGAGAGAGGTGAGCGATATTTTCTTATTCGGAAGGCAGACTAGATTTTGAATGTTTATCGAGAATTGGCCTTCAGGTTCGATGGATTAGGTCAGATTCTTTATAAAAGGTAACAACAAATAATCCTCAATTACTAGAGCAGTGGTTACCCATGGTATTGGTTGCCCCAAATATCGAGTTGTAGGCTTGTAGGTCCGACGGCGACGTTAGAACCCAGGTAGATAATTTACTTGGTGTATTTAATTTCATCACCACTGCTCTCAAAAAGGTGAAAGAAAACATCGTAAGGAAACCGGCATGTCCCAGAACTGTTAATGTTTTCTCACTCTATGAGTAGGCGGTTTTGTTGGTCAGACAACGATTGAAGTGTTTCCAATTTTCTCACTCTTTCCTGGCGAAAACACACGATAAAATTAAAACAAAGCAGTTTTGTTAATCAACGCCGACAATGACCACGCATCGGTGACTATTCACTGCTTGTGTAGCAGAGTCGTAAGCCAACGAACATAATCACTGACATCAATAATTTGCGATTTCAATATGACGATTATCACAGTTAAAAGCTGTCATTTTCCTCGCGCTCTACAGTATATCTCGGAATGCAGCCATGCCTTAAACTCAGAATTGTGAAATCTTAGTTTGTTTTTATTTACAATTCTCTAAATACGTACTCATTTTTTATGAGTTCCTACGCTAAACGGTAACTCACTACCTAAAACTAATTCAAACATCTCACACAAATGTCGGAATATAATGAAAATGTATCAAGAAAAACATGGGCTCGCACCATAGAACCAGTCGCAAAGGTCAACAATACAACGATTTTTGTGTATTTTTTATTGATGAATCTTATTTATCATTCCAATTACATTCCAGATTGGTTACATGGATGGCGCATCTGACGGTCAAACTGCTGTGTTCCAAGAAAGTTTCAATGTAGGGTACAAACAAGGGTTTACTTTTGGTTTAGAATTAGGCTTCAATGAAGCTATCTTAAGGTAACTAGATATAAATTGATATGAATTACCTGATTGTAAAGTGAGAATCCAGTAAAGTCATTTGTAATGAAATTTCAGTGTACATGAAAAAGGGGCTGGCTTACCTGATTTAGAAGACCAACGTAGAATTAACTGTCAAATTTGTACAAATGTTGTGAAAGCTCAAGAAAACATTGGCAATTTATACAACATTCAAAAGGAGAAGAACACTGAGTATTTATTAAGATGTAACAAAGATGGTTTATAATCTTGTTGTGATTTTACATGTACTAGTTAAGTTACACTTGTGTAATGATCAGCTTCCTGAAACTTCTGCATCCTTTAAAAGGGTGATGAATTTTTTTACTAAGACTACTACTAATCAATATGTGAAGCAAAAACTTGTACTATACAGTACTGGATCCTTTTTTACAAACATTATGCAGAAGCAGAGGGGTATGAAACACAGGCACAGTTTATATGGAGAATTGCAGTTTACATTATGGCTGAATTCCAGCCACTGGGCAACCACTAGTGATTACAAACAAAACTTGTAAAGATTGTCAGTGGTTCTTGTTTTCATGTCAAATGAAGTGAGAGCATTACTAAAGTATTGTGACACTAGTCACAATACTTTAGTAACAAGAATTAAATAAATAACAAGAAAGCAGGTATTCTTATAGATTAACTTTATTTTACAGATATCAAATCAGACTATGAAATTATTAAATTATTCTATTTAAAATAAACATACATGGTTTAAAATTATAATCTTGGTTTCTTTTCTGGTGGTGGCTTCATATTTTCCTGTTTGATTTCAGTTTTCACATCAGCATGTCCTTGTAAACCTCCATTAGTCATGTCTGAGCCGTTTGGGTCTATGGGTTCTTGTTTTATTGTTATGTTATTTACATTCCCATCTGCAGCTTTGTCAGTTTTGTCATTTGAATTCTCTGTTTTAACTGTGACACCATTTGTCTGAAAATGTTTAGTATTTTAATAAAATATGTGCTTATTAGACTAAGTTAGCACGAGGAATTATAATCAAAACAACCATAAATGAATGTGTGGAAAAGCACTCACTTGGCTGGGTGCCTGTGTGACGGGCAATGGGAACTGTCTCACAAGCTCAGCCAGCAACATGTCCACCCTCTGTCGCTGGAATAATGTGGATGGTTCTTCTTTAGGAGTGCTGCTTACATCCTTTGATGAGGTCTGAGCAGTACTGTATGGACTAAGCCCTAGAAAAGAAATATATAACAATTATGCAGGCAGTTTTACTGAGATTAGTCTAATAGACAGGGACTGGGTCATGTACTCTTGAAGCATCACTATGTGTTTGCACTAGAAAACACTGAATATGCAAAGATTCGAAACTAGGCATTTGAAACCTCACAACTTGTTTAATTGAATTTGCAATAATTGCACTAAATTAAACAAAAAAATAATTAACAGATTTAGAGTCTAGCTGTTGGCGGTGTTTGCACTGTCTAGTAGAAAGAATAATACATAATAGGCAAGAGTTCATAAGTGTGCATCAGGGCTGCAGAAAGGTCATTTTCAGCAATAATGCTGTATGGATGCTGGTTTTATAATGAATACTAATGAAGTAATGATTGAAAACAACAAAAATGTATAACATATTAAATTACAAAAAAATAATCATAAGTCTAGAAATATAATCAAAAGTCTGTAAACATTAAAACATTTAGCGGTTCTCAAGTTTTAAGATTATTGTAGATAGACTGATATAAAATTGGTTTATACAACATTGCAAGAGATATGCACTATCAAACAGGTTCTGGTTCAATTAGTTGTGTGACAAGAAAATGCATACAATTAATACATTAAGAAGAAAACAAAGTTTTCAACATGTGACTTTCTCACCAGAGTAAACACACAGTCAAAGCCAACAGTGACAACAAATAAATACCTGATTTAGATGCTTTGAAATCCCACCAGTATCCTTTGCTGGGATGATATCTTGAGTATGACATTGTTTCTTCAAACGAACATTGTAGGTGATGGACAGCAGACAGCTATAAAACATTATCATATTAGGTCCCTACTGCTTAGAAAATGCATCATTAATGATAAGGTAGAATTTCTAAACTAGGGTTACCCATTCAATAACTTTTTTCGGATTCCATAGAAATCTGAACAGTTAAATGAACTAGTCTAGGACTCTAGGTCTTTACTAGACTAAATTTTAGTGGGTGGGGGTTTGTGGCAGAGATTTCTTAGTGGACTTCAAGAAAACCAAAGTCATAAAATGTATAAAAAGGTGAGACTTTACTATATGATTCAAGTAGCATACCAATCTAGAGTTAAGAACACTAGCTAGGTCCGGAGCCTGATACACAATCCCAGCAATGATGTAGTAGTCTGCTAGGGGTATGGCTTGTGTGGGACTATGTCTGTGCTGCTTTCTAATCACATACAGGATTGGATCCTGCACATGCAGCAAAATGTATTCTAGTCCTGTCATATTTCTGTAACACAAATTGATTAAAGGGATTTTATTAATGTAAAGTAGGTAATAAGTAGAACAGGCTGATGTCCGTATCTCCACGTCAAAGCGCGTATTTTGCGTACAATATAAACACGTGAAGTATTAAAATTATTATTTAATCTGTCAACAATGTAGTGGCAAGTTAAATTGTTGCTGTTTGTTTCCCATAATGAAATAAAATAAAAATGGGGAACAAAAACTGAATAAGACTCGATGATGGTTGAACTGTTTAGTATTAATAATGACTATATACGAAGATACTTACTGAAGTTGATCCATACTGAGACGCTGCATCTTAACAATTTCATTATTACATGTACGGTCAAAAAACGGATTTGATCTTTCAGAAAAATAGTCCATAATATTTGAGGGGCTAAGCAAAGGTATCCATGCAGAATCGTGCCACGAAAGACCCAAAGGGTTTTCATTTGCTATTGGTAAATTGCCGATCCTTCCGGGCATCATCTTGTTTGATGTTTTTATTCGAAAAGTTTTTTATAAATTATGTGTTTCGACTGGCTTCTGAGTCAAACGAATTAAGACGAATATATTAAACTCACATCACACTGTACTGAGGCAGATTCAAAACCACAATATTTAATTTTGTAACTCGTAATAAAGCGTATGTAATTATTTTACTCTGCTCTCAGTGCTCAGTGCTCTCCAGCTCTGAGCTCTGACTTGGCTCTGACTTTGTATTGACACTTGCTTGACACTGACAGTTTGAAACAATGTTACCATACAAAAAGTATGGTGTTGGTGTAGGTGTAGTTCCCTAATACTAGTTTTTAAATTATTTATTGTTTAGATGTGGCGAAGGTGGCAGATAATTGCCTATCAGTGGCCGATAAATAATAATTGAATGCCACATCGTTGCTGAGACAAATGATCCAATATTTTAACCAACTAAAGTTTCTCTAAAAGTATTGATACATCGATATATTTTTCATCATCATAAAGCCTAGGTTTATGCCATGGGTTCATGTCTTCATGACAGCAGAATTTTGTTTGTTTGTAAATTGAGGTTATAGGTACCAAGTGATTATGTACATTACTTTTTAGTGGTAGAAGAAATCAAGGATTCTTTACTGACGTTTATCAAAATATCAATTGTAATCAAAGTTAAATAATTTGTGCTTCATGTGCGTTTGCTACACACGAACGATTTATTTATATACATAAAACATGTCAAACGTTCTTGGCACACGTTGCTTTAATTGTTTCAAGTACGATATCTTCTTAAATTAACCACAGGTTAACAGGAATTTTCTCGAGGTAGAGCTCAAAACCGATTTAGCTCAGTAAAGTGTATACATGACGTAATCGAATTATCAGAAAGTAAATTATAAAAGCCTTAAAAATGGAGAACCGAATCCGGTGTTTCGAAGAAATTGCTTCTGAAATGTTTGATACAGAAAATGTAGTGACCGATTCGTCTTCTGATCAGGTAAATGTTATGAAATTGAGTATTTTTATGACATATGCTAACTGTCTTTATATTTTCTATTGGAGGTTGTATATCCATCTTGGCTCACCAAAATCCTAATAAAATCAAACCTTTAGTAACTGATAACAATTTAATTATGGTTTACAACTAGATGAGTTGGTGCTTGATATTGATGTTTCCAAACAATATCAGAGAACAGACTTTTAAGGTGCTAACATAATGTTGGTCAGATCATGTGAGAACCATGTAGATTAGTGTTATAAGCTCTTTTCTGGAAGAACCACAGATATCTGAGTAGAACTGTCCAGACATTAACTCAACTCAGAACATAAGGAGCTTAAAGAGTTGACAATAAGCACCAAAGACAGGGCAATGTCTCATAAAGTACTCAAACAAAGTTACAAAATAATTTAACTTAGTTTTAATGATAATCTGACCCTTTATTAAAAGGGAAAGAAATAAAAAAAACAAAAACCCACTTATAGTCACCACTTTCACAATACGTACTTATAGTCAGTAATACTTTACAATGTAAATATTACTGTCATTTTAATAGTAGGTATATAAAAATCATCAATATCAATGTGTATTTAAAAATTTAATATTGTTATATTAAAAAAAAATGGAAACTTCGTGAGCATTTAATTGGATGAAGTCGATCCCAAGGTTTCAGGAAAATTGTGTAATACATTGCATAAATATAGTTACCATCTTGGTAAATTGGTTACAATTATTAACAACTAGCTTTTGCCAGTTGCTTCGCCCACATATTCTACATAATACCTTCCTCTTAAATCACTCAACCGCACTAAAATCAGTTGCATAATTTAAAAGATCTAAATGTGCAAATGCAGGAGGCAACTTTGTTTTATACTATGTATAGATAATTATTATTTACAGGTTGATGTTGAGACAATGATATTAAACATTTACAAACAGTTTGAGAAAAATGATGACATTGAACCAGAAATTCCTGTAGTGAGAAAAAGAGCTCATAGTCAAATGTTGAAAAATTGTCTGGGGACTTTACCACAGAGCTATGAATGCCTGGATGCAAGTAGAACATGGATAGTATACTGGGTCTTACACTCGTTGTGGCTACTTAATGATATGCCTGATGCAGAAACATTATCTGATATAGTCAAGTTTTTGACAACGTGCCAGCATGAGGAAGGTGGGTATGGTGGTGGTCCAGGACAGTACCCTCATCTTGGAACTACTTATGCTGCTGTAAATGCTCTTAGCATTATTGCCACTGAGGAAGCATACAACTCCCTGGACAGAAGCAGTTTACAAAAGTTTTTATGGACGGTGAGAGATGTTGATGGATCATTTGCCCTCCACAAGGGTGGGGAACAAGATATCAGAGGTGCCTACTGTGCCATCAGTATAGCGAAAATAACAAATACTTACACAGATGCCTTATTTGACAAAACAGCAGAATGGATAGTCGGCTGTCAGACATATGAAGGTGGATTTGCTGGGTGCCCTGGCATGGAGGCCCATGGAGGATATGCATTCTGTGGGATTGCATCTTTGGCATTGCTGTCTAAAACACACTTATGTGATGTTGATGCACTATTAAGGTGGTGTGTAAATCGTCAAATGCGACTGGAAGGTGGCTTCCAAGGAAGAACTAATAAGTTGGTGGATGGATGTTATTCATTTTGGCAAGGAGCTGCATTTCCAATAATCAGTGCTATTCTTGCCCAAGGTAATTATGTTTCATGATAATTTTATGTCATTATTATCCTGTCAAGCATTTACCTACTAAACGCCATCTCCTTACGAGGGCCTTGCATTTACGAAACATTTTTAGGGTTCCATAGCTAAATGACAAAAACAGAAACGTACTATGGTTCACTTGCAGAGAGCGCCGATACAAGAGCATTGATATAGTGCCAATGCAAGAGCATTGGCACTATATCAATGAAATTTAGAAGGAAGGTTAAGTAATATGGAGTTGCAGATAGCAGCTCGTTATATATACTATTCTGTTACCAGCAGGCGCGGTCCGAGGGGGGGGGGGGGTCCTAGGGGTCATGACCCCCCCCCCCAAAGACAGTCATGCTGTTGAAACCCTGAACGATTTGCCTGTCTTACTATCTTAAAATTGTAACTTGAGCCATGGAGACTCACCGGGCATGGGTGCTTCGGTGGGTTTCTGTTCAGGATAAAGCGGGAGGAAACGCCCGGGTGTTTCCATTGTGAGGATCGTCTAGAGGACACGGTGGAGCATACGGTGGAAGTGTGCCCTGCCTGGGCGGAGCACCGCCGTGTCCTTGTGGAGGCGATCGGCGGCGGCGACCTCTCGCGTCCGGCCCTGGTGCGAGCCATGGTACGGAGCGAGAGGGCATGGGAAGCCGTCACCTCCTTCTGCGAAGCAGTAATGCTCGCGAAGGAGGATGCAGGGCGCGTGAGGGAGTGGGAGTCTCTGCGCCCTCACGTCCCTAGCCGCCGCAGGAGGAGACGCCCCGGGCGCCGGGAGTCGATTGCGGACTCCCGGCCACCGTAGACGCGAGCTTGCGGGTGGTGAGCAATGGGTAGCTCGCCGCCCGGTAAGGACCAAGCTCGGGTCGACGGCGCGTAGTGTTCCACGCGCGCCTCAAAGAGATGTCAGCAGTACTGAAGGGGTCTGCTAGGACCGATGCCTGCCGGGGTCGCGTGATTGTTCGAAAGAGATACCGTGACCCTGGCACATGGGCAACTGAAGGAACACGGGTGGGTTTTAGTCAGTAAAAGTCTGACACGCCCTCCCGCTCCGCCCAGAGCGGGAGAAGTCATTGATGATTTCCCATCCAAAAAAAAAAGCCATGGAGACTCCGATGGACATTTGCAAAAAGATTATTACCCGGGACATTATGCTGATCAGTATCGCTTGCGACTACTAGACCAAAGAGGAAGTACCTTCCTAAAAATATTCTTCAGTACTCATGGTGACCCCCCCTAAAATGTTAGGCTACGACCGCGCCTGGTTACCAGGTATATAAAATGGTTGTAAAAACAGAAGAAAATTGGGGTGGCACTTTCTAGTATTCATGCAACTGAAGGATACAAAAAAAAGACATTCAGTGCACATATGCATGTTGGGTACAGTTGATCTTATAATTAACTGATTATAATGTCTCTAAGTATTTTTTATATTTCAGGATAGTCATTCTGCCCTCTAGCTTTTCAACTATGGTGAAGACTTGAGAAAAAATTAAGTTGATGGTTGAACTTAAATAACACTTTCAACTAAAGTTTAAAAAAATACGTCGTCATGTAGTTTTTTTTTGATATGGCTTATTTTCGTTTACATCTGCTAACTCAATATTCTGCATGGTTCATTATGCGTAGTTCGAGACTGCTAATTTTTGATTTTCGAGTGGAATCTTCATGACACTCGTCTGTACTGTGTAGAGCATTTTTTGGGTTAAAATAATCGATATTTTAAAGAAAATGTTGAAATGTTACTATTTAGCACTTTTCATACCTATTTATTACTCACAATAAAAAATATTTATTTTCAGAAAATCAAGAACTAATTGAAACAGTACTTTTTAATCAAGGTGCCTTACAAGAGTACATAATTATATGTTGTCAATCCTTACCTGGTGGTGGTTTTATCGATAAACCTGGCAAGTAAGTATCCTTTTTCTAATCTTTGCATGGATTTATAAAAAATAGCAGTCAGAGGTTCATTGAAAAAAGTGCAGCACCCATAGTGAGACAGCTTGCTTGTACTGTAGGCTGCACATACAACCCGGTCACATTATCTCGAGACCTGGCGTCGATGACGTCACGTCGCGTCGGCAACGAAAGTGCTAACCGTACTGACGCGCCGTGGCGAGCGCGGGGAGGTGAAAGGAGAACGGGGCGGGTGGTTCGCATTCCAGCGAGGTCTCGAGATAATGTGACCGGGTTGTAGCTAGTAACACTCTGATCTTGAGCTGATTTAGTATGGAGTTCAAAACAAAATTAAGGGTATTATGCCTGAATTTAACAGAAATAAATAACCTCGTTAGTCTAGTAGTCCCGAATGTTACTGCTGAGCATGACATCGGGATCGGTTCCTAGGTCAGGCAGTGTTATTTGGTTTACTATAAGGAAATTCTCAGTGCCATCTCGTAGTCTGGATTAATGCTCATTTGATGGCAATAGGGTCGCCCCATATACTCCTATACATATTGTGACCTAAACATAACAGGCGAAATGTGGGTGTGTTATAGGTACACCTCTGCCCAACCCTTCGGAGATTACAGACGTAGTCTTATGTTTGTTATGTTAATAAATAAAATATCAGGCCCATTTCTTACCGCGGCTGTCGTAAGAGGCGACTAAGGGACTTACTTAGAGATGATTATGAAAACTTATCACGTTCGTTCGGAGGTTGTAATAAGATTTGAAAATTGATCAAAATAATATTTTCCTCCGGCCTCTTGCCTTCAGGCACGAACATAATTATAATAATTTATTGCCATTTGGTGCAGTAATTAGCAGGAAAATATTATTTTGATCAATTTTCAAATTTTATTACAACCTTCGAACGAACGTGATAAATTTTCATAATCGTCTCTAATAATGTGAAATTTTAAATTCCCCTGAATCATGATCTGATCCAGCCTGTCCCATCTTGCTGTCCTCCCCCCAACAACGCCCTAAACCGAGCTTCGTACCCCACAGGGGGTGCGCTTAGCGTGCAGTAGCTTAGTAATGTAAGTAATTTGTCCCTAACTGGAGGCTTTTGAGTTCGTTTAAGGCAGCCACAGGATAGCCCGGTTAAGTAGTTACGACCTTTCAGGGTGAACTACGAGATTCACATACAAAAATGCTTGGCTCATGGCGAAGACGATATTGACGAGGTTACGTCCGTCTTTTTTTAGGTCCTTATGTAAGGGTTTTTGGAGAAGGGTTAAATTCAATATTCTGACAAAAAAAGATGTTAAAAATAAAACCCGTCTAAAACAAAAGGCCAACTAATAAAAATGAGGTAAATAACCAAATGTTCCGTGTAGCTTGCTTTATCTTGTGGCCCATGGTTTCCTAGGATTTGTATTATAAAACTTTTTAACAAAATATTAAAAACCGCCGAAAAAACTGAAAAAAATAATGAACCTTAAAATTATGAGTCGGCGCTTTGAGTGATCTTTGTTCATTGATTTTTCAGCGCCGACTCAAAATTTTAAGGTTCATTATTTTTTGCTTTTCAGTTTTTTCGGCGGTTTAATTATTTGTTAAAAAGTTTTTATTTTTTGTAACTTTTATGTACTAATAATACTTGGCAAGATATACCCTATCCAATGAAAAAAGAATTATCGAAATCGGACTACTCTGTATAAAGTTATGCGTCGTTATACATTACAATCAGTGAGTGAACAATCAATCATCCCCTGTTTTCCGACCCTTAGGGTTCGATTTTGTTTTCCAAATTTATATAGGACCACCCTCGGAGTATACCCATTCCAATAAAAAAAGAATTATCACAATCGGACTACTATGTAAAAAGTTATGCGTGGTCATATATATATAAAAAAAAAACAAAAGAAATAATATATACGCGTCGAATTGATAACCTCCTCCGTTTTTTTTTCGTCGGTTAAAAATGCTGCAGTACTGATGTTGACCTTTAAGACAAAGTTCAGGTGGTACTCCAAATAGTTATTGACCATATCATAACCTATTGTTTCAGAAATAAAGATATATACCACACTTGTTACGCACTGAGCGGACTGTCAGTGGCGCAACACGGCAATGGAGCTGGGGATCCGTTCGTACTCGGCAGACGCAGCAATGAACTCAACAGAATACATCCCCTATTCAATGTGGCACCACATTTCGCCTACAATGCTATTCATTACTTCATCAGGCATCCGCCACCGGTGAAGGACAAAAATTAATTAAGTGTTGAAATCCTCTAAAGCTTAAATGAACTTTGCACCATAGTTTTGCTTAAGGTACCTATGCATTGGTTAATGATTTTTCAAAGTGTTGATATTGAAATATGTGGATAGTTGTTAATTCATCCTGCATTATTATAATTATAAATCTTTAATATTGATTATCTACACTCTTATTAGAAATTTCTTAAGGATTATAAAATAAAAAATTGTATCAGAATGACAGGCTTTTTCCATGCGAAATTTAAATAGTAGTAGGAAACTATTGTTTAAATTAAAATGCATTGTTGTGAATGAAAGTGCCTTTATGCCTTTACATAAATAGAATAATTAAAATCACCAATAGAACAAAATGACTTTGGCATGAATAGGTCATTTATTGGAATAAATGAGAGTGATGTATTGGTGCATACTTGTTACAATAGTGAATCATATTTTATTCTACATTCAGCCTGGCATTGGCTCATAAATTGCAAAAACGTAATTTCTCGTGCTTAGATAAAACTTTTCTAAAGTGCGCCAAAATAAAGTCTGTCATTATGATACTACCTACATTTGAATTCATAATAAGAACGATATGAGTAATATAGATAAAGATTCTGGTTACAAAATAATGTTTTAAATATTTTCTTTTATAATACTGTTTCTAATTATTTAATATTATCTGCGGTCGCGGTTAGTGTGGCGTGTACCCTCGCAGTGGAATGTTGCAATTTGGGCGCCATATGGAATATATTATTGTGTCTTTGTTAAAATTGCATGAATTGAGTAGTGGGGTTGTTGTGTATGAAACTGCACATAACTAGGTTTCTTAGAGTATACAGGGTTATTTGTAAAACACCGGCAACCTCTCAGGACTATGTTACTAACATCATAAGCAACAACTTTTGTTCTATGACTTTTAAAAATTCATCATATTTTAATGCATCAGATTTTCAAACAAAAATAAAAATATTTAAATTGAACGCTCTAAATGTTACGGAGTCTATGCGAAGCAAAAGAAAGCGATAGTATATTAGCAAGGGGAGCGGGGTTAGGGCGGCGGGGGCGCTTGAACTTGACTTATTTACAGGCAGCCGATTTTTGTATGAAAATCTGATGCACTAAAATATGATGAATTTTTAAAAGTCATAGAACAAAAGTTGTTTATTATGATGTTAATAACATAGACCTGAGAGGTTGCCGGTGTTTTACAAATAACCCTGTATAATTACAGTAGTATAGAGCGCGCGCAATGAAGTGGGAACAGTAGGCACGGGTGAGAACAACACGACGTTCCCGCCGCAAGCGCTTGTAGTCGTGGTTGAGTGCTAGCAGTGTGCGTTTCTCCAGAGATTTTTTTCATATTTACGTATCAAAATGGTCAAATGTGCAGTTCGATCTTGCAAAAACGATACTAGGAAACACACAAAACTGAAATCCAGTATCACATTTCATCGGTAAGTCAATTTTTATACTTATTTTTACGAAAACAAATCACGCATTGCGGGGGTGAAGAAGATATGGGAGGCGGGCTCGCACAGGCCCGCCCGCGCACCTCGCTCCCCGCACGAGGCTGTAGGGATGTGACGCGAACAACACTATAGTCGATAATATTATATTTATGTAACTTTATATTCAAAATCTTATGATCATTTATTATAAATAGTTTTGAATGCGAAAGTAATTAGCGTAAACGTAAACTATGAAATGTTACGATATCACGTCTAAACTAATTAATTGATTTTGAAGTATTTTGATAGGTATAGAATGGAGTAGAATTAAACAACATTTCAAAAATTTTAAACATATAAAGTATGTAAACATGTTTTTCTCTCTTATTTTCAGCTTTCCGAAAGATCGAAACTTGATGAACAAGTGGATTATCGCTTTAAAACAAACAAACTTTGAACCAAACATATGGAATAAAGTTTGTTCAGTACACTTTCTGGATTCCAATTTCTATGAAACAAAAAAAGGACTGCGCAAATTAATAAGTACCGCTGTCCCATCGCTTTTTCTTGGTCCATCAACACTTTCTGATCATAATTGGACGGAAGCATCGTCCTTTAATTCAGGCAAAATAACTGCACCTTTCGCACAACACGAACCATCTACTTCTGACAATATGCATATCGATTTAGAAATGCCTCCAGACGTATGTCCACTTCTCTCAAATGTAGGCGATACCCCAAGAAAACGGAAATTGAAAAAAGAAATTATTCGACTGAAAGACTTAGCTAAACGTCGCCGATTGCGATGCAATGCTCTGTACGCAACACGTAGGCGTTTGAAAAAGAAAGTTGAAAATTTGTCGCAAGTACTCAACGAGTTGAAGGAAAAGAGATTAATTAATCAAGAGCAAGTTGACCTCCTAGAATCGTGCGGAGTGTCTGCAGCAGCTCTCATTAAGAGAATGATTAGAAAAGGCAAACAATATTCACCAGAGCTCCGCACATTTGCGCTAACACTCCATTTTTATTCTCCGAAGGCCTACTCTTACATAAGGAGTACATTTAATACATGTCTGCCACACCCGAGTACAATCCGGAAATGGTACCTATGCCTCGATGGAAGTTCAGGTTTCACTGCCGAAGCATTTAATGCTCTTCGCGAAAAGGTAAAGGCGACCGAAAATAAAATATTATGTAACTTAGTTACTGATGAAATGTCCATACGTAAACTCAAAGAGTTTGATGGCAACAAAGTGCAAGGTTATGTGGACTTTGGAGCAGGAATCGACGTGCCCGGAGATACAGCCGTATTGTGTACACAAGCCCTGGTATTTCTTTTAGTTGCGGTGAACGGGCAATGGAAAATACCCGTGGGATATTTTTTGGTGGATGGCGTTACAGGAGAGCAAAGGGCAAATTTAGTTCGAATGTGCCTTTCAAATTGCCACGAGGTCGGCATAGAAGTTGTATCGATGACATTCGACGGTTGTCCGGCAAACATGGCTATGGCTCGCGAACTCGGCTGTTCATTCGATCTAGGACATTTGAAAACATATTTCCCGCACCCTGAGACGGAACAGCCTATTTATGTGTTTCTTGATCCATGCCATATGGTCAAACTTGTCAGAAATACATTAGAAAGTAAAAAGGTTTTTCAGGATAACAATGGAGGCCTTATTAAATGGCAATATTTTGTTGACCTTAACATCTTGCAGGAAAATGAAAAATTTCACCTCGCTAATAAATTAACAACAAGACACATTGATTTTAAGAATCAAGTCATGAAAGTAAAATTAGCAGTGCAATTATTAAGCGCTAGTGTGGCAAAAGCAATTGAATTTTGTGACCAAAAGCTGCATTTGTTAAATTTTGCCAACTCCGCCGCAACGGTAAATTTTACTCATGTGGTTAACAATCTGTTTGATATTCTCAACTCACGGAAGTTTCCCGGACTTGACTTCAAAGCTCCCATTAATGAGAAAAATGAAACAAAATATATAACGTTTCTGGAAAATGCCAAAACATACTTACAAACATTAGTGTTTCCAAATGACAATCAACAGATTGTACATTCACGAAACAAAACTGGATTTCTTGGACTTTGTGTGTGCATTGAGAGCATGAAAGAGTTGTACAACAGGCTGGTCAAGCAAGAAAAAAAAATGAAATTCTTGGCTATGTACAAAATAAGCCAAGATCATCTGGAGATCCTTTTTTCAGTGATACGATCTCATGGTGGCTTTAATAACAATCCGTCGGCCTCTCAGTTCAGAGCTATCTACAAGAAGCTTTTGGTGCATATGGAACTTAAAGAAAACTTTACCGGAAACTGCGCGTCCCTGGAACAAATTACTCTACTAACCTGTTCTTCATCCGCTGATCACATCAACCTAACGACTAAAGGACACAGGACAGCTTCACAAGAGGATGATGCTATGGTTGACGAACAATTTATGAGTAAATTTGAGGATAATGATTTGAATTTACCTACAGCGCTTGATCATTCTTTTCTTTCACAGCACGTCATCTCCTATATTGCTGGTTATGTAACAAGGTATTTACTATCTAAAATAGAGTGCACTGACTGTTTATCGGCTTTAGTAGCAAAGGGACCTTCTCATTATAATTCGTTCATATTATTTAAAGATAGAGGAGGTCTTATGTATCCATCTGAGGATGTGATTCATTTATGTAATGCCGCTGAAAAAATAGTAAAAAGTAATATAGAATCGAAAAACAGAGCTGATCGTGATCCTCGAAGCATGGTTACTAAAACGCTGAAGTTGTTCATTGGATCAGATATATTTCATGTTCTTCATGCTCATTTATTTGAACAAGAACCTTGCAGCAATCATTTATTGCATTTGCTTAGAGCTGTGATTCAAAAATATATTGATATACGCGTCAAATATTTAGTTCGGAAGTCGAATGTCAAGAAAACTAAAAGACAGCTTTATAACAAGCTTACGCTTTTTAGCGGTCAATAAAAATGAGAAATGATGTATACAATTCCAAAATATGCTTGCAATTTTAAAAATGAATGATATTGATTTACTAATAAAAAATCACTAAACCCCATGTTTTATTTTATAAACCTTAATATTTAACAAATCTACATAATTTTCAAGAATAATATAGTATATTTTCTTTGTTTGTACATTGTAAATTTGGTATGAAACAGAATAAACAACCAGAATACTTGTGTAAAACTAAAACAACTGTGACTTTCATAAATAAAATTATATTTATAAATATAATGATGACTAAACGCAACCAACAATATAACCATCACACTCACATGGACACACCTAGGTAATATAAATATAAGTACCTAGAATTTACACCCAGATTTGAGATCTATCTAGATCGATTTTTCGCCCCCATAAACCCCCATATAACCGATTTCATCGAAACCGTTAGAGCAGTTATCGAGAACGTGATTACAAACAAATATGCAAATAAATATACAAACATTTCGATAAATAGTATAGGAAATAACATAATGAATATAAAAAGTACCTAACAAGGATATTTATTTACATAACTTATCGATAGCTAGTGACAATTTATTGATACATCCCTATCTGTCATACACTCATCAATCTAGGTATCTATAGCTCATTTGCCTACGATGCGAACTAAGAAATTTGTGCAATATGCGCGCTCTATACTACTGTAATTATTTACTCTAAGCTAGGTTTCAAACACTTGTGTGATATAAACCCTCATTCGTGTTAAAACCCCTGTTTTGGTGTAGTTTTACATATAAACTATAGTCTTGGGCATAGTAGTTCGCGACTGAGATCGCTCAGTTTAGTTCGCCGTTCGCTCTTCTAGTTCGTCAGCTCCCAGCTCGAATCAAAGAGAGGCAGATCGTTCGATTGTTCGCTCGTTTTGATTTTGCTCCTACTGCGTGCGACAAGATTATGGAATGTTCTACTTTTACATACAATTTTTGGACTCTAAAAACATCAAAAACCTTTGAATGATAATTCATAAAATGATCATGATTGTAAATAATAATTGCAATAAATAACTAGTTTAGTGATTACAAAAACCTATTTGTATTTTGTTCCGTGTTCGGTTGACGCCATCCTCGCTCATTCGGTCATGAACTGACGAACTAACGAACTGCGGATCGGGGAATGAGGGAACTAGTTCGCGTAGTTCATCTATGGGAGCGCTCTTTCGACCTAGTTCGTTCGCGAACTACACAAGACTAATAAACTACTATACTCCATTTGTTTAGGTAGTTAACTAAATGTAAACAATCTTAACATGTCTTTTATCTAAATAACTGTCTAAAAATTGAATCTAAAAATGTTTACAATTAGGTATTTAGTTAAACCGATGTTAGGTAAGTAACTTAATTTAAATAATATTTGTTGGTCTTTTATACGATTTATTTTATATAAAAAGACATATCAAGATTGTTTACCTTTAGTTAACTACCTAAACAAATGGAGTTTAGTAGACTCAATTTATATTGCCGCCTAACGAACTGGAAGCAATTTTTCGTAACGAAATGTTACATGGCCTAATGAAAGGTATATTTGAGCGCAATAGGACCAAAGAATAGCCAATCAGATAGTGCAACGAAGTTGAAGAAGTGGTAAAAGGGACGTGAGTGAATACAAAATTAACAAATGACGCTCCAAGATCAGTCTGCAGATTTCTCTATGAACATCTCGTGACCTAGGGATATTTCAGACATAGAATGATGTTTAAATATAAGTTATGTAAAAAAATTACGTAAATTTCGTAACGAAAATTCGGTTCTATTCCGTTCCGCGGCAATGGGGATTTTTCCTTAACGGCACGTTATCGTCATGTCATGATGCTTTTACTGTATTGATACAACTGAAAGCAGAAGATACGGTACATGATTACAGCGCGTGGTCCTACTGAACCAAGTCCAATGGACACAATTGCACTCAGTTACGCGCGAACTATTGTCTAAACAACGTAGATATTTAGATATAGCTCAATAATTTAAGTTTTAGTAAACAACGTGTCACAGAATAAGCATAAGGCCTGAAAGTAGTTTACTCAGACTATCATACTGAATCGATTTAAAAAAAAAAAGTCCACTAGCACTACTGAAGTGCTCTAAATTAAAATTTACCTTAAGAGAGCGCGTAATAAAGTGCACCGAGCAAGGTGTCGGACATTTCGAAAGTATTAAAAAAGGTGAGGAAGAAATAGTGTAATGTAGGTAAATAGTTCAGTTATGGAAGTACCTTTATCTTTACCTATTGTAATTACTGTCAATATTATGATTCAAATCTTTTAAACACGCCGGTTTTGAATATTATAACCCGACAGTTAGGTGCTCATCGGAGATATTGAGTCGGTCTCCGAGGCGGCCGCGGTGACGACGACGCGACGACGCGGGCGCTCGCCGAAAACACTACCCTACGTTACTGATACATCTCAGACGAGAGAAAGGATGCTTGATTTAAAAATGCTTCGCTTTTAAATCAAGTACCTTTCACTAAACCTAATATTATATAATAACATATCCCAGCCTTACTAATAAAGATTTGTTTTGTGGTCGATAAATAGTGATTTATGGTATTATTCACCAATAGTATAGAATTTAAGCCAAATTATTTAAACACGGATTTCGTTGGGACACCTTGAAGGTGCGTTCTTAAACTTATTACGAACTTAAAAGTATGATCTCGAAACAATATTTTCGGCACAATTTGTATTATTTATTAGAAAAAAAAAACATTTTTATGGTGTTTACAAGGTTTTCAAATGTCTCTAAAATTTGGTAATCTAGTTTCAAAATGTGTCCGAAGAATGTTACCAGTGACTGTTATTGGCGTAGATAGAGTATAGTATTAGATGAGCTACTAAAATAACAATAATAACTAAAGAGAGAAGGCATTAACGTGAAATACTTCAGTGCGAGCGAAACAGAGTAACAGTTTTTTGTCTCTATTTGCGTATCGGTTTTTATTTGTATGCCACCGAGCCCTCTTGGTGGCAGACAAGTTTCAACGCTTACGGAATTTTTGTTGATATATCTGTGAAACCATATTTTGATCAATCAATCTATAAGCAATCTTGAATGAATTAAAACTGTAATAGATATACATTATGAAGTTATGTCGATCATTCGCTATTTCATACTGTGTACGCTGATGTCTTGTCTATACCATAGTCCGTCTACGGTTATTGGTAACGAATTTATATCTACACAATGTATAAGTATACAGTTGTTATGAAAGTGTTTTAATTTTTGTCAGTAAGGCTGTATGTCGGTTAAAATTATTCAAATCCTACAGTCCAAAGCCTGTTCCAAAGTGTGATGGAAAGATGGAAAATCATAATGTGACTACCTAGATATAGCCCAACTAAACATAAAACATTCCTTTTGTTTAGTCGGGGCAATTATTTTATAAATAATGACTAAGTAGGTGTGGTTTAATTAAATTAAGTACAGATATTATTTTAGTCACATAATGTTATGTTCTAAGCGGGGTGTATGAGCTCTTGCGTTTATTCCGTGACACGTTGTTTGAATACGCATCAAAATACCTTCCTGTGTACTTAATAAAATAATAAGTGTTATAATCACTCAAAAAAAGACACGGTATTGCTTGTCACGCGTAAGTACAGTCAAAAATGTAATCTACATAATAGTTAGTAGTAATTAGTGAGATACGGACTCTCGCTAACGATACCTCAATGTCTCCTCATCGTAAACCTTCCGTTGGTAACGCGGTTGCTCTCACTCGACTGTGTCGGGTCCTTACTCTGTCTTTGTCCATCGCTAACTGTAAGCCCACGAACCCACGCGCGCGATAAAATTGCGCGCACTGGATTTTCAACGGACTGCTCAGCGCCGAGAGTTGAAATATTAACAGTAAAACACACTTCCATTTTCGACGCGCAAAGATGCACTCTTTCACGTTGAAATCTCCAAAAATCCTGCCGCGATTTTTTCGCGCTCGTGGGTACGTGGACTAAGGATGCAACTGTGATCACAGATGTTTGTTTCGTTGCATAACTACGTCCAACGAAACACAAATCTATGCACCGAGCCCAGCACGCATAGCATGTGAATGGAGAAATGGGTTTTGTCGACGGAAGAATAGACAAAATTACAGATTGTAGAAAGATTAAAGACAGAATTAAAGATTGTAGAAAGATTTGTACCGTATTATGCGGGCGTAGCATGACAATTCTATCTCTATTCTACCAAGAATAGACAAAACCCATTTCTACTGTGGTCATGCTACGCGTGCTGGTTTAGTGATTGTTATTCGACGTTCACACGGACGTAATAAAATGGCGGCGGGATTATTTTTGTGCTATAGATTTTCAACTCTTTGTTGAACAGAGCATCGAGAATTCATCAGAGTGCATCTCAGCGCTTCGAAAATCGAACAGCGTGTTTTAGGCTGGAAACAGTGCTTGACCGACGGTCAGCGCTGACCGTCGGTCGGCGTAGCTATCTATGCAAGTCTATGAACGCGCACACAGCTACGCTGACGGTACGCGCGTACGGTCGGTCGAGCCGTCGGTCCGGCTCGTCGGTCGCGCGTACGTCGGTTGACCGACGAGTTATGAGATTGTATGGATGCGTTCAGTGCTTCGCTGACGGAGCGACCGACCGTACTCACATATTAGAGCATTTAGTAAAAGGATTCATTTTTCTTGTGAACTGTACACACGCGTCGCAGTTCGCCGTCAGCGTAGCACTGAAAGCATTTTCGCAACCGACGGTCAGCGCTGAGGGTCAGCGCGTACGGTCAGCGCTGACCGTCGGTCAAGCACTGTTTCCAGCCTTACAGTTCGATTTTCAAGGCACTTAGCAGTGCAGTGAAGATCAAGTAGGCGCAAATATTCCGCCGCGATTTTATTACGTCCGTGAGAACCTGGGCTTAGAGCGTTCCGATTTTCCTCTTTCAAATAGACTTAAGTTTCACTGTGACATAAATGAATGTAAGTTTCTCCACTTTTGTAGAAATTCATAGTTTTAGCCATTCATGTCTGGAATGTTCCTAAAGTATCTTAAGAAAATGTAAACAAACCCTGTTCAGGTTTAATTCTTACGCAATCACTCACTAAAGGGAATTTGGGTCACAGTGAATGCCAACATTGTGAGCATTGTGGAATCTATACTAATATTATAAAGCTGAAGAGTTTGTTTGTTTGTTTGATTGAACGCGCTAATCTCAGGAACTACTGACTACTGGTCCGAATTGAAAAATGATTTTTGTTTTGGGTAGCCTATTTATCGAGGAAGGCTATAGGCTATATAACATCACGCTACAACTAAGACGAGCACAGCAGTAATGAAAAATGTTGCAAAATCGGGGAAAATCGCACGGGTAGGCGATTTGACGCGACGGGAAGGGTCGGGGGAACAAGAAATTTAACGCCGACGAAGTCGCGGGAAGCTAGTAATCCATATTTTCGACGTGGCTCAGTTCTGGTCGAAAGATTGTGTGATCATAAATCTATACCGAAGTTACTACATATGAAGAAGCTCATCATGCTCCATAGAGATGTTTCATTTCTATTTTATTAAATGCGTAGAATGGAAATATTATAAACACTGCATTTTATTATGCTATAATTTATTTCGTCGTCTATGATATAATAAAAATGTAACTTTAAAACAGGATATTTCTCTTTAACCTTACATCATATCTGTAATACATAAGAAATCTACACATATTTTTATAGAAAACAAATATGCAACATTAACAATTTATGTGATGAAGATAAACTTTAAAGAGCTACATAAAAGCAATATAATTATATTTGGTAATCGTTGATGCACCGTTGTTTCAATTCACACCAACACAAATTCCTCAGATTCAATGTCTGTATCACTGTCTTGGATATTTGGAGTCACCCAGTTTTGCTCTGTTTCATAGATAGAGTATCTAACATTAGGAAAATTCATAACATTACTACAAGAGCCACTGTTTAGAGTGAATATAGGATACTCTAAATTAGTAGTAACTCCCTGGGGGACTAGGAATGATTGTATTATATTAATATAAGTTTCCAAATCATGCTGTGTTGCCAGATAAAAGCCTATACAACATGAAGGATCCATTTTACTAAGAGGCATTTTTCTTGGAGATCGGCAATGAAATGACTGTAAGGAAAAGTTAGGTTGCCATACATCAACCATTTCCTGACAGTAATGAGGATCTAAATGAATTAGTCTATCATCTTGGTAACCCACAAAGTACAGTGAATGTTTAGGTCGTCCCCCAATAATTCCTATACAAAAGTCTAATGTAAGCAGTGATGTAAGGCAAGGGCCATAAATAGGATTAAATTTATCAGAACCTAACTTCACAGGTACTAAAAGAATGAGTGATTTCCAAGAACCATTTGGTAAACGACAAAGTGAAAAAACATCTTGAATATAAATAGTTGAATCTTGAGCAACATAAACTTCCAAATTATCAAATTCATAATTTTCTTTCGATGCAGCTGCCATGACTGCTTTTAAGCAGTGAGCAACAGATGCAGGGCCATACCAGTCTCCTGGTTTCTTTCCCAAAGCTTCTCCCAGAGTCACCATCTGATGTATAGATAGAGGACTGTTTACTGATGACTTGTCACCAAACCATTTAATTATCATGCGATGTAGGCAATCCTCTTGGAATTCCCGAGCATTTTGTATAGCTTTCTCTGGAGACCACCTCCAAGAGCGCCCAAGAAAGTGAGTCACTAATGCTTGGGCCAGCAACATTTGTCCACTTCGGAGCATGCAACCCCAACCACAGTCAGTGGTAAACGACGATCCGGTCATGGTGGGAAATTCTCTTCTATAAGTCATCCAAATTTTGCTGATGAAATCAGATTTAAAACCTTCAATACCTTCACCATATATCTGTTCAATCGGCTGGTGTGCAGTTGCTTCTGTGCCTATTTCTGTAGAAGATTCTAATGATCCAGTCGGGCTTAGTTTGCGATGGTAGCATCGTCCTAGTAGCCATACTGGTGATTCTTTTGAAAAGCTGGTTTTTAATTTGACTGTCCATCCAAACTTCACGTTATTCCACATGGATAAGAGGCGGGATTCAACTTTACCTTTAATGTCGAGTAGGTCCTCCGAACCATCACGAGCGGTTGAACCTGCTGCTTTGTTTCTATCAACATTTATACCTGATGCATTTTGCGTGATACCGTTCTCAGATGGTTTCAGTTCAGGGTTATGTGCAACAATGCTACTAGAGCCGTTCATTATATTACATTTGCATTTTCCCTACTGTTACTGTTGGAATAACCCAATATTGACTAGTCAGCAGTACGTTGTATCTTTATAAGAATAAGGTTCAGTCCCCATCTTCAATAAATGTTTGCAGTCTTAAGATTACAGTATTTGCACTGAACTTTAAAGCACTAACAGTACATCTGTTTAAGTTTATTAATAAAATTAATGCTATTCTCGTAAATTAGGAATAAAAACATTACGAGTATAAAAGAAGTACACACGCACGACGACACACACAATCACAAATCTCACAATGACAAATTGACCCACAGATGATCTACAGAAGGGACAGCTGTAAACAACCATAGAATTAGTACGTACTATTTCGCATAGACTTGAAGGTGAAGCAGCTGATCTGAAGTAATGAGTAGTATATTCTAATTCCATGGCCGAAATCTGAGGTGTTTTCTGTGCCATAGCCACAGACAAAACTAAGTACATTTTTATCTGTGGAGTAGTGGTTCTATCAGATAGAACCACTACTCCAAGATAGAATCTATCTGGGCATGCATGTTTTATATAATTCTCAATAAAATTAAGTGTACTACAAGTAAAAATTCTGACATATTGATCACAGTGGATCACAGAACTTATTTCTTGATTTATACTCTGAGCATGAAAATAAATAGGAACTTAGAATATTAGTAGAGCTCGCAGAATAATGACGGAAACAAAATCACAAAATATAATGAAAATAGAAGAATACTACGCTATTGTCGAAGACTTCAATAAACTTACATCTTACAGCCGCAAATCCGAAAATGAATTGAAAAAGAAATATAAACAGTGAGTATCCTAGTGTAGCTGTGTGTACATTTTTTTTTCTTGCAGTCTTTAACGCAATCAAAATTTAAATTAAATTTACAGTTTACCACCATCTACTTTGGGCAGCATCATATCTTTATTAGTACAGAGATCCATGAAACACAGTTACAGGAAATCTCCACAAATTTCCAGTAAATATCATGAATTTTATGAAGGATTAATGAGAGATAAGAGTAAGGAAAATGTAATTTTACAGTAAGTATATTATAATCTTTTACTTAAGTACTTTTCCAATGAAAAAATATGATTATAAAAAAATATAATTTCTACTACAAACAGGCTCTCCGATTGTCAAGGAATCAGTCCTGCATTGTTTGCAAGATCACTTTTACAAGGTGTGTACTCTGATTCATCGTTAGCTAAAAAGTGCATCAAGGATACAACTTTGATTGAAGAGAAGGACTTAGCCTACCAAGTGTTTATGGTATGACAAAATTATTTTAATTAATTGTAGTAGTATCTATTAGTAATTCAGGTACTTTTTAAGTAATTGAATTAAAACAATGGCCAAAGGTAGTCACAATCAAAGTAAAGACCCACTAAATGCAGAACCACAAATTTTGCCTCTTTATAATAATATAACTGTTGAAACACAGTTTGTTGAATGTAAAAAAAGAGGTATCATGAGGATTTATCTACTATATAGACACTGGACACTAGTGAAAGTGGTCACATGTGTTTTGAATATGGGTGTGTTCCTAAAAGTTTCTCATTAATTGATGGACAATTCAATGACATTGGTCTTGTTCATAGTGGGCATTTGGACCAAGCGCCATAAATTTTTACACAATATCTTTTCTATTTTTCAGGGTATTATGAATGATAACCAGTATGGCCCTTATGCAGATATAATAAAACAGTAAGCTTTTGAATTATTTATTATTATTATTGAAAAATAGTTTTTTAACTGAAGTATATTTTTATCAACCATGAAAGTGATGTTTTGATACAAATGTTTTATTTTTATTAGCCTTCACTGTGCCACTGCTGAGCAAAGGCCTCCCACAATCCCTTCATGTTATAAAAAATATTTGTTTTAATTTCAGATCTATAGGGCTAGAGTATGAGTTAAGATTAGAAAGAGAATTAAGACTAATGAACATTACATTTTCTGATGAAAGTGTTCTGCGATCACGAGGTTATGACAAAACACCAGATTTTAAGTTAGATGTACCTATTGCTGTAGATGGATTCATTGTGAACTGGGTCGAAAGTAAAGCACTCTTTGGAGATGAAGAAAATCACTCAGGATATCTTAAGGAACAACTTCTATGCTATTGGAACAGATTTGGACCTGGGCTAGTCATATACTGGTTTGGATACTTAGAAACCTTGGATTCCACTCCTGAAGTAAATAGCATGTTTATATTACGCACTAGTTTTCCAGAAAAATCAAGCATTACCCAGTATAAAATGGACATTTAATATTTATAAATAATAAACAACTTGAGAAAAATTCAAGAGGATATTATTTTAGATTTTGTTTAAGAGAAAATTTTAATGTCTGTTTCGATGAGTTCAACACAATATCACCATCTAAAAACACTTTGTCTTAAACTGAATAGGTAGAATACTAAGAAAAGCATGGTGGATATTTGAGACGGAGCAGCAAGGGTAAGTCCTTAGCAGTTGTATCACCAGGATGATGGTTACCAGCGCGATAGTGTCAACATACATAACCAGCCATGGGGGCCGCTCATGGGGGTTCTTGATGCTGTCTGATGCAACGTCTAATACTACGCTGTATAGGAACGGGCTAAGGATGGATCCCTGGTGTACTCCTACAGTGATGGGAAAGTTTTGCTGTCGCCAACAGCGGTCCAAACCATGGAATCGGATTCGCGGCACATGTCTCGTATTATGTCAATATAGGCGGTCGGTACTCCTTTGGACCTCAGTGCCCGCCAGATCACCACATGAGGAACACAGTCGAAGGCTTTTTCTATGACCTAAAATAGGAAATGCAGTGGCGAATTCTTCAACCTGTACTCTCCATGAATGATGATCCTTAGGGCAAAAAAAGGGTCCATGGTCCCGTGGCCAGGGCAGAAATCGTATAGGCTGTGCAAATCTTTACACTCCTGATGGCTCTGAGACTCAACTATCCGCTCAAAGAGCTTGCTGGTGTGGGCCATGACCTTAATACCGCGATAGCTGCCACAGTCCGGCACTGATCCCTGCCTTTGAAGACCGGAGTGATAACACTCAGTCTCCACTGATGATAGTCTAAGATCCGAACCTAAATCGACCTTCACCAAGCTGATAATGGGATAAAACTTATTTTATAATAAATTTAGTATATTAGAAAATGTTAAAAATGGGTTGTCAAAAAAAATCCTGGACAAAATATTTTTAATTATTTAAAAAAAATGATTTTTCACTAAATGTTGCAACATCAAGATAATAAGAAAATTTTACACTGGACTTAAAGTATAAAACATATAGAATGTGCAAACGTAGGGTTATATTTTTTTTTTCTATTATCATTACATGTGAAAGTAACTAGCATCGACATAGGGTAGCGTACTACCTAGTTGTTGGACACTTTAGAGTAGGAACTTAAAAAAAAATATGCAAAAAATACAATATTACAATTTTATTTTTTAATGTTTAACTGGTATCGTAATGAATGTCCTTAACAATGTATACTTTGTTATCATAGAAATTCTCCTATTAGTTTAAATAATAACAACCTAAAATAATATTAGCAATATGCATAGTCATTGGACATAAAATTTAGTTATGGGACAGCAATTAACTTGATTGGACAAGGCTTAATCTTAAGATTAACTTGTACTTAGGTAGGCAATGAATGCTTTAACACAAATTAACTTTAATAAAACAATATCAGATATCATTAAAACTTTTATTAAATTACGAAACATACATAAAATATTCTTTTACAAACAAACTAACCTTTGTCAACAGAAATCTTCGAAAAGTTAAACATATAATATTAAATCAGTATTTCTTTCTTTAATCAGTCTGAATTTCACTAACAGTTACATAGAAATTATAACAAATCTTATGTATCAAGTTGGGAAAAGCTATCAATTCCGATTCAGCTAATTCCGAATCAATTCCAAATCAGCTAATGTTTAAAATAATTATAAAATCTTTCTAAAATAATTATAAAATCTTTCTCATTAACGAAACACAGATGAAGAAAAACACCCAAAAGAACTTTTAGTTATTTTTCTCTTTTCTGTATAAATCATATAGTAGATTAGCTTCCAAATCAACGTCCTCTTCAAGAGTTTCATCATCCAAAATTTCTTCGCCCAAAGTTTCATCACCATTGTCTTCTATATAACACTGTTGACAAATAAAAAGATCAATAGCTTTATCTTCAGGTACATGTTCTTGGTGTCGTTTAGGCACACATATAACATGAAATAATAGGGAACACATATCACAAGCTAGACGATTGTTTGATTTTGTTGCTTTTGTACAAATCGAAAATGCATTAGTAGCAGAAACATTTTTCTCAGTCATATTTTTCTTATTAATTTATCCTTTATTTCTTAATATACACATATTAATTATATTTTTAAATATTAGAAAAACAAAAGTAAAAAAAACATTTAAAAATATAAAAAATAGTAGCCCACCGGTATCGGGAACAGGGTCCAAGCTACCGGTGGTCAGGGCTCCAGAGAGAGGAACCTCCTGACAATGCGAGCCGTGTCCAGAAGTACCGCTTTCTGAATCAAGCCCTTGACCCAGCTGCCTAACGAGAGCCTCCTTAGGTGTTGGTCGAGGCTCTTGGCTATCAAGCCATTGGCAGTGACGACTATCGGCACAATGATCGCTGAATCCACATCCCACATGTCGACAACCTCGCGAGCCAAGTCAAGATACTTGATCTGTTTATCTTTCTCGGCTTTCACGAGGTTCTCGTCATGTGGGACCGTTATGTCAACAATCATTGTGCGCCGCTCTACTCGATCCACCACCACTATATCAGGCTTATTTGCGACAATAGTCCTATCAGTGATGATGGATCGATCCCAGTACAATGTGATATGTCCATTTTCGAGAACTGGGTCGGGCACATACCTGTAGTACGGCACTTCCGATTCCACAAGGCTGTATTTAAGAGCAAGTTGCTGATGGATAATCCTGGCTACTAGGTTGTGTCTATGCAAGTATTCTTCGTTAGCTAGACGCGAACACCCGGAGATTATGTGCCTAATTGATTCGCCTGGACGGTGGCATGCCCGACAGATGTCAACCGTGCCGTCTTTCACAATAAATCTCCGGTAATTGTTCGTCATCATAACTTCGTCCATAATTGCACAGACAAAACCTTCGGTTTCCCCAAAGAGGTCACCGAAACGCAGCCAGGCTACGGACGCTAGTATATCTACATCGGGTCCATGTAGGGCCCGGAAAAAGCGTCCGTGGAGCTCCTTACTCTGCCATACTTCCATGCGTTCATTAGTGTCAAGTACTAGAGGTTTGCGCCAGTTCTCGTTAGCCAAGGAGAGCGGGGTGAGGCCCTTGTCCACAGCGACCACATCGCGGTGCATCCCCACGTCGGTTTCTAGGAAATATTCCCTGAGACTGCATATCTCGCGATTGTGGAGAGTCTTAGCGTTTAAAAAGCCTCGACCTCCACAATTTCGCGGGATATACAGCCTCATTACCGATGACCGTGGGTGATGCATTCGATATGCAGTCAGCAACGTACGGACCCTCCTGTCCAGGGCGTCGAGTTCGGTCTGAGTCCATTTGAGTATGCCGAAAGAGTACATCAAAACCGGCATGACCCAACCGTTGAAGGCGCGCACCTTGTTTCCGCCTGATAGAAGACTATTAAATACTTTCTTCAGGCGGCCAAAGAAGCGCTCCTTCAACGATTGCTTCATGTCAGTAACATTGATGCCCAATGCTTCCGACATACCCAAATACTTATAGGTTTCGGATGCGGAGAGGGCTCGGAGGTTTATGGAATCCGAGAGTTGGGTTCCCGCGGATTCCACAATCTCCCCTCGCTTTACATGCATGACCGCACATTTGTCCACACCAAATTCCATCCTGATGGCGCTACTGAAGGTTTCACTTACTTTCAGTAGCTCCATCAGTTGAAAATTGTTGGGGGCAAAGAGTTTAAGGTCATCCATGTAAAGGAGGTGAGATATAACCTGACCACCTCTCCTCAACCGATAGCCAATACCTGAATCCTCCAGCAGTGTGCTTAGAGGATTCAGGGCTAAGCAGAACCAAAGCGGACTCAAACTATCGCCCTGAAATATGCCTCGCTCGATCCTTATCGGTTCGCTGTTCCTTTGGATATTTCGACATCCTGGATAGCGAAGGACCGTCCTCCACTGCTCCATACATGAAATCAGGAAGGTGCGCAGAGTTGCATCGACTTTATACAACTCCAGCACCCTCTTAAGCCATGTATGGGGTACCGAGTCATAGGCCTTCTTATAATCTATCCAACATGTCGACAGATCCTTTCGGGAACGACGAACCTGTTGGCTAATGGCCATATCAATGAGGAGCAGCTCCTTAGTACCGCGAGACCCGTTCCTACATCCATTTTGAGAGACAGACATGATGGAGTTGGTGTCAATATGATTGTAAATTTTAGCTCTCAAAATGGATGTAAGAACTTTATAGACCGTCGGCAAACACGTGATCGGTCTATAATTTTTGGGTTCCGCGGTACTACCTGATTTGTGGAGCAGGTGGGTAATTCCTGTTGTTAGGAACTGGGGTAGCGAACCAGACTCCAAAGCAGTCTGGTACTGAGCCGCCAAGCGAGCATGCGATCCAATGAACCATTTAATCCAGAAGTTGTGCAGCCCGTCCGGCCCTGGAGACTTCCAATTGGGCAGTGGGCGGACTGCACGAGCTACATCTTGGGGGCAGATGGTAATAGCCCCCATTTCTGGTATTGGCTCGCAGGCTCGCTCGACTTCTCGAGCCCAATCCCCTTCGGTGTGACTGACAGGCACCGACCAGATACTGCGCCAAAAAGAACACATAGCATCATTATCCGGCAGGTGCGCGTCCGCCACACCTTGGACCGGTCGCTCCCAAGCCCTATAAACCCACCTTTCATCACTCTGGAAGGTGCGGTTCTGAGTATATCGGTCCACTCGCCGCTTATACCTACGAATACGGTTTGCCCATGCATATACTTTCTGCTTCAGGAAGTCTATGCGCTCTGTGACACGGGACATATAGTCCCGAGGGCTGATATCAGTCCCCGAGAATGCCCGCCTCACAAAGCGCATCACTCTAGGGCGAGTGTTGCCCTCCCTGAAGCAGATTAGTTTCCCGATGAGGGCTCTGGCCCCACCAATACGACGTTCAATTCTGCACTGCCAAGCTGGTACGGCTGGTTTTGGTCGTGTAGCTCTAGAGTCATTAGGGAATTTGACGTGAGCTACACGACATGCCGCTACAGCCGCGCAGTACAGAATCGAATGAGTATCGGCGAGGTCTTCGCAGTCATCAAAATAGTTTGACAACTGCGAATCCAAAGCCGCCACCAGTGCCCTATTTTTGTTATGCATGGGCAAACGAGGTAAGCGTGGTCTAAGTTCGGGAGTCATGAACCGATATTCCCGAATCGCACACTCCAAAGCACTCCTCAATTCATCATTGCAATGGGTACTTACGTTTGTAGCGCCGTCATCCCTTCCCTCGTCAGCGTAAGTTGTGACTGGCTGCGGTGGTACCGCAGCAGTCTGCGGCGTGGGGACGATGACATGGCTACTCCGCATTTCGTTTCGCAAGCGATCAAGTACAGTTTCATCCAACATACGATGACGTTGGATGACCCGCACCTGATCCGACAGTCGTTGTGCCGAAACGTTGACAGCTGGCTCAAGCACCTGAAAAAGAGAGAGCATCCGAACACGGTACGCGGTCAGATTGTTTCCCCCCTCTGTAGCCCCATAGTATGAGCGCATGACATTTTCATTGATGGATTGTGTCCATCTCATGCGCTGCACACTTCCACCGGGAGCTGGGACCCTATCAGAGGCCGGTGGGCCTCGAGGTCCTAAGCCGTCCGGTGGCCGGCGTCCTCCCCGTCGACGAGCAGGTGGTGGCGTCGTGGGCGGAGAGAAATACTCGTCACTCGAGCTCGACGCAACTGCCACGGCCGGTGTCGTCACAGCGCCCGCAGTGGGGCTGGGTACCGGCGGCGGCGAGGCGGAGCTGAGCGACGAGTCCGGAGGTGGTGGGCGTGCGCGGCGTGCCGCTGATCTTGTCAACATTTCTTCAGTTCATTATTTGGTTTTTTACACTATTTTCATTGTTGTTCGGAGGTGACATCTGTCATGCCACCTCCGAGCCGGCAGTTTTCGAAGAGCTTTACATCTTTTTATCGTGAAATGGTCTTTTTTATTATTTTATGCTATGTATAATAGAGGTTTATGCTATAAAATTGAAAACACTTGTGAAAATTGGGTTAAAAATATTATAACTATTTAAATTGAAAAAACTGAAAAACGTGACGTCTGTCAACGCGGTGTTGCCATTATTATTATTATTATTAATTTTATCATTAACCTTTTTCAATTTAACTTCTTCTCTGAGTCTCTTCTTTTCTTCCTTTTTCTGCAGTTCCGTATCTTTTTTAATCTTTTGTTCTTTGAACATATTTCTGTAACTGTCAGATGTAAGTGTAAAGGGCATTATAACAGTATTTCCCTTTCCTTTCCTTTCAGGTGTTTTAGGTAGTGTTAAGTAAGTTCCGAGTAGACTGTCAGTCATTATCTTAAAAGCTGGGCTATTTTCAGATATATATATATATATATATATCATTTTCTGTTTGTGGTGTTTGGTCTTTTGAAGGTGTTTGCTCATCATCGTTGATTGTCATTGATTCTGGTAAGGTACTCAATGTCGCATTAATTTCATTATCAACCATATTGCTCATTTCATCAATGGTTGTTGTGGGTAAAATTAATTGATTAAAATCTTCACTTAAAAACCCTGGGGTTTTCGATTTTGAAATGCAAAGTTGATTTGGGTATCCCATATTTTCTAGCTACTTCGCGCAGCTTTCCCTTACTAGCCGAAACCTCTCTTATGGCTAAGTTGATAAGGTCTGGATCCTGAATGACTTTCTTCTTCGTTGGAGCCATTTTTGGACTAAATCTGCAACAAACCAGTCATTGGACACTAAAATTACAGTAATTGGACAGCTGTCCAAAAACTAGTACCCAAATTCATAGTACTACGAGAATAAAATATTAACTTTATAGTCTCTAATCCTATGGAATTAAAGCATATTACACATAATAAAACTAATTTATTCGTAACACAGTTATTGGACAGCTGTCCAATTACTGATTTCCGATATTTTTGGGTTTCGATAATTGGACATCTCAAAATAAGCTAAAATACTGATTGAAATAACTGGAAATTCCTTGAATACTAAGAATGTAGTATAATCGATCTATTTCAAAACAAAATTTATGATTTTGAAAGCTATGATCAACAATATTTTGAATCAAAAAGTCTACTTACCTTATTTTTTCTATTAAATTCCACAAGCAACACGACGGACGCAGCGACGACCGAGACGAAATATTTTTTTTCATGTTTACATTGCCGTCTATGAAAATACCACTGTACTATTTAGTAACGCTAATGCTTTATGCACACAACAATGTTATGTCGCAAGCAATCAACTAAGGCAAAATCTTATTATTTGAAGGCAAGTGTGCGCTGTCCATTGACTAGTATTGTCCAACGACTAGTACGTTACCCTACCTGTTTATACCTGGCAGCCTAGTAGTTTGTCCAGGTAAATTATAGACAACCCTACGTTTGCACATTCTATATGTTTTAAAATTTTCTTATCATCTTGATGTTGCAACATTTAATAAAAATCATTTTTAAAAAAATAATTAAAAATATTTTGTCCAGGATTTTTTTGGCAACCCATTTTTAATATATTTTCTAATATACTAAATTTATTATAAAGTAAGTTTTATTCTATTATCAGCTCGGTGAAGGTCGATGTAGGTTCGGATCTTCTACTATGAGGGATCTCGCCGGTGAGGAGTATGTAAATAAATAAATAAAAATAAATAAAATTGTTTATTTATCCCAAATAAATAATACACACAGACACAGTTCAATACAATGCGATATGAATACAAAGGTCAAAGGTCAGTTAAAATGCCCACACCACGAGAGCAAATCGCCTTCAAGGCCTCGTTTGTAGTGTATAATCGAAGGGAGAGTCGAGTCGGAGTTCCCCAAGTCCCGAGCTCAATTCACTCGATTTTGTATTCTTAGTGAGACATAATTTGCATGACAAAAGGCTGCTTCGAAATAAAAACACCAATATGCTTTTAGCCCTATAGAGGCCCTATATTAGGTGTTCTTAGTTGACAATAGTTTACCCACTTGTTAATTATGAAGGTGACAGCCGGAGGACTTAAAGAAAACCGAAGTTATTTTAATAAGGGTTTAATTAAGGTAAAAATTACAATATAAACTTAAGTTAATTCCTAAGTCTAGATTCGGACGATGCTAGTACCGAAGTGTCTAAAATTAATTATCTTAAAAATTACAATGCTACCGATTCCTAAACGTGGATCAGCAGATTTTAAAGTAGGTGAGCGTTCCGCGATTCGGCGACACGAGGCGCCGATTCGTTGATTCAGCAAAATGATAAACTGCGATTTTATGTGCAAATATCCGATTGACGTAATTAGGTTATCATTTCGCTATTCGGATGATTTGGTGTAGGCAGGGCACGTAACATGTTGGGTAACGATATCGAAAACGAATGGAACAAAAGAAAACAAACAAAAAAATTGGCCAATGGGTCGTCTTAGGGCCGGAGTGGAGTTACCCATCATTCCATGGGCTAAGGTCAATGCCCGTAATACATAACAATGTAATTTTTCGTAGAACATACATATTGTTTACGAAAAAGTATAAACATTTAATCTTTTTTTGCAATATCTATTAGACTCAGATGAAATGAAACCTTTTGAAGAAGGAAAAGGGCAAATGAAATGTCAAGTTTGATCCATATTTAAGCACGTTCATAAAGATCCTTATGGGTCTGTAGATTTAATTTATATTTAATTAGTGGTAACCTTTTGTAGAATTACGCAGCCGTAGCCGCATCTATTAGTTTATTTTGATGTCATTGTGATTTGTGGGCAGATATTTGTGTGATTGTGATTAAGATATTGGGTATTTCGATGGTCCCTATTAACAATGTCGGTTCTGCAAAAAGACTACTGTTCAGTAGAGCAGTTCAAAGTTTGTTTTACTACTAACACTGTTGCGCGGTCAACCGACAATATTATCTTTAAAACTGGCATAATTAATTATCATGATATTCAACAAAAAAAAAAAAAAAAAATACGTACAGCTTGGCAAAAAAGATTCTGTCGTGGTGATAATTGGAACTAAAATATTTTTTTTGTGGCAACACTGCTTTGTTCATCAACAACAAGTAGTGTTGGGATTTTATCCGGATAAATACTAAAAAATGGATAAATACTCGATAAATATCCGTTTTTACTGAGTATTTATCCAAAACAGCGGATAAATACTATTTCAAGTTTCATTAACGAAAATTTTGTCATTTTACAAAGAAAAAGATTGAAATTAATTAAAATTTAATAAAAGAAGGCTGTGTACCGTACCTTAACAGTTAAAAAGCCTATATTTCCAATAATTTTGCTCAATCATGTACAGAGTTCTTCAGAAAATAATCACTTCAATCATTCAAAATAAACCAATTATATTTAGTAAATGCAAGTTTTACCGCTTTTTCTGTCGTCACATATTTTTTTTTTTCTGTGAATATTTATGTGTGGTCTGAAAACCCTTTCTGTTGCGACAGAAGTATACGGTGTTGAAAGAATACTCACTGCTAGTTTAGTTAACTTTGTCAAAAAAACATAGCTCTTTCCACCAGGCTTTATTTTGGGTGGGAATCATCAAATGACGTCTCCCGCTCTGGGTGGAGGAGAAGAGCGTGTCAAAGTTTTACTGACTAAAACCCACGCGTATTCCTTCAGTTACCTATGCCAGGGCCACGGTAACTCTTTCGAACAAATCCGCGACCCTGGCTGGCATCGGTCCAAGCGGACCCCATCAAAAATGCTGACATCTCTTTGAGGCGCGTGTGGACACAACGCGCCTTCGACCCAAGCCTGGTTCTTACCGGGCGGTGAGCCACCCATTGTCGCCGCCTGCAAGCCCGTGCCTACGGTGGACAGGAGTCCGCAATTTACTCCTGACGCCCGGGGAGTCTCCTGCGGTGGCTAGGGGCGTGAGAGCGCAGAGATTGCATCTGCCTCGCGCTCGGCTAAGGAGCTTATTTCGTTAGTGTCCTTCCAAATAAAAGGTTTTCACCAACAACCTTCCTGGCCTTATGCAGCGAATGTTGTTGTTGTATGTAGGTACTTCCACATTCAACAAACCATTTAGACATTCTGTTTATAAAATCTTTGGCATCCAGGTCTTTGTCTTGATTTAACTCGATCGTGTTTGGGTGAAGCAGATCGTCATCATTATTATCGTACTTCTGCCCTTATCCGAATTTATTTGGGGTCGGCGCTACTTGTCTTTTTCTACGACACTTCACTACTAGTCGCCGTTTTCACACCCTTTCTATCCATATTATTCACACAGTTCAGCCATCGTTTCTTTGGTCTCTCCCTACTCTTTTAGTCATCGACAGTCATACTCAAAACTTTCCTCACGACATTTACCGCATTCCTCTGAACCACGTACCAAGCAGTAAGCTTTTGAGTCAAGCAGATAGGCGGAAAAATTTAAAGGCAGTCGTAACCCTTTTTTCCACTGCTGAGAGAATTTGGTTCTTGGTTTTATTATCAAGAAACTTAATTAGATAAAATAAACCTCATTCTAGATTTTTTATCCTAAAAGATGATAAACACTAGGTGGGCGCTTGTTGGGTTCTATTTGAAAGAGAGAAGCAGTGATCTATGCAATCCCACAAAAATAACATCAAGAAAAGCTGCTCGTGTCATTTGAAATGACAGTATCTTCTATTGTTAACACTAAGAGAGTGGATTTTGTCATTTATCAGGTGCCCCATCTTGTGCATCACGGCAGCTTTAACTTCACTCCCGATTTCCTTTGTTTTAGAATGCCCGTATTAATACCAGGTTCTTTTGATTTTTTAAAGATTTTATTATATCTGCATAGTTTATAAAATTGTTGAAAACTTCATATTTCAGACCCATGAGTCAGCAAATTAATAGTGCGTGCTTTGCAGTTTAAAGGGTGAATGAAGATCATTTACTGACTGCGTTTCTAGCGTGATCACTAACAACACTAAACTTTTCTTCGCCGTGTTATTAATGTCTTTTAGAACTTCTTCACGGAGAAATTCACCTATGTGGCAATTCTGTACACTCTCATTAAAGAAAGGTTCTAAAAAAATATCAACGAGCATGTTCTATTAGAGACAGGGGGACTCCTGACACAATTATAGCCCTGGCAATTGATGACAGAACTAAATAATGTCAAAAGATAGTATTGCGGAAAGTTCAAATAACAGTACAAGTAATTAACATTATAAAAGAATCATCAAATGCACAAAAAATATATTTATCCATCATTTTGGGTAAATACTCGATAAAAATGAGTAAAAACAGAGTATTTATCCGTTTCGAATAAATACTCGAGTATTTATCCTCAGAGTATTTATCCACTGCCCATCTCTAGCAACAAGTAGTTTCTCTGTCATTGTGTTATGTTCCCAGTTGTATTTCACTTATTTCTAATTAACTATCAATTATTAATGTTTTTATACAATACATATAAGTAATGGTGTGAGCTGTGTTATACCAAGTTTTCGTAAGATATTTGGCGTAATCTGAAGCGGAACAAATTTTGTCTCCGATTAACAATGTTTTCGAAAGAATTGCCGACATGACAGGTTCATCCAAGACATTTATCTTTTAATCAATGCTAGTCATTGGTACCAATTCCCTTGTTCACAAACTAAACTAAATTTAAGTTTAGTGCATCTTTTTCTTTGTATTTCATTAAGAAGAGGACAAAAGATTTTTTTTAGTTTAGTCCTGTCAAATTAATCAGCGCCTGTCACTACTCCATACAAGTTTAGACGTGATTAAATTAAATTAAAAACTTGCCTACTAAAATTACGTCAATTTACGTCAAGCGCTGATTAATTTGACAGGACTAAACTAAAATTTATCTTCTGTCCTTTCCTTAATGAAATAGAAAGAAAAAGATGCACTGAACTTTAGTTTAGTTTGTGAATAAGGGAATCGGCACCATTGTTTTTCCTTTCTAATACTAAGTTTTATCGGTATTATAAGTTTCAAACCATTTTATTGTTATACTAGATTATTTATTGAGGTTGTTTTCTAGTTTGACAAATCGCGTGTACGTTATTGGTTGATACATGAAATTGAAAAATGTACATGGAATTAATATGATTGTCTTTATATTTTTTTCAAGGTAAATCTCACATTACAGAGAAGTTGTTAATGAAGGTGAAAAAATTAAGGATTCTGGAGAAACACCAAAACAGTTGGCGGAAGAAAAAATTAGACGATTTTGATCTGTGTGCAATTAGACAAAAAGTTCAACACGGTAAAGAAACAGGCAAGTATTTTATTGTTAATGCTATTGTCGCATATCACATACCACAGTAAAAAAAAAGTATAATACCTATAGTTTGAGGAGGCTTGGGTTATAATGAGAGCCATAAACGTCTAAGAAAGATTGTTACACTATTTAGATTTCATAAATAAGAAATGTAAAACTGACACATCAGTGTTGATGGAAAAATCTATCATAGCACCGAAAAGGAATACACGAATGATGTTATGTAACCTTTTTCTTTTTAAATAAAACCTAAATTTTAGCTTGTTCTTTCATTTTCATTGTCATGTGGATAGTGATAGTGTTAAGTACCCCACATAGACATACCTGACGGCTTCATTAGTCAACTGCTCAAGTTTATTCGATATTGCCCGTACATTTCGAATGGAACATGTTACAGGTACTCTCCGACTTCCGATTAGTTTCCGACAGTAAGCAGCTGTTAGTCGCCTTCTTGTCAACTATAAATTGTCAGCATTAACAGGATTCGTTCATTATCATTCATGTCAAATTTGATACAGGCATACCAACCATCGAATGCCTAGATAGTGGCCGCAAATGCGATTGCTGAACATTGTTTCTTGTGTATCGGGTTCAATCGGCAATCCCTGAGTGTAATTTAATTTATTTTTAACCGACGAAAAAAAACGGAGGAGGTTATCAATTCGACGCGTATATTTTTGAAGTGAAAACTTCTTTAGCGGCGTTGAGCACTTTTTCTGTAATGGGTATAAAATCTTAAACTCGCGTCAGGACACGTGACCTGATCGAAAAAGCGTAGGACGGATGGTTTTAATTTGGAAAAGCGCCATCTATTAAAACGAATACGAATCACTTGGCTAGCCTTGGTTAGTATGGTTATGGAATCATAGATGACGCTAATATAAACTACTAAACACGAAGAGTTTACAGTAAAATATATGTCATTAAAAGTGTGTCTGATTCTAAAAAAATAAAATCGTAATATAGCATAAGCCATAAAATAAATATTACTTATGAATTAAATAATTGTAACAAATAACTTTTTCTAAGACAGCAACTCGATTATAGATGGCGCTCAAACTAATCATTCAATTTTTGAAGTGAAAACTTCTTTAGCGGCGTTGAGCACTTTTTCTGTAATGGGTATAAAATCTTAAACTCGCGTCAGGACACGTGACCTGATCGAAAAAGCGTAGGACGGATGGAGAGTAGACAGCTATCCCCTCTCTACGGTGCGGCGAAAATGTATGCCTGGGCCTACTGTTTCGTTTAGGCGGCGCAGGGCGCTTGCGCGAATGTTCGTCTATGTTACAGCGTGCCACGCGCATCCATGGATGGTGACAGCTGATGGCTCGACCGTCTGTGTAGTGATCACATTGTTGTGTATTCGTAAAATTCGTGAATATAAAGTGCTTAAAATATGGAAATTGAACAACAAATTATTCCCTAACCATTCCAAAATATCAAACATGCTCAACGTTAATAATCAAGTTTTCACTTCTGCCGGCACTCCCGGAGTGCAATTTTTTTTTTTTTTTGTTTCTTTTTTTTTTTTATGTATGACCACGCATAACTTTTTACATAGTAGTCCGATTGTGATAATTCTTTTTTTATTGGAAAGAGTATACTCCGAGGGTGGTCCCATATACATTTGAAAAACAAAATCAAACCCTAAGGGTCAGAAAACAGGGGATGATTGATTGTTCACTCACTGATTGTTTAACCACGCATAACTTTATACAGAGTAGTCCAATTTTGATAATTCTTTATTAACCCCCGTTCGTTGTATAGGGTATACCTTGCCAAGTATTATAAGTATATTAAAGCCACAAAAAATTATAAAATAAAAACTTTTTACCAAAAAATTTAAAGGTTTATTATTTTTTGCTTTTCAGTTTTTTCGGCGGTTAAATTTTTTGGTAAAAAGTTTTTTTTGTACTGAATAAGTTTTATTATGTTATTATGATGGCACTCGCATCTCGTAGATAAAAGGTTATTCCAGCGAAATAATGCACAAACTAATAAATACAATGAAAGTAAAAGCCTGTCAAGTCTTAAAATCTTGATTTTTAAGAATTTCCGGAATCTCGTGTTTGTTGATTAAAACAACAAGTATCTTATCAGTTTTAGTCCTAGCATATAGGGTGGCCATACCTGTTAAACAGGCGCCCTCATTTTTTCCAGACTCTTTTTTGCCAAGCTGTACGATAGATCTTTTTATTGTGATTCTATTTATTTAAAAAAGTGAATATTGGTAAAAATGAATAACCGACATTGTTAATAGGGACCATCGATTTGTGGGAAAGACCGATTCGTATGCCGTGATGGAAAACATGATAACGCTCTCTCTCGGTATGGTTATGTGGCATACCCCATAGCCATTAATTTCGATGTGGTCCACTCAAACCACGCTGCCCAAGGATTTGAATCGCCGTTCTTACACAAATGTCGTCGACCATACTGAGTAGAGCCATGGTAAATCCATGAGTACATTGAGCTCCCCATTTAATAAATGATAATGATAAATGACTTTATTTTGCAACTAGGTTTGTACAAAGTACAAACACTTTTACACGTCAATTATATTTTTTTAAACTAGATTTGATCGCCGAACGACTAGGTCGGCGTTTCATGACAACCAAGACCAGTCACTGAGGCATTGTGTCAAAGCTTGGTCAAAGCATAACATTAATGTATTCGTATTTATTTTGAAACGTAGAGAGAATCTAAGAATTTCAATCTTTGCTGCTGCCATCATTCTTAATTTCTCACGAGAGCCGGCCGGCATGTGCGGCCGGCGCTCTTACAGGAAACCATTAATTAACGGAAAATCACAACAACATTACCGGGATTTCAAAAATCTCGTTGGCAACACCGTAGGCAATAAAGTCACTGTCACTTGTCAATTTTATCGCAGAAGAACTTGATGACCTTGTGCCTAGATTCTATTAGAAAATTTTGCATCATCTGATCCGACTGCATAATCAAATAGACGAAACTTGGCCAACTTACAATGGTTGTAGGAGCATTTCCAATCGCAAAACTAGGCGCTTTGTTGGTAAAGCAGATAAGTAAACCCATTGCAAATGCTTGCAAAGAACGAGCAAAACATCATCCGTTTTTCAGGACTTATGTCTGTATGCCTCCTGCCCAATGTGAGTGTCGATATTGTTTACTTACGCCAAAATGATTATAACATAATTATAATAACTGGATTGCTGCTATCCCTGACTAAAGATCTTTTCTTTCTGGCGATGTCGTAACAGATATGAAAACGTTTCCAACTAAAAGTAGTTGCTCTTCGCAAGATCATCATCATTACACTAATAACACAAAGTTAAACTGACGGAAATTGAAAATAAAGGTTTCCTTTTTTTTCAGTCTATAATTGGTGTGAAGTAAAAGCTAAAATGTGGATTTTAAACTTGGGTAGACCAGTAAACATACCTGTTCTCAGTCAAGAAATGGCGATAGAGCTAGGAGCAAATCTTCTCGGCGAGTCATTGATATTCACCATAGGAGCGGCCATACTATTGTTTGAATATAATAGGTAAGCATGGCTAGTTTTAAAACTCGTATCATAAATCATGAAATGTTTTACAGTATAATTGGAACAGGAAACGCTACTTATTCTGAGTTGAACAACAAGGCGAAATTTTAATCAAATACTAGTTTGAATCTGTAACTTGATAGTTAAAAATTTGGATATTCAAAATGTTTATTTGCTATGTATATTTACTATGTAAATGTAGAACTAAAGGTATTGACGTTTATGGTATGTATGTTTTCATTAATTAATCATTGTTTTTGCGTGTTGTGACAATAAAACACACAAAGTTTTTGGTACACAGCAACCATATAAAGGTTTATGTTTTTTTTTTTTTTCAGACAAAGTAAAAAGGAAACTGCCAAAGAAGCCAAGAAGGAAGAGGAAATGAAGCACATTGCTGATACCATAACTGATCTGTACTTTACCGTTCAGACACAACAAACTCAGCTGAGAGAAATGGAGAGGATTATTTATTCAATAAGTATGTATTGTGTCTGCACTTGTTGGTATTTTGAAACACCTTATAAGACTACTTACTGATAAAACAGTTATCAATTACATGAATTAATTACTTACAGGTGGACAGAAACCAACAGTTCCTGCGCCTGTGTTGAAGGAGCCCCCTGTGCTGGTGACTCCTCCATCACCACAACCTCCAACAGCACAAGCATCAAAGCCTCAGAACGTCAGCCATCAGGACACTTATTATGATAACGTCATTGTGGCTGCTACTCCATACCCTAACAAAGGATTGATTTTGCAGTCTCTTAACTATATCCAGATGGATGCCTTCAGTTCCCTGTTTCCCTCCAACAGCACCAAAAACAATAATACTAAAGATGTAGTTGAGGAAACAAATATATCTACAGAAGAAAAAGCATTTAATCGCAAAAGGGAGCCTGCAATACTCTCATCAGCTTTGCATAACATAGAAAATAATTTTAGAAGTTTGTTTTGAAGCCTGTGATAAGTGTATGATATAATGTTCCTGCTTTGCAGTATGAGAAAGTGGATTAATTAGTAATGTTGTAACCAGTTTTTGATGAGTTTTTATTCGTATTTGCTGAATCATATAGTAATGGAACTAGCAAAAGACAATGATACTCCTAGTTTTGTGTTGGAAAATAATTCAGCTTGTACTTATGATGTGTAATAGATTGCACCACAAAAATACGGTATTGGTACTGTTGTTTATGAGCTCAACTGTCAAGTAATTAAAACGATTACTTTTCTATTGTTATCAGACTTAATCAGCTTGCCTAACAAACGAGGGTTAAATGAGTTAATACAAGAACTCGAATGTGTATAGTTTTTTTTTTACAACATTGTATGATGTAGAATATGTTTACCGTTATATATATTTATTCAATGTTTTTTTAATATTTTTAGGATTAAGTAGGTATTACAATTTATTTTAACTGTTAAATACTTGTAAAGTAAGCATCAGGAAATAAATAAGCACAGCTTAATGTTTTCTACATATTTTATTATTCTAACCACTCTTTCATGTAAGTACAATCTTGTGGTGTAATTAGACCGGTAGAAGCACATTTATGGATAAGTGGACAGACTCCGCATGGCACTTGTACTAGCCCTGGTGCAGGTATAAGAGGGTCTATAGCACGATATACTTTGCTCCCATCAGGGTACACACTGCTCTCTGCCTTACCATCATAGACCAAAGTATTTAGTATTGTAATTACATCTTCGACATCAAGTTCAACCTGAAAGAAATACATTATCACAACATGCAAGAAAATTGAAGAAGCATGGTGCTCAATCTCACAATTCTTTGATTGCACATGCAAGAACATTCTAATAGAAGAACCACATTTAAATAACTGCAGTATTTGCAAACTCGAAATTTTATAATAATTAACATAATATTGTATAGTCTGTTACAAAAGTATCTGGTGATAATTTAAACAAATGTAATAGAAAACACAATTGTAGACGCAATTTCATTTGATTATTTGAATACTTAAAACCTTTGTCTTTCAATGATTTTTCAGTTATCAATTTAATATGAAAAATAATTTTAACAAAAAATTGGATTCGTTTTCCAAGAAATTAATGAATTTAGAAATAAAGCTGAAATTAATTCCTTTTGGTCAGTGAACTTAACCTTTAAAGTATAAAATGTAATTTTCAATAGATATTTTTGGAACACAACGCATTAACTAATATGCATTTTTTTTTGTCTGACAATATATCCTATTTGGAATGTGCAAGAGTATTTTGTTGCTTTAAATCTATTATTAGTTTAGTGATACTAGGCTTCTTATGTATAATGTATTTATAGTGTTTATATTATTAATAAAACTAAGCTGAAATTTACTGAGTGACTTACTTTACTTATTCCTAGATCAGTGATATACTTTTGAACTTCAGCAGCTGTGGCATAAGACTGAGTCCTGCCTACAATAGGCCCACGTGGATTGTTTTTCATTTTATCAGATCTTTGACTCAGGAACCTGTGACATTGGACATTGAGGATGTCCACAAATTCCGATTCAAAATCTTGATCTTGATACCATGCTCCTCCTGATATAGATCTGTCTGGTTCCAAGTTGTAAAGCATGTACACTTTTTTCTTGGAAGCCTAAAAAATTAATATTATTGAAGTGAAAACTTCTTTAGCGCCGTTGGTTGTGATTTGAAACTCAATGAAACGAAAAAGTGACAGTAAAAAGAAACAGACATAACTTCATAAGATTTAACGTGGGAGAAAATGAGATAGGAAATACATGACGTCATGACCATGGACGAAAGAAATATGGATACGGCAAATATTGTCACATCTGAACTTCAAAAAATTAAAACATTAAAATCGTTTTATGTACCTGTACATATTAGAATTTAATCAAAAATGTTTTATGTACTTGTACATATTATTATTATTTCAAGTCTATTATCGTACCTATATATTATTTATGTAAATACGGAAAAAAAACGAATGCAGAATATTTTCGCGATAAATCGATGTAATATACGAATAATGAAATGTTAAATAATTATCAAACTTTGTATCACCATAATCATTACTAAAACCTACAATTATCCTCTTCCCGTAATTTTACATTCGTATCATTATCTTGAAGCCAAAAATTTTGAAGGTTTCACTTCTACCACGTGTGAATTGCACACATGCCACTTTTTTCTTAGCTTATCTTATGCATAATGAACACTTACATTTATCTTTATCATTTAAGCTGAAAATCATCCACTGCTGGACATAGGCCTCCCCAAGTTTGGGGGAGTTTGCAATAATCATCACGATTAGCAGGCGGGTTGGCAATCGCAGTATGGTGGTAAAGCCCATAGAGAATGCTGATGCCCATTCTCGAGTAAGTTGTCTCTTACAATACCCACGGGAAGAAATGGGATGGTGCTATTCTTGATGTCCAGCACCTCACAGAAAATTTAACTAATATAATTATAATTAACTCACATTCACACATTTTACAGCCTTGATAAGTTTCTTGCTTTCAAGATTTTTCAATACTTTAGTTAGTTGTGTATTTGCCAAGTTGGACCGAACTCTGATATCTCTTATCCATATACCTTTGTTTCCAGCTTCTTCTATTAAATTAAAAACAACTTTTTCTTCGTTGTCAGCTCCCTTTACTGCTTGCTTACTTGTTTGAGTTTTTAACCTGAATATAATTGAGTAAATAAGAAATTTATCTTGGATAAATCATTATTTATAAGATCTCATATCAATAGACTTACCTATAGACTAAAACCCCATTTTGATTAAATAAATCAAAAAATTCTTGCTGTAATAGTTCATTGATTGCAGGTACAAGTTCAGCAGAGGATACTTCAGGAATTGCCACTGTTATATCTTTATGTGAAATGCCCTTTGGATTTTTCTTTGCTACATTTAATATTTTCTCTTTTAAGCCGTCTTCCGATTTCACACTCATTGTATGAGAGTTATGTTATGTTATTTGAATGATCAGCAATAAAGTGGGACTAGGACAGTGCCACCAACCTCCAAATCACTATAGATATTCCACACACAGGTTTGAGTTTACTTTTAAACGGGATTCTATACTACAGCAACTTGTCTAATTTTCGTAGGTGAGTTTATATTCCTTGATAAAAGAGCTTCAGTGTGAAGTTCTGTAATGTGATTCCAAAGAGTATTTTTATTATAGGGAGTAGGGACTAGGGACACTGGGACAGAGACTGTGACTCCAAGAGTGTTTAATTTATTATGACATTGGTTTGACAGTGGACTTGACAGCGATGTGACCAGTGGTCTCGAACGTCATAGAGCGAGATCGGTAGAATTGCCAGCTAAAACGGTATATTTGTACCCAAAATCGGTAAAGAGAATTTCCATGTGTACTGTGAAATCGTAGAATATTCGTTATATTTCGGTACTTCGGTAGAACAGAGCCCATATGGGTAGAAATACCGAAAAATCGGCAGGTTCGAGACCACTGTGACAGACTGACGATAAAACTAATATTGAACAGTGTTGCAAGTTACACACATGGAATTAGTATGTACAGCTTGGCAAAAAAGAGCCTGGAAAAAATTAGGGCGTCTATTTCGCAGGTATGGCCACCCTCTATACTAGGACTAAAACTGCTAAGATAGTTGTGGTTTTAATCAACAAACACGAGACCCCGGGAAATTTCATCAGTCAATATTTAAAACTTGATAGGCACACAGGCTTTTACTGTTATTGTATTTAGCAGATTGCGCATTATTTCGCTGGAAATAATGCGCAATTTGCATCGCAAGCTGGTTTTATCAAAGAGATGCAAGTGCCATTATAATAACACAATGAAAACTAATCCAGAATGAAAAATAAATTAAATCACATTTAGGTATTTTCAATTGAACCCGAAACCCAAGAAATAATGTTCAGCAATCGCATTTGCGGCCACCATCTAGGGTATTCACAACCATTCGATATAGCCTGTCTCGAATTTGATATGAATGATAATAATGAACGAATCCTGTTAATGCTGGCAGTTTATAGTCGACAAGAAGGCGATTAACAGCTGCTTACTGTTGGAAATTAATTTTGTAGGACTGATTGACGTGCAAAAAAGTTTCGTGAAAATTAATCATTTTCTTGCTGCGAGTTTTTCAAACTCTGTCAATGGCGTTAGCAGTTAGCGATGAAGGTCGCCACCCTTACTACTCTATCTCCAGGTTTTATAGGTAATATAGACTCTGTGTGCTATTTTCGATCCAGAACCATTCAGCCATTTTTGTGTGACTGAGAAACAAACACCCAATCATACATTTTTTCACATTTATAATATTACTTAGTAGTAGTAGGATTATAATTCATATTACTTAGGATTCATAGTTTATGAGAACATCATGTGTTTTGGGTTTTTAAAAAAATAAGAGTAATAGTATTCAGAGTAAGAAGACTGCGACATAGGGCTTGGTTTAGTTGAATATAAGTCTTCCTGGTTTTTCTTAACGCTCCTATTTTACCTATACAGACACTCAATCATTTACCAGACACCGAATTTTGCCAGTGCAGTGGCTTGGCCCGTATAGCTGTCGGAAAATATCACCCGGGAACCTACTACCGGGATAAAGTAGGTACCTATCCTATCTGTTACGTATCCATGATATAATATATCTTTGTGCCAAATTCGATCTAAATCCGTTTGGCCGTCTTTGTATCATTGAGAAACAAACATCCAAAAATTTAAACATCTAAGCCATTTCGCGGTCTCTTACTTGGAATAATACTATTAGGTTTATTTTGAGTATAATGAACACACATGATATTCGCAATTACTATGAAGCCAAAGTAATATGAATTACAATCCTACTTAACCTGTACTACCCGGCCGCTACCAACGGGTGGACGGGACGGACGTACGACCCGCCAGCTGCTCTGCGCCCGCTTTTTAAATCTCTAATATCTTCTAAGATATTCATTTAAATTACATGCTGCAAAGGGTCATATTGATCTATATTAAATGCAAAATGTATTTAAGGTACTTAATTGGATAAGGATTAATGCTGTATTGCTTAAAATCGCTTCGTAAATAAGCCCTTATTTCTCGTAAAAAGTAAAAGATAAAAAATGGTTATTGTGGGTTATCCCTAAGAGATAGACATATACCATTGCGACATTTTTGTAGGCCTTTTTAAGGTGTACAATACTGTAGTACATTATTTTGATCTATTTCGTAGGATTCAGCCAGGGTTTTTCGAATTTTGAGACGTATGTCAGCGTAGTTTTCGAAGACAGTTATTTTTTTTCTAAAATAAAAGAATCTTTCTAAAATAAAAGTAGTCTAAGTTAGTACTCCTTGTTACATCAGCTATCTGCCAGTGAAAGTCCCGTCAAAATCGGTCCAGCCATTTCAGAGATTAGCCGGAACAAATAGACAGACAGACAGACAGACAAAAATTGTAAAAAATGTTGTTTTGGTATATGTACCGTGTATACATCCATATACACTTAGTAAAAAGTGGTTATTTTAATATTAAAAACAGACACTCCAATTTTATTTATTTGTATAGAGTATAGATGTACATTGTAATAAGGAGCATTACGGTGCACATATTAAATTAAAACATATTATTTAAAAAAGCAAAATCTTAAATCCATACACTTGAAATGTCGGAATAGTATCAAAACAAACTTTAGTAACAGCCATGGCTAAGAATTCAATTTTCATCGCCAAGAAAAAAAGAAGGACTTTGACAGTTTGACAACAAAATAATTGTTGTTGTATTCATTGTGTCTGTCATTAATGTCAGTGGCGTCTATAAAATGACCACTGTTTTTTTGTGAGTAATTTAACAGCTAAAATATGAAAAAGTTATCACTTAAAGTAATAATTTTGCTAATATTGAGTTGCTTTACTGTTTTATACTTATATTCTAAAGTAAGTAGTAATAAAATAAAGCATTCTGCCGTCAACAGGCCTCTGTCCACCGCGTAAGTAAAAACTTTGTGATTCTATCGTGTATTTTTCGTATTATTTGGTTTTACTCAAGAAATATTAATGAATTAATTTACAGGGTATTTAACAACAAGGAGACTGAAGAGATAGAAAGAGTAGTGTTATCTTTTGTAGTTTGCGACTCAAGATTCAACGAGTCTTTGAATGTGGTTAAGTCCGTGTTGCTATTTACAAGAGTTCGTGTACACTTCGTAATATTCGCCGACGATAGCCTGAGGCCAAGATTTAATAAAACCTTAACAAGATGGAGGCAGTTAACAAAGAACCAATTAGAATTTGAAATTCATGAAGTTAGCTTTCCTGCAGAACATGAAAAGGATTGGATGAATCTGTTTAGTAAATGTGCAGCTCAGCGATTGTTTATTCCTGTAAGTAACTTCATGGATTTTTGCAAAAATAAGCTTTATTTTTGACTAGGCTTTAATACCTTTTGATTTTCTTTATTTTTCTGAAATAAAACTAGCCTGAGTTAGCCCTTATAGCATCAGCTAATAGCTACCAGTAAAAGTCTTGTGAAAATAAGTCTAGCCGTTTCGTAGATTTGCCTGAATAAACAGACAAACATTTAAAAAAAATTGAAATAGATACTTTTATATACATGTAGTAAAATACAGATATTTTGAAATTACAGACACTTAGGCTTTATTTTATTGTACAGATAGGTTTCTTACTAATGAAAACATTACATAGCAAACAGAATACTTTGCATAAATAAGGATAGCAACGTTACATTTAAATATGTAACGTAAGTAACTAAAACTGCATTAAAACATTTTTTAGTTAATTTTATGACCGCAATGCACCCTTGACCAGTATTTAACATTGTTATCCATTTGACCAAAGGGCTGCCAAACAATAAAAAAAAAAACCATATCTAGTTTAACTTAGATAAGTAACTAATTTTAAAGATAATGGTTATTTTGGTAATTTTATAATAATATTTCCTTTGAGTAATTGGGTAGCTTTTATTAGATCTATTAATATTTTAAATACTCTTACTCCAGCGTCCGCTTCAACTTTGGGTGGAAAGTATGATGAAGCTGACACATCGCAGAATAAAACCTGTAAAAATTTGTATTCATACCAAATGTCCTTATTACAGAAACTACTACCTCACATTGATGCTATGATTTATGTGGACGCAGACACTTTGTTCTTGGGGCCTGTGGAAGAGCTGTGGCATTTTTTCACACAGTTCAATACTTCGCAAATATCTGCTATGTCTCTAGAAGATGATAACCCAAATGTTTCTTGGTATCCAAGATTTGCAAAACATCCATTTTATGGCAAATATGGTAAGGGTGCTTCTATTATCTACAGCTCTGTTATATTGAAGAAAAATGTATGATGTTCAGCTGGATTGCCATTGTGCTTCGTTTCCGATGTTTAGACGTAATGCAATTAGTAGTTTTGTAAAACAGCAGATTCGAGAATCCATATATGACATGTGAATGAAATGAACAAAAAACTCTTTAACTAAAATATGACACCTGAATTTCTTGAAGGCTTGGCCAGAAGTAACACCCTCATTTCCCCATATATGTCCCAAACCAATGGAAAACTAATGGAACCAATGATGTGCTCCCAATAGGAGGCAGGCCATATGGGTAAATGTTCTTGTTTGTATTAAATTATAAAATATCTCCCCAGCCTTTATTCCAATTTAGGTATTTTGGATTAGCACAGCACACCTTTTTTAGGTTTCCGTAGCCAAATAGCAAAAAGTTAACACTTATAGTTTCGTCATGCCTGTTCGTCCGTCCGGATGTCTCAATTTATTTTACTCAGAGACTTAGCACTACACCGAAAACAATTCTAAAGAAAGTTTATTCTGTGCACTGCTACACAATGGTCTAGTAAAATTACGAAATAGAATTAAGGGGTGGTAGTCCCCGCACATGTCGTACAGGAATACGGCGAATTACAAGGCTAATCCCGATTACGGATCCCTTCATTTTCCGACTACTTGGTAAGATAGCCGTGTGTCTTGACGCGAACAGATCTACGTCCGGTACACCCCACACTTTGAATATAGCCTCCGTGGTTTTGAGCAGAAGATGTCACTCTGATACTTTACGACCCCTTGATAGGCGATCCGCAATTCCGTTTTGATTCCTCAGGAGATGATTGGGTGAGAGATTAAAAGTAACTGCTCTGTAAGTTTTAGGAAAATAAGTTTTAAGTTTTTTTTTAGTTTAATAAGTTTAGTTTTGTTTTAGGTAACACTAGTCATGCCAGAAAATGTCCCCCCCCCCCTCGTTCATTGAAACTTAGTTAGCCGGCTTTCTTCCAAACAAAGCCGTAATTTCAAAATTAACTCTACCTCTTGTTTGTACACACGGCGACATATCAAGCTATGCATTTTCACCTCGCATTTTAAAGGCTCTTCGTACAATGAGAATTCAGCTTATACTGGAAGTGCTTACGTACTAAATGATTTCACAAAATTAGTACCAAAATACGCACAAAGCACAGACAATGGTTTGCGTTGCAGAAAAATGATAGGTATCTCTTTTCAATGCAATGATAATCAATTGAGACTAGTGCTCTGTTTACAGGTCTTAACTCAGGAGTGATGTTAATGAACTTGACAAGGATGCGGTCATTTGGCTGGGTGGACTATGTCACTCCAATAATGCTGAAATGGAAGCACTACATACCATGGGGTGATCAGGTATGTTGTCTAGCCAAGCAGACACAACGGTGGAAACTGACAGCGTTTAAGTCGTCCATCTCTGTGTTCCTTAAATCTATGCTATGATCCCTGGAACGAAGTCTTGTGAAACAATCTGATTTTTAATAGTTTTATGACTTAAAACTGTTGAATGTCGACATGCTGTGAGTGTTTCCTCAGTTGAAGTCGGCTCCAGAAGTCTGTAATAAGCTTTAAAATAATCTGCTGTTCCATACATTTTGTAGCGTTTTACGAACATAAATCTATGGAGCATTTTTCAAAAGGCCCGACGGGCACGGTACGACTCGCGTGACCCGCCCTGGGAGCGCGCCTATCTTATGTTACATAAAATTAGGTATTTCGCAGACGATTTGTTAAATCCGCTGTTTTATTATAACCGCTAGCCGTTTCACAAAACAGCCCAGTTATGTATAGCTAAATGACGTTTACCGATTTTCCATAATTACTGAACAATAATTCACAAAATTGTATCATCGTTTTGTGTACATTAATGCAGCGAGGCATCGATTAATGGAAATGTTTAAGCTCTACGCTCCGTGTGTCATAACAACAATACTGGCGCCCAAAACAGAAATAAATATAACGAGGAACATGAGTGAAAATTACACTGCCTCAATACTTAAATAAAACAGCGGATTCGGCAATCCATCTGCGACATAACAAAAAGGGTCTTCCTTCGTAAAAAGAGAACCTTAATTATTGTTTTGTGCGCAGGACATAATAAACATAATATTCCACTACCACGAGCGCGCGGTGCACGTGTTGTCGTGCCGCTACAACTACCGCTCCGACCAGTGCATGTACGGCGACGCGTGCGCTGACGCCACGGCGCAAGGCATCTACTTACTGCACGGCAGCCGCAAAGCCTTCCACAGTGATAAGCAGCCAGCCTTTCAGGTAAAAATTCTGCTTTTTACACGCTTTATATTAGCTTCACTTGTATGTTTGTATATTTGTATGTTTGTATATTTGTATGTTTGTATGTTTGTTTGTAACCGACTCCTTATAGCGCGATTTTGACCCACTTTAAACGACCAGATTTTATTCAAACTTTGCACACCTGTCAAGGACCGATGACAATGCAATAATTTCATAAATTTGTGCCATTATCCTTGCCAGGGTTACCAGGACAGCAAAAAAACTGTCACAAACTACGCTGACATACGTCTCAAAATTCGAAATAACTACCCTAAAAAATAGAAAATAAATAATAGTTTAAAAAAACTATAAAACACGCTTCCATTGAAAACCAAACTAAAAAGTACAAAATAATGGAAAATAAATAATAGTTTAAAAAAACTAAAAAACACGCTTCCATGGAAAACCAAACTAAAAAGTACAAAATAATGGAAAAAAAGCGTGGGGTGCTTTTAAGGTATTTTTTTATTGATATCAGGCACCCCACGCTTTTTTTCCATTATTTTGTACTTTTTAGTTTGGTTTTCCATGGAAGCGTGTTTTTTAGTTTTTTTAAACTATTATTTATTTTCTATTTTTTACGGTATTTCGAATTTTGAGACGTATGTCAGCGTAGTTTGTGACAGTTTTTTTGCTGTCCTGGTAACCCTGGCAAGGATAATGGCACAAATTTATGAAATTATTGCATTGTCATCAGTCCTTGACAGGTGTGCAAAGTTTGAATGAAATCTGGTCGTTTAAAGTGGGTCAAAATCGCACTATAAGGAGTCGGTTACAAACAAACATACAAATATACAAACATACAAATATACAAACATACAAATATACAAATATACAAACATACAAGTGAAGCTAATATAAAGCGTGTAAAAAGCGTGGGGTGCCTGATATCAATAAAAAAATACCTTAAAAAGCACCCCACGCTTTTTTTTCATTATTTTGTACTTTTTAGTTTGGTTTTCAATGGAAGCGTGTTTTATAGTTTTTTTAAACTATTATTTATTTCTCTTCGTCTACAATTAAACACGTAAGTTCTCGGTCATATCAAAATCAAGAGAAATTTATTCAAATTAGGCTGAAAATTAGCAGTTTTCGACGCTCAAAATTACAACAGACAGTCCCTCTAAAACACCCGCGACCCGCCCTTTACCACTTTCTAATGCTTTAGCTGTGAATAAATGGCACAACAAACGCCCCAGTAGCACTGTTGTCTGTTTAGTTAGATAATCTTGATTCTATTCAATCGTCGCGAAATAATTAACATTACGAAACACAGAATATTAAATTAAATCATTTATCATGTGCCAGCTAGCCATACCAATGTAACCAACAAATAAAATGAAAACTAAACTCAAACAAAAAAAAAAAAAATGTAATCAATGCATAAAACTGAAATAAAAGCCTCTTGGAATAAAGGGCGTGATAGCTTACATATGCAATGTCGGCTTATGTTCACTTGGCTGTTACAATCTGAGTACTACGTTATCATTCGCGATAATGGCGAAATGAGGAAATCGGCATGTTTTAGAACCAAATATCGAAGACATGTGACATCAACCAACCCGCACTGGGGTCGCGTGGTGGACCCACTCCCTCTCACAGAGAGGACGCCTGTGTCCCAGCAGTGGGAACGTTATTGGCTGATTTTACTAAATGTAGGATGCGTGTACCTAGTGTGTGGCGTCGGTGTGCGGGACTTAGGTAATCTAAGTAAATATTTATAAGTGATCGACACCAATGAAGTGATAGAGGAAGTCTATTCTGCGCCTGCCCTTTTTAGGGTTCCGTTGCCAAATGGCAAAAAACGGAACCCTTATAGATTCGTCATGTCTGTCTGTCTGTCTGTCCGAGTATGTCACAGCCATTTTTTTCCGAAACTATAAGAGCTATGCTGTTGAAACTTGGAAAGTAGATGTTTTCTGTAAACCGCATTAAGATTTTCACACAAAAATAGAAAAAAAAAAAAAATTTGGGGTTCCCCATACATAGAACTGAAACTCAAAAAAATAAATTTCATCAAAACCATACGTGTGGGGTATCTATGGATAGGTCTTCAAAAATGATATTGAGGTTTCTAATATCATTTTTTTGCTAAACTGAATAGTTAGCGCGAGAGACACTTCGAAAGTGGTAAAATGTGTGTCCCCTCCCCGTAACTTCTAAAATAAGGGAATGATAAAACTAAAAAAAATATATGATGTACATTACCATGTAAACTTCCACCGAAAATTGGTTTGAACGAGATCTAGTAAGTAGTTTTTTTTAATACGTCATAAATCGTAAACCACAATTTACCTTTCATTCAGTCAACTCAAATATCAAAATTAAAAAAAAAAAACATTTAATTTCATAAACATAAACCTTATGCATAAACCGTGAATTCCTGCAGGTTTGTACGGAACCCTCGGTGCGCGAGTACGACTCGCACTTGGCCAGTTTTTTTTCTCGTTGGGAAATCATCAAATGATTTCTCCCGCTCTGGGCGGAGCGGGAGGGCGTGTCAGACTTTTACTGACTAAAACCCACTCTTGTTCCTTCAGTTGCCTGTGCTGGCGCCACGGTTACTCTTTCGAACAAATCAATAACCCTGGCAGGATTCTGCGCCGCCCCGGGATTCAAATTGGTATTAATTTATGTTCTAAAATGTATTGTTTCAGGCAATCTATCGTGCGATAGATGAATACGAGGTCGGGACTGACCCCTCGAAGAATGTACTTACAAATATGGAGCAATATTTCACCCAGGCTCCAACGTCGAACTGTGGCAGTTTGAAGGACGCTTTCCTTCAAGTACCGAACAGAACTTTAAGTAATTTATATCCAGCGCCAGACAGATAGCATCACATCCTGTAGGATGAGTGTGGAGACATATATCTGAGTATCAGGGTTTTATGTGTACGAGCTTAAGCATGGATGTCGGGACACGGCAAAACTACCATACTATAGCTTCCGCCTTTGACATTTAGCGTAAGTTTTAAAACATTTCCAGTTCCATTATGTTTTTTTAAAGAGCCGAACCAGAGTGGTTCGGTTGATTTTGTTCAGACAAAACATACTTCAGTTTAAAATTTAAGCTAGCAGCTATACAATTCTTTACATCAGCAGCAGGCTATACCTACAATGTTTTATTGTAACTATGCCCACAATGTGTGGTAATGAAACAAACAGTCGTAGGGACATACAGTCCGACATAAATTCATAATTCATAACTGAATCGTGATGATTTAGCTTTATCCTATTGGTTTTTATTGGATTTTCCGAAAAACTTCAATGTTTCTACAGACTTAAATAGTAAATTACAAATACACGTTTTCGCTGTTCTTATTATGATACTCAATTTAGCTTGCTTTGTTACTCATGACTATTGTAAAAAAAATCGTTTACCATGAGATTGTCGAATGTAGTACCTAACTGACTTGTCTATTGATAGCCAGACGCCAGCGCGTGATGTATTATCGGGGAAAATGGCGATCGTACAATTTTCAACCTTATTGCTTAAGTCATAAGGGTGAAAAATGACAACGCTCGCTAGTGTCCACGGTGGTACCTCTACGTGTTTGTTTCTCACACAACCAGTTTTTTAACCTTTGACTACTTTTTGCCGCAAAAATGCCAATTATTTTAATTAAAATCCCACTAGGTTAGAGCAAATCATAAAAGTAGATGACTAAGCATTAAAAATGAAACATTAAGTAATTCGAATTATTTTTAGAATGTTTTGATTGCAGTTTATACTAAATTTATGCATATTCTACAACATGATGAATAAACAAATTATAGTTTACAATATCCGTCTTGCTTAAAAATTGACTAGGTGTGTTATCAAGGTAAATTTTAGAATTATTGGCATAACGTCGGTATTGTTGCCTTGTATAAGATAATATTTATGCAATACCTACTAAAGCACAACAAAATTTACTAATCAAAATGAATATGAAACAGGCAGATTAAAAAAAAAAAGAATATTTAACTATTTATGTATGTATTTCTCTTTGTTTGACTCGAAATAGTAGGAAGCAAAAATAAAATAATCTGATTCTAAACCCAGTCTAACAAAAACAGGTTAGCCAAAATATACATTTTAAGACTGGCTGAGTCAAGGTGAACTGCTTATTTTAAGGGTCACCCATTACCCGTTACACTAGTTTGTTGGGGTTCAACTAATAATTCAAGAAGTCTTTTAAAATACTGATGTTTATTTAAAGTGTATTTATAGTCCGGATGGTAGGAATCTCGAGCTTTTACTAGCTGAATGTGGTGTCTAAAGTAGTTAATGTAATACAACTTATTTTTACATTTTAATTTACTCGTAAGTATCCGTTTGTAACTTTGTTTTAGTTTTAAATAAAGACAAAAATATCAAATCTGCCTCAAAAAAGTCATAACATTAAGTAGTGTTTGTAATAAAATAAGAAATACTTTTATAATTTAATTATTTACAATTATAAATTTTTGTAATATTTATAAAAAATGTTTTGTTTTCTTTATTTTAGAATATTTAATTTTTAAGCAAAACACCAGCTTACGCTCATGAACAAAGGAACCAGAAGTAGCCACCTGGTTAACGAATCTATTACCTACCAACCGCGGGAAATTAAAACTGAATGTTAATGAAGCCAGTGTGTTTATTTACAATATTAACGTTGGCCATGAACGAAGTATGCGCAATGCACAGTGAGCCAAATGATCTTTCGGTTCTTCCAAATATCGGTATGGTTTAAAGATTAAACTTACAACGCATGAATAAAATAGTCTGCTACAATTTTGAAAGTGAAGAAAATCAAAAGATTGTATGGCATAGCCCATCGTGGTGTGACTGAATTTGATCTTAAATCTCGTTTCCCTGAGCCCTCATTTTGCTGAGTCATTGAATAGCGGGTATTCTATTAATTGTAGCAGACTATTTTATTCATGCGTTGTAAGTTTAATCTTTAAACCATATCGATATTTTTTATTGCACAATCATAGGTACTGGTGGCCAAGCTCCATAGCTGGCTCATTGGCGAAAGATTGCTTGCCTGCCGCTCAGAGAGTGCGTGCAGGAGCTCAACGATCTGATTCTACCTTTTCCTTTCACTACCGAATTCCCAGAAGCCTACTGCAGGGTAGTTCGGCCGGACTACCGGACAGACGGACATGACGATATAGGATAGTTTCGGTTACAATCGCAGGAATAACTTGTTTTTCGAGCAAATATTCATCCTACTGCGGAACCCTGCACTGTGCGTAGTCGGACACGCACTTGGCCAGTCTTTTTCAACTTCGATACAAAATATAGCAACATAAAAACAAAGTAGTAAAATCCTATTAGGTGCTTATTAAAAGAATTTTCATGAAATTCAAAACTCACACAACAATCTTCTGTTATCTATTTTTTGATAATACAAAGAACTCCATATTTTTGGGAGTTTCATCACTTTAGCAAAAGTGACGGAACTTTAAAGTCGACATTCACACGGACGTAAATATATCGCGGCGGGATTTTTTCGCGCACTGGATCTTCATCGTACTGCTTAGCGCCGAGAGTTGAAAATCGAACAATGTGTTTTCCGACGTGCTTACGTGTACCCCGTAGGATTCTCAATGCACCGAGCATCAACACCGAGAGTCGAAAATAAAGTTCGCAAAAAAAAATCCACGATATTATTAGGTACGTCTGCGGGAATGTTACATTACTGTGCTGTGGCCAAAACCTTTGGTGTCAGCCACAAAAAAATATATTTAAATAAGTTATTCATTTTTTGTTTGTTAATATACATAAAAGTAATGAAGAAGAAGTAGTAATTTAATGTCGAACATTGTTATTTCGTTAATTAAGCTATCTCGCTCTTCGAATTAGTGTGCAGTTTCAAGTCAAGGTATATAAACAGATCGTCGCTACGCCACATTCAGAGCTGCTGTACGTCCTTGTTCAAAGTGCATGATATAACTCGCAGAAAAACTTGTCCAAGATTTAGCCATTTTTTCCTTAACGTTTTAGTATTGCTTTTCGTAGTAACTTCTAACAGTTTTAAGAATGAATATCTTTGTTAAAGTGTGGTTCGTTGCAGCAATTCTTACAATCGTGTTGACAACATTATGTAGCGGTCATGTTACACCAGCGGAGCAGTGCCCAGGTAATAAATACACACTGATATGCCTAATAAGCCTATTTTTGGGGGTGGGAAATCATCAAATGACGTGAGGGCGTGTCAGACTTACTGACTAAAATCCACCCGTGTTCCTTCAGTTGCCTATATGCCAGGGCCGGTAACTCTTTCGAACAAATCTCGCGACCCTGGCAGGCATCTGTCCTAGCGAACCCCTTCAATTATGCTGGCATCTCTTTGAGGCGCGCGTGGAACACAACGCGCCGTCGACACAGGCCTGGGTCCTTACCGGGCGGCTAGCTACCTATTGCTCGCCGCCCGCATGCCCGCGCCTACGCTGGCTGGGACTCCGCTATCGACTCCCGACGCGACGCCCGGGGCGTCTCCTCCTGCGGCAGTTAAGAGCGAGAGGGCGCACGGACTGCCGCTCCCTCACGCGTTTCGCCTCCTCCTTCGCAAGCATTACTGCTTCATACCTGATAAGCCTACCTTTGCCTTTTGTTGATGCATGTTAGCAGTACCATTGTTTCGACATCATCATGTTCCTGCCCTTGTGTCATGTTACTTGGTGTCGGCACAACACGGGGTTTTGTGTTTCATACATTCCTCTAATTAATACATTATTAATTTATTAGATAAATGCAGGTTGGCTCAATGTAAGGGAATAACAAGATCATCTTTTATGATTGTGTACTTTCCACAATAAATGTCTTGTAAGTGAACTGTAACTTTTTTTTGTTGATAAATCCATGTTCTTAAAAGGGAGCACTTACGTACCAGACTGATGAGGAATTCCGGACTTGTTTCAGGGGAATCTTTCGAGGGTCTACAGGATAGGATACATGTGATACCGTGTGAGAAACCTCGTTGCAAACTGCTGAAGAACACCAACGTCACCGTCACATTTGAATTCAAACCGGGTGAGTATACTGTCTACCAGGGCCCGAATATAGTGTTTTTTTATCTTTCTGTTACATTTTTACATGGGGAGTGCCAGCCCAATTTTTTTACATTCATAATTTCACTTTTTATCCAATGTTTTGCGGTTCACAGAATATAACTCCTTTCCCGATTTAATTGATATGACTGTATATAAGTTTGTATGTTTGTTACTCAATCACGCAAAAACGATGAACGGATTTGGGTGAAATTAGGCAGATACAGTTTATAACCTGGATTAACACATAGTATACTTTTTATCCCGGTATTATGTTCCCTTGGGATAATTTTCGACCTCCACGAAGGTGAAGCCGCTTCCTATCGCACGTTATACTCTGCACACTTGTTAAAAGACAACATATTCTGCACGGTTGATGTTTGTATGCAAAAATCTTGATGGCGCATTAAGATTTTTGCATAGATAAGTCTACTGGCCTGTTAGTCTAGTGGTTAGTGACCCTGACTGCTAAGACTGAGGTCGTGGGTTCGATTCCCACCCAGGACAAATCTTTGTGTGATGAGCACAATCATTTGTTCTGTGTCTGGGTGTAATTTATCTATAATATGTATGTATTTAGAAATATATAAGTATGTTTATCAGTTGTCTGGTTACCATAGTACAGGCTCTGCCTAGTTTGGGATCAGATAACGTTGTGTTGGTTGTCCTAAGATATTATTATTGTTTCCTTTATTTCATTTAAATACATATTAATTACATTTTTAAATATTAAAATATAAAAAAGATATAAGAAAACATTTAAAAATATAAAAAATAGTAGCCCACCGGTATCGGGAACAGGGTCCAAGCTACCGGTGGTCAGGGCTGCTGAGAGAGGAACCTCCTAACAATACGCGCCGTGTCCAGAATTACTGCTTTCTGGATCAGGCCCTTGATCCAGCTGCCTAACGAGAGCCTCCTGAGATGTTGATCGAGGCTCTTGGCTATTATGCCATTGGCCGTAACGACTATGGGCACAATGACTGCCGTATCCACATCCCACATGTCGACAACCTCGCGAGCCAAGTCAAGATACTTCATCTGCTTATCTTTTTCAGCTTTCACGAGGTTCTCGTTATGCGGGACTGCTATATCAACAATCATTGTGCGACGCTCTAATCGATCTATCACCACTATATCCGGCTTATTGGCAACAATAGTCCTATCAGTGATGATAGATCGATCCCAATACAACGTGATATTGCCATTTTCGAGAACTGGGTCGGGCACATACCTATAATATGGTACTTCTGATTCCACAAGGCCGTATTTCAGAGCAAGTTGCTGGTGGATAATCCTGGCTACAAGGTTGTGTCTATGCAAGTAGTCTCCGTTAGCCAAACAAGAACAGCCAGAAATAATGTGTCGGATTGATTCACCCGGACGGTGGCATGCCCGACAGATGTCAACCGTGCCATCCTTCACAATATATTTCCGGTAGTTATTTGTCATCATAACTTCGTCCATAATCGCAAAGACAAAACCTTCGGTTTCCCCAAATAGGTCTCCGAAACGTAACCAGGATACGGACGCTAAGAGGTCTACATCGGATCCATGTAGGACCCGGTAAAAGCGCCCGTGAAGCTCCTTGCTTTTCCATACCTCCATGCGGTCATTAGTATCTAATACTTTAGGTTTGCGCCAGTTCTCGATAGCCAAGGAGAGCGGGGTGAGGCTCTTGTCCACTGAGACCACATCTCGGTGCATCCCCACGTCGGCTTCTAGGAAGTTGTCCCTGAGACTGCATACCTCACGGTTGTGCAGGGTCTTAGCATTCAAAAAACCTCGACCTCCGCACTTCCGCGGGATATACAGTCTCATCACCGATGACCGTGGGTGATGCATTCGATTTGCGGTCAGCAGTGTGCGGACCCGTCTATCCAGGGCGTCAAGTTCCGTCTGAGTCCATTTGAGTATGCCGAAAGAGTACATCAACACCGGCATGACCCAACCGTTGAAGGCGCGCACCTTGTTTCCGCCTGATAAAAGACTTTTTAATACTTTATTCAGGCGGCCAAAGAAGCGCTCCCTCAACGATTGTTTCATGTCAGCAGTGTTGATGCCTAACGCTTCCGACATACCCAAATACTTGTATGTGTCGATTGGGGAAAGGGATCTTAGGTGTATGGAATCCGAGAGTTGGGTTCCCACGGATTCCACAATCTCCCCTCGCTTTACATGCATGACCGCACATTTGTCCACACCAAATTCCATCCTGATGGCGCTACTGAAGGTTTCAGTTACTTTCAGTAGCTCCATCAGTTGCAAATTATTGGGGGCAAAGAGTTTTAGGTCATCCATGTAGAGGAGGTGAGATATAACCTGACCACCTCTCCTCAATCGATAACCTATACCTGAATCCTCCAGCAGTGTGCTAAGAGGATTCATGGCTAGGCAGAACCAAAGTGGACTCAAACTATCGCCCTGGAATATACCTCGCTCAATCCTTATCGGTTCGCTATTCCTCTGGATATTTCGACATCCTGGATAGCGAAGGACTGTCCTCCACTGCCCCATACATGATATCAAGAAGGTGCGCAGCGTTGTATCTACATTGTACAACTCCAGCACCCTCTTGAGCCAGGTATGTGGCACCGAGTCATAGGCCTTCTTATAGTCTATCCAGCATGTCGACAGCAACATATTATTATTATTCTATAAATGTATGTGGTGGCTACGTTTTAGTCTGGATAACTAATATCGACTACGTTATTTAGTTCGGTGTATTACCACTAGGGGCGCTGCCTGTTTGAACCATCGAATTAAAACATACCTATTTAGTTATAAAAAATGTACTTACAAAATAAATCGCATAAAAGTTGAGTGTTTTCGATGATTAATGATGAATGCTTAGGTGTAGAGCAGTGGTGGCCCAGTGGTAGCGGCCGCGACTTACGAGTAGTAGGTCGTGAGTTCGAATCCAAGCCGGCGCTTTACTTTGTGTAAATTATTTCATAACCACTGCTCTCAAACGGTGAAGGAAAACATCGTGGGAACCGGCATGTCTTAGAACCAAAAATTCGAAGATATGTCACATCTACCAACCCGCACTGGGCCCGCGTGGTGGACTATGGCTCACTCCCTCTCACCGACAGGAGGCCTGCGTCCCAGCAGTGGGAACATTATAGGCTGCTGCTGCTGATGATGATGATGCTTAGGTGTAATCCTGCAAATACTTACATATTATTTACGGTCGCGAATCATATTACAATCAATTTACAACCTGATAGTTCTGATTCTGACCTGCTAATTGCAAAAAAACATAAGAAAATTTAAATTTCTGAGGCTACCCCGGCGTGGCCTTGTTGTAGTGGTCTTGTGACGGATTGTGAACAAGTGATCATAATCTGATGATGGAACAGGAACGTGGTCACATCAACTCGTCCAAAAATTATAAAGATTCACGAAACATTTTTAAATTCGGGAAGAACTGAACGTCCACTTTCTTGTGGGATTTTTGTATGAACTACTGAAATAGGACAGGCCAACGTTTCGCACCTTTGGTAGAACAAGGGCACAATTGCAGTTTTTGCAATTTTACAGGAGAGTAATTTTAAGATATTTTTTGTACTTAATGTGGTCTAGCTATGTTAATAATGTTCTAAGGTTGTTCTGCTTTGTATGACATAAACTATATACTATATTCTTTTAGGTGTATCGTTTACAAATATTAAAAACTACTAGTTTTTTTAAAGCATTTCTGCATATTTAAGTCATTTTGGCAATTTTACAATTATGCCCTTGTTCTACCAAAGGTGCGGTTTGTTCGATCAGCTAGTTAGTTGATGATTAAAATCGCATGGCCAACTTTATTGTTAATATTACTAAAAACCTACACGCAATAAAACAATTGTTCACTTTGAACGTTGACTATGGTTCGAACTAGAACATCGAAATTAGTTTTGAATAGTTACTCTTCTAGCAATATTCTGTGAGTTCGAATTTCACAAAATTGGCTAATAGATGGCGTTGATCTCAATACATTCGATTCTCACCTACAGATGCATGCAGTATTCCATAGTGGGTAGGATCATAAAGGCGATGTTTAATAACAAATACTATCGTATACGCCTTTGCAGAATGCGAAAAATGTAAGATAACCTCATGGCTATATTATAATTTTAGCGACGAAGATGTTTTGATACCATTTCTAAAATTTGCAATTTAATAACTTTCACATTTGAGATAGTTCGTTTCCCGGTTTAGGCAAGCGTCGTTTCTAAAATGTATGAATGTAGTTTTACTTACTTTTGAAAAAATCGAAAGCTACCTTTGAATAAAAGTTGGTGCCATCCATATTGAGAGTACTTTCTTTCCAGCCTGTTGGCTACAGAATAGATAGTATTTAAGACTACTATTGGGTTTGATTGTTAATGCATGTAGGATTTGTGTCAAACTCACATAAAAATCTAGAAATTATTTGATTTCAGTAGGTTTATTCGGTTTAACTTCATAGTGCTGATTCTATAAACGTTGGAACTTAACTACAGGCTCATATAATAATGCTTTAGAATAAGAAAAATTATTTTGTGTATAAGTAAGCCACTGCTTCTTCTCATAAATAGTTAAGGTGCTCAGACACTAGCCCCCTCATTATAAAACAAGGTTTTTATTTAGATCAAGTTTAAACCACCAACCCAGTTTTTGAATTAAGAACCCAATATGTATAGAAATGCATTTCTTTTTTACAAAACTGGCAACTATAGTATTTTCGCCATCAGATGAGTTCGCTGACAGTTCTTGTCTGACAATTGTAGTGACGTGGCCTAACGAAATATAATCGTTTTTTTTATAATATCGATTCAGTTGGCAAAGAAAATGGAATCGGATGATCGATTTTAGATTTTCAAAATATTTTTTTAATAAACTGGTTATCCTACTTCCTACTAATATTATAAATGTGAAAGTTAGTATGTGTGTGTGTGGATGTTTCTTACTCTTTCACGCATAAAGTACTGTACGGATTTTGATGAAACTTTACAGTAATATAGCTTATACATCAGAATAAGACATAGGCTACATAACATCACGGGAGCAGAGCAAAAACCTGACATAACGCACTCGTACTGACGCGACGCAATCGCGATTACAAAATGGCCGCTCCGATTCATCTATTTTTTTGTCGATTAGTGTATTGAGTAGTGGCAATCTCTATTGGCCGCGTTCCGTTCGCACCATTAGACCGACGCATTAGACATTTTTAAGATTTATACTTTTTTATTTTATTTACTTAATTTATTAACAGTTAATTATAACTACAATAATTTACTTAGTAATTTACGAAAGGGAATATTTTTTTATCATTTCTTTTTTAATTTTTTTGCCGGTTTATTTTTTATTCGTCTAAAGTAGTATGCGCGCCACGGAAAAAAATGAACTGTCAGGGAACTCATGGCGAAAAGACTATAAGTCCTTCTATGCTAAAAAAAATGCTATGTTGCCATTTTTATTTTAAGAACTTCACAAAAGTCGATATAAATTTGGGAATTGCAAAAACTGGCTCAGAGGTTTTTGTAATAAGACTGTAGGAGTCTGAATTATAACGTTTCATGATTTTTGTTTTCAGAGAAAGATGTAAAGTCGTTGAGCAATAACGTGTTTGCGATGATCGGAGGGCTACCAGTTCCGTTCATCGGCGTAGACGGCACCGACGCGTGCCAGCACGTGAAGCGCGTGGACACAGACGAGTACGTGTCGTGCCCGCTGCCCGCCGGCCACGACTACATCTACACCAACGTGTTCCCCGTGCTGTCTGTGTACCCCACGCTCAAAACACGAGTACACTGGAGCCTCAATGATGGTAAAAAAAGCTTGATATGCTTCGAGGTACCGGCGTCCATTACAGCTGGCTCAAAGAAACATTAGTTCGTCGATTAGAGCGCAATATTTATAGCTTCGAGGTTTATGGATGATGATTAAATCTAAAATTAAACAAATTTGTAAAATATTATTACATTTAATTAATTAATTGTAATGGCAATTAAAACAAAGTAAAAACCTTCTCCTTCGTTATTCTTCCTTACATAGAAACTTACATCTAATAAAATAGTACAACATAGGACATATAGCGGTCTAAGGATATTTTGGTGCGTGAGCAAAACTGGAACTAATGTTCTTTAAAAATCTTGTTTTCTCCATGTAATTTCTGTGATATTTCTTTGTCACTGTTATTTATGCGCCAAAAGATCCTTGTAACACTGTACCTGTGTATAAATTATCAATAGCCTTCTAGTTCGATAACGAACTGAACGAAACAGAACAAGATCAATTTAATTAAAATGTAAGGCACTGAATTTATAAAAATAAATACATCTTCGTTTCCTTGAGCATGAATGAAATTATAATAATCTGTCTAAAAAAAGTGAGCACTGCATTGGTATTCTGGTGGTCCTTTGATATGGAAGATTAGATAAGTAGGTATAATTATACAATTCGCACGGGTACTTCAAAGCAGATAAGATCATTATTACTTATATCCTGCAACGCCCAATGTACCGTCACTGAGATTGAAGGGTAGAATGCGAGCACAGGAAAAGTATCTTTATAGGTATATTTAGTGCCTGCTTGGAGCGGGCACGAGGCTTTGTCGCCGTTCTCCAAGGTGAGCTTGTCACAGACAGATACGCCGTCCACTCCTATGAACGGGAAAGGGACGTTCAACACCTCTGCAGTCACGTGATTCTTGATATCCGCAGTATCCTTCTCTGTAAAAAGTAAACAAGCTCTCATTCATTGTGCAGTTCAAAAGTGAGTACCTAGTTAAAAAATGGACGCTACTTTTTACCCGACTGCGCCAGAAGTACGGTTCAGTTTTTCGAGTGTAATGTATGTAGTATATGCACATGCATAAAAAAATGATTGCACATGGCCTCGGAAACGCTCAGCAGCCTAAACGGTTTGATGGATTTGAGCCTGAGAGCCCTCGATAGATTCGTCTCAATTGCGAGAGTGAAACTGGGTAAATTCAAATGGCCGATATTTAACGCCTTTTTTCACAAAGCTTATCGAATGGGGTTTCAAAATAAAGGGTTTTTTTTAGCTAATAAAAAAATTCGAAATGTAAACAATTATTATCTTGAATTTAATAATCAATTTATTTAATCTTCATTAGATACCTCCGACTACATGAGACTGCTTTACTTTCATAATGATTCAGGTTGTGATTGATTGTGTTACCAAATTAATGTGCTGGTCGGGGTAGCTAGATGGCTGGCCCCTTAGCCTTGCAGTCCTAGGCGGAAATCCGGGGCTCTCTGTTACTCATACTATTGTGTTTGTATCTAAAACTCTACGTGCCATTCTCACCAACGGTCGCGTACTGTTGTTAGTACCTACGTAGTACCTATAACTTGATCTTTTGCCATGTCGGAAGCGGTCGTTGCATAGCTATCATAGTCGCGGCCACACGGCAATCTCAGTTACATTTATTTCCTACAGCGCAGAATATAAAGTAAAGATTTTCCTCTTGAACAATCTTTTGATGTTTCATATTTTTTATAGCGGACGGTCGGTACCTACTCTTGGCAGTCATTGTTTGAATAATTATAAACCCTGTTTGGTCTACGTAATATTGTAGGTAATAAATAACCAAGGCCTTTTTTTATTTCCTCTATTAATAATCACGGTGAGAACCTACTTGTTTTCCGAGATCATACGGTCTACCGAAAAAGAACGAAAAAAACTGGTACTCAATCAGTTTTTTTTAAGTTGACGCATGAAAAAATATAGGTAGGTATACATTTCCAGTATAAGCCCCCGGACATCCCGTGATGGGAATTTTTCGCGTACTGGAAATTCAACGCATTGCTTAGCACTAAGAGTTGAAAATCGAACAGTAAAACAATGTTCGATTTTCGACGCGCTGAGCTGCACTCTGTTGGATTCTCATGTTTGGTTCGACATTCAGTGATGGATGTGCGCGAAAAATTCCCGCTGCGATTTTATTAAGTCCGTGAGGTCGTCGACTAAGCCAGCTTCTCATTGTACAAAAAGCCTAAACAAAACGAAGTCAGCTAAAACTGGATATGTCGCCGTGTATACCAATAGTAAGTGCGTGTATGTGTAACGAACGACCGAAATGTTACTCTTATATGAACAAAAACGCGATCTAATGATAACTTTATTTTGGGTAGGTATTTGGGATCTTTCTGAGGTGGGCCATACTAAATATATAATTCAAACATTCATCGGGAATTATAAAAGCAATGTGAGGTACCTGGTGTGAAGGACATTGATACGCTGGGGTTGGTGCCTTTCTTGAGACGGCAAGGATTCTTCTTGCATGGTGTCAGTTGCACTATTTCATTCAGGTTTTCGTAGGATTTGCCTGTAAATAGAATAGGTATATTATAATACTGTCATTAATTCCGGATTTCACCAATGAAATTGTCTGGCTTTTTTTAAATTTAAAAATATTAGTTGTAATTTATTTCTTATTTAATTTTTGGTATTATTTTTTATAGTTTTTGTTGTGTCCTACAGGGTCCGTATTTGTACCTTAGCTTTAAGCCATTGAAAGAACTTTTAACATTCTGGAATGCAAATAAATATATGACTATAAAACTAATTGCGATCAGAAACCACGTTCAAGAGCTGTCTGCGTCAACATTCCACAACAATTTTAACACGGACAGCTCTTGAACGGGGTGATGTGCTGAATGGGTTCAGAGGTTCAGCCGAAGTGACCTAAAAGTTAGCTGTCATTCCAATTCATGCTAGGGATTGACAGTAATCACAGCCAACTTTAAGCTCACTTCTCCCAAGTTATCACGGTGAGATTTGTACAGAAAAGCGCCACAGTTTCATTAGTGAAATTCGCCTGTAAAGTTTGTAAAGAATGTCTACTAAGATAAAAGTTTTGCAGGTGCATTCCTTATTAAATAATCGTGATTTTAAAATTAAACTAAGGTATTTTTAAGGTACTAATACACCGCTAAACGGGACCATATAAGATTTGTCTATAGACCTTCAAACAACGGAGGGTCCTGCTGGAATATAATTGAAGATTACGCTGTAATAATTGAGGTACTATTTTTTACTCATATGATTCGGAAGGTACCTACTAAAAACTACGCACGTTAACATTTAACTTTCAATCGGATTGAACGTAGGGTCCTGCTGGGTATACAGACATATGTAAAGAATAACGGAAAAAACTGTAACACTGTAATTAAATTTGTTATTGTGTTGGTTATAATGACCATGTATGACGTAGTCACGTCTATTATATTATATTATAACCCACTATCTAATAACCAGTATTTAAAGGTGATAAAATCGCATTTCCTATGTGGAATAAAGAATTATGGCTAGCTGTTATGAATCCATTTTAGTGGTACTGAAGATACTTTATGCTGCAACAATTGGAGCTGAGCTGGCCTCTAAAATTCCTGCAACTTCGTAACAACCCATCAAACAAAAAACCTCTAATAACTCTTTTGTAATCCTTGAAGTGGATGAATCAGAGGTGGAGTCCACCATCATGAACCTTAGTCAGGATAGTGCAACTGGCTGGGATGGAATACCGTCTACCCTGCTGAAAGTTTGTCGGAACACCCTTGTCCCTCTAATAACACATATAGTTAATCTCTATCACAAAAGGAGTGTTCCCTGAACCTTTCAAAAGGGCTATAGTCCATCCGATACATAAGGGCGGGGCCAGAGACAGTGTCAACAATTATAGACCCATATCAGTACTCTCGGCTCTCTCTAAAGTTATGGAAAAGTTAATTAACGGTAGATTGGTAAATTATCTAAACAGATACAAAATTGTAGCACCCAATCAGTTTGGATTCCAAAAAGGAATTTCTACTGAAGACGCAGTTATCGACCTAACTCAGCTTGTATCAAAAAAACTAGACAACCGACAAAAATGCGTCTGTATGTTCCTGGATCTAAAAAAAGCGTTTGACACGGTCTCTGTCCCCACCCTTCTCTACAAACTGGAGTGTATAGTTATCCGTGGCAAACCTCTTGAACTCTTCAAGGATTACCTTCAGAACAGGAAATTGGCTGTCAAAATTAATTCGAGCCTAAGTGATGAAGAAACAGTCACATACGGAGTCCCGCAAGGCAGCGTGCTGGGACCTACACTTTTCCTAATTTACATAAATGACCTATGCACGCTGCCTTTACATAAATCACAAATCTTTACTTATGCTGATGACACTGCGATTGTGGCTTATGGTAATACTTGGAGCGCGGTAAAGAATACTGCGGAGCAGTCCGTAAAAACAGTAATGAATTGGCTGCTACTCAACCAACTCACCCTAAATGTGGACAAAACCAACTTCATTCCCTTCTTTATCAGTCATAAGAACAAGGCTCCACCAGATTTTGAAATCATGGCACATACGTGCTCAAGTCTCAGTTTTTGCTCATGTGCGACGCTTACCCGTGTTAATCACACGAAGTACCTGGGTGTAGTGATTGATGACGGATTGAAATGGTATAACCAAATAGAAAATACTGCTTCAAGAGTCAGAAGACTTATTTATATTTTCAAATCGCTGAGATATTTCGTAGACACCAGCATTTTAAAAATGGTTTATTTAGCACTCTGTCAGTCCGTCATCACCTACTGCATCCCGGTGTGGGGAGGGGCTGCCAAAACCAAGTTCATTACAGTGGAGCGAGCACAAAGGGCTGTCCTTAAGGTGATGCTTGGCAGACCATACAGATTCCCTACTACTCTACTATATTCGGACTGCAAATTACTTTCTGTGAGACGGCTCTTTGTCCTTCGAGCCACTCTCAGAAGACATAAGCAAACTCCCCCGTCAGATCCTACTAAACGCAAAGCAAAAAATGTATGCCCTTCAGTACGCCATAATACTGTTTTCGTTAGGCGCCAGTTTCACGGGCTAAGCACATTAATTTACAAAAAAATATATGTAAAGCCATCCATATAGATGGGCTAAATCAGCATGAAGTAAAGAGTAAAGTACACAATTGGCTTCAGGATCAAGACTATGCTCGAACAGAAGAACTACTACTCCACCAGCAGTAGTCGTATATGCTGTTCCATTTGTTGTTTGCAATTTCTCGGTCTCAGTATTCTTTGCCACTTTTCGAACATATCACCACCACATACACAACACAATCTCAAGCACTTCAACACGTGCGGTCCATGGCCCTCTACGGGGCACCGGTGTGGGCGCCCTCATTGAGGCTGCGCCCAGCGCGCCGGTTGAGTGCGGCCCAGAGGGTCATGGCCATCCGGTTAATCCGGGGATACCGCACGGTCTCCTGCGAGGCGGCGAGCCTCCTTGCCGGAGTGCCGCCATGGGATCTGGAGGCAAAGGTCCTCGCCCACATTTGGGAGTGGCGCGAGGATGCGAAACGCCGGGGCGAAACTCCGCTGCCGCGACAAATCGCGGCACTGCGGACAGAGCTCCGGCAGGATCTCATGGCGACATGGCGGGTACGATTCTCGCAACCCAGCGCAGGGCACGCCACAATTGCGGCGGTAAGTCCCCTCTTTGAGGAGTGGATAGAGAGGCGCCACGGCGTCCTCACCTTCCGCCTGACGCAGGTTCTCACCGGGCATGGGTGCTTCGGTGGGTTCCTGTTCAGGATAAAGCGGGAGGAAACGCCCGGGTGTTTCCATTGTGAGGATCGTCTAGAGGACACGGTGGAGCATACGGTGGAAGTGTGCCCTGCCTGGGCGGAGCACCGCCGTGTCCTCGTGGAGGCGATCGGCGGCGGCGACCTCTCGCGTCCGGCCCTGGTGCGAGCCATGGTACGGAGCGAGAGGGCATGGGAAGCCATCACCGCCTTCTGCGAAGCAGTAATGCTCGCGAAGGAGGAGGCGGGGCGCGTGAGGGAGTGGCAGTCTCTGCGCCCTCACGTCCCTAGCCGCCGCAGGAGGAGACGCCCCGGGCGCCGGGAGTCGATTGCGGACTCCCGGCCACCGTAGGCGCGAGCTTGCGGGTGGCGAGCAATGGGTAGCTCGCCGCCCGGTAAGGACCAAGCTCGGGTCGACGGCGCGTAGTGTTCCACGCGCGCCTCAAAGAGATGTCAGCAACACTGAAGGGGTCTGCTAGGACCGATGCCTGCGGGGGTTGCGTGATTGTTCAAAAGAGATACCGTGACCCTGGCACATGGGCAACTGAAGGAACACGGGTGGGTTTTAGTCAGTAAAAGTCTGACACGCCCTCCCGCTCCGCCCAGAGCGGGAGAAGTCATTTGATGATTTCCCATCCAAAAAAAAAAAAAAAAAAGCACTTCAACACGTCCTCACACAAACCTAAACGCACACACGCACCTCATACTCACCCTCACATACATACTCTAATAACATACACCCCCTCACGCTAACATACATACACTTAAACAACTAGAAACTCCTTAAAAATTTTTAATATACATATTTTGTAACCATCATTGTAAATGGCTATTTCTTGTAAAGTTTGAACACCAAATAAAAGGTTTTTTTGGCATCACAGTGACAGCAGAACACTGACTCCTGAGTCACAGGATCACCTAGTTTAGGAGTCAGGGTTTACTATATATGTGTGACCTTTAGTTTAACAAATTATGTATCATAGTCTTAAGCAATGTCAAAGGTTTTTTGTATCAATAAAGATTTTTATTATTTTTATTATAATTATTTTTCAGTTTCCGAAACTGTTTGATGAACATGGAGGTAAAGAACCTAGAGTTCAGTTTAAATTCTTATAACATTCATCTGTTTTTTTTTTTTTTCAACTAACAACTATAATTGAAGAAACGTCGACGCATAAACATAGGGGTAATTGCGTAATACACTATGCGTTATTTACGTTGTCGAGCAGACAAATTTTTCGAACATGAAGCAATGGATTGGAAATAACCTTCAAAATTATTCAGATTCTGATCGAAGAAAGTCATCTAGTATGAAACTAACTGCGGATGAACAAAATATAGTACAAAGAGTTTACAAAATATAACACTTCTTTGAAATTGGGTAAGAAGCGACACCTCGCAATGGTTTTTCGCAGAAGCTTGATTCTGTCACGGGCCGTCATCATAAGCAGCCTATAATATTCCCATTGTTGGGACCCAGGCTTGCTCTCTGTGAGACGTAGTGGTTCGTAATCCACCATGCGAGCCTCGTGCGGGTTGGTAGATACCACATGTCTTTGAATTTTTGTTTCTAGGAGATGTCAGTTCCCTCTCGATGTTTTCCTTCACGGTTTTGAGAGCAGCGCTGATGAAATAATTTACACAAAGTATAGCGCCTGTCGGGGTCCGTACCCGCGACCTACAACTGGTAAGTCGCGGCCGTTACCACCAGGCCACTACTGCTACCAACAAGGTGTTTTATCTAATCTACACTAATATTATAAAGAGGAAAAATTTGTATTTTTGTTTGTTTGTAAAGGATAAACTCAAAAACGACTGGACTGATTTTAAAAATTCTTTCACCATTAGAAAGCTACATTATCTGCGAGTAACATAGGCTATATAACATCACGCTACGCAAGAGGAGCGGAGCAGTAATGAAAAATGTTGCAAAAACGGGGAAAATCGCACGGGTAGGCGATTCGACGCGACGGGAAGGGTCGCAGGAACACGAAATTTAACGGGGACGAAGTCGCGGGCAGAAGCTAGTCTAAAATATTTAAGTAGATATTAAAAATCTCATCATTATTATCATTTCAGCCAAAAGACGTCCACTGCTGGACAGAGTCCTCCCCCTTAAATTCCAACTCCCTATGAGCTTTAAACAACTACCTAAGTGTTTAAAATAAAATGTCTATTTTATAGGTACCAACTTAAGATGACTTTTACTATAACACAGGTCTGCAATGGTTTTCCCCTTTCAGTTTTGATGAGCGATTTGGATAGATTTTGGGGCGCTGATTACGGGAAAAATATTAAAAAAAATCCATCACGTCAGGATTTTTAGTTATAGATCATTCTTTTTTTTGCCTAAATTACTTAAGCCTTCCTAGTAATTTATTAATTATTTTATTTTAATCGTATCTTATTGAACAAAAAACACACTAAATGGTTGAAGTAGACATTAATGAATGAGTTCTCATAAATGTAGTTAAACATTAAGTATGTGATATACCCTTATTATCAAAAAAACTAGTGGATTTTTAGGTCATTTGCTAAAGACCTCATTTCTTGTAGGCTAAATGCTTTTTTTATAGAAATTAACTTAAATCGTTAGAAGACAGTTAATGAGGGTAGATTACCTAATATTATTTTGTATAAATAGCACCATCACTATTTTTAAAAAGTCAGTACTTCTGTGCAATTCGTAACGCTTACTTGAAAAATGTCATCGCGAAAGTGTTTAAACTCTCCGGACAATTTTTGCTACATTTGTGGGCGAAGGTTTTAAATATCTACACCAGATTTTTCCATCTATATCTGAAGCTAAACTGAAAGAAGGTATTTTCGTTGGCCCGGACATAAGAAAATTGATGAAAGATATAGATTTCGATGAAAAATTGAGTGAAATTGAATTAGAAGCCTGGAAATCTTTTAAGGAAGTAGTGAGGCATTTTCTAGGAAACCATAAAAATCCAAATTATGAGGAAATTGTAAAGAAAATGATTGAAAATTTCGGCAAAATGGGATGTTCGATGAGCATTAAACTTCACTTCCTTAATTCGCATTTGGACTCCTTTCCTGATAACTTGGGAGCTCTAAGTGAAGAGCAAGGCGAAAGATTTCACCAGGACTTGAAGGAGATGGAACGTCGCTATCAGGAGTAGTGGAATAAAGTAATGATGGCAGACTACTGTTGGCTATTAAAGCGTGATGATCCAAGTCGGAATTTCAAGCGAAAATCTCACAATCGGAGCTTCGGTGAAAAAAAGCAAGATACCATAAAAGTATTTAATATTTTTAATTTATTTATTACTGTCCCTTCAATGTATTTTTAATGTTTTAAGTTTAGTAATATAATTGTTACTTCATTGTAATAAAAAAAAACTTTGTAAAGTTGGCCTTTTTTCCGATTTCACATAAAAGGATTTTTCAAAAAAACTGAGGGTGATAGGACAAATCCAAGTACATATTCGTAATCAGCGCACCAAAATACCTCAAGATCAGCAATCAAATCCAAACGGGGAAAATAAGAGTACAAATTTGCAGACCTGTGTAATTTTTCCTGATTGTGCACTTTTATAATTTCTCATGTGACAATATTATCGTAAACTTTCACTTGTCATTCACCACCATAAAATGATTGGAAATACGTGGACGTTATAATGTTATCGTGGACGGAAGCGTCTTCATATATTTCCATACATTTTACTTCTTTGTCCCATCGTAATCTTCTTCTCTGTGTATGGCCAAAAGTTCAAACATCCGCGGCCCAAAATTCAGCTAACCAGACTCCACCCACTGATGCAGTCATAAGATTATTAAGTTCACAGGTGACATGGGGGCATGCGGCGTATGATGGAAGATGGGCCAATGGTTGTGGAGAGGTGCCGCATACGCACTAGAGATCTAACAATAAGCCACTAGTGAACCTCCATCTGTGGAGATTGTCGTTGCTCCGGCTTGGGTTCGAAGTCTATTTAGAGATTTCCAGACGGAAGGCTCTTATATGGTTGGATAAATTTCTCAGGAGGTTTATACAGCTCCCGCCATAGATCTTTTTGTATTATCGTATTGACTTGGTCGTGGTCGTCCATGATAATATCGCCACATCGATTATATCGTATAAAAGGTGGCGCTTCGCAGATGAACGTGTTTACTTAGGTAATGTAATAGTCACCGCGTTTATTGTTGACATTACATTCCCACATAACATTGTGGCTAACTTACCCATCTCATTATTGTTGAATCAAAGTGAAACACAGTGGAGCTGTGTAACCTCTCCATTACAATGCCATACAGTAGGTGCGCACATTGTACGTAAGTACAGCAAAATGCTCGAGCAATTTTTATAAGTATAAGGAGGAAACTATTTTCCAACTGCATAAATATTTAAGAATTAACACATTGTGGAATTTTGCAAATAATTTCAACGACTTCAATGCTTAATTTGGAACCGGAAGTTCTTGTGTGTAACCTTCGTCTCGCTTAACATTGAGCATAAAATAATTATCGTGTTATGATTGTTAGGAACCAATGAAACGGCCGGAATTAATGCATCAATTTATTCTTGTTTGTAGACTAATCTTTGACGCGTAATCTGAGGAACTGACAAAAATCTTTCTGCGATTGTGACGTAAAACTCCCGAGGTCTTGTAAACTATTGATTGACTTCTTTACATAGTAAAATACGTAGTCGCTTTCCGCGTCTGTGCGTTTAGATAAAAGTCACCTAAAAACAACATCATCTTTTAATTACCTATGGGATCCAACGATAACTCACACGATTCAAAAAAAAAATTAATGCACGTAGCATTTGATTTTTTTCATCTCTCGACCATTCAAAATATTTTTATTCCTTATTTCACTACACCATTGTTTAGCAGTACACTGAATACACTTTTCTAGTTTCCATAGATACATGTAGTGTCAGTAGTACCTACCTAGGTACATACATTCATAATATCACGCCTTGTTTCTCTGAAGGGTTTAGCAGAGGTGTAGGGTAGGTACATTTATAGTACACCCACATTTCGCAAGTCCCATATAATAGAGGGCGAGCCTATTGCTGTCAACCAGGCACAATTCCAAACTCCGGGCTGCCACTTAGAAATTCTAGATAGAAAATCCCAATTACACTTTGACGGACCAGGGAATCGAAACCAGGACTGATAGTTTCCGAGTTCAAGGTATACGGTGTGCGGTGTCGGTGTGGCATCCGGAGGGACGCGCAGATGCACATGACGAAATTCAGAGAAAACCGGCAAATAACGAGGCGGACTCAACACGCGGGATACGTACGTTGGCTTGACAAGCATATTTTTTTCCATTTTAAATGTTTTTAATTTTTTTTAGGCCGCGTAGCTAAGTCTGTGTGGTATTCGTTGATTTCTACAAAACTGGTAAGTAGTAAGAGACATCTTTTTATTTTTCGGGTAAGTAATGTATAATTATTCAAATATTTACATAAACCTCGATAGAGAAGATTTATTGTAGACTAACTGTTGCTCGAGGTTTCGTCTGTCTGTATTTTGTTTAGTCATCATATTTCAATACAGATATCCAGGATGAAAGGAATCAAACGCCCTTACCAGGTCCTAAGGCTTTCTGTCAAACATAATGATTGGTTCAGCCGACAGGACAGACTTACACTACTAACAATAAATATGCGAAAGCACTTATGCTTTCGCATATTAATTGTTAGTAAGCATATAATTTTTCTAAAATGAGAGGTTTTTTAGAGATACGAGGTTTCTTTCGGCTTACCCTGAAAAGTTTTTTGAAATCGATACTTATATAAGGGAAAGAAGCGTTTATTTGCGGTAAACATGCCGCAAAGAAAGACCATACACAGTACACACACAAAAGAAGAAAAATCTCGGGGAAAACATGCGTCCCATCCACGCAAAATGCTGTGACCCTATTCGAGACGGAGCTACAGTGTTGGTTTATAGCTCTAGTTTTTTAATGTGTTTGTTTTCCTGTCTTTGTTCATAAAACCACTAATCAGACCTACCCACAAAGACCTACCTAAGACCTAGGTAGGTGACTAGTTGCATGGGTAATGGATAGTGGATACTCACATCACGACTTACGGCGATCGTCACCACAAACAATGGCATTCTCAAAATAGTAATTTATTTAAAATTCAATCAATAAGTACCTACGCATTGTATTTAAAACGAATTGCTATTTGTATCAAAAAGGATTTTCCCATCTGCTAAATTTTATTTCACAGATGAAGCCCATAAAAATCGTTTTTTTCTATAACAAAGCGTCAAATCGCGGGCAAATAATGCCGTGCGTATGCGCAGAGAGTCGCGGACTTCGTGATCAGACTGTTAGTCGGTGTAAATTATAATAATGAATTTAAATAAGCAAATATTCGACCGTACAGTCGGAACATCGTTATCTGAAGCGCCTTTGTTAACTTAGGCAATAATCTACAGTCGTAATCGATAAGGAAGTTTAAAATACATATAATCACGTACACGTGACTCTATTTTGACATATCTTACTTGATCCAACCAGTGAACCATTGTCATATTTATCTCATTATATTCCCTTGGGGGTCAAAGATCTACCTACTTTGTAACATCGGATCTTGCAACACAACGCATGTTGCATGCATCTACTCTAATTGCGTGATATACTATCAATCTCAATCAAATTATTGCTAACCCATTGCTTCCTAAGTTCGAAAAATTGGTCTGCTCAACCACGTCATCAACGCAATGAACGTTGTTGAACTGTCAAAACGAAAACCATTGTTACTGATAGTGTGTTACGCAATGATCCCTTTGGTCTGCATATCGCACCTCCGCTCCGGTGCAACAACGTCACTTTGCAATTTCGTCTAAATTAATCTGATTGTGAGTATGAGAAAAAGTAGCTACTGTACCCCTTTATTAAATGTTCGCTTTAACTTTAATATGAAGTTCAAAGTTGTAGTTTAAATATTACCAGTTAATTTCTTTAGTCAATACATTATAATAGGATGTGGAACTTTCAAACGCTTCTCCTGAAATAGTAGGTACATCTTTTACAAAAGTGACGTTGTTGCACCGGAGCCGGAGGTGCGATATCCTGCTCTCCACTACTAAATGTTTGCCAAGTTCAAGTAGGTAGGTACTACCTAGTTAATTGCGCACTAAATGCACAAACGTGATGACGTGGTTCCATTGGTGGATTTCACTCAGCAAAGCGCTTGATAATGTTTGCTATGACAAATTAGTTTTTCAACAAGGTTCATCTTTTTATTCCAATCGCTCGCGTCTTATTGCTGGACATAAACAATAGCTAAGACGTTAATACTTGCAATGGTAAATTCAATTATTGTATTACGTACCTATAATAAAGACAAAAAAAACTTAATTGTTTAGTCATTAAAGTTTTTTATTAGAAATCCAGCCAACTGCGAGGCGCGCACTAAGGGGTTCCGTTCGTACCACCAATACAGGTTTCAGAAAAGATGCATCCCCGTGACTGACATACAGACAAACACAGACAGCGCGTAGGTTTGGTAATAAGAATACGACAGGTTGGGCATCTTCTGGATACTGAACCATAACGGCTCTGACAGACAGGCGCGGGAAAACTTCGTGGAATTTGTTCACATCATAATGTGAACAAATTCCACGAAGTTTTCAAGAAATTGTTGTACTGGTGTCGCGTCGCTCCTGTTTGTCGGGATCCTTAAAGATAGGCCTGCAAAACAGGAAGGCTCGAATCAATGCCGAATTTTGTAGCTGTATTACAACATTTTAGCTACATACATGTTATTAACCTTCTCCACGAAGGATCCCATATTACGCTAAATGATTGTATCCGGAATGATATAATTATTATATATTTAGCTTGTAAACCAAAACCACTTACGTGTACTTGTGTAAAACCCACAGGATAGGTACCTACATTACTTGCTTTTTAAAAACAGACGTAGGTAGGTATCTAATTATCAATTCTTCTAGAGTGTGGGACAGTAATAAAAACAACAGTGATAAAAAGTTCGTGATATCGTTCTGTGCCTAACATTTGAAGGCACCTAATTTGCAAATTGGTACGGTCCGTGGAACAGTGATGGCCCAGTGGTATCGGGCTTGACTTACGAGTTGCTGTAGGTCGTGACCTCGAACCCAGGCAGGCACTAAACTTTTTGTTTTTAATTTCATCAACATTGCTCTCGAAACGGTGAAGGAAAACATCATGAGGAAATGTCATGTCTTAGAACTCAAAATTCGGAGACATGTGACATCCACCAACCCGTAGGTACTGGGCCCGCGTGGCCGATTATGGCCCACTCTCTCTCACAGAGAGGAGAGTCCCAGCAGTGGGAACATTATAAGGTGATTATCATGACGGTCCGTGACAGAACCAAGCTTCTGCAAAAAACCATTGCGAGGTCTCTCTTCTTACCCAACTACAAAGAACTGTTATACAATGTATTTAGTTAACCGTTTTTATCTGCAGTTACTTTATAATACTGCAATAAGCCCTTCAGTGCAATTAGAACCTCAGTTAATTGCATGTTGCATTGGACTTGATAGCCATGACCGTGGCCGCGCATTTACTCAGAGAATAGGTACTTTTATCAGCGTTCAATGCGTTCTAATCGGCCTGATCGATTGTTCAATTGATGTTACTTTGTGTGATATCGCTTTAGCCAACGGATTTGCCCGCGTGGAGGTCGGAAATTATTCCACGGAAATGAACAGTCAACAGACGAGCCAAGTAACCAGGGCCGTCAGATATAGTTAAAGTTTAGTGAGAAACAGGTGGATGATTCTGGTTGTTACGCAATTAGGGTGCCGTTCAGCCGTTGAGGCTTGAAAAGGTAACAGGAAGTCAGCGCAGACACTTTCGCATTTTTAATCTTAGTATGGATGGATTCTACCAAATTATTAAATTTCGTTATTAAGTTAATCTCTTAAGTTATGTGAGACAAGATATGTATCGTGTCTTTAACCATTTAAGTTCATGTTAAATTAAATACAAAATGAGATGTAAAGCTAATTACTTTGGCGGCCTTGGATCTATCATCAAGTCTATTAATATTTATACTTCTAGTAATTATCGTTATTAAAATGCATCTAACCCAAATTCAAAGGCCACATGACATGTATTCACAGAGCAGCACAGATACTTAACTAGCTAACTATAGTCACGTACTACCGATGATTGCGGGGTGGCTGGACTGGACTGCCCCTTCTGACATTGTTCCAGCCATAGAAATAACAGACATGTTGCTGGCCAGTGTCGGAGAGAATCATCATATTATTTTGTTGATTTATTTATTTGACTTAATTTGATTTTATTTCTGTTAATTAATATTTGGCAATGGGTGTAAATTATTTGGCGTAGCGTAGAGCAGTAAAGTTGTCATAATTATTTGATTTTCATTGATCTAAAAATATAAATCAGTGTAATTTGGCAGACATACCTATTAATCATCTAAAAGTGAATCATTCTTTTATTTTAAGTGTGAAGACTTCCCAACTCCATTATAGTTATTTTTTTCTGATGGCTGTCCGGTTGACTATTCAAACTTAAAGATTTGTATTGATTAAACAACGGTAATTTTTACCTAGTTGTTACGGACGCGTGTTTACTTTTTACACGCTTTATATTAGCTTCACTTGTATGTTTGTATGTTTGTATATTTGTATGTTTGTATATTTGTATGTTTGTTTGTAACCGACTCCTTATAGCGCGATTTTGACCCACTTTAAACGACCAGATTTCATTCAAACTTTGCTCACCTGTCAAGGACCGATGACAATGCAATAATTTCATAAATTTGTGCCATTATCCTTGCCAGGGTTACCAGGACAGCAAAAAAACTGTCATAAACTACGCTGACATTCGTCTCAAAATTCGAACACCCTAAAAAATAGAAAATAAATAATAGTTTAAAAAAAGCGTGGGGTGCCTGATATCAATAAAAAAAATACCTTAAAAAGCACCCCACGCTTTTTTTCCATTATTTTGTACTTTTTAGTTTAGTTTTCAATGGAAGCGTGTTTTTTAGTTTTTTTTTAAACTATTATTTATTTTCTATTTTTTATTACTAACCCCGTTTGAAGTTTGATGTGTCGGTTTGTGTATCGTAACTCCCAAACGGCTAAACTGATTTTGTTTTTTTTTTGTTGGGTCTAAAACTATACAACCTGATACTATTTTTTTAACGTGGAGAAATGCTCATGCATACTACACTACCACGGGGAGATAGTGCAGTTATGTGGGACTCCAACCCACTAGAGCTCCACGGTGTCCTCCTATGCCGCTTGTGGCGGGAACACGGGCACACGTAATTCTTCCGCGAACCCGCCGCGGCTGTCCGTCTCCGGACCCTCCTCTGGGGATTAGGTACCCCCATTTACGGCGCGCCAGAACACACATAGCACGCCGTGACCACCCCAGGGACCAATAAGCACATGGGCGCCAAACGACCCCGTGTATGGCACCTTTGATCCCCCTGCGACGGGTCAGGACTGTGGCCCCGCCGCCTACCACTTTTCGGCCGCAGGGGATAGGGAGAGTGGCCAATGCTATACCAACACTCCTCCTCCCCTGCGGTCCCACCGCGTCCGCCATCGGACGGTGGCGACCCCGTTCAGGCCGCGGAAGGTAGGGAGAGCGGCGCACCTCAATACCGGCACTCCTCTCCCACCGCGGCCTCCAACCCTCGCGATGTCGCCAAACGAGGTGTCGTTTCAACGCGGTGGCGTTGGCCACTACATCGTCGGCTTCGAGCGGAAAAGCCCTGACGAGCGACCCCTCCTCGGGTTCCTCTTAGCTTCACCGTGGGGTTCTAAACCACGGCTACTGAGCCTCCCCCGTCTCGTCAATGCGGGAACCCACTGGGGGGGATACAACCTGATACTGAGCTAACCTGGAGTCTTAATCCCTAAGCACGATGTCCGTAATTACGGTTTTTCTAACTCTAAATGACTTTCGGACATAGGTAAGATTAAATCAGGCCCCGAACTAAGAATGAATGACAACACGGTTTGACAGTTGTCCCTACTCCCCATCTGTTTTTGTCCGTCCGAAAAAGTTAATTCATTAGCAGTACGGTTCACTTCGAAGTTTCGAACTACTTCCGGACCGGCCCGTATCTTCGTTGATAAGTTTTACGCGTTTCTCAGGCGCTTCCGCGTAATTCAAATTTTCTTGCAGGTCAGTGTCAGGATGTTTGATGATTAAAATATGACCTTTGCCGTTGTGTTTATTATTGTATTTCTGAGTAGGCGAGTGCCTAAGGTTACCCTACGAGTTAGCGATGATTTATTAATGATGGAATTATTTCCGAACCGGTTGGTTAATTAAACAAGTATCGACGCATGCGGCTACACTTAGGTAGTTACCTTATATGGACGGTTCGCAGAATATGCAACTTTAGGCTCTCGCAGACAGGTGCGACATTATGGAAGTTGTTCCACCAGAGTCGCGTCGCGCCTATCTGCGAGATTCTTTAATGCAATCCAGTTATAGGTACGGTATGCTACTATCCAACATAAAACTGTGTACCTATGTTAATTTATTTCTGCATCATATTAAACTTGACATCGTGGTTTGTCATCATAAAAGGTGAAGGTAATTGAAATATCTGCAAACCTTTTAAGGGGTCATTGTACTCATAATTACGAACAACTTTTAATATGAGAGTGGGACCAAGTATGGAAACGCGATTCTACCAAAACGAAGCATAGATAGTGACCACTTTGTTGTGACGATAATTATTGGCGTGATTGTTAGAAGAATAAAGAAAGATAGATAAAAAAATGGGACACGCGCTGGAAATATAAACTGTAAAAAAATGGGAAATAATCACACACACATGTGGGGCACACCCAGCAGTTAATTAAGGTACCTACCTAAATACAATTAAGTATATTAAACCTACAGGGTAATCCGTTGATAAGGGTCAGTGAGGAATTGAGGATAAATGCTCCCGCAGACAGTCACGACGCGACGATGGTATGACGCGATTTGGTAGATCAATTTCCATCAAGCTTTCATAGAAATGTTCTACAAGTGTTGCGTCGCTCTGTCGCCTCGCTCCTGCCTGCGAGAGCCTTAAAGGTGCAACAGTTACAGGAATAGTACGTTGGGGTAGGTGTCGATTTAAGAATTAGAAAACCATACATGACCCGGGCATCGGAACCTGTTATTTTCTTTCTCAACAGATTACGACTTTCACATTAACTTATTTCCAGGAATGGGAGAAATGGAATCCAAGATCAATCTTCTTCCAGCTATTTTACGACGAACTAAAAAGGATCATAAAGATTTTCGATCTGTGCCTGGGACCTTGGGCATGGGTATCGTGAATGCAGTTTTTGCACATACAGTTGGTAAATCTGACATAGGTCGAACACCAATAAAAACGAAAAAAAAAATAATGCGCGCACGTACGGACCCACCCCATTGCGTACGGACACAGCCCACACTTCACACATACTCACACCCAAAAGCACCTAAACCTCTTCTCATCAAACCGTCTTCCTACAGCATGATTATTTTAGTATGTTCATTTTTATCGAATGGTAGTTAAGTTTTTAATATTTTTTAATTAATTTCTTCACCAAAACAAATTAAAATGTATGCCTTACTTGGGAATAGACTGCTCCCCACGACACAGCGAATTGTAGTGTGGGGTCCATGGCATAGGCATTTGTTAGAAATCTTGTACCTGAACTTACAGAACTTACGTAACTTGTTAATTAAAAAAAAATATTGTATGTAATGTTATTTCTGAACTCAATAAAGTTTGTATGTTTTATGCTTATTTCACCAAGTACGTAGGTAAGTGCTTACTTGTAAAGTTGAAGTGTACACTACCCACACGATGGTAACACAATCCGGATTGTTATTTATGTATGGAGTTGTTTGTAAGTGTTTGTTAACCGACGAGTGTTATTAAAGTTAAATGCTGTTTGACAAGTTGCTGACGACGACAAAAAGTTACATGTTCGTTTTTTCTCAAGGCTATATGAATAAGCCTGGATACAATAAAGCCGATCGCCAATGTTATTTAATGTATTTAAGTACTCACCCATGTTTAAGTTTGTGTTTTTCATTTTGGTAAGTATGCAGTCGAGTGCAATCAGAAAAAAATGGTAGATATTCATAAAGTCCCATGAGAGTCCAATGAGGAAGGAAACTCGTTTACAGTGGCCGGAACCAAGTATTCAGTAGCCTGAACCAAATTTACATTATTCGGAACTAAGTTTACAGTGTTCGGAATAAGTTTACAGTGTTCGGAACTAAGTTTACAGTGTTCGGAACTAAGTTTAGTCCAGGGTTGTTGCTGATACTGGTTTTTAGTGTATCAGCGGATGCTGATATAATAAAATAAATATATCCTGTTTAAAATTATTAACAAATTTGAAATATTATTTTTAATGAAGGACAAGTTAATAATCTAAATTTATGATATAACATAATAATAAAAATTCGTTTTCATTTCTAAAGAAGAAAGTAATCAAGTACCTACCCACTCGTTTTTTTATAAAACGATATTAATCAATTAATAAATCATCACGCAATTATTACTGGCAAAGCGATGGTTTGCCAGTACTCATTAATATTCTCTCTATTATCTCTATTGCTTATTAAAAGAAAAAGATGATAAACTTTCATTAATATTGGAATCTAATTAATGGTAAGTTATATTTAAGAAACAAAACATTTGCATTAAAAATCGGTATCGATTGTTGCTGATATTAAAAACTACGCTGATAATCCGCGGATTCTGATATACGCAACAACCCTGAGGGTTAATAAATTGCGTAACACACTATCAGTAGCAATCGCTTTCATTTTGACAGTTCAACAACATTCATTGCGTTATTTACGTATTTGGGCGGACCAATTTTTCGAACACTTGAAGCAATAGATAATCTTCAAAATGATTAAAATTCTGATTGTTAGTGCGTTACGTAATTAGGGTATTACAAGTTTACAGTGATCGGATTCTCATGGGACTTTTTAAGTCAGTATCTACCTTTTTTGTCTGATGGATGGACTGTGTGAATGATAATAAGGATAGAAAGGGAGTGACTACTGCACGCGTAGCATGACCACCGTAGAAATGGGTTTTGTCTATTCTTGGTAGAATAGAGATAGAATAGTCATGCTACGCCCGCATAAAACGGTAAAAATCTTTCTACAATCTTTAATTCTGTCTTTAATCTTTCTACAATCTGTAATTTTGTCTATTCTTCCGTCGACAAAACTCATTTCTACGGTGGTCATGCTACGCGTGCTGAAATGACGACTAATAGAGAAGTGTGGAAAAAAAGACATGTTGCGCCGCCGCCGATCCCAAATAAATTGGCATAAGTGCAGGACAATGATGATCTACATGTTTTGTCTAATTACACTCGACTTTTTTATGAGTACGAAAAGAGGGTAGGTACGACAAAATTATTTCGTCAATATCAGCAAATCGTCTATGTAAATGTTGAAGAAGGCCATTGATACCAAAATGTGTCTATGAACCTCAATTCGAAAAACATCCTCATTTAATCAGCTATCAAAACAGTTTAGCATAAAATGACAAAATTAAACGTAACTATCGCACTTAGGTAAGCTTCTAAATTTGCTCCAGAAACTCACAAAAAAAATATCGCATATAAATCCGACTACATTATACCTCGTTCCATTGTTTGAGTTAATTACACACAGCTGTCTGTGAGAAAGAATGTAATATTTCCTGTAAATTATTAACGCGGTGCAGAGCTACTCACAACTAAGTTAAACAAATAATAGCCAATGAACACGTTGATGTGACATCAATTTACATATTTACACAAAATGATTGATGCTCACTTATGTAACATTAACATACACTTTAGGAAGCCACGTAATAAAACTATTATTGGCGGGTTATTTGGCTTTAAGCGATGTTTTTTTGGTAATTGTGTTATTTATTTTGGAAACGTTATTGGTTACTCTAAATCTCTTTAACCTATCTAAGCTATTAGGGACTTATTGTTTTTAGGGTCCCATACTCAAAAGGTGTCAACGGGACTCTATTACTAATACTGTGCTGTCTGTCCGTCCGCCCTTCTGTCACTGGGCTGTAGGTACCTATCTATTAGACCGAAGCGTACAAACACACACAATCGAAAAATTACAGCATGTGTACGCTCGGTCGCTACAGTAACAAGTAATAAAAATAAAATAATAAGTAGTTTAAAAAAACTAAAAAACACGCTTCCATTGAAACCAAACTAAAAAATTACAAAATAATGGAAAAAAAGTGTGGGGTGCTTTTTAAGGTATTTTTTTATTGATATCAGGCACCCCACGCTTTTTTTTTCCATTATTTTGTACTTTTTAGTTTGGTTTCAATGGAAGCGTGTTTTTTAGTTTTTTTCAACTATTATTTATTTTCTATTTTTTAGGGTGTTTCGAATTTTGTGACGTATTTTTTTTTTTTTTTTTTTTTTTTTTTTTTTTTTTTTTTTTTTTTTGTATGGGAAATCATCAAATGACTTCTCCCGCTTTGGGCGGAGCGGGAGGGCGTGTCAGACTTTTACTGACTAAAACCCACCCGTGTTCCTTCAGTTGCCCATGTGCCAGGGTCACGGTATCTCTTTAGAACAATCACGTGACCCCGGCAGGATTTTGTGACGTATGTCAGCGTAGTTTGTGACTTATGTCAGCGTAGTTTTCGACGACAGTTTTTTTTTGCTGTCCTGGTAACCCTGGCAAGGATAATGGCACAAATTTATGAAATTATTGCACTGTCATCGGTCCTTGACAGGTGTGCAAAGTTTGAATGAAATCTGGTCGTTTAAAGTGGGTCAAAATCGCGCTATAAGGAGTCGGTTACAAACAAACATACAAACATACAAGTGAAGCTAATATAAAGCGTGTAAAAATTAAGTGGTCAATGGGTCGTCTTAGGGGCGGTAAGTTAAACTTTAAACGGGTCTCCACCTCATATATGAAGCGTGTTTTTGTTTCGGTACCTACAGAATCCTTCATGTGCGAGTCCGACTCATACTTGACCGCATTTTTTTATAAACTTCGTTTTGGTCAATGTTTGTGCTGGAAATTGAAAATTAATCATCTAATTGATCGCGTACCTAAGTCTTACAGTTACAGTTCTAATGTATCTTTCATTAAAATAAAACGAAAAACACAATAGCAAATGGATCCCGATTCTTGGAACAGTACAAAGCAAGGGCATAGGTCACATTGATATTAATATCAAATCAAACAAGCTGTCAGTCTCCACACTTGTGCAAGAAGCTAACTAACTAATCTTTTTATAGGTGGGTACTTCTAGTATTGTTTATTGTAATTTCCTATTGTAACATGAGATAATTACATAGCTCGGAGACATTGCACTGACTACCTATTCAAGTGAAGACTTTAAACAGTAGGTAGAACCAATGTTTCGCAAAGACCATGGTCGCACAAACGCGACATCTTGCACTGTCCACCGCCCTACATCTTACGGACATTTTTCTTGATGAATACACATTCACACACAGCATATTTTGACAGAAATACGTGCCGATAAAATGATACTATTTTCATTAAATATTGTTCTATTGTTTAGTTTTGGGTACCCAAGCAATAAATATGGATTTATTAAATAGGTACCTATAAATGATTTATCAGCATCATTGTTAACTCATCAAGTCGACGCTGAATGTTGTTAATTAACGGACAATTATGATTATAAATAACAGGTATTTTTAACACTTAAGTAAATCATTTTATTGAGTTTTACTGACCTCAACTCTCTAAACATCGGCATCGCATTGCAATACGCAATGACAACACATATTTATTAGCAAATACAATGTTTTCTGTGAACACAAAACGAAACGAAAGCGGGTCGTGTTCTAACATAACGGGCTTATGTAAAAGGGAGTATTACCTGGACATTGCTGCACGTTGGCGGCGACAGCGGAGGCCGCGAGCACGGCCAAGCACACGACAACACGGAGAGCGACCATTGTCTCGTCTGGCGAATGAGCCAGTCTTGCGTCTAGTGAGATGTCTGACGGAGCACCGGTCACGCTCAGAGAGCAGATAGGTATTATACTTGACAGAGCACACTACACGACAACACAACGCTTGTGTAGCCGCCGAACGACTCTTCGTGTATGGCACAGTGTGACAGTGTGAAACAAGTCGCTATGATCGCGCTTGCCAATACATAGAGTGGTGGTCGCTTGCTGCTATATAGCTGCAGTGCTGCGTTAGAGAATTTATGAGTTATGCAGCTGATGTAGGGATAACAGAACGAAAAATAAATAAATCATCTGAGTTATGAGGCTTTGTTTAGTGCCGATTCGCAGAAAATATCCCTAATATTTGAATAACTTCGTGTTTTCTACCGATTAAAACGATGCGCTGGTTTTAGAAATGTAGGTAGGTATTGTACCTAACATAACAACAGAGATCGAGAGAGGTTTCTAGTAGATTTGTAAAATTGTATTTTAATTTCTAGTATGGTACCTGTGCAGTGGTGGGACATAGTTTTGATGCCTATTCCTAAACCAGTTACACCTTCAGATAACAATCCAAAATTAAGGCCTATCTGCTTAATATCGTGTTTATGTAACATTCTTCACTCCATACTGACAAAACGCATTGAATGGTTTATAGAGAAAAACCATATATTGTCTCCATATACGTCGGGTTTTAGAAGAGGACAATCATGTCAGGACTGTTTAACGAGATTGACCACACAAATTGAACTAGGTTTTTCGAAGGGTTATGCAACTGTTGCGTGTTTTTTAGATGTTGAAAGTGCATACAACAATGTATTAATTAATAAAATGCTATCGATATTAAATGAAATCGGTATACCTAGGTAACAAATTATGTTCGTATTTGTGGACTTTTTCTTTCTTGTTTTCTCTTTTCTTCTTTGAATGAAAGACATCTTAAAATTATTGATGAATTTAATGAAAATGACACTATGATGAGATACACAAGTTTAGGATTAGCCCAGGGTGACCTAATTTCACCTATATTATTTAACGTTGTAACATTCGAACTATTCTCAAAAATCAACAATATACATATGTGTCAGTACGCTGATGATTTTGTCTTGTATTGTACAGATAAAAATCTTTCAGATACTACAACTAAATTACAAGTGTGACAGCAAGACATTACCTGCCCATTTTGGGGGCAACCACGAGTAAGTATTGATCGAATTGGCTGGTTGCAACGCTTAAGAAATCCGCAACTAAGAAAGAAGCCCTTACCTTTTGGCTACGTACGCCCTGGTCCAGAAGCTGAGTACGGCAGCAGTAGGTAAGTGGCGGGGAGCTCCCACGTTTTGTTTTCCAGCTTGTAAAAGTTCGTTTTTGAGGCTTCAAAATACACGGAATGTTGAGACTGATAACTTCACACACACAAAATAAAAGGTCCTTCACTATGATTTTTGGCTGCACGAGAACACGCTTCCTCGTGCGCCGGCGAAAAACGACTCCCCCGCCATATTGCAGGAACGCTGGTGACGCGGTCGAAAGTAGGCGCGGGATTGGCCAAGGCGTATGAACGTTGTCCTTTAGATACCTCGTCGTCCTGTCTAAGTGAATTAGGATTATGTCTGTCGAATAGCAAATCAAAACTGTGTGTTTTCAGCAGGGGATTTAGGAGACAAAATATTACATTGAAAATAAACAATCAGGCCTTGGAATTAGTGGATAGTTATAAATATTTAGGGTTATGGCTAGACAGATCGCTACGATGGGGACGTCATATTAATGAGGTTGTCACAAAGTCACAGAAATACTTAAACATACTAAGAGTCTTGGCAGGTACTTCTTGGGGTATACACCCCAAACATTTACGCAGAATATATACAGGATAATTTTTTATCCAGTGCGCAAACTGTAACCATGAATTCAGCATATCATTCTAGACCCCCCAGCGTAGAAAATTTTCGTCGGTTATGCAAAAAAAAATCAGCTGTTTCATAGAAAAATGCAATACCTACGGGGTCAAAATGTATGGAACAGCTGATTTTTTTTTTGTATAACCGACGAAAATTTTCTACGCTGGGGGTCTAGAATGATATGCTGAATTCATGGTTACAATTTACGCACTGGATTAAAACTTATCCTGTATAGCAATAGTCAGAAGTCGTATAGACTACAGTTGTTTTATTTACGACAACAGTGCAAATTCACATTTATATAAATTGCAGAAAATACAGAATCAAGCACTGAGAATCATAGGTGGTTTTATAAAGTCTACGCCGATTCACACTATGGAGAGTGAGCGATATATTCCGCCACTGCACATAAGAAGAAGATTTTTAGCCTACAAATATTGTTTAAAATCCCTATCTTGGACTAACAATGCAACGATAAAATTATTAAAAGAACTAAATACTTTTACTACCAACAGTTATTGCCTATTGGACACGCAAAAAGATTCCATTACTTGTGTCTGTTATACATGAAGTTAAAGATGTTCAGGTTGCCTCGTCCTCTCCATTAGAGATGTATACCTTGGCAACGTGGGTCACTTACATTGATGCTAATAATATAATTTCGGTTGGTTTAGATAGCTGCATCGAGCTAAAGATTTTTACGAATTAAATCTGTTGAGACACGATGTAACGAAAGAATTAATAGAAAAATATGCTGACTGGGTAGTAATTTATACAGATGGATCTATGAGTAAGAAAGGTAGGGGAGCTGCATTTTATGTTCGCTCGAAAGAAAATGCTACTGGATGTTTTAAAGTAGTTGGAAATCTATGTATTATGTCGTTGGAACTTATTGCGATCGCAGAAGCCCTATCATGTCTCTTCCTTACCTCTTACTTTGAATGATAAAATCTCTTCCCTTTTCTCCAATGACCCTAAGAATCTGCATATTGCTCATATAAATGCTCAGAGTGTTCCTGGTCACTATTCTGAACTTCTGGCATCCTTTAGTAGTGCTCACCTGGACGCGCTTTTGATATCGGAATCCTTTTTGAAGCCGTCTCTCCCCTCTACTCAATATTCACTCCCCGGCTTCGTCTTGATCCGCAACGATAGGACCGGCAAAGGAGGAGGAGGTATTGCTATCTATTTGCGTGCTGATTTACCGTACAGGGTGGTTAGTTCATCTCCTTCAAGGTATTCTGAGTCGGCTGAATACTTGTTTCTTGAAGTTACTGTTCATCACACTAAAGTTTTGCTAGCAGTGCTTTACAGTCCTAATCTTCACATTGACTACTTCAGTTCCCTCGATTCAACTCTCAGCGATCTTTGCCCCATGTACGAGCACGTTATTTTAATGGGTGATTTTAATACTTGCTTGATTAAAAATGACTCTCGCTCCCTTAAGCTCCTTTCACTCTTGTCTTCTTACAATCTTCAAGTTTTGCCTCTTTCTGCAACTCACTATTTTCCTAACTGTACACCCTCTTTCCTAGATCTTATGATCGTCTCCTCTCCTAATAATGTTCCTTACCATGGTCAACTTACAGCTACTTTTTCATACCACGATCTCATTTATCTGTCATATCGCATCCGTGTTCCCAAGCGTAAATCTCAGTTTTTATATCTCCGAAACTACAAAGGCTTAGATTTGGAGGCTTTGCAGCGTGATGCCGCCAACATTGATTGGACCCCTCTGATCGAGAGCGATAACATCGAGGATAAGGTGAAATGTTTTAATGCAACCGTCCTCGCCTTATTTGATCAGCATGCCCCTATCCGACGTGTCAAAGTAAAACATAACCCAGCACCATGGATAACGCAACAAATTAAAGTGCTTATGGGTCGTAGGGATAAAGCCAAGAGCAGATTCAAGCGCAGACCTTCAGAACTGAATCTCTCTTATTACAAATCCTTGCGTAATCGCTGCAGTCATCTGTGTCAAGATGCTAAGAGACGCTATTTCCACGATCAACTCAAAAACCGCAATTCTTCCGATGTTTGGAAATTCCTCAAATCTGTAGGCATAGGCAAGTCACCTGCTAACCAGTGTAAGGATGTGAACCTTAATGATCTTAACAAACATTTCTCTCTCCTTCCCTTTTCTCTAGATCCGTCTGTCAAAGCTACGACACTACAGAGTCTTGCTAGTTTGCCGTTACCTCAATGTTCTCACTTTGAGCTTAGCAATGTTACTGAGGATGACGTTAAGAAATCTGTTCTTGCGATTACTTCTTCAGCAGTCGGTAATGATAAGCTGTGTTCAAGAATGATAACTCTTATCCTTTCCTCTTTACTTCCTGTTCTCACTCACATATTCAATCACTCATTTACCTCTTGCTCCTTTCCGTCAGTCTGGAAACAGGCTCATATTATACCTTTACCTAAAACTAATAACCCTACTTTATTAACCCACTTTAGACCTATTTCTATTCTTCCATTTCTCTCTAAAGTTCTTGAGCACATAGTTCATAGACAAGTATCATTTTTCTTGGCGTCAAACTCGTTAATTTCTCCTTTCCAATCCGGCTTTCGCTCAGGTCACAGTACTGTAACCGCGCTTCTTAAGGTAACCGACGACATCCGCTGGGCAATGGAGAATAAGTCCCTGACTGTTCTCGTATTGCTTGATTTTAGTAGCGCCTTTAACTCTGTGGATTTTGACATTTTACTAGGTATCCTCCAATCTATAAATTTCTCTTCTCCTTCCTTAGCCTGGTTCAGTTCTTATCTCCGAGGACGCTCTCAGTGTGTTCGCCTGGAGGACTCCTTCTCTGATTGGTGTTGTCTTACTGAGGGTGTTCCCCAGGGTAGTGTTCTCTCTCCTCTTCTTTTTTCTATTTTCATAAACCTTGTTACCACGGTTATTTCTTCTAGTTTTCATCTTTACGCAGATGACTTGCAGCTTTACCGGCATTTTACTGTAACTGACGCGGACTCTGCACTTGCTGCAATGAATCGTGACCTGGCTTGCATCAGTGTTTGGGCTAAGTCATTTGGTTTGCAAATTAACCCATCTAAATCTCAGGCCATGATCATAGGCAGTAGATTTGTTCGCAATGCGGCTGATGTTGCATCTCTGATGCCTTTGTATCTAGATGGTGTTCGTATTGACTACACAGAAACCGCTAAAGATCTGGGTGTAGTTATTGACTGCAATCTTTCGTGGCGTGCTCAGGTGAATGAGGTCAGTCGAAAGGTACATTTCTCCTTTCATTCGCTGAAATGCCTTCAAAGTCTCTTGCCCTTGAAAACTAAAATTTCTTTGGCACAAACACTTATTCAGCCGATTATAGATTATGCTGACGCGTGCTACTTGGATGCTACTGAGGAGCTATTAAACAAGCTTGAGCGCCTGCAAAACCTGTGCATTCGCTTTGTTTTCGGTCTTCGAAAGTATGACCATGTTTCTCACCTTCGCAAGGAACTGAAGTGGCTCCCAATCCGCCTTCGCAGGAACACTCGGATTTTATGTCTCCTCTTCAACCTCCTACACAACCCGTCTTACCCTTCCTATCTGCGTGAACGTTTTTCTTACGCTCGCCCTAGCGATGCACTGTGCAGATCACACCTTAGATCCCTCCTTAAATCCCAACCCCATAAAACCAGTTATTATTCCTATTCCTTCTCTGTTCATGCTGTTAGATTGTGGAACTCACTTCCGCCTAGCATTCGAGATCTAAAAACTATTTCCCTTTTCAAATGTCGAGTAAAAGAGCATTACCTTTCCTCATAATTGTGTGTATTTATGTATATATTTACGTTTATTTTTATATTTTAGCTTTATGTATTTATTTAAGTATATGTTAATTTCTTGCATTATATATATATAAGTATATTTTAGTTTAAGACTTCACATATTCATATCTCTCTTCTTGTTTTCACACACTATTGTCTACATTTCTTTTTCATTTCTCCTTTCGCAGGTCTGCTGGAAGAAATTTCTTAAGAAATAAGCAGTACCTTTGTACTCAATTGTTTTAATATGCCTTATCACTCTGTTTTTTTATTGTGTGTACATAAATAATAAAATAAATAAATAAATAAATAAACGATTGATGATATTAAAATTGTTAAATGTTCAGACAGTAAGAGTGCCTTACATCATATAGTTCGATACGCCTCTGGTCGTAGAGGTACACCGATAGCATACGAGATAGGTACTCTCCAAAATAGAGGAATTAGCGGTGAAAGGAGTGGATCTGAGGTTGCAGTGGGTTCCATCGCACATTGGGATACGTGGTAATGAGGAGGCTGATAGATTGGCGAAAATTGGAAGTACAGAAGGACAAGAAATTTATGTGAAACCATATTTATTTTATTTTATTTTATTTTATTTGGGAAAAAAAACGATATTACATTACATATTAGGTATGAAAAAAGTTATATAAAACAAAATCAATGTAATAACAACAACATTTTCCACGAATTTACAAAAACGTATGCTATGGTGAGCTGAGGACTCATCGGTAACGTAGTTCTTATTCCTTACAAACCTACCAGTTAGTTACCAGATTATTTTTCTAAATTTTTCAATATATTAATAACTTTAGTGCGAAATGAATTTCTATGTAGCATAAATAAATCTATATCTAGGAAATGTTCATTGTACATTTGCGTGAGACGCCGAAGAGGTGCACGCTTACCAGCGTTTGTCCGGATGGAAACCTGATCAAACAAACGGTAATCGCGAGCTCCACGACGATGAATTGATCTAGGAACTACGAGTTTAAATTCATTACCAAAGTCTATACAATTTAGCTTATTATGATAATGGTCGTGCAGTGTCATTACTTGCAGAAGCATTCGTCTCTTCTCGAGCGAGAGTAAATTATACATATCTAATAGATCTTTGTAAGGTAGGCGTGGAAGTTGGCATCTGAATTGCAAAGTACGTAAAAATTTACGTTGCACTCTTTCAATGGCTATTTTATATTTATTGTATAAGGGATCCCATATCAGACAGGCATATTCAAGCTGAGAACGAATAAGTGAACGATACAGATGTAAAAATGTGCAAGGGCGCTTAAAGTCGGTAGCTGTTCTGAAAACAAAGCCGTACATTTTAAATGCTTTAATTATGATGTTTTCTATATGTAAATCCAAATGTAATTTACAGTCAAATAGTATTCCTAGGTCTCTAAGGTTCGTCACTCTGTTTAGCACAGTACCACATAAGGTATAGTCATATTTGATTGTAGTTTTGTTCTTAGTGAAGCTGATGATATGGCATTTGGGTATGCTTAAATTTAACTTATTAATTGTACAGTATTCAGAGAGACAGTTGAGATCGCTCTGAAGCTCTGAGGAGTCATTAACATTTTTAACAGTTTTATATAATTTCAAATCGTCAGCATATAAAAGAAAATTTGTAAATTTGAAGCATGTATTTATGTCGTTTATGAATATAACAAAAAGCAGAGGTCCTAATATAGAGCCTTGTGGAATACCGGACGACATCCCAGCACTTCCCGACTTGTACCCATTGATAACGACTATGAGGCTGCGGTTAGTAATATATGAGCAGAACCATCGCAAAAGATTGCCCCTAATTCCATTAAACGCTATTTTATTGAGAAGAATTTCATGGTCCACCCTATCAAATGCCTTCTGAAAATCTGTATATACAGCATCCACCTGAATTCCCTTGTCTATATTATGGAAGAGGAAATTAGAGTAAATTGCTAAGTTCGTCATGGTGGATTTTTGTTTTACAAAACCGTGTTGTTCAGGTATGATATAGTTATGGATGAAGGGGTAGATGGCATTATGAACAAGCTTCTCGAAGAGTTTTGATGTTGCGCTGATAATAGATATTGGTCGGTAATTTCTGACGTCATGTTTTGAACCACTTTTATGGATCGGGACAATGTAGGCGCATTTCCAAATATCTGGAAAGAAACCCTCAGTTATGCACTTGTTAAATACAATGTGTAATGGTTCACATATTGATTCAGCAGTGTGCTTAAGAAACACTGCTGGTAGTCCATCTGGTCCTGGGCCCTTGGAGGGGTCCAGGTTTTTTAATTCTCTTTTAATAACAGTTTTGTCGAAATAGATATGGTTCAATAACTCACACTGATCCGAATAATTATTTGGTGGCGTCCATTGCGGAGTTAATGTAGACGGCTGGTAAACAGATTGGAAAAATGAGGAAAACAAGTTACAAATAGTTTCGGGATCTTGCGAAGTTCGGTTTTCGTATGACATACTTGACGGTATACCTGCCTTGGTTTTTTTGTTAGATATATAGGACCAGAAATATTTTGTATTTTTGGGGATAGAATCCTCTACAGAATTAATATACTTATTGTAACATTTTGTAGCCTCAGTTTTAAAGCGGGTTCTGTATAACGAAAAGACATCATAGTCCGAGTCATTTTTATATGTTTTCCACTTAATCCAAGCTTTACATTTGTTTTTATAAATATGTATGAGAGATGGGCTAAACCAAATTGGGTATCGTGCTGATTTAGATTTTGAAAATGGCACATTTTTTTTGACAATATCGTAAATAGTTTCATAGAATAGGTTAACCGCGTTCTCTGCGGGAAGTTGGTCAAGTGTCCTGTTCCAAGAAAAGTCCATCAACTCTTTATTTAGTAGATTGTAATTGGCCTTAAAAAAGTTAGGATTTTTTACGGAGTTACGGTTCATGGTGCAAATGTTAGATGTGAAGGGAATTGTAATATAAAATGGAGGATGGTGAACATCTATTGGGACAGAAATCGAGTCTTGCGGTTGCGTCACAGAGCAGTCAGTCATGTTGGTAATGCATAAGTCCAAAATTCTGTCGTTAGAATTTCTAATTGCATTATATTGATAAGAATGGTGAAGAGTCATAAAGTTTCGCAGACTGTCGCAAACTGATGATGTTCCCGTACAAATAAGGGCAGAAGAGTCCGCTTGATGTTGCCAATAAGCGTCTGGTATATTGTAATCCCCGACTAATAAGAGGTTGGATATGCTATTTTCTCTTATGATAGCATTTAATACTTCAAAATATAAATTATATACCGCTATGGGTGACCTATCTGGTATGTAGACTGCACCAATTAAATAACCGCCAGTTGGTTCAGTACTTGGTAATTGAACAAGAACTAATTCCACAAACTTTGACATTGGTGTAAGTGTCGGTACAGAGAAACGATACGGTTTGAGACCCTTCATGACCGCCACCAGAACCCCTCCCCCATCTGATTTTTGCGTCAATTTAAGGTCTCTGTCACATCTGTAAACAATATATCGTTGATCTATGAACTCATCATCATATATGCTACCGTTTAGCCAGGTTTCCGACAAAATGATTATATCATACGAGTTGGACATTATATTAAAAAATATTGTTTTCAGCTTTGTACGCATGCCGCGGCAGTTTTGATAATAAACTGTTAAGTTATTTATATTGTGATTAGCCATGACTTATACAATTCATAAGCTGCATTAGTTTAAAGTATTGTGTTGCCAACAAACACATCATTAGTCTTGAGTAGAGCAAAAATAATAGTATGTTTATGGTATGCTTCTGCAAGTATATAATAAACAATATAATAAAATAGGTTATGAGACTGTAAATGAATAAAAAGTAATAACTTAATTTAACATAAAAGGCAAAATAAATGCAATGGTTTTCAGTTCTGCGTAGGGGAAGTAGTTTTAGTACTAGCCTTAATTTTCTCGATGTCTTTGAGCGTCCGAATAGCCAGCACATTGGAGTTTTCAATCTCTCTGACGAGTATTGTAGAATGTTTAGTCCACACGAATTTATATCCCTCACGATTTGCTGCTTCCCGAGCCTTACGAAAGAGCTGCTGAATATTATTCAGTAAGGGACAGTGTTATGATTTGTGGAAGGAATATTTCAATCAGAGATCATTAGAAAAGGGCATATGGTATAAAACTATCCAATGTCAGCCTGCTCGTATACCTTGGTGTACATATAGTCAGTTAGGTAGGAAACTGATTGTTATAGCGCACAGAGTCAGAACTGGACATATTCCATCAAACAAGTTTTGCCCTTTTTAATGGGATAGGTGTCTTCCCCCAAATGTGATACTTGTGGAGTAATAGACGATATATACCACTTGTTGATGGAGTGTGTTCAATTTCAGGCAGAGAGAGAAGAATTATCAGAGAAATTGGTCTGGACAAATTGCAGGTCGGAATCATGAATTCTTTACTCTCAAACCCTAACAGTGAAGGAGCTTGTCTTTTGTTTAAACTACTATCATCTTAAGTTAAACTACTGATGTGTAATTAGTAAATAAGATAAATCGGACTGACATATACATGTAGTATCAAAGTCCAAAAAAAAAGAATTAAAAAAAATAACAGAGCTTATTTATTTTATAACTAGTAGCTTTAGCCCCCGATTTAGATCGTGTGGAAGTCTGAAGACACCACGATGCATATATGGGTCACACTGAAAGTTTTTAGAAAATAAAAAACAGAATGATGTATCTACTTATCATGAATTAGAAGCATGCTAGTATTTATATTGCTTTTCGAAGTAGTCTCCGTTCCTTTCTAAGCAACGTCGCATGTGATGGAAACATTTACTGAAGCAGTGGGCCCGCCCCTAGGGATGCGTTTCACGCCTTTTTCAAATGCAGCCATCTTAAGGGTTCATGAAACGAATTCCTCTACGTTTATCTTTTATTTTTGGAAATTAACAAAGGTCACAAGGTACCAGGTCGGGACCGTAAGGTGGATGACTTACTAAGTCCACACCTTCGATAAACAAATATTCGATAGTATGTCAGGCGGAGTGAGCTGGAGCGTTGTTGTGGTGGAGGAGGATCTTGCTTCTTGGGCGCTGCTGTTTAACGTTGTCCAAGCAACTGTGCAGAAAGCCAGGGGAAACTACTGCACTATATTCCCATAGAAAGTCGTCATGAAGGTACAAAATAAGATATTAAGGTGGCCATGCCATGTGATCCGCTTAGCAACCGGCTCCGCTCTGCGTCCGGGGCAGACGGTGGGAAATGGGCTACCGGCCAGAAAGATGTGGGAAACCAGGCATCATCTGGAAATCGAGCTACTGGAACATCCTCCGCAATGAAGATGCAAAATATCCAAAAGATTGGTACGTGGAATGTGCGCGGAATGCTTCAACCAGGGAAACTTGATATTCTAGAGAAGGAAATCGAACGGTGTGGAATAGGAGTTTGCGGTTTGAGTGAGACTCATTGGCGGGGCAATGGCCATTTCCGGACCGAGTCGCATATTGTCTACTTCTCTGGAAACGACGATAACAGTAGAAATGGAGTTGCCTTTATCCTGCCGAAACATAATAGTAATTGCGTGATAGGATACGAGCCTGTGAGCGATCGAGTGCTAAGTATTAGAGCAAAGCCGATCTACTTGAATATCATACAGTTATACGCACCAACTAGCACGGCAAGCGACACAGATATAAAAAGCTTCTATACTGAGCTGGAATCAACCATAGCCAAAATCCCTAAAAGGGAAATACTAGTTATAATGGGTGATCTAAATGCGAAAATAGGAGCACATGCTGATCAGCTTAGCCAGTGCGTAGGGACCGAAACCGTGCAACGAAATGAAAGCTGGGAAAGACTTGTGCAATTTGCCGCCGAGAACAACTTGGTGATATCCAACAGCTTTTTCCAACATCATCCAAGAAGGTTGTATACATGGACTTCACCTGATGGCAAATACCTCAATCAAATCGACTACATTATGATTGGTTCGAGATGGAAAACTTCCATCAGAAATGCACACACTCTTCCCGGAGCTGATTGTGGATCAGATCACCAGTTGTTAATCGCTAAAGTTAAACTGAAGCTTAAAGCTTGTAGAAAGATTGAGAAACAAAAGAGAATCTAGCCCACAGACAAACCTAAGTTCGTAACAACTCTCGAACGAAAATGGCACCAATGGACTAACTTAGATACTCAATCTGCATCCCCAGACCAACTGTGGGATCAGGCTAAAGAGCTACTCGAAACGGCCGTGGCAGAATCAGGGCCAGTCGCACCAGTTCACAAGCGTCAGCACTGGATGACTGATGAAACTCTTGCCCTTGTAGACAAACGAAGAAACATGAAAGCTCGGGGAACAGACGTTAAGACATTAAACACAATATCAGCTCGTATACAGGAGGTATGTAGACGAGATCGCAATAACCATCTACAGAAGTTGTGTGCTGAAGTCGAAGCTCACTCTGATAGACACGAAACAGGCGACCTGCACAAGAAAATAAAAAGTATCACCAAAACCTTTACTTCTAGAACATGGGCTATAGAAAACTCATAAGGCGTACTACTGACTGAAATTAGTGCAATATCTGAGACCTGGAAGGAGTACTGTCAGTCATTATTTGAAGATCCTGAAGCTCACAACTATATCTCGACAGAGCCCACAGTTGAAGAGGAGGAGCCGTGCTTAATGAAGGACGAAGTACGAGCAGCTATCAGTCGCCTAAAAAGCGGCAAAGCCACAGGAAGGGATGCAATACCAATTGAAACCATCAAAGCATCGGGGGAATATGGTGTCGATATTTTTCATACCCTGTGTACAAAGTTTTTTTTTTTTTGACGTGACAACGTCTTATAAATTGGTTTGCCGGGTGACACTTCAAGAAACTGCGTTACGCTCCGCTCACGTTATGCGCTCACAATGAGAGCGAGTGAGAGGCACGCGTCCCTTCCACTCGGGCATGGTTAGCCCGCCTAAGAGCGAGAGAGACAGACATAAAAAGTGAAAGGCACGCGTCCCTTCCACTCGAGCACAGTTAGCCCGCCTAAGAGCGAGAGAGACAGAGCGAGAGAGAGAGAGTGAGAGAGATAGGCATACACACCGGTTCATGTCTTGCGCTTCTATTTCGCTTAGGCGCCTGCATACAAGTTTACACGTTGCCAGTTAATTGTAAAACGATTGTGTAGTGATAATGTGAAGGTAGTTTCGTCCATCGCAACAATTCAAACAGCAAAGGTAAATAATTTCAGACTGATAATATAACATGATGAAATAAATGACTAAGACATAAGTGATAATTCTTTGTATAAATAAATGTTTTAAATTGTTACTATTATTTCATCCTTCTTCCTACTATACGAATGAATATTCACATTAAAATTATTTTACCACTCAAAGTCGTTGTCACGTAAAACTTTCGCCCGTATACCGACTTTACAGGCAACCAATTTTTTTTTTACAACTATCACACAACGCCATCTAGTCCCAAGCTAAGCAGAGCTTGTGTTATGGGTACTAGACAACTGATAAACATACTTATATATTTCTAAATACATACATATTATAGATAAATTACACCCAGACACAGAACAAATGATCGTGCTCATCACACAAACATTTGTCCTGTGTGGGAATCGAACCCACGACCTCCGGCATAGCAGTCAGGGCCACTAACCACTAGACCAACAGGCCTGTCCTGGCCTGTTTGGGAAACAAGAACTTGGCCCCGAGAATGGACTCACACTGTCTTTGTTCCTTTATATACAAAGGGCTCCACTAAAATGTGCAGTAACTACCGCTTGATTGTCTTAATATCACATGCAAGTAAAATTCTTCTGCATATTCTGAACGAGAGATTGAAAGCATACTTGTCGAAAGAAATTGCTGCTGAACAAGCTGGCTTTGTGAAAGGTAAGGGTACTCGTGAGCAGATATTTAACGTACGCCAGATTATTGAAAAGGCCAGGGAGTTCAACAAGCCAACTTATATCTGCTTTGTTGATTTCTCAAAGGCTTTCGACTCAGTAAAGTGGCCAGTACTCTGGGAGACTCTGTTGGCTATGGGAACACCTAAACACCTTGTTCATCTTCTTAGGATACTTTATGAAGAAGGAACGGGTTCAGTGAGAACAGACGACGAGGTGTCGAATCACTTTCATCCAAGTGCCGGGGTCCGTCAAGGCTGCATCTTATCACCAGTGCTGTTTAACATATACACAGAACTCATTATGAGAATAGCACTCGAGGATTGGTCAGACGGAATCATAATTGGAAGCCATAAAATTTCAAACTTGCGCTACGCAGATGATACCACCCTATTTGCAACTAGTATCCAAAATATGGAATCTCTACTGAGTAAAATGGAACAAATCAGCCTTGTTTTCGGTTTGAAGATAAATCGCAGTAAGACCAAGATTATGATAGGCGACCGAGCTAACAATAACTCGCCCGAGGTCACTAAAGTTGCGAATTGCGACGTCGTTCAATCATACATTTACCTTGGCGCACTGGTGGCAATCAAACGGCGCATGGCTATTACAAGGTCCGCCATGGATCGGCTCAAGAAAATATGGAGAAACAGAAACATCACAAAGGCCACTAAAATGCGACTTGTCAGGGCATTAGTGTTTCCCATATTTCTTTACGGTGCTGAGAGATGGACTTTAAGGGAAAGCGATAAAAAGAAGATAGACGCTTTAGAAATGTGGTGTTGGAGAAGGAAACTTAGCATAACCAGGACACAGTTTCGAACCAACGTTTCAATCCTCCAAGAACTTGGCATCAAACAGCGTCTTTCTTCCATCGTCCAAAGTCGTATTCTCGCTTTCTTTGGACACATCACACGCCGAGACGACACATCGGTGGAACGACTTGTCGTGCAGGGAAAAGTTGAAGGCACAAGAGCTCGTGGCAGGTCGCCCATGCGTTGGACCGATCAGGTCAAAACAGCACTTAATGGCCCACTTCACGAATGTACGAGAAGGGCTGCAGTACGAGAGGAATGGCGACGGATTGTGAAGCTCGCCACCACACCAGATATGACGACCACGACCGCTCTATCAAGAGTGTAACGACGAAGAAGAAGAAGCAACTGGTAAACAAGGACTGACATACCAATCTGCACTAACAGTCCTTTTATCATCTAGGACAACTGTTGCTAAATGTCCCGTCCATCCAAAAAATGAGGCAATCATCTTTGTCCCTTGACTTTCTGCCCTTCTTTACTTTGTCTGCGAGTGGAAATATCCATTGCGCAGATTGTCTTGTCGTTTCTGATTCGTAACTATATACATATATTCAGCTTTCATCACCTGTGACGATGTCATATACAGCATTCGAGTCACCTCCGTAATTTTTTCAAGAATTGAGCGGCACCAATCTAAAAGAAATCACGGTTTTGGTCTTTCATAATTTTTCGGAAGATCAAAACCCCCATCGTTTAGGTAGAAACAAAGCTATGTGACAAATCTTCCCGAATCTGGGTGACATGTCATTCATCTATCAGCTTCTATCACTCGCCGCTCAGCACTCACCTTATTTTCAGTAGTCGCCGTAGAAGGACGTCGTTGTCGCGAATCATCAGTGAGTGCTTCGACCACGTTTAACCTCTTTATCCCTAATTACCTACGTTATGCTCGCATCGTTTCAAACGATTCAGAGCCTTATTTTCTCATACAAATAAGGTTAAAGTTCGCTGGTACGCGGCGAACCAAATGTGGTATCTCAGGGACTCATTAAACCAGTTAAGTAAGTAAGCAGTGATACGCGATGGAGCTTTTTAATCGTACACAATGATTTATGAATTCAATACACATCTACAGATTCCTAAAGTGTTCTTAATTCGAAATTGCAATAAATTTTCCATCCGTTGCTTTTCTAACAGGCCTATTAAAGCACGTTAAACAGTTGGTCCTACGCCTGATCTCTCTCCGGTCGTGTCGGATTGCCGTCCCATCGGACTATGAGAGTGAGGGAAGAGTGAGTGCTACTGTGTCTGCGCATACACTTGAGCACTATAATATCTCCCGCGCCGATGGCTAGTCTCCGTTGAGATTGGCCGCCGTGGCCGAAATTCGGTCTGGAGGACTATATTCTAAAACTTTCAGTGTGACCCCGTTTATTAAGATAACGGCGACAGTCTGTAAAACTTGCCTGTATATTACCTACAAACTACGTTTATAGTTTGGGTCTTGGCAGCCAAAGAGTCAGGACTGGTGACGCGGGAGCAAGAGACGTATAGTTTTCCGTGTGAGAAGCAGCTCGTCCTGAGGTCAAACCCGCAGCCTTCAGTAGTGATTTCCCATGGCTTGCGAAGTTTTTCGTTTTTAATCAATTAATGAACGCTTGCATTCCTGCACATACTACTTAATGGCATAACACTGCATACACTGTTGCATTCTTACGGATTATTCCTGATTAACGGCTATCACTAAAATAAATTAACAATAGGTTTCTCTCATGAACAGTCACCCAACCATAATTATTTATAACCATGAATGACAAGAAGCCTTACCTTCGTCTTTCCACGTTCTTCGAAGTATCATATTGTAATAGTGCCAATGCCTTTATAAATAGTGTGATTAGAAAATAAAAAAAACCGCAAAATATATCAATATTGGGAATCGAACTCACAAACGCTACTTTGCTAACCCAGCAAAGCAGCAAAGCAGACATCGAACCGCTAAGCTAATTGCTTTGTTGAAAGTTTCATATCTTAATCTAAATCTTTACAAAGTATAAAAATAAGTTCAAAAACTAAAACCCCGCCTACTAAAATCCTGTCCTTGTACGTGCATTAGGTAATGATTAAATAGTCATGCACTCAGGAAAGATAAGCGCTGTTGTTTATTGATGTAAACTGTTGTACGAATAGTGTTTATTGCGGACTTGTTGAAAAATATCATTAATAGACAATGGTTTTATTTATTTTAACTTATCAAAATTTTTCATAGAAAGCGCCTGGTAATTTCGTGCCAGCAAAATGTTTTTCACTTCAGTAGCTCATGTAGGTTTTGCTGCCTGAAATCAGTGAGCAAAATGCGATTTTGCTCACTGAGTGAGACAAAGTAACTTTTTAATTTTTGTTTTCAGAAAACCGCGAATATCTTATTCAGCCTTGGGTTAATCATACAATTCGAAACATTTACACTCTATATCTTTCCCGCCATTAGAAAGAGAGAGAGACAAAGACCAGCCCTTTCGAAGCTCCGATTTTGTTTTTTTTTTTTTTTTTTTCTTCTCTTTGCCCTACTAGGGCAGGCTAAGGTCTTAGACCATACCGCCTCGTCTTCAGTAAACTCTCCGATTTTGAATTCGACCTCAATGACAAACACGTTCGGAAAGTAGTAACTAAAGAAATTTTGCAAAAAGATAATTTTGTCTTTTAATGTAATTTATTGAATTTTTAACTTATTGCTGTATTTAAACGAAAATAAGTATTTACTGCAAATAAAACTGATATTTAACCTGTAAATGTTTATTTCTAGTTTCAATAATGTTACGTAAATATTTTGAATAATAAAATATCATGGGTGCTATTTCCGAACACGCCTTAATTTAAATAAAAGAGCGGGAATAAAATTTCGTAGCTAGCGTAAAGAGTTGAATAAGTCAAAAAATATTAAAATAATCGTAAAATATGAGTGAAACTAGCGACGAGAATAGTATTTTAACACCGGAAGAGTTAAAACAACAAGTTATTAATGCAGAATTAAGTTTCCTACCTGAGAAGTCTCGCGAGAAGTATCTGAAAGCATACCATGTCTTCAATGAATGGAGACTTACAAAAGGCGCAAGCAGTTTTTCGGAGTTTGTGTTGGCAACACCAGTGGCCGTGGCAGTTGGCCAGTGGTGTGCGGTCCATAAAGGCATAAAGACACTGCAGACCCTAGACCTAGTCGAACAAGATCTAGACCAGTTACTGATATTTTAAGAACAAAAAAATTACCCTAAATAATAAAATTATTCAAAAAGTTCAAAATCCTAATATAAAATGATAGCAAAGTTCATACCGTGATTTACTACGGCAACGCGTTTATAACAGATCACAGCGCAAGGCAGCGAGCGATAGTGTCTTTATTTCATTCCTAAATGTACGCATGTAGTAGACATTTTCGTGTCTATACATTACACACAAAAGAGTGATAACAATGCGAACTCCTGCGGCAGGACCCGACAGATAGCCAATCAGGGGCCACACGCGCGTCACCGCGACTTAATGGCGAGTATTATGCGACCAAATTGAATATGTACGAAAGTTAACAAAAATTCCGGTTGACAATGATGCAATTTTATTTGTCAACGTTTTATTTATTAAAATTAAGAAATTGTTTATTTAATGTGAAGTGCGCTGCTTATGTTTTTCTTGTGATTAATTCATTTTGAAACGTAAATATTTAGGTCGATTGGTTGCTAATTTCAGTTATTTATTGAATTGATTTTACAATAGGTTTTTGTTTTATTCAAAATGTTGTTCGATTGTGACGTTTGTGTTGAAAATGTGTGGTTGTTAAAAAGGTTATAAATGGGAAGGTTTCGCATTTGCCGTTAAATGAAAAGGAGGCTAACGGGAGATGTGTACCTCAGTTTGCAAGAATTAACCCAGCAAAGAGGTAATGCAACACGTAAGTTTCATAGTAATAATTAAGAAAAATATACAGAAACTTCATTTTCATCGTTAAAACGTATTTACACGTATTTAAGAAACACACAAAGTCAACAACCACTACACGTCTTTCAATGCTTTCAACCTAAAAAAGGTCTCTAAAAAATCATATCTAAAAAAGGATAGGCGCGTAGATTTAATTAATACCAACTTGAGTTGGTTTACTTTATTACTTTTACTGTTATAAGTACTTAATTTACTTATTAAATATATTTACATATGCGAATCACATGAAGGGCCTTTTTCAAGGTCACATCAAATATCTTTCAAGTGACGTGTTCTGTAACAATCGCTCACTTAGATTCGTTATTTGAGCTGACCGAAATCTTTTATTAGCACCGTCAGAAAATCGTCATTTCAACCTTTTAAACCACCTTGTGAGTTTTTTCTTCACCAACTTGTGCAACTGCAAAAGATGTTTTTTTTTTTAAACTGCCTACCCGGTCATAAAACCCTGTGCACGCCAGTGGGTGTTGCTATCTTATTTTTTAGATTTATCACAGACGAGGCGATCATCTACAATGTGGAGTATTTACTCAATGTTGAAAGCTACTTTAAAAACAAAACATAACGTGCATATTGAAACATACGCAAAACTCGTATCTTTTCTAAAAAGAATGTCAGTTGAGCATAAGGCTAAAAAGTCCAAAATTTTCACTTCTTAATGAAGCTCCGGACTGCAATTTTCTTGCCGCAAGTAAGTGGTACCTATGAATCTATGTTGTTAGTTATTAAAATTTGTGTGTAGACTGTTTTGTATAAAGGTAGGTACTTACTGCCTACTACTAATTTTTGGAGGCGCAATGAATCCTAATCTGGCTTAGCAATACTGTTAAAATATTTAATAAGATATGTAAAAGATGCTGTAAATGTTAAATTATGCATATTAATTACGTAATATTTTCATTACAGGTTGTACTGATCATAGGAATTAGTGGAGCGTGTCGCGCAATGACGAGCTATTACAGCTAACAATTAAGAATATCGAAAAGCATTCAGAAAAATTACTGTTAGTAAAATTGAAAAATACGAAGACGAACCTTAACAGGTCTTTTGTCGTCCGCGAAGAATATGTAACTATTGTAGAAAAATACCAACATTTACGTCCAGCCAATATAAAAACCGACCGATTTTTCATACAATACCATAATAATAAATGCTCAAGACAGCCTATGGGAGCAAATAAAATAGGTTCTATACCGCGAGAAATTGCCACTTTCTTAAAACTGGAAGAGCCTCAGCTATATACGGGTCAGGTCACTGCTTTCGGAGAACTTCAGCAACGCTCTTGGCTGATTCCGGAGCCGATCTCACCACTTTGAAACGTCACGGCGGGTGGAAGTCCAATACGGTTGCAGAAGGCGATATTGAAGACTCAATAGAGAATAAGTCCAAAATCTGTAAGCGTATAGTGGAAAAAATAAGTCTGAATTCGACCTCGGATTCTTGGTTTCACCCACGCCAATCCACTTCCAACGACGCACAGTCAGAAAGCCGATCAGAGTCACCAACGTTCACCGTTGTTCCTTCTCAATCCGCCACCGAAGCAGAAACCTTAACCCCAGATAATCAAACTAAACTCAATGCAACAATAACGTTGCCAAATAAATCTGTTACTTTTAATTTGCAGAATTATTGGAGTAATTTTACTTTTAACTTTTAAAATGTTCCATTTTATTGAATTGGTACCTCTACCTACAATGTTAATTATTTTGATTCACAATAAATAGTTATTTCAATCTATTCCTGTTTATTATTTTATCTCCTAAAGTGTTCTCGCTGCTGAAGTGAAAAGTTATGTGTGTTACACGAGAGCAAAGTTTTTTGCATCTCGTGCCTTTGAATCCCTCGCCACACTCAGGATTCAAAATCAGCACTCGCAGCAAAAAACGACTTTGCTCTCTTGTTGCACAAATAACTATTGTAGCATTTGTAATTAGGCGTACAAGTCTAAATATTATGAACGATGAAAATTAACATGTTATTTATTACATAATGTTAGTCGATTTATTTACTTTTCGAATGTGCAAATAAATTACATTCAGCCTATTTTCAATCGTAGTTTTTTAGTTTCTATGTTATTTTTTTCTATACTACTACCATGCAGTTTCAATACCATTAGTGACACCAGTTTGGGTAGTGAAATTTTGACAAAATCTTTTCGGCAAAACGGCAGGATCCAGCAGGTCCTTTATGACACCAAAAGCATTATATTTATCTACGAAACGACAAATTCTTGCTTATTTCCTTAAACACACTACCCTCACTCGATGGCAACTTTTTCACATTTTAAAATAAGTGTTTGAAGTCCTTAACTGCAGATTTTAGTTCTTCTACGAACACCGTCAAACATTTTGCACGCTTCATTATAATTAGATAAGTAATACAGCAGGACCTCTTTAATCCGAACTCCGAAAATTTACCCCCGTTCGGATTAGTGGAGCGTTCGGATTATAGAGTACAGAGAATTTTTAGGGTATATTTTATGAAATAAAATTAATATATTTCTGAAATTTTTAAATCTCTATTCATCTATAAACGTTACATTTGTTGAACTTTAAAACAAAAAAAAATATTGTTACGAGCTGGGGTTCGGGATAAATTAATTTAAACCAATATTATCGAAACACACCACAGTTTAATTAAACAATCACAATATCGCAATAATCAAACGTCAATCAGAATCACTTGTTTCGCTTGTACTGTATCGCTTGATTCGTATTCGCTCGCTTCCGAAATCGAACTGCCCGTCAGCCCGACAATCCGCTATTTATATCCCGAGCAGAACATTCGCGAACATTCAACACTTTTCCACAGTTTACACGTAGCGTAGAAACTTCTAGTAACTTCCACAGACATCTATTTACTGTTTAATCCCGCTATTCGACAATAGATGGCGGTGGCGTCTACGTACAATTATTCATAGTACTTGCTACTTGAAAACAAATGGCCTTAGCGTGTCGTATCTAGAAGTTTCGAACACTGCCCCATCCTTAGATGGAATTAGCGTGACGTTTCTAGACTTTTCGATCTACGTAATGTTGTCCCTTTCTGAGATGGAGTTAGCACGATGTTTCTAGACTTTACGATCTACGTAACACTGCCCCCTCCTTAGACATGCTCGTCCCGAGCATCATTATTCCCGTAATATCATGCCAATCGATCTACATGAACAATTTTAGGCGCAGTTCGCATACCCTTTTGTATTCGGTAAGTGACGTCATTGATCTTGGTCACAATCCGGTATGGCCCGTCCCATTTTGCCTGTAGTTTAGGGGACTTCCCTTTGCTGCGCACTGGGTTATGCAACCACACTAGCGAACCTTCGTCGAAGCCCGTATTGTTCATCTTTCGATCATAACGAGTTTTCATTCTCTCGGACATCTGTTGGCCTGATTCTCTGACATGCTCATATACGTCATTCATCTTGTTGCGCAGATCATTTAAATAATCTGTTATACTGCGTGATGAATCAGGGGGAATGCCGGTTATTAGATCAGCTGGTAACCTTAACTCCCTTCCGAAGTTCGCGAAGGCTGGCGTCACAGTTGTACTCTCGTGAACTGCACCTCGGTATGACAGAAGAAACGGTTGTATGTGCTTGTCCCAATCCTTTTGTCTGCTTGCTACAACTTTTGCCAGATATCTTTCCAACGTCTGATTAAATCTCTCCACCATTCCGTCAGATTGTGGGTGGTATGAAGTGGTTCTGGTTTTGTGAGTACCCATAACCCGACATGTTTCCTGAAACACTTGAGACTCGAAATTCCTTCCTTGATCGCTGTGGATTTCCAAGGGTACCCCAAACCGACAGAAGACTTCGTGGACTAATTTATCAGCGACTGTTGAAGCTTCTTGATTAGGGATGGCGAAGACTTCCGGCCACTTGGTGAAGTAATCCATGACAACCATGAAATATTTATTTCCACTTTCACTTTCGGGAAATGGCCCAGCGACATCTAGTGCTATTCGTTCCCAGGGGGCTCCTACGTTGTACACTTTCAATGCACCCCTGCTGCGTGTGTGTGGTCCTTTTACCGCTGCACAACTGGTACATCTGCGACACCAGTCCTCCACATCCTCTCGACAATGGATCCAGTAAAATCTTTCTCGGATCTTTAACAGAGTCCTTCTTACTCTCATATGACCTCCTGAAGAACCATTGTGGTAGAGCTGTAGAACTTCTGGTACCTTTGTTTTTGGGACTACCATTTGCAAGTGACAGCTATTCCCTCGAGCATTTTCCCATTTTCGGCACAAGACACCATCCTGGATCACCAAGCTCTCCCACTGTGCCCAATAACTTTTTGTAGTGGTACTCATCGCTGCAACATCACACCATTTCGGTTTGGGAGCATTAGCTTTAATCCACTCGAAAATTGGCCTGATATCTTTGTCACTTTGAGCATGCTGTAGGGTTTCCTTCCATTCGTCACTAAGGTCTGTTCTTAGCATCCTGACAGGTACTGTTTCCTTAGCTTCTTGCCTGATACAATGCTTACAGGCTTCAGGACAAGGTCTTCTTGATAAAGCGTCCGCGTTACCGTGAGACTTCCCACTACGATGTTCAATTGCAAAGTCATATATATAGAGCCAGTCTCCCAAGCGTCTGGTGTTCCTACAGAATCACGAGCCATGGATCTTTCTGCTCTGATGGCGATGCTGCAGGAGCAGGCCCGCCGACAGGAAGAACAGGCCCGCCGACAGGAAGAACAGGCCCGCCGCCTACAGGAACAGCTGCAGCAGGACAAGGAGGAACATGCTCGCCGACAGGAAGAACAGGCCCGTCGACAGGAAGAACAGGCCCGTCGACAGGAAGATCAGGCCCGCCGCCTACAGGAACAGCTGCAGCAGGACAAGGAGGAACATGCTCGCCGACAGGAAGAACAGGCTCGTCGACAGGAAGAACAGGCCCGTCGACAGGAAGAACAGGCCCACCGCCTACAGGAACAGCTGCAGCAGGGTAAAGAGGAGCAGGTTCTCCTTTTGAAAGATCTACACGCGACATTTGGCAAGGACATCAAAGCCATGAAGGAGACTGTTCAGGTACATGAAAATCGTATCTCCGAGGCCGAAGTCCAGATCGCTGATATAAGAAAAGCGGTTGGAGTTCTGAAAGCTGGAGACCGGACTACGGCTCCGATAGTTGCTGCACCTTCCCTGCGCGGGTTTAAAGTGCCACCCTTCGACGGAACATCTTCCTGGTCGGCATACAAAATTCAATTTGAAGCTGTCATGAATGCAAATGGGTGGACAAAAGAGCAGGCCATGACCGCGCTTACTTTGGCCCTTCGTGATCAGGCCTTAACCGTGTTAGAGGCTCTCGGCAAAAATGTTACCTACGAGCAGCTCGTTGAGGCGTTAGAGGCCAGATACGGTGACGCGCACCTGGAACACGTTTTTCGTGCGCAGTTGAAGGATCGTGTGCAGCGCAGTGGTGAAAACCTGCAGCAGTGGGCCCTAGAAATAGAAAAGCTGGTTCGAAAAGCGTACCAGTCTGCGCCTGCACTCATCGATGGGACTCTGACTCAAGCATTCATAGATGGCATACGGGACCTGGAAGTAAGGGCTACTGTAAGACTTGGACACCACGAGACACTCAAGGATGCCTTGGCCCATGCGTTGGAGGTGGAGGCAGTGAGGCAAGATCATCGAGCCCATCGCATCAGGGAGGTTGCAGCATCACTTGTCCGTGACCGTCCGAGGTACAGCCCTAAGTGCTACACTTGCGGAGAAAAAGGTCACCTTCGGTCAAGTTGCCCGAAGCGAAACACAGCTAACGAAAACCAGACCCAAGAAAGAAAGGCGGCAGATATCACCGCCCAGCAGCAGGAAAACTAGTCAAAGCCAGGACCGCGGGGCGGGTGCTGGCTGGTGTTAAATTAGCCCCAAGAATTTCGGTCTCACAAGCCCATGATGGGAACACCCTAGTCATAAAAGGTGAAGTGAACGGAAGACCATGTAAGCTGACATTGGATACTGGAGCTTCTCGCACGGTTGTCAGTTCCCAACTAGCGAATCGTTTTCTTGGGGACTTCTTCGGTAAGCATGACGGCGTAAAATTAGTAACAGTTACCGGTCAGCACATAACCGTCCGTGGTGAGAAGGAAGTGGAGTTAAAACTGGGAAACACTATCTACCGGCATAAGGTCATCATGGCTGACATAGTGGACGACTGCATCTTAGGTTTGGACTTCATGCGGCAGCACTGTTGCGAGATCGACGTTAATCAAGGAGTCCTAAAATGTGGGTCAGAAGAAGTCTTCATGGAAGGTGCACCATCAGGGAAAGTGTACTGCTTGAAGAAGATTGTTCTTTCTCCCCGATCGGAAACAATAGTTCCAGTTAGGCTCCCACATAATTCCGGGCAGAAGAACCGATGTATTCTCATTGAAGGATTGGATGAAAACCTTCCATGGAAAATTGCGCGGACCTTGGTAAAGGCAATTGACATTGCAGCCGTACGCATACTGAACCCAAGTGAAAAGGAGCAAGTAATCAAGAAGGGTGCGTTGATGGGTTCCTGTGGGGAAGTAGCTTGGATGCGTGAATGCCAATATCAGCCTTCTCAAAATAACACCCAATCTGCATTATTATTTTCTTTATTTCTTAATATACACATATTAATTATATTTTTAAATATTAGAAAAACAAAAGTAAAAAAAAACATTTAAAAATATAAAAAAATAGTAGCCCACCGGTATCGGGAACAGGGTCCAAGCTACCGGTGGTCAGGGCTCCAGAGAGAGGAACCTCCTGACAATGCGAGCCGTGTCCAGAAGTACCGCTTTCTGAATCAAGCCCTTGACCCAGCTGCCTAACGAGAGCCTCCTTAGGTGTTGGTCGAGGCTCTTGGCTATCAAGCCATTGGCAGTGACGACTATCGGCACAATGATCGCTGAATCCACATCCCACATGTCGACAACCTCGCGAGCCAAGTCAAGATACTTGATCTGTTTATCTTTCTCAGCTTTCACGAGGTTCTCGTCATGTGGGACCGTTATGTCAACAATCATTGTGCGCCGCTCTACTCGATCCACCACCACTATATCAGGCTTATTTGCGACAATAGTCCTATCAGTGATGATGGATCGTTATTATTTTTATTATTATTACTTCAGTAAGTCTTTATCGAAGCCGGAAAGAAATTATTGTGTCACGAGACGCGAACTTCTTGCCGTAGTAAAGACATTGCAGCATTTCAGCAAATACTTGCTTGGACGCAAATTCCACCTTCGGACTGACCATGCTGCATTAAAGTGGTTGTTGCAGTTTAAGAACCCAGAAGGACAAGTGGCGAGATGGATTGAACTGCTACAAGAGTATGACTTCGCAATTGAACATCGTAGTGGGAAGTCTCACGGTAACGCGGACGCTTTATCAAGAAGACCTTGTCCTGAAGACTGCAAGCATTGTGTCAGGCAAGAAGCTAAGGAAACAGTACCTGTCAGGATGCTAAGAACGGACCTTAGTGACGAATGGAAGGAAACCCTACAGCATGCTCAGCAAAGTGACAAAGATATCAGGCCAATTTTCGAGTGGATTAAAGCTAATGCTCCCAAACCGAAATGGTGTGATGTTGCAGCGATGAGTACCACCACAAAAAGTTATTGGGCACAGTGGGAGAGCTTGGTGATCCAAGATGGTGTCTTGTGCCGAAAATGGGAAAATGCTCGAGGCAATAGCTGTCACTTGCAAATGGTAGTCCCAAAAACGAAGGTACCAGAAGTTCTACAGCTCTACCACAATGGTTCTTCAGGAGGTCATATGGGAGTAAGAAGGACTCTGTTAAAGATCCGAGAAAGATTTTACTGGATCCATTGTCGAGAGGATGTGGAAGACTGGTGTCGCAGATGTACCAGTTGTGCAGCGGTAAAAGGACCACACACACGCAGCAGGGGTGCATTGAAAGTGTACAACGTAGGAGCCCCCTGGGAACGAATAGCATTAGATGTCGCTGGGCCATTTCCCGAAAGTGAAAGTGGAAATAAATATTTCATGGTTGTCATGGATTACTTCACCAAGTGGCCGGAAGTCTTCGCCATCCCTAATCAAGAAGCTTCAACAGTCGCTGATAAATTAGTCCACGAAGTCTTCTGTCGGTTTGGGGTACCCTTGGAAATCCACAGCGATCAAGGAAGGAATTTCGAGTCTCAAGTGTTTCAGGAAACATGTCGGGTTATAGGTACTCACAAAACCAGAACCACTTCATACCACCCACAATCTGACGGAATGGTGGAGAGATTTAATCAGACGTTGGAAAGATATCTGGCAAAAGTTGTAGCAAGCAGACAAAAGGATTGGGACAAGCACATACAACCGTTTCTTCTGTCATACCGAAGTGCAGTTCACGAGAGTACAACTGTGACGCCAGCCTTCGCGAACTTTGGAAGGGAGTTAAGGTTACCAGCTGATCTAATAACCGGCATTCCGCCTGATTCACCACGCAGTATAACAGATTATGCAAATGATCTGCGCAACAAGATGAATGACGTATATGAGCATGTCAGAGAATCAGGCCAGCAGATGTCCGAGAGAATGAAAACTCGTTATGATCGAAAGATGAACAATACTGGCTTCGACGAAGGTTCGCTAGTGTGGTTGCATAACCCTGTGCGCAGCAAAGGGAAGTCCCCTAAACTACAGGCAAAATGGGACGGGCCGTACCGGATTGTGACCAAGATCAATGACGTCACTTACCGAATACAAAAGGGTTTGCGAACTGCGCCTAAAATTGTTCATGTAGATCGATTGGCACGATATTACGGGAATAATGATGCTCGGGACGAGCATGTCTAAGGAGGGGCAGTGTTACGTAGATCGTAAAGTCTAGAAACATCGTGCTAACTCCATCTCAGAAAGGGACAACATTACGTAGATCGAAAAGTCTAGAAACGTCACGCTAATTCCATCTAAGGATGGGGCAGTGATGAAACTTCTAGATACGACACGCTAACGCCATCTGTTATCAAGTAGCAAGTACTACGAACAATTGTACGTAGACGCCACCGCCATCTATTGTCGAATAGCGGGATTAAACAGTAAATAGATGTCTGTGGAAGGTTCTCGAAGTTTCTAATCTACTTGTAAACTGTGGAAAAGTGTTGAATGTTCGCGAATGTTCTGCTCGGGATATAAATAGCGGATTGTCGGCCCGACGGGCAGTTCGATTTCGGAAGCGAGCGAATACGAATCAAGCGATACAGTACAAGCGAAACAAGTGACTCTGTTTGACTATTGCGATATTGTGATTGTTTAATTAAACTGTGGTGTGTTTCGATAATTTTGGCTTAAATTAATTTATCCCGAAACCCAGCTCGTAACAATAATAATAATACAGGGTAGCCATACCTGCTAAACAGGCGCCCTCATTTTTTCCAGCCTCTTTTTTGCCAAACTGTACCTACGTTTATTTTGTATTATAGATGGTAAAATCGGGCATTGTTAATATTGTATAAGTAACTAGCTGACCCAGCGAACTTCGTATCGCCTCAGGTTCAATAAATGTTGTAAAAACCTACCAAGTTTGACAATCTGGTACACGGTGGTGATCTGGTAAGCGTTTTCTAGCTGACACTCATATGTTTGATTAGCTCCTACCAAATTATGATAACCTGGTACTTCAAAGGCATAAAGCGTTATCTAGCTGACACTTCTTTGTTTGGTAAGCTCCTGCGAAGTCATGATAACCTGGTACGTCGTCGGCATAAAGCGTTTTTTACCTGACACATACCCAGAGGGTACATATCAGTAGGAATCCCTTTCATTTTGACGGTTCCACAAAATTTATGACGTTGTTTGCGTTGCTAAAGTCAGGCAATTTTTTCGACAATATGAAAGAAAAGAAAGAAAGAAAAATATGAATGATGATGAGCAATAAATAACCTTCATATTGATTCAGATTCTGATTAATAGTGTGTTGCGCAATTAGGGTGAGGTTAGGCGACCTCCAACAGAATTATGACTACCTGGTACTTCGAAGGCTTAAAGCGTTTTCTAGGTGACTCTTCTTTGTTTAGCGATTACAAAGATCATAAAGCTCCTACCCAATTTATGACAACCTGCTTCTTTGAAGGCATGAAGCGTTTTCTAGCTGACATTTTTTTTTGTTAGTGGGCAGCCCACCCGTGTTCCATCAGTTGCCTATATGCCAGGGTCACGGTAACTCTTTTGAACAAATCTCGCGACCAATCAGGTGAGGTGAGCTCCTACCGGGTTATGGCAACCTGCTAATTCGAAGGCTTATAGCGTTTTCTAGATAACACTCCTATGTTTAGCAAGCTCCTTCCCAGTTATGACAACCTGGTACTTCGAAGGCATAAAACGTTATCTAGCTGACCATCAGGTTATGTGAGATCCTACCCAGTTATGGTTGTGGTATTTAAAGACAACGCGTTTGCTAGCTGACACTCCTGTTTAATAAATAGCTCATACCTTACGCGCTCAGACGTGGGGTTGCGGAGACAGCCTGTTCTGCCTAGCTCATACCATACCAAGTTATGATCACCTTTTTTTTTGGGTGGGAATTCATCTAATCACGTCTCGCTCGCGCTCTGGGCTAAGCGGAAGGCCCGTGTCAGACTTTTATTAACTAAAACCCACCCGTGTTCCTTCAGTTGGCTATGCCAGGGTGAGGGCCACGGTAACTCTTTCGAACAAATCTCGCGATCCTGGCAAGAAGTTATGACCACCTGGTACTTCGAAGGCATAAAACGTTTTCTGACTGATATTGCGCTTTGATAAGCTCATATCAAGTTATAACCACCTGGTACTTCGAAGGCATATGTGTCTATGTTTGTAATGAATAAACTCAAAAACTACTGTGCCGATTTCATAAATTGAAAATGCCAGCAATTAGACGTACAAACTTAAGTCGCAGAACATGCCAGCAACTAAACGTACAAACTTAAGTCGCAGAACATGCCAGCAATTTAACGTACAAACTTAAGTCGCAGAACTCAAGTATTCTTAAATAAGTGTTCTTAAATTTTCAAATTTTCCTCGATTTTTTTTTAATTTTTTCTTTCATAAGAACCTTCTCCTGACAATTACAAATACAACAAAAAAAAAAGTGAAATCGTTCCAGCCAGTCACGCGTGATGGCGTGACCAAGGGAAATAGGGATTCATTTTTATAAATATATATAGGTATAAATTCAATTAAAATAGTAACCAAAACTTTTCGAGAAATTAATGAATGAGAAATTAATGAATGAATAAATTGAATTCGAGAAATATTAATTTTTATACCAATAATAAAAACTGAATGAAACATACAAACTCCTTTTTATTTTCAGTTCATATTTCATGTATATGAAATAGTACTAGTATTTGTGGTTAACACAAATAATACTCCTATTATCCCCTCTTTAAACATTACCGGCTACCGGGGCGTATGCTACTCAATCTGTGCTGTCCGTTTCGTGAAAAACACACCGGGGTGGATGAGACTAGATCGGTGTTTCTACCCCGCCGGGTCGGCACGACCGGGGTCGACGCAACAATTTTTCCCATCTGCCCTGTTAACGGGGTGGGACGACCGGAGTGGATTGGATGCACTCTCGCTGCCTGATTCATCCTATTTTGGGCCTTATAGGCTAACACATTAAGCCAGGCCTCTTTCTTCTTCAGCACAATCTCTTTAACTTCGCCATCTACCCAAGAATCACTCATTCTCCTACCACGTTTCCTCCCTGCTACACCACATACTTTTGTGGCTACTTGCTCCATTTTAAAGTGCTCATTTTTAGGGTTCCGTTGCCAAATGGCAAAAAAACGGAACCCTTATAGATTCGTCATGTCTGTCTGTCTGTCCGTGTATGTCACAGCCACTTTTCTCCGAAACTATAAGAGCTATGCTGTTGAAACTTGGTAAGTAGATGTATTCTGTGAACCGCATTAAGATTTTCACCACAAAAATAGAAAAAAAAACAATAATATTTGGGGTTCCCCCATACATAGAACTGAAACTCAAAAAAAAATTTTTCGTCAAACCCATACGTGTGGGGTGTCTATCTATGGATAGGTCTTCAAAAATGATATTGAGGTTTCTAATATCATTTTTAGGGTTCCGCACCTCAAAAGGAAAAAGCGGAACCCTTATAGGATCACTTTGTTGTCCGTCCGTCCGTCCATGCGTCCGTCCGTCCATCTTTCTGTCAAGACCCTTTTTCTCAGGAACGCGTGGAGGTATCAAGCTGAACTTAATATCAAATACTCAAGTCTACTGTCCCTTGGAGCTGTGAAAAAATCAAACTTCTAAGCTAACGCAATCAAAAGATATAGCCGTTTATACCGCAAATTTCCACAAATTTTCGAAACTCGCAAGGGAATCAAAACCTAAAGGGTACTCCCAGTCGATCTAGAATTTTGAAATTTGGTACGAAGCAACGTCATATAACACAGATAAAGGAAAAATTGCGAAAACCGTAAATTTTTAGTTACATCATATAATAAACAGAACAAAACACAGACAGAAATAAAACCAAGCCAAGAAACAGAACAGAACTACGACTCATTGTCGTGATGGGTGAACTTTTACTTATATACCTACAGGCTTGTACGGAACCCTCGGTGCGCGAGTCCGACTCGCACTTGGCTGGTTTTTTCTAAACTGAATAGTTTGCGCGAGAGACACTTCCAAAGTGGTGTCCCCCCCCCCCCCCCGTAACTTCTAAAATAAGGGAATGATAAAACTAAAAAAACTATATAAGATGTACATTACTACCATGTAAACTTCCACCGAAAATTGGTTTGAACGAGATCTAGTAAGTAGTTTTTTTTTAATACGTCATAAATCGTAAACCACAATTTACCTTTCATTCAGTCAACTCAAACATAAAAATTAAAAAAATATTATTTAATTTCATAAACATAAACCTTATGCATAAACCGTGAATACCTGTAGGTTTGTACGGAACCCTCGGTGCCGAGTCCGACTCGCACTTGGCCGGTTTTTTTAAGTCAAGTTTTCCACCACGCTATTCTTGTTGAAACAAGTCAGTAGGTAATAGTACTACTTCCCTTTTTTTTCAATTCACGACCTCTGTCGAAGTAAACTCTATTCTTTCTTTCTTATAGATTGTTATTGGCTTAAAGGCTGTTAAATGTACTTGCTATTGATGGATGTGCCTCTAGAAATGGCGATGTATATTGATGCATGATGATATGCATTCGATGTTATTGAAAACAAGAGGTTTAGCTAGAGATTTATGTCCTTTTGAAAATGTTATGTTGTGCAACAGAGCACGTAGTAATCATGAGTTCATTAAAAACAATAGGGTATAACTCGATAATGACATTTTTAAATGGAGGCGATGAATTATGTGGTACTATATTGTGTGCTACTGATAAGCAAATTTCCATATCTACGGGCATTTGCAGATAGATTATTAAACTACTATTAGAGATAAGATTTATATGTAAATCCACTTTACCCGTCTCAGGAGAGTAGGAGAACTCAATTTTTTTAACATACCTTTTATTCATGAAGTACAAACCGTGGCCTGACAGGATCTCCCAGCCCCTTTAGGTTGCAAGCAGATTAGCCAGTGCATTGTCTGTCACTAAATAAATTTAAGATTTTTTTGGTGTCTGGAGGTGTCCCATTCGCAGTGCAAGCAAAATGTGCGGAAACCAAACCCACTAACATAGAACATACTGTCGGCTGAATCACGATTTTCAGCCAAAACTGAAACCATAATTATCCGAATATTTGGCTTCTCTTTAGTTTCGGCCAAAACCGAAACTTGTGAAGTTCGATTGTGACATTATTATCTGCGACCCATCTGCGAATCTGTCTATCGTAGGTTCATAATATCGCTGAAACGTGTGATTTTACTATCGTGATATTCGTGACCGAACGCATACAGTCGCTAAAACGTGATGCAGCATTGATGGAGTCCTAAAGATCACCTATCGCTGATGCTACAAGGACATAACAGTACTGTTGTACAGAAATTTACTCTTTCAATTTTAAAGGAATAGTAAATGTAGCATATCTGCTGTTGTGTTGCAAAAATGTTCTGTCGCCACTCGCCGCCCGCTCCGCTCGGCCACCGCTCGTTTTTACTGCTCGGTCACTACTCGTTCACTTTACTCCTTTAGGGGATGAATTTTAGAAATGTTTTCCTTAGATACCACCTCGTTATAGAATGAACTCATAAGTGCTTTAGATGCTTCTAGCTAGACCCACCGGTGTTAGCTGGTGCGTTATCCATCATATCACTGTCAGGGGCTTCGATGAAAGGTATAAAATATAATATGTAGGCCCCGTTTACGGCTTGTGCAATGCGACTTGCACACTCGTCACTTGTTTCCTTCTGCGGCTCGTTCCGCAAGTTGTGTCACGGTGACTTGTTGCTCTGAACAACTTCTTTCATTTGCTTTATTCCGTAGTCAGCCGCTGTCGCAAAATGTGTGTAGCTCGACTTTGGTTAGTTACACGACACGACATAGGTCTACATAGGTATATTTTTGATCGTACGTTCCCTTGAGATAATGTCCGACCTCCCCGTGGGCGAGAAGCTATTGGGTAGTAAAAACATTTTAAATTAACTTACAGATCTCTGGTATCTACTTGTCTATTACTATTACCACAGCAGTATAGTATTGTATATTAGGTAGGTATTATACTCACTAAATTAGGATACAAGCAAGTGTATTGCCAAAATACTGTATGGGTTATCATGAACGGCACCCTAATTGCGGAACATACTAGAATTTGAATCATTTTGAAGCTTATTTGTCATCCATTCTTTCATATGTTCGAAAAAAATTTTGCTAAGCAACGTAAACAACGCCATGAATGTTGCGGAACTGTCAAAATGAAACCGATTCCTATCCTTCTGATAGTGTAGTACGCAATTACCCCTCTGTTCTTACCTATTTCATCATTATCTTGCCCTTATTCCAATTTATTCGCTGTTAGCGGACTCATTCTGATGATGATTACTTATGTAATCAAATCTTCATATATAATAAAGTATCTAAATAATGGGTAACTAGGACATACAATAAAATAAAATGATAACTACGGGATGTCATTGACATTTAATTAAATCAGTTTTATATTATCATAGTTGACGTTGGTTACTATGACAAGGGTCGGGCAGTGTCAGGGCTGATCGTCTCGTGATGTAGAAGCCGTCTTTATATACTCTCGTAGTAGCCTCTGGATACGACTCTGTGTCTGCACTGTTACCCGGTAACACAACACCTGCATTCCTTCTTCATTTTCTATCCGCCAATACAGAAAGCCACGCTGGTTCTGTAAATAAAATGGGTTTTACAGTATGCTGTATTTTAACAGCTATTTCAAGTTAGTTACCTTCGTACCTATGCGGATTTATTTTAGCTACCTACGAGGAAAGCACCTCATCAACGTCTGCCTAGCTTTTTCCCAACTAAGTTGGGGTCGGCTTCCAGTCTAACCGGATGCAGCTGAATACCAGTATTTTACATGGAGCGACTGCCTATCTGACCTCCACAACCCAGTTACTGGGTAATACGATATCCCTTGGTAAGATTGGTTATCAGACGAGGAAAGCACCTATAATTCTAGATTAACATTTTTTTTTATTTTTTTTTATTTATTTATTTATCATCATACATCTACCCTTACAGCTAACCAATGCGGTAAATGTGCCTTAATTAATAATTTAACATAATTGTTCCTTATAACTAATACCTATAACTAATAACAAACAAAGCATTCCTTGTGAATTCACTCAGAGAACAACAGAATAGGTCTGTCTCACTCGCTATGATGTTGAGCGTGCGGAGTGCACGCGTCAGCGGCGCCTCCTTCAGAAGGTTGGTCCTAGCACGTGGTTCCACCAGCAGTCGTGACTGCCGTCGTCGCCACACGTACCTGTCCGGAACACACAGACCCACCTGGCCTAAAACAACTGCATTATGCACCTTCCCTCTCAGTATTTTAAATATATATGAGGCGAGTGCAAGATCCCTCCTAACCCTTAGCTCATTGTATCCTACCATACCTAAAATAAATAAGGTTGGATACATTAACGGGTAAAAGGGATAGACTCCGTAATAGCGCATATATAAATATCTTATAAATTTATTTTGTACCCTCTCCAGCCATTTTCAGCCTACGTACCCGGGTAGGTACCTACCAGGAAATATTTTCACGTAATAGTTAGGTAATGTCACAGTTTTGCGTGATGTGCTAATTTGAACTTGAAAAATTAAATTGAGAGGATTACGATATTTTGAAAGAAAGACTAAGTTTCTCGGTAAATCGCAGCTTTTGTACATCATCACAACGAAGGGCCTATTTCACTTGACTGAATTCAGTCATCGTTTAAGGAAGAGAGGAGATATTTAGTTGACTGCCTTTTAGTTATGTGGGAACTTGGGGCGTAAGTACTGAATTAATTTGCATATTAAAATGCGATAGAGACGGACGTATCACGAATTCACGACCTTTCTTCTATTTGGGTTACTTTTTAAGAGGGAAAATTTTGTAACTTATATTAGTCATTGGTAATTTAGACAACTTTTACCATACTCTCTATTGGTCATTGTAAAGAAAACTAGTCTGTTTTTAGGGTTCCGTTGCCAAATGGCAACTATGGATCAACTTTGGTTTATTGTCGAATAACCTCGTTTCGGACCCCATCCCTCAGAGAGACTTCAACAAATCCCTTTCCAAAGCTCCCCGAGCGACCTCGACCAGCCACGCCGTCAGTGGTCCACGTCTCGGCCCCGTAAGTTATAACAGATACAACGCATTGATTAAGACTGCTCTGTAGTAGAATAGACGACGAAGAGACTTGAAGACGTAGTTCCCCAAACGTCGCCCAGCTAAGCTAATATTTTTTCTGTTTTGTTGCTTAAAGTTGTTCTTTCTTACCGCATCCAAACTGAAAAGTTTTTCCGAAGTGAACACGCTTCGGGCGATTTCAACACTAACCTTTCTCATCCCTCTCCTCGATCCCGTAAACTCCTACACATCATTGAATCCGTTAGCCTTCATATTCTTTCACTGCAACCTACCCATTTTAATATCGCAGGCAATGACACTTGGCTTGATTTAATCCTCACATCCGCACCCTTCTTTGTTTCCTATCATGGCCAGTGTACTGCTCCTGGATTTTCTCACCATGACCTCATTTTCCTCTCTTATGTCCTAAAACCACCTAAACCTGTTCCTAAAGTTCTGCACATGCGGTGTTTTGCTCGCATGGACGTTGAGAAACTGCGTCAAGATGCGTCTGACCTCAGTTGGGAACTCCTGGCAGCGGCGACAGATGTGGAAGAGAAACTGTGTATTTTCAATCGGTCGGTCCTTGCTCTCTACGACAAACACGCTCCAGTTAAAAAGGTTAAACTTCGGCGTCCTCCTGCTCCTTGGATGACGACAGGAGTTCGAATGGCGATGAGGCGCAGGGATCGGGCCTTCCGTAAATTTAAAAAAGATCGCAGTGATGAAAATCACAAGTTTTTCAAAGCTGCTAGGAACCGGTGTAATCAGATGATACGCAACGGTAAACGCCGCCATATTCTCGAGAACATATCTTCTTCATCATCTGCTGATATCTGGAAGTTCCTTGGTACTCTTGGTATCGGCAGACCACGGCATGTGGAATTTCCCAATACAATAGGCCTTGATGACATCAACCGTCACTTCACAACCACTTGTCCTTTGGATTCCAAAATTTTATCCCAGACGGTCGATTTCATCACTGGCCTAGCTGGTCCCATCATAGAACCATTTCACTTCTCTCCGGTCACCTTGGACGAAATTAAAAAGATTATCCTTTCTATAAAATCCAAGGCTGTGGGATACGATGGCATCAGTCGTAGTATGGTCGTTTGGATCCTTGACAGCCTTCTCCCTCCAATTACCCACATTATCAATTTTTCACTTGATTCCGGACAATTCCCATCCCTGTAGCGTATGGCCTATGTCTGCCCACTCCCGAAAATTCCGAATCCCTCCCTACCCAGTCACTTTCGACCTTCGAGCAACGCGGGCTTCCGTGCCGGAAGGGAGTAGGCTTAGCGATTTATTACTACTCAGATAGTTCTGGCATTTTTTGCGGGGGGAAATGTGCACACAAATGCAGTTTTGCATACTTACATACAAAAACAAGACTGTAACGACGACACTCACACATACAAAATTAAAGAATACACAAACAATCGGCGAGAAGTCGGATTTATCGGGCGACCGATTTGGCGACCGGGCCAGCGAGCGAACCCTAGCCGACCAGATGTTGCTAAACAAATCCGACAACTTTATAAGAATAAAATATACGAATTTAATGTTTAAAATTAGTTACAAAGCAATAACACGATATGAATTTACTTACATGTGAAATGTAACACCATCTTTTTGTAAACTTGATGTTATGTCTCTTTTTACAGCAGAAAACTGAGCAATTCGGCATTTTAAATACTGCACTATTCACTTGCGCGACTGGACTCGGTCTAGAAAGAAATCCGAGCGCAACTAGTTTTATTCAACGCCTATGCCCACTGGGGCTTGTACTTTGACAGAGGGGAACGCTGCGTATGGCTACTCCCTACCGGCGTTGCTCGAAGCTTTCGACCCATTTCTTTTCTCCCATTCCTGTCTAAAGTGCTTGAGGCCTGCGTACACAAGCAGTTTACGGGGTTTGTTCATCAGAATAACCTTATAAGCTCTTTTCAGTCTGGATTCAGGCCTGGGCACAGTATAGCCTCCGCCCTCCTTAAAGTGACTGGTGACATTAGAGAAGCAATGGAGGATACCAAACTTACCGTTCTGGTATTAATTGATTTCTCTAATGCCTTTAATGCCGTCAGTCACGATATTCTCCTTTCTATCCTCTCTCATCTTATGGTTTCGCCCGAGGCTCTGGAATGGTTCTCTTCTTATCTTCGGGGACGTCAGCAGTCGGTTCGCGTTGATGAGAGTTCATCGAGTTGGCGTGATCTGGATGCTGGTGTTCCACAAGGCGGTATTCTTTCTCCATTATTATTCTCCATCTTCATTAATTTTATCACTCATTGTCTTCGGTGTTCGTATCATCTTTATGCTGATGATCTACAACTGTATACGTCTGAGCGGGTGGAAGGTTTATCAGACGCTATAGCAGATGTAAACCGAGATTTGGATTCAATCAAAAAGTGGTCTGATAATTTTGGGGTGTCAGTCAACCCCTCTAAGTGTCAGGCCATTGTAATTGGAAGCTCGCGCATGATGGGTAGGGTGACGCTTGGTTCTCTTCCTCCTCTCATTTTTAATGGTACCGTCGTACCCATTACCCCTACTGTGAAGGATCTCGGTTTGCATCTAGACACGACACTTAGCTGGCAACGCCAGGTCTCTAATGTTAGCCAAAGGGTCAATGGTACCTTGCGCTCCCTGTATCGTCTGAGAAGCTTTTTACCCGCTAAGACGAAAGCCATGCTTGTGCAGACTTTGATTTTCCCTATGATCGACTATGGTGACGTGTGCTATTTTGACTTGAATGCGGTTTTTCTGGATAAGCTCGACAGACTGCTCAACAACTGTATACGGTTCATCTTCAACCTTAGAAAATATGACCATGTGTCGAGCTGGTGGCTCAAATGGATGTCCATTCGCCAAAGAAGAAGTTTGCGCGCTTTGACCACGCTATTCTCCCTCCTCAAGTCTCCCACTCCTCCTTCTTATCTCGTGCCTCACTTTCAATATCTATGTTCTTCTCACGTCAAAAATCTGCGTTCTTCTAACAATCTTCTCCTACTCTGTCCTTCTCATACCTCTGACTTTGTTCATTTGTCCTTTAATATTCAGTCCATTCTTCTATGGAATGCGCTCCCTCTCGATATCAGGACGGCCACCATTCGGTATGCGTTTAAGCGGAAATTGCGGAGTTATTTTCAAAACAAATAGCGTAGAGTCATCTCAACATCTCTCGGTTTAATCTGTGTATATATATAAATATATATGTATGTAAGTATATATTATAGTAAATATGTATGTGTGTATTATAAGTTTATAATCTATTTACATTCCCCATCTTATTTATAATTTGATATAGGATGTATTTTAATAGTTTTTTTTTCAATAACTGTTCCTCACAATGAAAGCACCTGCCATCTAATCTCTTCACCACCCTTGGTTGACTGGTAGAGAATGCCTAAGGCATTAAGTCCGCCTTTGTACCTTTTTTGTGTGCGAGAAGTTTAAATAAATAAATAAAAACGCTCTCAGTCAACCTTGAAGCTCCGCTATTAACAACCATTGATATTCGGAGTTACGTGCTCGTTAACATAACCCGGGAATTTCCAAGTTTATGCCAATACGTACAGAAGTATCAACTAAAAGGACATTTTGGATGCAGCCAGTAAGACGATTTCATGTCATCTACGAAATCTCAATTTTGCTTTGATGCGCGCAGGTAACTCCTTAACCATACAAAATCTGTTGAAAAACTCAAAAAGACCCGACCCTCACTTATAAGGCAGACAAAGCTCGATAAAACTATAATAAATAAATATTTACCAATGCCAGACTGTTCGGCACCGACATCACGCTGGTGAGGGAAGTCATAGTGTCCGTGGTCATCACTGGACAGTCGTAGATCCCGCAGCGTTCTTAAACATAATAAGTAATATTGAAAACAAAATATTGTTCGTGAAACCAATTTTAGCACAGAGCCTGAGGGGTAATTGTGTAATACACTATCAGTAGGAATCGCGGATCATTTTGACAGTTCCACAACATTCATAACGGTGTTTACGTTGTTAAGGTGCTAGTCTACAGATTACAATATAAGTCTTTAGTGTCAAATTCCTCTTCGACACTGGGAACTTATCCTGATAGACTAATAATTCCCAATTTTCGGCTATCAGGATAAGTCCAAACAGTTTCCTCACTAAGCTTCAGCCATCTAACAAACTAAATTTTACGACGTGCTTTGAATGAACGTATTTGAAACGTCGCGTTGCCGTCGTGTCATCACCTAAGCTAAGTACGATCATGAGCCAGTATTTGTTAGTCTGGAATTCTACCTAGATAGTAAAAGTAAACTTACCGGGAGTAACTTGCGTTCTCAAGTTAAGATGATTTATATGGATCACCACATTCTGGTCAAGGTTTCGAGACACGAAATCTGTAATAAAATTATGGATTAGTTAAGTATATCATTTACATATAAATATTGTATTTGTAGGTAAATGACAATAAGTAGCATAAAAGGAGGTTATTACACTGTACAATGGCACAGTAGACCGCTCGTCAGTGGACGTCACACATTGATTTTGCTATTGCGTATCACACTAACGCTGGGAAATTAGGAATGAATTTAATTTTGACAGTTCAACTACGTTCATTGCGATATTTACGTTGTTGAGCTGGCTAATTTCGAACATATGAAGCAATGCATTATGTTAATCCTTCTAGTGTGTTACCGTAAAACCACGCAACTATGGTCCTGATATACAACTATGTTCCAAGGAGATCATCGAATATAGAAAAGCATTTTATTGAAATCAGCGTCATTTTACGGATTTAAAGCATATCAAATTGTCAATTAGATATGGGTCACTCGTTTTTCAGTATAATTTGGAGATGGCAGCACCTATTTCAAAATTAAACGTGAGTGAAGTTGATACGTGTTTACACAGGTCTGGGGAGACCCGCGAACTTTTATTCCGCAATCGAATCCGCCTGGAGTTTTTACAGTTTGGAGGTAAGTTTGTCATGATCTTACTGCATTATTGCACATTGATTGAAATTTCTTTTTCTTATTCTGTGCAATTTTGTATTATTCTATTTTTCATACTTTGTGTCAAACTATAGTCCTAATGGTTTTATTGGACCATTTTTAAAATCAATATATTTTTGTTCCAGGAACGACGGCTGCTTTCCAGAAATGTCACGTCGTAAGGTTGGAGGTAGGTCCCATAAATATTATAGTGACCACCACATGGAGCTTTGCCTGTCTGAAATCCAAAATAAGTCCTTCACGCAAAGAGAAGCTTCAAAAAAATACGAAATACAAAGGAGTTCGATCATTTTAAAATTAAAGGCGGTTAAGAACAATCTAATCAGAGAACCTGGTCGACAAAGTGTTTTTTCAAAGGAACAAGAGACTGAATTTATGAAACATGCAATGGCAATGTGCAAATACGGTTTCCCTATTCCCTATAAACAAGAAGAAAAGCAAGGAGCCCAAAAATAAGAGGAAGATGGTGCATGCACCTTCTGATAGTGAGACAGAGGTTGATTCTGACGACCTTGAAATGAAAGACGACTCTGACTCTGACCTTTCATAGAAGATGATGAAATTGAAGACGAAGTAATTGATAACAAGGGTTTAGAGACATTTTGCCATTGCTACAAGATTTAATCAAATGAAAACGATTTCGTAGTTGTCGACTACGAAGGCGAGTTGTGGCCAAGTCAAGTTCAGACAAAAGAAGAAAATGGTGCTTACGTAAAATGTATGGCACGATGCGAACTTTCCTGGAAATGGCCAGACAAAGACGACATAATATTCTACCCAATCGAAAACATACGCTTTAAAATAAAAGAACCAAAAAAGCTAAGCACCAAAAGAGCTCTTTTCCATGTAGGTACCGGAGCTGGAACAGAGATGGGGAAAACCTAAAAAATAATGCCTTTATATTAATTACCTATTTGATTTTGTTGATCTCTCTTACTATAATTTGTTAATTTTTCGTTGATTTTAATAGAGTTAAATATTAAATACTGATTAAAGACTAAAACGTGTAAGATTTTACGTTTACCATTGGCATGCATGTAAAAAATAAGTTAATATAATTTATTAATTATTGACTAATAAAATACATTTAATTGACATTTCTTATAATATGACATTACTAAAATTTATTATTGACATGCATGTAAAAATAAACTAAAAATTATTCTTAAAACATATAATTGACATTTTTCTACACGAATATGATTCTTCTTGTATAAATTCAGCATGATTATTAAGAAAACCTAATATATTTGTACACCAATTTCATTGGTAGGACATAGAGCTCGACATAAAATGTATACCTAAGAACTTCATTGTAATACCTGTGTTCACAAATAAAGATTGATTGATTGATTGATTGATTTTAGAGCTTAATTTTTTATAACATATTATATTTGTGTTATTTTTCAATAATTCTGTCTTTTTTTAACCTATTTTATCTTATATGGATTATTTTTGCAATAGCTATTCCTTACTATGGTCCAAGTTGACGTCTTCATACAATTTCATAGAGTTTTATGACTTGGGACATAGTTGTAAACATTAGTGACAACAATGGTCCAAAATTTAAAAAAAAAGAGTAAAAAAATATCCTTCATTAACTAATATTACTGATGTCATGCTATTAGTCATCCATTTGGCTATTAATTAAACGCAAATTAGATTTTCTAACATATATAGTTTGTCTAGTATTTAGTCATGACTAAAAATATTGAAGAATCTGGACCATAGTTGCGTGGTTTTACGGTACGCAATTAGTGTGGTTCCCTAGCGTAGTACGGGGTTTCTATAGAATACGAGTACCTATTCTATTGAAATCCCGTACTGCGCTATACTGGTTACTAACTGGCTGGCTAACTGACTGGCTGGTTAAAACTATAGTTTGAGTTGGTTCGAAAGCCTCTATACTTAATTAATAGAAAGTTGGTTTTTCCATGGGAATTTTATGTGGTTTTATTGCGAACTTCGTTGCAATTCGGAAGAAACAAAGGTAATAAGCAGAATACGTAGAATCAGTATTTTCAGCTCAATAATTGTGCAGCTCTTGTTCTACAAACTTTGGTAAACTTACCAGCATAAAAGTCCAAGCTGACTAGCATGTCCTCGCCAACCGTGACGTAACATGGAATATCATCGTCGCACCCTTGAATATTCACCGCTGACAACTCGTAAGCTGACCCTGTTGGAATTTACATAATTAAGTAGGCGTTTAGATTACTTTGCATTTGTAGGAAACGGTGATAGGTAATTGTGTCAGGTTGGTATTCCAACAACGCAAGGTCTTGGCTTCTTGCCTGTGCCATACAATAAAATTTAAGCATCAATAAACACCTATGTCGATAACTCCAGTTCTTTTCCGGATAACTTCGTTTCTGACCTTATCCATCAAAGAAACTCCGAGCATAGCCCGCCCTCCATAGCGCGCTGCGTTTTGGCACCGTACAGGACGCATTGGTTGAAGACCTTGGTCTTCAAACATTGCGGTATCGGTGATGAGAAGACTTGACAAAGTTTTCCAAACGCTGCCCAACCCAACTGGATCCTCCTGTCGGCTTCTTTCTCGAAGTTGTGTTTACCAAGCAGGATGACTTGCTCAAGGTAGACATACTCCTTCACAACCTCGACCCTTCGATGCGGATTAGACTCGGCAAGACATGCGAATTGTACATGACTTTCGTCTTGTCCAAGTTCATGCCAAGGCCTACCCGCCGCGAGACTCCATTTAGGCTATGCAGCATTTGGTCTAACTGTTCCAGCGTTTTTGCCATTATGACGATGTCGTCTGCAAAACGAAGGTGTGAGATGTACTCGCCGTTCTCAATGATTCCCTGTCCAGTCCAGTCTAGCGTCTTAAATACGTCCTTCAGCGCATTGGTGAACAGTTTCGGAGATATCACATCCCCCTGTCTCACACCCCTGAGCAGATGGATTGCGCTGGTTTTCGTATCCTGGATCTGGATAGTCATCGTTGCTGTACCTCATCACCTCGATAGATCTCACGTCAATTCAACACCGTTGCAGAGAGGCCTGAAGCACCTAAGCTCACGTACCCACGGCCGTTATAAAACCGCGGTGGGATTTTGTCCTTCACTGGATCTTCACTGCACTACTTAGCGCCGAGAGTGGATGCACGCTGTTAGATTTTCAATGGTCGGTTCAACACAGAGTTGAAAATCTAGTACGCGTTAAATATATTAGGTATTGGCCCTTTAAGTTTAACAAGATGTTGCAGATAACATTTGCATCAACAAAATGTTACATAACTATTCTACATTAGCTTACTTTCATTATTGCTGGGCCTCGTCTGTTTTGGCGTTTTCATTGACCGTCCTCTGACGCGAAGATGCTTAGATCAAAATATTTCCAAAGACTTCTTATTAAGCTAAAAGGCTCGATACTTATTATTTTTAAATTTTCTAAGCTTCAAACGGCTGAACAGGTTTGCTTGAATCATGGACAAAACACTCTCGATTACGTCACCTTTCAGACAAAGCAAAAATAATCAAAAACGGATCAGCCGTTTGGGAGCCACGCACGATGCTATACATGATAAGTTTTTATCCAGTGCGCAAACTGTAACCATAAATTTTTCGTCGGTTTTACAAAAAAAAATTAGCTGTTTCATAGAAAAATGCTATACCTACGGGGTCAAAATGTATGGAACAGCTGATTTTTTTTTTGTATAACCGAAGAAAATTTTCTACGCTGGGGGGTCTAGAATGATATGCTGAATTCATGGTTACAGTTTGCGCACTGGATAAAAACTTATCCTGTATACAGACACGCAGAACAAACATAATAATTTATTTTTCGGGCTCATTATAATTATTATGGTCCTGATTACTAAATGGTATCATCAATTCTATCACATTCTGCCAAGTGTGGCAATTCACCCTCCGATGCATTTTCTAAAATTCTTCTCGAATCGTCACCGTTACGCAGTACATATTGAATTATATCAGCTGGTATTAATTGAGTATCATTTTAATTCACCAAAACTGTTAGCAGTACAGTGTTATCTACACAATAAGTACTGGTTACCTATAGCCTCGATAATAATTATTAAGATAATCAACAGATTTCCTTCCACAATCGCGACTTATTGGCACACTCATTTCCGAAGACCCGGTTATTGAATAAGGCTAAAAATCAGTTTTAGTTTATTGGTACTTACTTTAATAGACGTTGTATAGCTACTTAGATAAGATAAAAATAATAAATAATTAAACATCTTAGATGGAATAAGATAAGATTGTACACGTTTCTATTTTTGTTAGTATTTAGGTGAGTACTACCCACCTACTCTACTTACTTAGTTATTTTTAGATGTAAATAAACAAATCGGAATGAAGGAGTTTTTTTTTTTGAGCAGATTGTCAAGTCGACGCATATGATTTTTGTTAGTGCTTGCGGGTGGGGTATGGGCGAGTCTGATGCCTGAACATGGCACAGGCCCGAGAAGGTGGCGCACCCTCTGAGATCCGAACGCCTTTCATCAGGAACTACGTCCGTAGGATGACATGATGGCAGCTTCCACCAAATCATCAGACGGCTGGTGAGACAATTCCTACCTGCCGAGGAGCTATAGGAAATGTGCTGCAGCCTGCAACGCATGCCGGAGAAGTTGGAAGAACACGGGTAGCTTGGTGTTGTGTCGGTATCAGAATCTGACAGATCCGTCCACCCGAGCGGAGGACATCCCACACAGACAATATTATTTGCCATGCCCAAAAAAATACCTTAACTTCATATATTCCGATTTCGGTCGAAACTAGAAGTAGAATCGAAGGGTCGGTTAGATGGAATATTTTTTGAGATCCGTCATTAAATTACAAAACACAAAACGTTGAAACAAATTATTTTTTTGAGATCAAGAGGAATCCAATACCAAGTCTACGCTGTCTGTTTGTTAGTCGTTCGTATTCTATCAAAACCAAAAGCTCAGAAACATCACGGGCCAGTTTCAGTCGGGCCGAAGATTCAGCCAAGTTTTGGCTGAAACCGAAATTGCGACCAAAACCTGTTTTTGTTTTGGCTGTAACTGTCATAAATCAACTTTATATCATGTAAATAAAGCTAATTGGAGAATGACTTATTCCTATTATTGAAAAAGTAGAAGGTAAAGATATTTGAATTTGCAGCGCAAACTTAACTTTGTATGATAATAAAGTTGTTTTTTTCAAAAACACATTTGGAAACTGAATCGCGAACGCAGTAGGAACTGCGTATAATTTATTGTTCTAGAAAATTCATACTTAATGGATTAAAATAAAGTCATAATTTAGATGACGAAGCTTAACGAAACCGATAGCAGTTGAAATCACAGCAACGTCATAAAATGAGATTGTGGTAGGTATTCAATGAATCAGTAACGTTTAATGAATTAGTGATATTTAATCACTTTTTATCGTTATAAGTACCTAAGTATGAAGATATTAAGTGCCCAGTACCTTCTTACTGCTAATTGCCAATGTGCGCTCAAATAATCAAATGATAATGACGTAATTTTTTTTGACTCAATGATTTGAAAAATTTCTAAGAAAGGATTAGTAAGTAATAGCCTCCCACCAATATCCGCTGTGATTAGTCATCTCCTAATCAAATCATAGCGAATGTTGATAAAAAATAGGATGTACTTTAACTGTATGCAACATGTTTACACCGATTTATAAAGGCCATGTAGTTAGTGTAGTGTAGGTACCTACGTATTGTTAGTACTGTTTTTCCCTTTGTATGTAGTTAATTTCGATTATAGAAAACAAACAGTTAACTATCAAATACCCATGGTACTTCACAGGCGCGGTCCGAGGGAGGGGCGTCCTAGGGGTCATGACCCCCCCAAACCATCCAAGCTGTCGAGAGTCTGAATAATCTGAATGATACACAACCGTTTTAAATAAATATACTTGTAACTCTACTTACTTAAGCCATAAAATATAAAACAAAACCTAGCCTGTACGAGGCGGGTTGTTAAAATTTTCGAGCTCGCTTCGCCCGCTAGGTATACCTTCCTAAAATATTACCCGGCACGGTGACCCCCCCCCCCCCCAATCTTGGGCTGTGACCGCGCCTGGTACTTCAATCCATGATATTTTCGAATAAAATTTAGAACACCATTCTGAACCCACGAAACGGCGAACGATGAAAAATTTCAACGTACGGCATCACAAGTTTTTGTTAAATGGTGTTTCACACATTTTGAACGCGAAGGTATTGCACTTTTCTATCTTCTTCTTTTCTTTTCTTTTTTTTTCGACTGGCCTGTTAGTCTAGTGGTTAGTGACCCTGACTGCAAAGACTGAGGTCGTGGGTTCGATTCCCATCCAGGACAATCTTTGTGTGATGAGCACAATCATTTGTTCTGTGTCTGAGTGTAATTTATCTATAATATGTATGCATGTATTTAGAAATATATAATTATATTTATCAGTTGTCTGGTTACCATAGTACAGGCTCTGCCTAGTTTGGGATCAGATAACAGTGTGTTGGTTGTCCTAAGTATTTATTTATTTTCTATGAAACAACAGGTTTTTTACGCTAAGGGATCTAGAATCATATAGTGCTGAATTCATGATCTTAGTTTGCGTGTCGATGTCACTGCCCGTAGATACCTACTCGTTCGACGCCAATCCAAGGCCTTGACCATAGGATTTAAACAAATTATGTGGAAGCGCGATGGTGGGCCCTGGGCAAGCGTGGGTCGAACTGTCCGCCGTGCGCGGAGCTGATTAATACAAATATTTAATCACTCACCTGATTGAGGAAAAACTAGCTCCGGAGACTACCCGGATTTATGTATGTAAATGAGTGTATATTGTATTGTGTAGTGAAGTAAGTATTTCAGGATTCAGGCCGCTTCAATACGCTCGAGATTTTCAAGCACGCGGTTTTCATAGGTCACTATCACCTCAAACTATTTCAATCCAATTCCAAAATAAAACCCGTTCAATATCGTCAAAAGGGGTTGCTTACACACAAAACAATCGGATCACAACAAATTGTCCGCAAAACTATAGATTCAACAAGATTAATAACTACAATATTCGCAAGCCAAAATAACCAACCAACCATCCATTTTTCAAGACCAAAACCAAGAGTCAAAATCAAACTGACAGGTGACAGTTGTCACTCCGTTACACGTCATGATGCGCAGGCGCACAGAGTAAACAAAAAACTGTCGTACAATCGGTTGTCTGTGGTCACGGGACGAAACACTACTTGTGTTTATTAAAATGCCTATTTTGTTTTACAGAGTTAAGAAATTAATAGGAAGAGGGGGAGAAACTGAGTTAATTATATAGAAAGTCGAGCTGGGATATTCGAATAATAGTTAAATAAATTGTAATTTTTTCCAAAAAGTAAGTAGATATCTACGAATGTAGTGACCTACCTACTTATGTTAAGGCTTATTTTAATTCGAGCAGGGTCATGGAGAGTTACTATAATAGTTTATATTAGTAATACTAGGGGCGTCATTACAACTGCGTTCGCGATGTACCTGTGTACAGGTTTGGAACCTAAGTTCCAAACGTGTACACAGTGTTTTTAGAAAAATAATTTTATAAAAAGAATTTAACAATGACTCCAAATTTCGCCACAACCTGAATTTTTAATATTTTTTTTCAATACTTTCTATAAGTCATTCTGAAACAACATAATTTACACGCATAAAGTTGATATTCCTTTATGTGAATATAACATCAATTAGAAACAAAACAACTTGAACATACTTAAATATATTACCTACTTAGTACGAGTAAGTAATGCTTTGCCGAACTTTTAGACAGTTCTTATATAGATATTTTCATTATCAATGAGATCGAAATCACCACGTTCTGGCTTGAAAATGTTTGAGCCCTGAAACTTTGTACCAATAAGTATAGTTCTCATGATGTAGCCTACATCATGAGAACTATACCACTTTTTAGGGTTCCGTGGCCAAATGGCAAAAAACGGAACCCTTATAGATTCGTCATGTCTGTCTGTCCGAGTATGTCACAGCCATTTTTTTCCGAAACTATAAGAGCTATGCTGTTGAAACTTGGTAAGTAGATGTATTCTGTAAACCGCAATAAGATTTTCACACAAAAATAGAAAAAAAAAACAATAATATTTGGGGTTCCCCATACATAGAACTGAAACTCAAAAAAATATATTTTTCATCAAATCCATACGTGTGGGGTATCTATGGATAGGTCTTCAAAAATGATATTGAGGTTTCTAATATAATTTTTTTCTAAACTGAATAGTTTGCGCGAGAGACACTTCCAAAGTGGTAAAATGTGTGTCCCCCCCTTCCCGTAACTTCTAAAATAAGGGAATGATAAAACTAAAAAAAAATATGAGGTACATTACCATGTAAACTTCCACCGAAAATTGGTTTGAACGAGATCTAGTAAGTAGTTTTTTTTTAATACGTCATAAATCGTAACCCACAATTTACCTTTCATTCAGTCAACTCAAATATAAAAATTAAAAAAAAAAAAACCATTTAATTTCATAAACATAAACCTTATGCATAAACCGTGAATTCCTGCAGGTTTGTACGGAACCCTCGGTGCGCGAGTCCGACTCGCACTTGGCCAGTTTTTTTATTCGTCTGAGACTTGCAGCTTAATTTTCCTAAATCTTTTAGTAATTTCGTTTTGATACATAAAGTTAATTGTTAGTTTTAATTGTTTCATAAAACAACTAAAAAACTTAATTGCAATTATTTTAATTGTGAGTTACAATTGACATACGTTAATCAAATTAATTTAATTGCAAAGTGCACTTAAAAGTTTAATTGCAATAAATTTAATTGCAATTACTTTTTTAGTCAATTAACAAGACAATTGACAAATTAATTGATTAATGCCCAACACTGGATGAAGGTAAGTAGATGGCTAAGATTGAGCCTATAATGTAAAGAGTAAGTATTCTAGATAAAATACACTCTATCATTATAAGAAAAAAACGCCTTGCTCATAGGTAATATGTACAAGGCGCCCATTAAAAATATGAAATAAAAGTCTAGAAAGTACTCTTAAGTACCTACATAGGTAAGTTGCTAATTTCTAGAAATGCACACAGTGATACATAGGGAGGTGTAAAACCAGCGAATGGTCACTGCGTAAAACAGTTGGCTTGCTTCATCAATCTATTTTCTACGACAACATGCTTATCAGCTTGCTCTTCAATTATACTTCAACAAGTTTATTATTAGAATAAAAACAATAGAACAACAATAGCTTATCATAAATGAGCACAGGCGGAAGATTACGATTTTAAATGGGATATGATTCGCTTACCACAGTCATGAAATGTGACAGTTCCGAGCACGCTCACAAAAGCCAGCTGCAGCAAAATATACACTTGAAACATTTTTAATTCTTAAATTTCCGAATCACTGTGATATTCAAACAAGTAGAATGAAAGTTTGGCTACTGTGCTGTATGATATAGGTATCAACCTCGGACAGGCCCAGTGATTATCAGCTCTGATAACATTGTAACGGGCCCGAATAGGAGTTCAGCTGCATTGGACAAAGGTGATTACGATTACCCTTAATTAATTAAGTAAATTGTATGTAGGTACTTATGTAGATACCTACCATTCACGTCACTATGATAACATAGCAAATTCCTGATTGGATTCCATGCACTGTTGCAGTTGGTATAGAAACTAAAATGCAACGCAGCAGCGGACTTTTTGTTTTCATATCGTTGGTAGTTAAAATAATACGGATGACAATGTCAGACAAGCAATTGCTAATTATTTTCTGAACTTATCCCGAAACTTAGTAGATTCATAATTAAGTAGATATTCCTAGTTGTTCTTTGCAGTCGTCCGAACACCTGGCTACGACTTGATACATTCCTCATGCAAACGCTATCGAAATATTTTGTACCTAGTGGGGTTGCGCCAAGATCGACGAATTTTCCCAAAACAGTAGGTACACAAGCTGTAGGCCATTTGTTTACAGTTACGCGTCTATATGGGAAAAAAATTACTTCGTGAAAATATGTAAAGTATTTCGTATCAGTACCTATGGGCCGTTTTCGCAGTACGCACGTGGCACACTCACGCTTTCGTCTTTGACGCTTGTTCGCATATTGCAATACAAAAAAAAAATACAATCTGCGTCTGGATCGTCGTTTCCTAATAAAGTTATATGCTATATTCACATCTTCATCATCATACCTTGACAATTTCTCAAAAACGTCTTGGTTTGGAAAAATTTCAAGCTCGAAAACACGTGCTTTCGCAATACTCCTTGAAAGATAACTGTTGTTGTTTGAATATCGATTGTATGACGATAAAACGAACATACAAGAAACGCCTGCCGTCGTTTGTAGCTTGCATGCATTCGTTTAATGATGCTGGTGAGGACAGTCTGCCTAAGTGTTCTAGTTCTAGATGAGTTCTTCAAACGCGTGGTTGACTGTACCAGCGTAACACACTGTTCATAATAATCTGAATCATTCTGAAGGATATTGCTAATTGCTAATCCATTCCATTGCTGTTTCAAAAATTATCTATTACTATTAGTGCGTTACGCAATTACCCCGCGTATCGGCGTATCGATTATGGAGGTGAATAACACTAAACATTGATATACTACCTTGTCATCCTATTTTGTTATGTTTGCCTTCCGCCTCCGAAATGACTCATATGCTAGAAGATCTGAGCATGGCTAGCTCAAAGGTCAAACTTCGTATGAATAGGTATGTAAAAGACCAAGGTGATGACGAACAGCGTACCTATATCGTAAGATTAAAGTGGAGACTTGGAGAGGTAGAATATGTTTATGTGTGGCGGTGTAGGTAAGTATTATCTAAGGTCCTCCCACATTCATGAAAGACTTGACAAAGTTGTCCAAACGCTGCCCAACCTAACTTCACTGTCAGTCGGGCTGGTCCACAAATTTAGCTTGCTCAGCATGCTATGGAGTGGAGTATGCTTGAACTTTCTCTAAAAGATGAAATCTGGATTGAAGTTATCCAAAAAGAACAAGAGTAGCCGACTTAGCTTGGAGACTGTAGTACGCAAACTAAAGTAGCAGTAGGCTGGCTTTGTTTAAAAGACAAGTCCTGGAGTGGAAACCTAGTATCGGCAAGTTTAGCGTGGAACGCCCGACGACCTTAAAATGGTGGTTATGTAATGTAGCCTAAGAGAGGCTTATGCCCAGTTGTGGACTGCGCTAGGCTACCACCACTGCTCTCTGTACTTGTATAGACGCTTTAAATGATACAGTAAGTGCACTACGACAAAAAGAGAACAGGTGGACAAAGATTTTGGACAGCTTATTGAAGAGGCTACAGCTCCTCAGAGAGCTGAGCATCTAGACGTGGAAATAACATGCGGCAAAATAGTGTTGAAACAAAACTGGTGCTTTTGGGGCAAAATCTTAAAGATTTAGTACTTTTTTCAAATCCGGTAAAATATATTCAGTAGGCAAATAAGTTTGTAGTTGTTGGCCGTACTTATGCAAAATATAAATGTAAGGTACATTTTCGAGCTCGCCACGCCTGCTCTTGCAGCCCATGTTCTCAAACTTGCTGCATTCATCGGTGAAATAACTCCTATATAAAAGTACGACTGTACAAAACAGAACCTTACTTACACAAGGCGGTGTGTTAATAATTACGCGCTTATTACTTGTTTTTTTAACCGACTTCAAAAGGGAGGAGGTTCTCAATTCGGATGTTTATATTTTTTTTTTAATGTATGTTCGGCCATAACTCCGTCATATATAGACGGATTTGCAAAATTCTTTTTTTGTTCGAAAGGGGTTTATTCCGAAATGGACCCATATAAATTTCAAATAGATCTGCACTCTAATTGCGAAACGCACAATTTATCAGAATCTGAATCGGATTGAAGATTATTTCTAAGCCATTGCGTCATTTGTTCGAATAAATTGTGGCTCAGCAACGTAAATAATGCAATGAATGTTGTTTAACTATGAACATTAAACCAATTCCTATCGATAAAAAGTTCCATAATTACCCCTCTGATGATGAGTTCCGGAGACAGACACCGGAACTCTTTAAATAATGATAGCAAATCAACCGCGATTTCTGCTATCGCTTAGATATGCATTGTTTGTTTGGAATTAGTGCGGGGTGGATACCATATCTAAAAATTGAAAATTAAAAACTTCTTGAAAAAAAAAAACAACGACTTCCTTAAAAACACTACAAAGTGAAAAATAAGTTTAATTTCGGAAGTCGGTGGCAAAAAACTTTAAATACAGATCCTAAGACACCGACGTCAGAAATTAAAGTTATTTTTCACTTTGTAGTGTTTTTAAGGAAGTCGGTTGTTTTTTTTAAGCACTTAGACAAATAAATAAACATATTTTTTTAATTTTTTAAACATACAATAGCTATTTTAAAAGTAATTTTCGAGGGTCTTCAGCAAAAGGGTTTGTGACGTCTTTCGTGAAATAATCGCCCATAGCGTCAGCAAATTGTCAGTGTACTTACACTGAGCATATAAAGCCCATTAATCTACTTCAATTATGGTTGATCTTAGCTACGTTTTTACGCGTCGGAGTATGCTGAATTACCTTTCAAATGTAGCGGTGGAATAAGGCATTAGTTGCCGGTAAAATTTCTAGGGCTCTCTTCACATTTGGGTAGAAAGATTCTGCTACTCCGTTATTAACTCTGTTATTCCAATACTTTCAAAGTCCTGCTGCTGCTTATTCATCCAAAAAGTGCTCCATAGTTTGGCTTCAGATGTGATTCCTTCTAATTCATAATAAAAAATAAAATTTAGATACTTCCTCCATCCATTTTTGTAATTTTGGAACTATAATTTTGATTAGCTGAGCAAGGTGCAACAATGAAAGAGTAAACGCTGGTGAATGGTTTTTGCTGAATCTTGCGTCTAATGAACGAATCCAAATAGGGCACGCATAACGGGCTCGCTAGTGTACTAGCGAGCCCCTTATTTTCGTTACTCGCCTACTGGCAGCGATTATTGTCGTTACTCGCCTACTGGCAGCTGGCAGATTTGCCCTCTGTTGTTGGCGGCTTGCTGTCTTAGGTCAACGCAGCTCAAGGTTCAAAGCCGCAGCAATTTCTTCAGCTGAATCGATTCAATTTTCACTCCCTTCTTCCGCAGAACGCCTGTGTTCTGCACATTTTATTATGTCCAGGGTTTTAGACTTGGGCACGCCACTATTGCGGCGGGTAGTCACCTCTTTGAGGAGGGGCTAGAGAGGCGGTGTCCTCACCTTCCACCTTACGCAGGTCCTCACTGGACACGGCTGTTTCGGGAGGTTCCTGTTCCGGATATGGTGGGAGGAAACGCCTTCGTGTTATCACTGCGTGGATCGCCTGGATGACACGGTGGAGCATACGGTGGAAGTGTGCCCTGCCTGGGCGGAGCACCGCCGTGTCCTCGTGGAAGCGATCGGCGAAGGCGACTTCTCGCTTCCGACCCTGGTGTAGGCCATGGTAGAGCTGGAGCTAGAGGGCGTGGAAGCCATCACCTCCTTCTTCGAAGTAGTTTTGCTCGCAAAGGAGGAGACGGAGCGCGTGCGAGAGAGATTGTCTTTGCGCCCTCACACCCCTAGCCACCGCAGGACGAGATGCCCTGGGCGTTGGGAGTCGATTGCGTACTCTTCGCCAAAAAAGGCGTAGGCTGGCGGGTGGCGAGCAATGGGTAGCTCGCCGCCCGGTATGGACCCCTGTCGACGGCGCTTTGTGTTCTACGCGCGCCTCAAATGATGTCAGCAGTATTGAAGGGGTCCACTGGGACCAATCCCTGCCAGTGCTGTGGAATTGTTCGAAAGAGTTACGGCTGCCTTGGCAAAGGCAACTGAAGGAACCCGGGTGGGTTTAGTTAGTAAACGTTTCACACACCCTTACGCTCCACCCAGAGCGGGAGACGTCATTTGATGATTTCCCACCTACAAAAAAAAAAGCGTTTTAGACTGTTATATCTTTGAGGCGGGTTGCAGCAGGGAATTTTATTTGTTAACCGACTCCAAAAAAGTAGGTGGTTCTTTGTTCCAATGTATTTTTTTTTTTAAATGGATAGGTGGTGGTCCCATATAAATTTTATTGACTTTGTTTTGATATTTTTTGTGTTAGCTTCGATAATACGTATTTAATCCACTTTTTTCAGCGTGTTGATATTCTAATACTTCCTGTCACTGCTATTTACTGAGCCAGTATTGGTATAAGAATTAGTGCAGGCTAGATAAAAACGTTTTTGCAAAAAAAAAAAAACCACCGACTCCCAAAAAAACACTACAAAGTGAAAAATTACTTTAATTTCGGAAGTCAGTGGCAAAAAAATTAAATACAGATCCAAAGACACCGACTTCCGAAATAAAAATTATTTTTGCTTGCAGCGCTGCTGTAGAACGGGCACGTCGCACGATTTTTAACACGATTTTATTAGCTTCATACGTATGTTAGTCTAGCCTATGTAACGGAAACTTTGAACATGATTTTAACACCCTTAAAAATTTCGTATTTACTCGAAATTTGGCGTACTTGTTAAATACCGATAACAATACAATAATCTATACATACAAATAAATAAAATTGGAGTGTCTGTTTTTAATATCAAGATAACCACTTTTTACTAAGTGTATATGGATGTATACACGATACATATACCAAAACAACATTTTTTACAATTTTTGTCTGTCTGTCTGTTTGTTCCGGCTAATCTCTGTAATGGCTGGACCGATTTTGACAGGATAGCATTTGATAGGATTTTTCACTGCCAGATAGCTGATGTAACAAGGAGTAACTTAGGCTACTTTTATTTTAGAAAGATTCTTTTATTTTAGAAAAAAAAATAACTGTCTTCGAAAACTACGGTGACATACGGCATAAACTACGCTGAAATACGTCACAAAATTCGAAAAACCCTGGTTGAATCCTACGAAATAGATCAAAATAATGTACTAAGTACAGTATTGTACAACTTAAAAAGGCCTACAAAAATCTCGCAATGGTCTATCTCTTAGGGATAACCCACAGTAACCATTTTTTTTTCTTTTACTTTTTACGAGAAAAAAGGGCTTATTTACGAAGCGATTTTAAGCAATACAGCATTAATCCTTATCCAATTAAGTACCTTAAATACATTGTGCATTTAATATAGATCAATATGGCCAATACAGCATGTAATTTAAATGAATATCTTAGAAGATATAAGCGGGCGCTGAGCAGCTGGGGCGGGTCGTGCGTCCGTCCCGTCCATCCGTTGGCAGCGGCCGGGTAGTACAGGATAAGTAGGATTGTAATTCATTTCTTACTTTGGCTTCATCGTAATTGCGAATATCATGTGTGTTCATTATACTCAAAATAAACCTAATAGTATTACCTATTCCAAGTAAGAGACCGCGAAATGGCTTAGATGTTTAGATTTTTGGATGTTCGTTTCTCAATGATGCAAAGACGGCCAAATGGATTTAGATCGAATTTGGCACAAAGATATATTATATCATGGATACGTAACAGATAGGATACGTACTTTATCCCGGTAGTAGGTTCCCGGGTGATATTTTCCGACCGCTATACGGGCCAAGCCACTGGCAAAAGTACTATTCCTATAATTATGTTCGGTGTCTGGTAAATGATTGAGTGTCTGTATAGGTAAAATAGGAGCGTTAAGAAAAACCAGGAAGACTTATTATAATATATAATATATTCCACAACTATCACACAACGCCATCTAGTCCCAAGCTAAGCAGAGCTTGTGTTATGGGTACTAGACAACTGATAAACATACTTATATATTTCTAAATACATACATATTATAGATAAATTACACCCAGACACAGAACAAATGATCGTGCTCATCACACAAACATTTGTCCTGCGTGGGAATCGAACCCACGACCTTCGGCATAGCAGTCAGGGTCACTAACCACTAGACCAACAGGCCTGTCAGTATTATATAGATATATATTCAACTAAACCAAGCCCTATGTCGCACTCTTCTTACTCTGAATACTATTACTCTTATTTTAAAAACACCAACACACATGATGTTCTCATAAACTATGAATCCTAAGTAATTTGAATTATAATCCTACTACTACTAATATTATAAAAGTGAAAATATGTATGATTGGGTGTTGGTTTCTCAATCACGCAAAAATGGCTGAATGGATCTGGATCGAAAATAGCACACAGAGTCTATATTACCTATATAACCTGGAATAACACATTCTTATCGCGGTAGTACGTCCTCTTGCATTAATTTCCGACATCCACGTGGGCGAAGCCGCGGGCAAAAGCTAGTAATTTTATAAATTTGTGCCATTATCCTTGCCGGGGATAACCCACCACACTAACATACGTCACAAAATACGAAAACATTGTTAAAAACGTTGTTTATTGTATTACAAATAGCAAAAATTTATTTTTCTTCATTTTTATCGACAAATGTAGATCTACATATTTTGTCGATAAAAACTGGCCAAGTGCGAGTCGGACTCGCGCACCGAGGGTTCCGTACAAACCTGCAGGAATTCACGGTTTATGCATAAGGTTTATGTTTCTGAAATTATTATTTTTTTAAATTTTTATATTTGAGTTGACTGAATGAAGGGTAAATTGTGGTTTACGATTTATGACGTATTAAAAAAAAATTACTTACTAGATCTCGTTCAAACCAATTTTCGGTGGAAGTTTACATGGTAATATACATCATATATTTTTTTTAGTTTTATCATTCCCTTATTTTAGAAGTTACGGGTGGGGGGGGACACATTTTACCACTTTGGAAGTGTCTCTTGCGCAAACTATTCAGTTTAGAAAAAAATGATATTAGAAACCTCAATATCATTTTTAAAGACCTATCCATAGATACCCCACACGTATGGGATTGATGAAAAAAAAAAATTTGAGTTTCAGTTCTATGTATGGGGAACCCCAAATATTATTGTTTTTTTTTTCTATATTTGTGTGAAAATCTTAATGCGGTTTACAGAATACATCTACTTACCAAGTTTCAACAGCATAGCTCTTATAGTTTCGGAAAAAAATGGCTGTGACATACTCGGATAGACAGACAGACATCATATTTATAAGGGTTCCGTTTTTGCCATTTGGCAACGGAACCCTAAAAATGAAGAAAAATAACGTTTTGCTATTGTAGGGACGTTAGCAATCTCCAGGGGAGGGCAGCTGCCCTCCGAAGCAGCTTGTGCTCCGAAGGGTAGATCTGTCACCAAATAAATGAAGGACTTTAAGGCATCCCGACTCGGATGGGTTAGGTTAGAAGGGCCAAGCCCACCCTCGACCATGCATAGACATTAGGACAAACCTATTATAATACATACAAAAACATTTATTTGGTACTTGACCCCATATCTCCATGATTTTAGGTAATTTATTGTGGAATTGATTTTATATTGTTTGGTGACTACATTTTGGTGACAAATCTACTATTTTGCGGGCAAACCCTATTATTTAAGAAACACAAAACTAATTAAATTGGCGACAGATGATGTTTAGTTTGTGTAAAGGCTGTAGTGTCACATAACTTAGGACCTTTCTTGGTACCTTTTATGTTTTGTTTCTTTTTTTTTTTTGTTTTGATTATTTGTACAATTGAGTAGATTTAAATATGTTTTTACTTTTGCATGCCGTAAAGTAGAGTGTGTTGGAACTGTTTTTTTTTACAATGTTTACATCTTATTTTGCACCCACATTCATGGCAAATAAATTTTTTCTTTCTTTCTTTCTTTCAGACAGCTTAAATCATGCCCTTTGATTAATATGAAACCTAGTTTTAAAATAGTCTCGAAAGACTCGTTTTTCCCGGGATTTTCGAGACCCTACCGAGTCTCGATTTTATTCCCGGGACTCAAAAATGTAGCGAGACTGAAAGCTCTACTCTGCACCCTCACGCCCCTAGCTATCACAGGAGGACACGCCCGGGAGGTTGGAAGTCCACTGCGCGGGGTTTGCGGGTGGCGAGCAATAGGTAGCTCGCCGCCCGGTAAGGACCCGGCTCAGGTCGATGGCGTGTTGTGTTCCACTCGCACCTCAAAGAGATGTCAGCTTTGTTGAAGGTGTCCGCTAGGACCGATGCCTGTCTGGGATGCGGATTTTTTCGAAAGAGTTATACAGAGAGGCAACTGAAAGAACACGGGTGGGTTTCAGTCAGAAACAGTCGGAAACGCCCTTCCACTCTTCCCAGAACGGAAGACGTCATTTGATGATTTACCTACCCTACCACCCAAAAAAAAAAAAGATAGTGGTTTTAATTCTGATTCTAGCCACATGCCAATAGATAGTACGTAAGTGCAGCAGTTAATAGTAGTACTAACTAAATCCATGAGTGAAAACTGGATTAACAGAGTTCCAAGTTTGACGTTTTTGACAGTGACTGATAAATAATAGGGTTTTGACGTTTTGGTTAGTTTGACTTTGTTGTTTGGGTTGTTTGTTTGTCAAGTCAATCACTATCGATGCGTTGCGGACCTGTGAAATATTTTAATATCTTATCGTATGGTTGCTTAAAAGACCAATAAAAGGTAGTTCACAAAATGTTTAAAAAGTCATTATGTGGTGTCAGCTTGATTACCGATAAAAGTAGCCTGAAACTATATTTGAGGTTATCTCAGAAAACCAGCAGACAACTAAAGGAGAAACCGCCTCCAAAACTGTCTGCAGATGTCGTCAATTACATAAGCAGTACGCCTGAGTACAGGGACATTAAAGACAAAGTGCCCAACGCACTTCTTAGAAAGTATAAAACCCCAGAGAGTATGTATCTAATAAACAAGAAAACTGCTAAAACAATAGTAAACACTATCAAGGATCGAATAAACAACAACTCACCCTTAATTGAAGTTAATCCAGGATTTGGCTTCCTGAGTGAGGAATTATTGCTATGTCAAAAAAATCCTATTTATATGTATGAAATGTCAAGCCAGTTCTCAACTCATTTGAGTGTAAGTTTACAGTTTCATAATGTTATTATTATAGCACACTCATATTCACGAATAACACAAATATTCTATTGTATTAAAACATCTGTTCTCAGAAATTGCAAGAGGAATATCCAGGTAGAGTAAAATTGAAATTAGCGGATTTCTTCGGCATGTGGAAATTGGCTTTTAAAGATAAAATAGACCAAGGAAACAGAATTGAGGAGCTATTGGGAGATCTTTGCACGGATGATAAAGGTTTGAATATATTATTTGTGTTAATTAACTGAGGGAAAACATTTTACTTGGGAAAATGATTTCCTTTTCCAAATACCGGCTACATAAATACTCTTTACCAAAAATATTCTTTAAATCTGGAAACATAAAATTATTATATTCCTTTGTAGAGAATAAAATAGATTGATATGAGAACAAAATTGACTTTAAAGATTCTTAAGATGACAATGATAAATTAAGAATTTAATGTGTTGGAATTATAGACCTACTTGAAATAAAATGACTGTATTCATAGTATTCTAATAAGAGTAAACTTCTTTTTTTTTTCAGATAGAATTGTTAAAATAATTGGATCAATGCCGGGATTGTCTTTTGTTAAACATTTAATCAACAACATAATATTTCACAATTCAACAAATCAACTTGGGAGACCGGATTTATTCATCACTATGCCAGGCTACCACTATGAAGTATAATTTTTAATTTTAATGTGTTATTAATTTATTTTTTTAAGAACATAATTTTATTCAATCCTTCAGTTTCTTACAGATAATGAGGTGCAGCTAAAAAAACACAGATCAATACCAGCATTATTTCAGATGCTTTTTGACCATAAAGTACTGACAACTGTGCCTAAAGTTCATTTCTTGCCATGGACACATAAACCAGACAGCAAAAAAACTGTAATGGTTGGTATTGTTATTTATGCTGAAATTATGAAACACTGGTTTGGTGATGATTTGAAAAGCAAATTGAATCAGTAGTCATACAAGATAAAGTTCAAATTCCATTGCAGCCAATTTAGGACCTTTTCATTACAAATCTTTGCTTGATAAAATGTTTTATTTTCTTTCTTTCTTGCTTTTGGTCTTCTATATTTATATTATTTGTATAAGCTAAGTAAAATTAATGACATATATTTGGGATATGTGCTTTGTGCAGCAGTTAAAAATGTTTATGTTTCAGATGGATGAACACAGGCTCCTTCTGGTAAACATCACGCAAAAAGACAAGTTGCCTTGTCCATCAGAATATTTACCTCTGCTATGGTATTTCTTCAAACCACACATGTTTTCTAAATCAACAAGGGTTATTCCAATGTTAGAGTAAGCAATCATACATAACTTATTTTAGACTAAGATTAAACTAGCTGACCAAACTATTAGACGTCCAGTCCAAATCTCAATAACTCATGCAAAAACTCGAAAGTAATAACTACTTTCTGTTTTTCCCTAATTTAAAAATTTCTGGGAATTTTTTCCAGATTTTCTTTCTATATCATAATTAGAACTATTACGAACATTTTAAAACACAAAATAGCTAATCTGATTGTAGCATTTCATTTTTATCCTACTTCCTACTATGCTACTAATATTATAAATGCGAAAGTTTGTGAGTATGGATGTTTGATACTCTTTCACGCAAAACCTACTGAACGGATTTGGATGAAATTTAGAATACAGATACTTTATTACCTGGATTAACACAGGATACTTTTTATCCCGGTAGTACGTTCCCGCGGGATAATTCGAACCTCGACGCTGGCGAAGCCGCTGGCAAAAACTAGTTTATACAACATGTAACGTAATTAACGCACACCCTCTTAAGGGGTCATTGTACTCTTCATTATGAACAACTTTTACTATGGGGCCATACCTGAAATCGCGAAAAAAAAATCTGCTGTTTCATACATTTTGGTCGAGTAGGTATTGAACTTTTGAATGAAACAGCTGATTTTTTTTCGCGGTTTCAGGTTTGGTCCCATAGTGAAAGTTGTTCATAATGATGAGTACAATGACCTGAAATCCACGTGACCAAACCTGAAATCGCGAAAAAAAAAATCTGCTGTTTCATTCAAAAGTTCGCCCGCGTCGAGGTCGGAATTATCCCGCGGGTACGTACTACCGGGGATAAAAAGTATCCTGTGTTAATCCAGGCAATAAACTATCTGTATTCTGAATTTCATTCAAATCCGTTCAGAAGGTTTTGCGTGAAAGAGTTACAAACATCCATACTCTCAAACTTTCGCATTTATAATATTAGTAGATTTAATTATGGGACATGTTGTAGAGTAGTGAAAGTAAGATTAAAACAAATGTATGAATAGGAAAGAGCTTTTGTGTTTTATATGTGGCTATTTATTTCAGACAATGGATACCTGGTTGTGGTGTATGGCTAATAACAGGTCAAGATCCTCCAGACACAAACAAAGAATTAGCACCGAATAAAGAAGACGCACCGTTACCTCATATGACCATATTCACAGAATTTGGAGATTTAAGTCTACAACAAAAAATAACCGTGTTCAAGAAGTGAGTTATAGAGGCCTCAGCTGCCGGCTGTGCTAGATGGTTTATTTTGTAATTAGATTTCAGTCTTCAGTCAGTCTTAGTTGAAACTTGAGAGCTAATTGTGTAATAGTTAAAGACGTATTTTGATACTTCTTAAAGTCGTTTTCTTCTATATGACCGCGTTGTTCATCTATGTGGTGGTTCACTATCATTTTGGGAATTTCTTCCGGTAGGTTTACGTGTATAATAAATTATCATATAAAAAGAATCCATGTTTTGCCGAATCGTTAAAACCGTGCGAAGCAATGAAGGTCGCTTGTTTAAAGTATAAAAGAATTAAGATCCAAGCCTCCAGGCAGAATTTTTGTGTAATTGGAATTATAGGCTTTTATAAAGCTTACTTAATTATGTCTGGGTGATGGGCGCAAGAGACTTTTAAGCGAGTAAGAAGGTACAATTCCTAAGGCGACGGCCGCAAGACTAGCGGCTAAGACTGTAGCCGCAACAACGCTGTCGTTTGCGGTCTGCCGTAGCCTTCGGAATGCACGTTTATATTATTTTATTGCAACGAAAACGTACCGATTTGTCATCCCTTTGTACATTTAATATCAACTTTAAACCACTTGGAATTAGGTTGATTTTATTATGACAAATATTGAAAAAGTCATAAAAAGATTAAGCTGTAGCTTGTTACTGAACAATCATTCAAAATTATTTCTTTCAGGTTCATATCTTGGCCAGAGTTCGAGCAGTGTCAGTTCAGAGTTACAATGGAAAATAATTTACCGAAATTCTTTACACATATCGATGATGACGACAAAGAAGGTATAGGTACTCATATAGAAGAAGATATAGAACACTCTGATGCGGAAAATTAAACATGACATGTTTTAATAACAATAAAACCACAGTTTAGAAGGATATAAGTCTCATTATTTACACTTTATTAAACAATCAGCTCTATGACTGCTACAACCAATCGTTTACAGTATAAACAAGAAACATTGATAAAGTTTACATTGGTCTTTAAAAGTAATTAAATAATTCATAGAAATATTATCTGAAAAATTAAATGTTCTAAACAAAATATCTACTTACGTTTCTCTTGACATTTAAATACTGACAAAAATATACTACCAAGAACTGATGGTTCACTTGTTGTATTTAAAATGCTTATTTTAATATACTTTCTGATATCCAGTAGGTAAGGTAGTTGTCTATTTTACATACAATCTTATTTAGTGCCTCACTCGAAATACAACCTAAATATTTACCAGTTTTGGTATATTATATGATATAATTGATATATCAGTGCTTTAACAAACAAAATAATAACTTCTTCATGTAATCATATACACTTTTAAATAAATTTACAATTTATACATAAGTAATTCACATTATATACAAATACTATAAATCAATTAGCACTTTTACAATAACATATTGCTTTTACTGGCTTACATTTTTGTATTAACACATAACTTATTTCAATCGCACAAACGAAAACTTATTGTTTAACTAATCCAAAACAATTAAGGACGGGACTTGATACAAACTTGCACATTATGACAATTTAAATTATACCTTATGTTATTACGATACGACCTGTACATCGACAGAGTATCATTTATTTGAAATTATCCTTTCTCTAGTCATATTGTGCAAGTGCTAATATAACAGCTAATAATGGGTACGAATACCTGCTATTCTACAAATCTAGTGCAAAATCAATAACAATAAATTCTGACTTTTAATAAATATTTTAAAAAATATTACAAATTATTAAACATAGACCACCACCCTATTTACATAATTATAATTTTATGTAATACTTATTACATTAAGTACAGTTCAAATAAATTATGAGAACAATTATTGTGTTTGTGTTGTTATAAGTTTTGGAAATGTTTATCGTTGTATGTCTTGTGAGGGTGGGATTTGGGAGTTATGTAATTTAATGTCGGAATATCAACAGGCGTCTGGTTATTTTTCATAGATAATTTGTTCTGTACAGTTTTATGGATATTAGAGTTAGTGTGAACATTTAAACTGATTGTATTTAAACCGTTTTGGGGCTTCACACTTGGGCTCGATATGAAGTCTGTCCATTCGTCGTCTTCCGCAAAGACTGGTGGTTTCTTGAGCTGAGAAGTTTGTTGTTTAGGCTTGCTCGATACAAACTCGCCCCATACATCATCATCTGCCGATTGGTTAGTTACGGAGTTTTTTTGTGTGTGAACTGGTGATGCACCCTTACTGAGACCACTGACACTTAAATCACTTTTCAATGACTGTAGAGTTTCCACAGGATTGAATCTCGAGAGATCCTGCAAGTCTATACCGGGACTTGGCCAGTTTATTTGTGAATAGCTTTCTAAAGACAAAGGTTGCAGTATTTGACTCGTTGTTCGTTGATTTTGTGTGTTCAATGTGCTGAAACTAGCGGGTGTAGGCTGCAGAAGACTGGTTTGTACTGGAGTGCTTGATGATAACGAACTGCTTGTATTAGAATTGTAACTTACATTGTGTGTTAAGGCTTCGTTTGCTCTCGGCATATTCGTAAATGATATGGAATCAGACTTTATCTTGTTACTTTTCGGAGACGCATAATCAAAGTTTGTTGGTTGGCTAAGTGGCATTTGAGAATTTGAATTCCCAAAAGTGTCCGTCTTAAAGTCGTTCTGTCCACCTTTTGAGGGCATTGCTGACTGGAATGTATCAAAATCGTCGTCAAAACCCTCAGTCTCAGGCTTTGCCAATTCTTTAAAAGCTTTAGTTTTCTCTTGGAGATCATTCAAATATTCGGACTTGATGACGTTGTTTATCTGTACTTCTGATTCTGGGTGCTGTAGTATAGCACTGTCCTGTTTTTCAATTGACTGTGATGATGATACGAAGTCTGTGAAATCATCATATGCTGCTTTAACTTCACCAGGATCAGGCCAATTTAGTGTAGGCATTGAAGGCTCTACTTTAATGGGTTGCAATAGCTGCGTTTGGTACGCAATGCTAGGTTGAGGTAACGCATTAACAGTCGTAGCCGTCTCAAGATTCTTTTCCTCCGGTGTTTTAGGTTGGCTTACTAAACTTGGCAAGGGCCTCGGGTCGGATGTGCTCTTAAAATCTTGGAATTCCCAATATTCATTTTCATCTGTGTTAGCTTCAACTACACTATTTGTATTCAGCCTAAGAGGGTCGTCTGTTGGATTGGTACAATCCGTTACGACCGACTGTGGCAAGAGAACTGTAGGACCGGGTTCATAATGAATTGTTTTAGACCTAGGTATTTCAGAGTCAGTTGGCGTAAAAATATGGGTGTCGGGTAAGTTTATTTGTCGTATTGGTTGTACACTTAGTGTACTTGAGTATATCTTCTCAGACTTAGTGGACATTGCAGCTTCAAAGACGTCTAAATCTGTTGGTCTTGGCGGTATGGTGGTACTTTCGTGTTCTGTGTTACAAGCTGAAACAGGGAATTACAGAGTGAAATGAACTCTCAGTGTGCTGTACACGCATGCTACATATAAGGTTTAAAATTATTAAAGTATTCGTTTAAATGTGTTAGAACTTGGCTTGACACGCTACCGCGTGTCTAGATTGCGCAATACTGCAGTATTTCTAATTTCATGTTGTAATAAAATATCTTAGCCGAGATGAATGTTCCTATAGCTTATCTGTGACCATTGTAATCACTCTCACCAATGGTATCTATATTGTTTCCACCCAAAATTACAATTTGTCCCTTGCCCATCCCTAAGAGTCAAAGCACGCAATGCCTCGTGTTGCATGCGCTCACTTGACGCAATAAGACACGCTACAAATTTTTGCTTTTGCTTTGCACACAATGACTTCTTTTTCGTGTTGTACAAATGCGCCGTTACTTCAATACGTGCTGTTGATGAGGTTTTGCTATGTGCCACGCCAAGGTTAGTTAACTGCATAAGCCCACATTCGCACTGACCTAAAAATATTTACACGGATTTTATCGCGCACTGGATTTTCAACTTTCGGTGTTGAATCGAACATTGAGTATCTAACAGAGTGCATCCGAGCGCGTTAAAAAACACTGTTGGATTTGAACTCTCGACGCTAAGCAGAGCGAGGAAAAACAAGTGCGCGGTAGAAATCGCTGAGGGATAAACAAGCCCGTGTGAACCTGGGCTTAATGTTTCTGTCAACTGTACTAGACTATGAACCAGCAAAAGTCTGATTGGGTAAATAATTAAACTAAGTCTTACCAACAGTTCTGAAGTCCTGTGTTAAAGATCAATCAACTTACCATGAGATAGTAACTCTGATATCTTGAGGGTAGAATGGTTATGAGCCATTTGGTCTAGGGTGGCCATAAGGTGTTCTAGGTCAAGGAGAAGGGCTTCGGCATAGGTGACTATTGGAATAGGATGAAGCAGATAATTTACAGGTGGATGTTATTGATCCAAGTGCAAGACATGCAAAAGAATTACCATGGTGAGTATATTATGACAAGCTGTTAATTTGTTCAAGTATTCACAATATTTTGGTTCATTAACAATATACAAACATATTATTAGTATTTTTCTGGCATTTCAACTGGACTGTGCATAACTTGCGTGTCGTTTTACTGAGTTGCATAATGTGCCAATTACATAATGTTAATTGAGGTTGATTCACTGTCATTTTGTTAGTAATTGATGATATCACAGATTACTGTAACTTACATTCTTGTCCATCTGAAGTGAAAGGATCGGACCATGTGGTGGGCTTGCTTGGTACTTTGTCAACAACTGGTTCACTTTGACTGACATTCGATGGAGTAGAAGCTTGTTTCTGTGGTTGAAGAGGCGCAACGCTTAGGTTTGCTGCATACTTAGGCATGTGGCTGCTCCATTTCGGTCCAAAAAGCTGAAAGATATATACCACCAACATATTAAAAACTATGATCATTACTCAATAAAGAAAATTAATACCTGACCAACTCTGACTCTTTACACATCAAAAAGGAATCAATTCTTAAAATAAACTCAAGTCTTAACGAAACACTCGAAGCATGAAGGTGAGACTTGTAGCTCATCATTCGAAAACACTCAATTAACGCGTCACATTTTCTTGTACGCATAGTTACATCATAACCACTAATTTGAACTTATCACCTTCTATTCGAGTCTTTTCGAATGATGAGCTACAAATCTCATCTTCATGCTCGGAATTTTTCTTTAAGACTCGAGGTCTTTTTAAGACTCGAGGCCTTTTTAAGACTCGAGTCCTTTTTAAGACTCGGGCTCGGCTTGACTCGAGACTTGGAGCCTTTTGAGCACACTGAGACTTGCAAAATTGAGTTAAGTCTTTAAAATTACGACTTTAGGACTCGAGTCCTTTGCAACATTAATAATGATACGGACAATTACATGTAACTGCCCCTTATATAAACATTCGATATTGGCGCCAGAGACGGCCAACTCTCGTTTGCATGCAAGAATTCTAATGTGTGGTCTGTTTAACTAGAAATTAGTTAATAGTTAGACAGAATAGTAAGAAGAGGTAAGGTTTTATGGTTTTCAAAAATCAAACTAATGGATAAAACGCAAATTCACTTTTTAGCTAAGGATATTTACTTTGTGGCATGATTAACTAAAAAGTACCAACTTTTGAATTAATCAAGCTACACAGTATGAATAATGGCGTAGCTTATGTCTAAAGACAGAGATTTGTCATATAAAAAGCATAATCATAAATTTTCGAAAACTACCTTTCTATGTCGGGGTGGAAGGTATGTAGGGGAAATGACGCAATCGCGGGCAAAGTGCTAGTTTACATATCGTCGGCCTAATTCGTTAACGTGCTATGTCCATTTTTGACCAAAATGTACTTTTTATATCAGACAAAAAGTTCAGAATATTATATACCGTATGGTAAATCATCATAAAAAACGCAAGAAATGCACGCACGAAAAACTCCTATCTGACCACCAGCCAATCTCCGTAACGAAATACTGCTAAATCCTAGGGGGGGCTTAGTTTTGAACTGAAAATGTGACTTTGTTGTGTTTGTGTCTGTTCAAATTTTGTTCTATTGGAAGACGTAAATGTCGTGCCAGCAGATTGACAGACACTCACATTGTATCCTCTGCTTAAGATGTTGACAATGCTTTCATCATAAACGAGAATATTATGATAGTACTAACATAAACTGAAACAGAATCACATTCTCTCTATCTCATTCATTGATCTGTTTTTTTTATAACATTGTCACAATTTAATTTAATTTTTTAATTAATGATAGTTGCATATCGGTCTAATACAATATTAAATGGCTGTTATGATAATAATTATTGTTATATTACAAACTAGCTTCTGCCCGCGACTTCGTCCGCGTTAAATTTCTTGTTCCCCCCACCCTTCCGTCGCGTCGAATCGCCTACCCGATCGATTTTCCGTTTTTGCAACATTTTTCATTACTGCTCCGCTCTTCTTAGGTGTAGCGTGATGTTATATAGCCTATTACCTTCCTCGATAAATAGGCTACCCAATACAAAAATAATTTTTCAATTCGGACCAGAAGTTCCTGAGATTAGCGTGTTCAATCCAAACAAACTCTTCAGCTTTATAATATTAGTATAGATTAATTATAAACTAGTAATGACAAGAACAACACATGTTGAGTAGTAAATAACACACGTTTACACATGTAAACGTGTGTTATTTACTACTCAGGTATCTACAGATTATTTATAAAAACCCAATCTTAGATTAAATACTGTGTTGTTACTTAATATGAGACTAATTGATTAATTTTTGTTACTAAATATTTTCGTTTCATTATACAACTAACTATTTTAGATCCTATACTTTATTTAAGTCTAAATTTACTAAGTCCTCAACCAAAATTAATTCCACCTCGAAAAGCTGCTATATATATTTTATTACTAATTTTCTTAAAATTTATGTAGGTTATGCTATTAGTTATGCTTTCAAAAAATCGAGGAATATTATAAGAATTTGGATTGCTAAGGCGATAAATATGTTAGACAGTTTTTTCTTCGTCCTGTAAACTATGGAAAAATGAACTTGGCAGGTTAACGAATTAGGCAGACGATATTAATAATAATTATTGAAAATAACTTACAATGTTTCTGGAGTCTATACATAAAGCTTTTAGTAGTGTTTTTTGTCCTAATGAATTATTCCAGTTCACAATATATGGTTGCCTTTCATCAGTTTCCATCAAATGACCCCACGTTTCACTTAGTAATGATTCTAACTTCCCGTCAAACTCTACATCAGGTTCAGATATTTCTTCAATAAATACTGCAGTTAATACTTTAGTAATGCTTTCCATGATATGATGTTCATTATCAGTTGATTGTAAATTAAGAACTGATAATTCCTGACATTCGTTTTCTTCCTGGATTTCACATGGTTCTGTTTTTACAGCTGATGATTGGAAATCATCAAAGTCACCAAAATCATCATCTTCTAAATTATTATCTTCTTTTACTTGATTCTCAAGTTGATAATTATCGGTCATAAGTCTAGTTTCTAATTGTGGTGAATCTTGTGAGTGCAATTTGTTTTCTTCAAAGTTGGCTCTGAAGTTTCCGAAATCTATTTCATTTGTGTCATTATTTTCCCATGGATTGGAACTGTCAACAACACTGGTAACATTACTTTTAGTGTTGGCAAACTTAAAATCATCAAAATCTCCAAAATCATCTTCTACCACACTTTCATTTATTTGACTGTTAAACTGCTTTAAGGATTGTTCTACATTTTCTGGAAAGTCATTTGAATTTTGTGAAGAACATTCTCTTCCTGCGGGCTCATTTATATCAATAGATGATTCATTATCTTTCTCTTTCAGACTGAGGTCAAGATCTTCGGCAATAGCCTCAGGTTTAGAATTAATATCAATAGATTGGTCAACAATTACCTCATCTGAATCAATGTGCAATTCCTTTATAGCAACAGTTGGGTCAATCACATTTTCAAAAGGTGATGTGTTACTGCTATCATCTTGACTACTATTATTAGAATTACATGGAATGTTTAAATCCTTTAAACTATCAGTGTTCTGATCACTATTTTCATTTTCATCACTGTTTTCAACAACATTAGTAACAATTTCTTCATCTAGTTTTAAATTTAAATCTTCAATATTTACATCTTCTTCACATTTCAATTTGTTTTCATTAATATCATTGGTTTCAAACTCATTGTGGCTAACACTACTTTGTTCTGTTTCTTTACTATCTTCATACTCCTTGAATAAATCTTTATGTACCCCAGTGTCCATACTTTTTGTTATCTCTGGATCTTTAATTTCAAGTGGTTTGATATCTGATTGATAATGGTTATAAGAAGAAAAGTTGCCATAATTGTAATCATTATTTTCATCGTCATCATCATCCTCTTGTGATACTGAAACAATTAAATAATTACAAATAACAATAACTTAGGTATTTTTCATAAACTAATACGACTAATCTTGGAGAGTAACAATTGCACACAACAATGACAACCAAATTTAAGTTTCCAGAACTTCCTCTATTCATTTAAAGTTATTTTCACATTAAATGTATTCCTAATAATGTGGGATTGATCAATTATATATAGTATTACCACTAACTTATTACAGGTCTTTGTTATTGTATAATTGAACCCCATTACTCACACAAAAAGTAAACTAATAAACATGCAACTTCAACAACTTGAATTTAAGTTTTAAGTATATCACCATTAAATATTAGAAAAATACTAACAACTGTATGATAAATCGAAATCTCCAGGATCCTTATCGTCGTCACACTGGTCGGGTGGTGGAGGAGTACTGCAAACGAGTGGAGGAATCGACATTCTTGGACAAAAAGATTAAATCAAGGATTTATTGTGACACTTTTAATTACATTAGAACTGTAAACTTGATAAAACTAGCACACTGCTTTATATACTTTTTACATAATATCGAAGACTTTTGTATTATGAATATGGAATTAGGACAGCTGTTTAGTAATTGACAAAAATTTGCTACGATGAAATGCAACTGATTATAGAAAGCTGACATCTGTCTGTCATTGGGAACAACCATTTTAGTTTTCGTTCATGAACGCTGACTAGGAGTTGTTTGTAATCCGACGAAATTCCCGTGTTTTATTATTTTTATTTGCATTTAAATAAAATATGTTCGTTGTTTAAATATACAAATGATTCGTAGTCAAACAATGAGATCAATTCAGATTGGCAGCAGATTGATGGATTGAACCTGTGGATTAAAGATTTAACTGATACCTAATCGCAGATGCCTGATTAATCGTCTTTGTGGACTTGTTACAGTAACGATTGATGCAAAGAGTATAATAATAATATGGATTGATTTCTTACACTCACCACAAACTGATTTTCAATTGAATAGGGAAAAAGTGCCACTTGCTCACTTCAGATGTCACTGCTATCTAAATTACAAGAATTGGTCAGCTATAATTGTAACGAAGTGACTTCTTTTTCGCATAATTAAAATAATATTCACCGTTGTAAAATAGTTTACTGCGAAATATGGGGACAGTTCTGCGAGAAATCTTTCTGGCAGAAAATTCCATATTCTACTAGTTTTTGTTTAATTTATGACACAAAACTAAACAAAAATAAAACAATTGCGAATAGTAGACTTTAAACTGTGCTGCTACCTATAACGAGCTTTCAGTTCTTAACCCTACTGTTCTTTGCTGCACCGACGGTTAAGACACGTTTGCCGCGTTCAGTTCCTGGATAGATGATTATCTAATCTATATCATATCGTGCCTCCCACCGTTGCGGTCGGCCCGACTGTTTTTTTTTTTTGTATATATCTTTGACAGCCGTTACAAGTAGTTAGAATCCCAAAAGTCTGACCAACAGTCTTAAAGACAGGTATATATTACCCAGTAACTGGATTGTAGAAATCAGATAGTAAAATTCAGTGAAAACTACTGTTATTCAGCTGTATTCTATTAGACTGAAAGCCAACCCCAACATAGTTGGGAAAAAGCTAGGCAGATTAATTGTTGTTCCCATTTTAGCCAGCCGCCAACCAGACGCGGTCCGAGGGGGGGGGACCTAGGGGTCATGACCCCTCCCGCAAAGAGTCGAGAGCCTGAATGATACACTCCAGTTATAAGTAAGTTTGTGGTCTTGCATTCTACATTCTCTTGATACTTGACCTTTTCTTCATAGACCGACCAAGCAAATAATTCCCAGTTCTTTTGGAATGATCGAAAGAAAATCTAACCTATCCGAGCGTGGACAAAAATGTTAGAGCTCGCTACGCTCGCTCTTACATCCATAATTCTCCTAGGTTCCTGAACTTTCCTGGCATAAGTCGACGATGTAACTCCTAGTTCTTTTTGAATATGCATATCAAACAAAACTGAACCTAAACGAGGAGAGTATTCAAAATTTTCGAGCTCGCTTGGCTCGCTCTTCTCGTCTTAAGTAGTCTAGTGCTGTTCTAATGCCAATTATTTATTTATCAAAAAGTGCTGCGACCAATTTGCCAGCATTTTTAATATCTCTTCCCCCATGCAAAAATGGTGTCCCTGAATACTCTAAGGAGCTGAAGATGTACATAAAATAACGTCTTTGATTCCCGAAGGGTTAGGCGGAGGAGTACCTTTAAATGGTCATTCGAAATTTCACCAGTTATCTATAAGTCCCATATTATATTGGGCGAGTCTACGGCCAGGCACTGGGTACTGATACAGACTCCGGGTTGCTTCTGAGAAATTACTGATGGAAAATCCAAAAACACTAACCGACCTGGGAATCGAACCGGTAACCTCAAGTTCAGCAGTAGCACTTGCGACCACTAGACCACGGTGTAGGTACCTTCCTAAAAGTATTACTCGGCACTCATGGTGCCCCCCTCAAAATCTTGGGCTGCGACCGCGCCTGCCGCCAACAGAACATTGTAGCGTTGTAGAGATGTTATATAACTTATATCAGAAAGGCGTGGTCAAATTGAAGGGTGTGGTACACACACCATCAAAATGATCAATTTTCGCTATGAGATCAACATTTTAATTGCAAATTGCGTACCTACCTAGATTTGACCACACCTGTCTCGCTGTAGTCTCACTGGTCTGAGTTGTAGATGGTGTGTAATAGACAGTTTTTTGAAGTGAAACTTCTAATGCGACTTCCAACAAGGTTGCGTTAAACGTTTAACGCTACCATGAAGGGGGTGTTAAAGCATTGTCAAAGTGTTCGTGCACATGCCAATGATTTGACGTATAAAGTTTTTGAAAAATCGAATATTTTAATGTTATCAGAAACGTTTACCCTTTCCTATTTTCATTTCCACATTATGAAGTTTCACTTCTTCCGCGCGGAGGGACTCCACGCACTATTTTATTTTTTTGGGAATGACGTCTCGCAGGTCCAACCTATAAGGTTGCTGGCTGATTAAGCGGACTCGCCTGTAGCAACTTAATAAATTAAGGGCTCCAAGCAGGGCTTAAAAACTTAAAATTAGAGCGACTGCATGGTAAGGGCACCTCTATGTGGTACGGACTTCAACTTAGGGCGTCGCCGTCGCTGAGAGAAAGCAGTAAGAGACGGACTATAATCTATATATATAAAAATAAATCCCTATTTCCCTTGGTCACGCCATCACGCGTGAACGGCTGGACCGATTTCACTTTTTTTTTTGTTGTGTTTGTAACTGTCAGGAGAAGGTTCTTATGAAAGAAAAAAATAAAAAATTGCGCGGAAAATTAGAAAATTTAAGAACTCTTATTTAAGAATACTTAACAACCATATAATAGGACAATGTAAACTTTTTTAATCTAACATTATGACATTTGACATAGAATTGACAGAATGCGTGCTCAAATATCATCAAAGAGACAGGACAACGTCTGTCGGGTCAGCTAGTATAGAATATAATTATAGATCGAAATGATAGTCCACAGATTAAGTATTTGACTAATAAATACTCTGATATCTGTGTAGAGTGTAGCTGTAGTCTGTGGTCGGAGCCCGGTTTGTTCGTGTCGTGTCTCCGGTCTTGTCGTCGGAAAAAGAAAAGTTGGAAGCAAATAAGATTCTACGTTTTATCAATTTCTTTCGTTTAGTGACGTTAGGTGTAAATTGGTGACTAAATAATTATATTATTTGAGTATTTGCTCGCTTGAAAAGCGGACTTTATTTAGTACAGGTAAATACACTTTATCTTATCGTTGAACCCTAAATGAGCGTGATAAATGGTGGCTATTGGTTTTTGTATTTCAATTACTGGTTGTAAATCTTCATATCTCGTTAATAGAAATGATATAAATATTAGATAAGCGTCCCTGTATGTACTGAATGCCCCAATTTGGATTGCTACTTTTAAAGTATCATCAGCTTCATTACTTTTGAGCGAAAGGACTGTCAATAACCTTTGACATGTGTCATTGCTTACGTGTCAGCTCTTACCTTCATTTTGTTTGTGAGAATATTTCCAAGTAAATTAGTGAAAAACTACCGTTAGCTCTTTGCTATTACTAGCGCGACTTCACAAATATTTACTCTGGACAGCGGTTCGTATTCATTTGTAAAAGTTTTATAAACAGCCTGTACTATTCGTCGTTATAAATGTGCCGCTAGAATCGTAGATGATGAATGAAATACATCAATATAAATATTGAAAGATGAATTATTACGCTAGCCGATTACTGTTGTGCTGATCCTTTTAAAGGGAAAAAAATCTAATAAGATTATTACTGACAATAATTAGATCGTTCGTTCTTTTGATCAAGGGTAGGCGAGTGCGGCGGATCCAATGGAGCTGCAGGCATTGCTCGTGCTGTGTGGGGTGGGGGTAGCCGGACTCGCTATGTTGCTCCTCATGGGGCTGTTCTCAACGTCAGGCACCAGCTATGAGGAGGCTATTGCTCAACAACGCCGGGCCACCACTGAACTACTTGCTCTTGCTGAAAGCAAAAACAAACCTAAAAAGAAGGAGAAGAAAGCTAACAAAAAGGTGATAGATATTAACATTATATTTTATCAATGAGACTCCCGGATGTGGGATGGATGAAAGGCACAGAGGGAGGTCTTTGTCCAACTAAAGGGATCACTAAGGCTAATTTTATGACCACATGAATCTTACAAGTACTGAATTAAATGGATAATGAGATTCAAGCAGTAAACTGGCACTTAGATTTTTTTTTTCTCTTATCATTTTAAACAGCAGTACAAAATTATTTTTAAAATTAGGTCATAAAGTTAAATGGTACCAATCTGAAATATATGAAATGGTAAAAATGTTTCATTACATTATAACAAGTCAGTACCTATAAAGCAAGGTGACTTAAGAACTCAGCCTTAGTGGCAACTGTTGCATATTTTATTTTTTTATTAGTTGTTAGTGTCCCACTGCTGGGCTAAGACCTCCTCACTCTCTATCTAGAGATGCCATGGACCAATTTTTATGAAAAGAGTCCAGCTCATCCTGCCAATTGGTGCATATATACATATAATTATTTTGAGGGTATGAATCACATTTGCGAAACATGCTTCTTCATTATTTTAAAACTAAGATATTTAAAGAATATTTTGTTGTGGTTTGTGTCATAGCAAGAACTCCTTACTAACTTGTTGTAAAACTTGGCTGTTTATTAAACCACACCTTTAATTTTTGACTGCCGACATGAGAAATTACAGGAGTTTCCTTCATCCATTTATTGTAATACACTTTAGATTCTGTATGCAAAATACACACTCAGACATGAAATTGTAGACCCCAGGCCGTTCTACCTACACTTTAGATACCTGTTATAGATTATTCATGTAACAGATGAATTCTGGATAATCAATGTTATCATACAATCAAATAAAATTTGTAAAACCGAACACACTTTAGATGCTAAAGAAAATTGATAATATTATACTGGTATTATCATAACAGTAGTGGCAGTTACAATAATAATCATGGTATTTTAGTTAGCTAAGAAGGAAAAGAACAAGGAGAGTGCAGTGGTGACAGGCAGTGAGCAGGAGAGTGAGGCACCGGCTGAGAGCGGAATGGAAGATGATGTGATGCCGGCTCCTAAAGGACATGTTGAGTTTAATCCAGCAGTAGTTGTAGAAGGACCCAGAGATGCACCAAATGTTAAGGTAAGATTGTTTATTTGACATTAAAATTGAGAACAAAAAACTTGTGTTACTGCTATAGCCCTAGTGTTTAACTGAGATCATGATAAGCTAGCTGCATTGTGAAGGATGGAGTGTTAACCGGCGAATGACTTAGCTCCCACAGCCCTGGCGCGACATGCAGCCAGCTCAGCCACCATCTCAGTTAAGCGGTAGGCTTGCAGCTAGTTGCTTGTCTTATCAAAATATTTCTATTGGTGAATTAGAGAGCAGTGGCGGCCCAGTTCTTCTCCTTTACTAATTTGGTTGCAGGAATGTACTGACTGAATTTAATAAATACATACTATACCATATCTCAATTTATCTTGCAACTATTTCTTATTGCACTTTTCTTTTTATTACCTACCTGTAGAAATCAACCTGTGTTAAACTGATTCATTGAACTTTGTGAAACAGTATTAAAATCAGTAGTACCTACTAAATTGGCAACATTGCATGATGGGAAGCATAACAACAACATAAAAGTTTTTATCATGCTATTTAAAAATAATATGTTATCTTTAAAACTGTATGTTTTTCAAAAGATAATGTTCAAAGTTATCAAAATTGTACGAAGAATACATTGGTTTTGAATTAATTTTTAACATTTTTATATAGAGGACTTTTACTATGTCACATTTTGAAATAGTCTTGTTTTACTCGACTAATTCCGCACTAATGAAGTTAAGGTATGCTATTAATTTTTAGGGCTCTATTGAGAAGGTTTAATGTTGATTTATATTATTGATATATATTAGATAATTTAAATTTGATTAGTAAAAGGTTTGCATGTTGGGAATTTCTTCTAATCGATTTTAAATATACAAAGGAAAAGATCCCTAATATAATTAATTTTATTTCTTCACTTATTTTAAAAATAAATCTGTTTTGTACAAACTCTTTAGTTTACTGCGTCTTCTTTGCGGGTTAGTGTGGGCTATATTTAAACTGTAATGAAATAGTGCAGGTGAATGCTGGTAACTATAAGTAGATTACGCCAATGGTAGATTGGTTGAGTCGGGTCCACTACAGTGCGACACTGTCTGTGCAGATCCGCAAACGCGGGAAGGACCCTAAAGTAAAGCCGATACTGATAAACAAAGAGGATCCGAGTTGCGTTAGCGATCCCAGCGCGGTGCCAGACTCCAACACCACCACTGTGGCCAACCACTTTGAGGAAATGCATCCCAAAGATGAGTTTGAATTGATGCACTCATCACTGGTTGCGGAAAAAGTGAGTCTACACCTACGAACGTTATATGTGTCGGCGATGTTGTGTCTATGTGTGTCCCCGTTAACTTGTGACGCGATGTTGTAGTTGAGTAGATAGCTTAACAAAGCATTCATTAATTCATCGGTTTTGGTTTAGAATTTATTAACAATATACAGTAGTACAATATTATAAGTTTAGACTTCTGCAAAATACGTTAAAAGTACCAGTAAAATGAAATGAATTAATAGAATTTGCCACCTAGTTTGCATGGCTTTAGTACTAACTATCAATTAACTGAATTCATAGTCGCAGTAATGTGTTCAAACTCGTTTTCATTATTTACTTCATGAAACACGTGTCAGTCGTATTCTCGGCTCCGTCTGTCTTCTTTATATCACTGTTTTATGTCGTTGTCGTGACTTCATTGTATATCACTATCGATGCACGCGCGTTCTTAAGCATGCTTTAATACAAAGTAACAATTGTTTGTATGTATGTTCTGATAGTAGCATGTTATTTACTATAAACATAACAATGCGATAACGTAATATAAAAAAATATTTTTAGGCTCCAGAGAAAGTGGAAGAACTTGCGGAGAAGAAAGATAGCAAACCACCGAAGGCAGCCAAAAGTGCCAAGATAGTTGCCAAGCCTCCTGCGCCAGTGGAAATCGTTAAGGAAGAAATTACTCGTGAGCGACACAACAGTGGCGAAGCACCGAAGGAACAGCGCAAGGGTGCTTATACATATTGTAATAAAAAATAAAAAAAAACTTAAAATACCCCCTGTAACATAAAATTACAAAGCTGTACATTTTCCAAGACTCCCATTCCATACTATACTTAATTAAGTATGAATGAAATGATGAAAATCACCATTAAGAGCCCCTAGCATGTAATGTCGGTAAACTTTAGGTAAGAAGACGGAGAAGAAGCCTGTCGAGGAAGTGCCGGACGTTGTCCGCGAGGAGGTGGTGCCGCCGCTGAACGCGCCGCAGCCCAGCGAGCTGACCACCGACAAGCTGCTGAGGCAAGCGCTGGCCAACGCGCCGCCCCCGGCCTCCTCGCCACCCCCCAAGAACAAGAAGAAGAAACCAGAGCCCAATGTACTCTCGCTTATGGGTGAGTGTTATGCTTCTATTCTTATGGTGCAAAGTTTTGTAAAATATTTTACTAGCGTGTGGCTACTTTATTAGCCAAGGGAATTTAGACTTTTTGTGCGACTCATTATGCAGGAGGCATTGATAAATTGAATTTGGCAACTGTATCCCTTCTATAAGTTTGAATTATAACTACCATATTACGCCAAGAAGTTTCGGTCGCAAGTCTTAATACTTATTCACTCGCAAGTCTTAATACTTTTCGTAGCAGTAAGGGTGTGTTTAGTTGTGCAAGTGTGCAGCAGTATTTTGATGCGTCGTTGTGGTCAGTAGCGGGCGACAGCGGCGGCGTGAACGTGGGCGAGCTGGTGCGCGTGGTGCGCGACGCGGCTCTGTCGCGCACGGAGATACAGATCCTCACCGACGCGCTGCTCAACAAGCACCACGACCCGCTGCCCGAGCACTCCGAGTGGACTGAGGTATGTTATATCTACCACTCACAAAATGAAAAAAATATGTATTTCATATTAACCTATATGCATAGGTGTACAGTTCCAATGTTTCATACAGAAGCGAAATACCAGGAAAATCAATGGTTACTCTTTCAAAAATTAAAAATTTAAAAACCCCCGACACAAAAACCTAAGATCCCTTTAAAAAGTAAAAAATAATAAAAAAACTCAATCTTAAAGTACCTAAGTATGTATTAATAATTTAAAAAAAAATACGTCGCGTTGGGGGACCGCTCCAAACCTAACAATTTAATTACAAATAGTCTATTACCTAACTGAAGAAAACTTTTATAAAATTACTTCTAAATATTGCATTTAGGATACGATCGTCAACGACGTCTGCCCTTGCAGAGCGGTCCCCCAACGCGACGTATTTTTTTTTAAATTATTAATACATACTTAGGTACTTTAAGATTGAGTTTTTTTATTATTTTTTACTTTTTAAAGGGATCTTAGGTTTTTGTGTCGGGGGTTTTTTAAATTTTTAATTTAATTTTTTATTTTATACTTTTTATAGGTATACTTATTATAATGTAGATTTTGTTAAGTTGTAAATACATAGAACTTCGCCGTGGCCAACAGGAAGATGGGAAGCTTCCAAAAACAATATCAATTCAATTTGATGATGCCACTATCGGCCGGAGTTGTGTTGACGAGAATGGATGGATTCTGATAAGGCCACATAATGTAACTTTTCAAGGTCTTAGAGGATATGGAAATATTGAAAGAACAATGTTTCTTATCATTTTATGTTGGGCGATTACGGCATATATGCCGTAATCGCCGCAACTTATAAGTTGCAAGGGACGACAGTTGAAAAAGCTGTGGTTTACTTAGGTAAAAGTACTTTCGCAAAAGGCCAAGCCTATGTAGCCTTAAGTAGAGAATTTTTACTCTGCTTAAGGCTACATAGGCTTGGCCTTTTCCTTGGATGGTGTAGCAATTTGTGAGCTCGACCAAACAAAACTATTTAATAACCCACATGACAAATCATCTTTAGCAGAATTGCAAAGACTGAGATGTAGTCATTGATACTCTCACGTGACAATCGGATTTCCATGTCCCAATTTTCCCACCACCAATTTACTCATCAAGCGAAGTTAAGAACATCATTCTCTTTCAGTGCGCTTTCATTTGAGACCCCACTCGAGTATATTTGTAGACATTCGGTTATTCTTCCCCACTTTCACCCCCCACAACTTTTAAACGGCTCAACCGATTTTCATCAAACATGTCTAAGAACACTCGCACATAAGTCACCTTTAATACAAAAAAATAATAATTGAAATCGCTTCATCCGTTCGGGAGCTATGATGCCACAGACAGACAGACACACAGACAGACACACACACAGACAGACAGACAGACAGACAGACAGACAGCACACCCCTCTTTTTCCGTCGGGGGTTAAAAATACATCCAAACGAGTGTTGGTATGTAAGGAGGGATAGTAGACCTGTCTTCAAGCAGTAGTGCTAGTTACGCATTGCCTACTGAAGCTTAGTTGCCGTTCTAGGAACCGTCCACACCTTGTTGGCAACAAAACAAACTGCATGCCACAAAAGTAGCTGCATACAGAGGTGTTTAGTAGGAATACTCCCTTTTCCATTTTACCAGTTATATATATGTGATAGGGGGTGAACCCAAAGCAAGATCTCGCTAAGAAAAAAGAACTATAAAACCATTGAGAAATTGATTTGGTTAAGCAACTTTCAGCAATGTAGGTACTGAAATTTGGGAACAAAAGTTTTTAAATCATTAAGGTTAAATTAATCGATCAACTCGTGTATTCGACGTCATAAATGATGAACAAAGTCGGATCTTGATGACCTTCCAACACTTTGTAGTGATAAGTCAAAGACTATCGCTGTTTATTGCCTAAGACAGCAAAAGATCAAACAATTATGTTACATGATACTTAAAAATGATTAAGATTTATCTTATTACGTGGTTTGAAGGGAGTAGTGAATGTTTGTAGATAATCACAGAACATACAGTATTCCGATGCAATGTAGGTATAGCAGTATGAGGGTCAAGTGACCACGAGACGGGCACTTACTTAAATTGCCTCGACGTCGCTCAGCCATTGTGTGAATATATGCAGGACTTGTGCCCGGAACTATCGTATTGCCGCTCGCTTGCGTCATGACAAGGCTTGCGTCTTGTGAATTTGCATGATGTTCAATGTTGGATGTTAAGTTTTATTCAACTAGAAGCTGATCAGTTGTCCTGTCTAATTTTCAATAATTCATACAAATAAAATAAATAGTATTCAAAATCAAAGCCCCAACTGCAAAATAGTCAATTTAAAAGTACGAAAAGGACTGAAACAACATTGAGAATAGAAAACGGAATTGAAATAAACTAGGTATAAACTAAGTAACTCTACTTTGGTTTAACAGACTATTATGAGGTGAAATACTAATGTAAATACCCTCATTAAGTTTAGTATAAAGTGGAACCTATTAATTTTATTTCGGTTTATAATTTGCAATTGGAGCCTGCCTACTACTGAACTGAATGTTTTCCTTGGCAGTCGAGTAAAAAGGATGTTCAGTTATTCCTGAATTTAAAAATGTTCAGGGAACCTTTCCAATGAAAACCTAATTTGGACTAATACAAACATTTTTAATCAAAAATAGCCAAACTGGTCCACCATCAAGTGATGGGCTTACAGACAAAAAGCGTTTGATTTATTATATAGATGTGACGACATAAAGGTCTATTCACACAGCGGACGGGGCGCGGCGGGACGGGACGGCGACGCGTCGAAGTCGTTCGTAATATCTAGTACATTACAACTACTCAGCGTCGCGTCGCCGTCCCGTCCCGCCGCGCCCCGCCCCGCCCGCTGTGTGAATAGATCTCAATATAAAAGTTCCCTAAATACCGTTATTAAGGGCGAGCGAAAAACAATAATACTTTCGTTACTGCACTTACTAGGTTGACCCATAATACGTCGCTCACAAGACATTATTTAGTAACAAAAACATATTGGAAAGAACAACTAAACCTTTTTATTACTGTTGACAGATAGCAACTGATTATATTTGAGATACTTATTTGTAGAATAATATTTCTCTCAGGGTCCCAACGACCCCATACAGAAGCTGAAGAAGCAGCTGGCCGACAAGGAGAAGGCTCTCGCCGACGAGATCGAGGCCTCGCAAGCTCTGCACGCCAAACTTAAGGAGCTCAGGTAAAATGAAGACGGTCGTAGGATACTATGAATTACTGCTAGTTAAAGCACCATCATCATAATATATAAGAAAGAAAGAAAAAATATGCCCGGTGCCCTTACAAGGTCTACAACGACTCTTAGCTTTAAGCTTTTTGTTAACACCTATTTTTACCTTGTGGAACGCAAATATATGAATATAATTGAAAATGTATCGGAACCAGTGTCTCCAGTTTGCCCAACGCCATTACTACTCACGCAGTATAGCAAAAGCAATTTATACACCAGAACGTACTATATAATCAACTAGCTTTTGCCAGCGGCTTCGCCTGCGTGGAGGTCGGAAAATATCCCGCAGGAACGTACTACCGGGATAAAAAGTACCTATGTCCTTTCTCAGGCTCTAAACTATCTGTGTACCAAATTTCATTTAAATCGGTTCTGTAGTTTTGGCAGGAAAGCGAGACAGACAGACAGATAGACAGAGTTACTTTTGCATTTATAATATTAGTGTGGATTATAAACCTTATCTCATCAACCACAATATCCATTTTCCATGCAACTTGAAGAATAAACTGTAATGGTGATATATTTATTGGGCAATCGACATGTATTTCGATAGCCTACGTTAGTGGATCTGCACAAGCATATCACTAACTCGCCGCAAAATGCAGCGGCCGTACCACGCGACGCATCGAAAGTAAAAAAAAAAAGTCAAAGCTTATTTGGAAATAAATAAATAGACACATAAAAGGCACTTTTGAAAGTCTAAATTTATATTGAAATAGAATTGATTCTAGTCGCCCATTCCAAAAGGTAGTTTCGTCTGGAGAAGAATGGGCAAGAAACTGCATAAATAGGGTATCGATTTGTGGTTTTTACATTTCTTGTCACTTAGCGACATATGTATTTAGGTTGTGCTAAAGGAGTAATGTATTTGCTGCATACATAGTACAGTCGCTGTGATATTTGAAAACAAAAACGTAGGAAAAGCAAGAAATATTAAACGTTTTGTGGTCTGTCATGATTTTAAAGACAAATGTAAAATTATTGTATAAGGATAGTGATTCCACGATTTACAAAGTTTTTGTTTTGGCTTCGATTTTTACGAGAAACCACTGAAGAACACAACATTCTTATAATTCGTCATGATCACGGTCGAAAGTGCACTAGTTCGCGGTTACGGCCATCTGTATATGAAATGAGCATTTTGAACATGACGCGCAGAGTCGCAGACACATACGCCACCTTGCCACTTCTCCTGTTTTTCTATAATTCTATGATCATCATTATCACTGGTGATGATTAGATCACCAGTAATACTACCAATGTCTTCAACTATGTTGTCAAGATATCTCATTTAATTAAACTGAAAGCTCCAGGGTAGCCTGCACAAGTCACATTTTCTTACGTTTTTTTGCAATTTGCAGGTCAGTATAAGGTTTTATGTTGGTTAAAATATGATTCACGTCCGTAATAAATAAGGCGTTATTTTTTTTTTTTGAGGTTGTGAAATTATCAAATGACATCTCCCACTTTGGGCGGAGCGGGAGAGTGTGTCAGACTTTTACTGACTAAAACCCACCCGTGTTCCTTCAGTTGCCTATATGCCAGGGTCACGGTATCTCTTTCGAACAAATCTCGCGACCCTGGCAGAATAAATATGGCTTTACATAATTATAATCATTGAAATCATCTCTCACTGAATGTCTTTTTCATGAGAAAGACATTCAGTCGAATAAAATGAATCTAGAGGGTTATATTGATGAATCTTATCAACGAATCATATTTAAATCAACATACAGCCTTGCATTGACCTGCAAATTGCAAAAAACGTTACAAATATGAATCTCGTGGGTTACCTTGGAGGTTCTTACTTTAGTTATATGGGTATCGTTTCCGAAACTTTCGCGCACCAACGGCAAAGCCTCAATATTAATGCCGTGTGCAAAACTCATTGGATGACCTAAAAAGCGTAATATACAACGCTTCTTACTAACTTGATACTTTTTAGTTTATTAGTGAACTAGTGTCGTGGACATTCCTTAAATGCCAATGCATCAAATAAAAAGTTTTTGCAGTAATAAAGCATAGCCGAGTTGTAATATAACGGAATAGGTTCTCGGTACCTAAATCTTGTGATTGCTCCCTCACTGAATTGAGAATTCAAGAATCCACTGAACAGATTAAATATCTCCAAGCTATGTGAAACACTCGCATCAGCTGATTAGCTGCTAACGTGTCTTACCAAATAATCTATATATGTTATTATAATACGTGAAGCAAAAACTTCGTCCCCTTTTTACGAATTTTACGATAACCGAGGAGTATAAAAAACTTTTTAACAAAAAATTTAACCGCCGAAAAAACTGAAAAGCAAAAACTAATAAACCTTAAAATTATGAGTCGGCGCTTTGAGTGATCTTTGTTCATTGATTTTCCAGCGCCGACTCATAATTTTAAGGTTTATTATTTTTTGCTTTTCAGTTTATTCGGCGGTTAAATTTTTTGTTAAAAAGTTTTTATTTTGTAATTTTTTGTGACTTTAATGTACTAATAATACTTGGCAAGGTATACCCTATCCAATGAAAAAAGAATTATCAAAATCGGACTACTCTGTACAAAGTTATGTGTGGTTATACATTACAATCAATGAGTGAACAATCAATCATCCCCTGTTTTCTGACCCTTAGGGTTCGATTTTGTTTTCCAAATTTATATGGGACCACCCTCGGAGTATACCCTTTCCAATACAAAAATAATTATCACAATCGGACTACTATGTAAAAAGTTATGCGTGGTCATACATAAAAAAAAAGAACAAACAAAAAAAAAAAAATATACGCGTCGAATTGATAACCTCCTCCGTTTTTTTTTCGTCGGTTAAAAATTTAGCACAGTTTAACTTGGAGGAGTGCAGAAAGCTAGTATTTTTATATAATAACTAGCTTTTGCACGCGGCTTCACCCTTCGCGGATGTAGGAAATATTCTAGTAATGCCAAATTTAATCTAAATTCGTGTATAAGTAGATTTTTGCAAAAACAACTGAACGGATTTAGATGAAATTGACGAAGCCGTACTTAGTAGTCTATTCGCTCTCAATGGCGTCGCTCACTGTGACTGTGCGGTGTTTGCCAGGGGCACGTTGAACGCGGAACGCATGCGTGCGGCGGCGGCGGCACGCGGCGGTGAGCAGGCGGCGGCGGCGGCACGCGCCGAGCTGCACACGCAGGCCGCGCGCCTGCAGCGTCTACTGGACGACAACCATCAGCTGGCGCAGGACAAACTTATGGTGAGCTATCATACTCATCGCCTGGTGAACATGCGTCACTTCAGTATAGAAAGTCTTTTGTTTTCTGAGTCTTGTCTCGTTTAGTATGTAACATGTTGGTAATTTTGTAGTTGCAGGCCAAGCTGGGTGTGGAGGGCGAGGCGCAGGCCGCGACCGTCCAGATGAAGCTGCACATGCAGCGACTGTCGGAGGTGAGCGACGCACTTTATTTTCAGCTTTAATAAGAGTTGTGGTTCAGTGTGGTGCCGGACGTAAATAATAGCACCATCCCATTTCTTGTGAATGTCGTAAAGGACGACTAAAGGACCTACTAGAGAATGGGCAGTAGCGTTCTTTATGTATTAACACGCTTTTATTAGCTTCATACGTATGTTAATTTATGTGTCTATGTAACGGACATTATGTACATGATTTTGACCCCCTTTAAAACATCGAATTAACTCAAAATTTAGCGTACTTATCAAGGACCGATGACACTACAATAATTTTATAAAGTCCCATTATCCTTGCCGGGGTTACCAGGATAGAAAAAAAACTGTCTTCGAAAACTACGTTGACATACGTCACAAAAATGGAAGCTTGTTTTTAAAACTATTTTTTTTTTGTCCCATACTGCCACCGACAACCCCCCTGCCAAGCGTGGCGATTATGACAACCCCCCTGCCAAGCGTGGCGATTATGACAACCCCCCCCCCCCCCAAATTGGGGAACCTATTTCCAGCAGTGGACGTTTATTGGTTGCAATGATGATGAAGAGTTGTATTGGTTGTAGTAGTGAGTGTTGTATGTGTGCGTGCAGTCGGAAGCGGCGCTGGTGGCGCAGCTGACGGCGCTGCAGGCGGAGCTGAACGCGCATGCGCTGGAGGCGGGCCAGCTGCGCATGGAGGCGGGCGCGGTGCGCGACGCCGCCGCCTGCGCGCAGCAGCACGCCGCCGAGCTGGCGCAGCAGCTGCAGGTACCTGTACAACTAGCTAGCTACTGGCGCGCACGCTGCAGGCGGGCCAGCTGCGCATGGAGGCGGGCGCGGCGCGCGACGCCGCCGCCTGCGCGCAGCAGCACGCCGCCGAGCTGGCGCAGCAGCTGCAGGTACCTGTACAACTAGCTAGCTACTGGCGCGCACGCTGCAGGCGGGCCAGCTGCGCATGGAGGCGGGCGCGGCGCGCGACGCCGCCGCCTGCGCGCAGCAGCACGCCGCCGAGCTGGCGCAGCAGCTGCAGGTACCTGTACAACTAGCTAGCTACTGGCGCGCACGCTGCAGGCGGGCCAGCTGCGCATGGAGGCGGGCGCGGCGCGCGACGCCGCCGCCTGCGCGCAGCAGCACGCCGCCGAGCTGGCGCAGCAGCTGCAGGTACCTGTACAACTAGCTAGCTACTGGCGCGCACGCTGCAGGCGGGCCAGCTGCGCATGGAGGCGGGCGCGGCGCGCGACGCCGCCGCCTGCGCGCAGCAGCACGCCGCCGAGCTGGCGCAGCAGCTGCAGGTACCTGTACAACTAGCTAGCTACTGGCGCGACCACACCACTCACGGTTATATTTGCACGTAGTTTAACAAAAAGGATCCAATCCACTACTTGGTCCGAAATGAGTAAAGTGCACCAAACTGGTCCAAATTATAGATCATCAATCTCCTCCTCTTATCCCAATTTATTTGGGGCCGGCGCAACATGCAGTCCGTAAAAACGACCTAGGTAAAACAGCCTTATTGATGTGAAATAGCCGCGGGTAACACCGATTGTTGTCCGCAAACGCGTCTTTGATTTACCTACTGGTGCTCGTAGTTGGTTTGCTTAGTTAAGCTACACTTCCCAAGGTCAGCTTTTGGATTGTTGACAATTTATACTCTGTTTGAACATTAGAAAAAAGAGGCTCGCAGAAGCAGGAGTACGAAACCTTTTATTTCAAGTTAAGTTCAAACAATTTAAATAAATAATGTGAGCTTTTTTGTAGCAATGTATGGCATGCATATAATAAAGCATTTACTATCGATCTACTCGTCACAAAGCTTGGATAGGTACATGAAATGAAACAATTTTTAGTAACAATCAGTTTATTAAAAAATCAGTGTTCTTTTTTCTGTAGAACGAAGCGGTGTTTGTTTAATTCTACTTTTCTTGGGAGACAGTATTTTATCTTCGTGGTCAACGTTGGGGCCACGTTTTTTTCGCTGTTGACACTGATCAGCGCTACCAGCAGTTTCAGAGTGTGCATGTTGCGCTTGCATGCCACTCGGGCCTGCATCGGGATCCATAGTTCCACAAAATGTACCAGTTTGTACGAACAACACAAAACTTACAAAAATAACGATAGCAAAAAAATGACAAAAGAAAAAAACAACAAAATCACGAAAATTCAGCAATAACAACGAGAAAAGGCGTAGCATTCACAAGTACCAAGTGAATGACAGCACAATTGACAACTGCAGAAACTTTACGCAATTTGACGGATGGTTGATAGCATAAATCGACAAAATAAAAAAAACACGTGCTCCCATAACTTATGAAGGGAATACGTAACATTTTAGATTTGGTAGAATTATAGAGACGTAAAAAACGTTCCCGGTACTGTTCACCCCTGCTTCTATTAGATTTTAAACATCGACACGACAATATAGAATGTAAAATCTAAACAATATTAACTGAAAGCCTTGTAATTTCAGAAGGTAGATAGGTTAAATAAGTACAATTAAGTGTGACAGCTGTTATATAAATTGATTATATTTAACTCCACATCAATCTTGACCGTAATAATGTTTATTGTAATTTTATTACAAAGTGTGCACCTAAAAGAGCCTTTTTTAACTTTTGTCTAATGCTATAGTAAATGGAGTATAGTTTTTCTTTTGCCTTGTGTCGCTCGTAGAGTAGGTGCGATAGGTTAAGCTATACTTCTCAAGGCCAGTCTTTGGATGAGTGACAATATAGTTTTTTGTTTTGCCTTGTGTCGCTCGTTGAGTTGGTTCGCTAGGTTAAGCAACACTTCTCAAGGTCAACCTTTTGATGGGTGACAATTTAGTTCTTTCATTTTGCTTTGTGTCGCTCGTTGAGTTGGTTTGCTAGTTACCATACGTACCATACGTTTACTTCTCAAGGTCAGCCTTTGGATGGGTGACTTATTTTTGTTTTGCCTTGTGTCGCTTGTTGAGTTGGTTTGCTAGGTTAAGCTACACTTCTCAAAGTCAGCCTTTAGATGGGTGACTATTTAGGCTTTTTTTGCCCTGTGTCGCTCGAGCTCGTGAGGTACTTATCCGCTCGATTGCTTGCAAAAACAAAAAAGTCGCCGAACTTTGCTCGGCGCATTCCTTCGCGTAACGCGCTGTGACATGTGGTAACAAAAACTTAATTTACTACCGATTGGATAGGTTTTATTGTAAAAAAAAAACTGTTTTGTGTAGCCAATGAATTATGCAATATATATTAGTCACTTTTTTCTCGAGTTCTTAATATAATTATATTTATAAATAACCAGAAAATTTGAGAACAAGCATATCACCTACTTCTATTAAAATATAAGGTTTTATAGCAAAACAAGGTCGATAAGTGTACTTTTTTTTTAAATTTTCATAAAGTATTTTAGTTATTTCATCATTTTAATCAAAAATAATTTCATAAAAGACATAATAATTTGGTAAAAAAAAATGTAAAACCGAACGAAAACTTTGTGGTCTGCGTAATTCACTGCCAAATTGCGACATGTAATCAAAGTAAATTTTACACCATAACCATAAGTCATAGGACAAAAATATTAGTATTTACTTGTAGGTAGATTACTAAACTTTAATTTTGTATAGAAATATATACACATATACATAAATTTATAATCATAATCTTTAATTAAAGAGGGCTAGTGCGCAAATTTGGGATAAATGACATGTCGTATTTAGGTGGAGATTACAGAAAACTATAATATTAACTTTATTTGTATAAAGGTATAGATGGAATCAGTAAATCATGTAGTTTTTTTAAATATACGACACTTGCAATGAATAAGAATATTATAATTATTTCAAAACAAAATACATACGCTACCTGAGTACCTAACAATGCACATTTATGACAGCGAGCCCATCGGAATGCAAGATGGCTGCCCTTATCGTCTAGCGCTAGCGCTAGGGTTGCGTCGTCCTAATTTTATTGTCGGATGATTTAATAAAATACTTTTTTATTTCGTTTAGTTTATTTTGTACATAAATTTAAAAAATAATGTTTAGGTATCTTATCATCTAAGGTGCTGATCAGGCAAAACAATAAAATTGTGGGGTGTGCCGTAACCTGAGTAAATCTTAAAAAATTTTTGCACAGTAGTTTTTTTGTGATGTTGATGCGTACTAAGTACTTGCGAAATTCAAAATTTTTGACGTTTTTTGTAATTGGCAGCTCAGTTTAGATCATGTGGTAATAGAAACGTTGACCGCGCACGTGTTATGTACTTATTCAAATAATAATACCCATTGAAACCATCATCACAGCTTTCTATTCTCGTATCTCTCTAAAACGTCAAAATAGCACATTTTCGAGAGATACAAGAGTAGAGGGCGATTTTCATTGACCATAGAACGAGGGACGTTTAGCAGATTGATGTTGAGCATATTGGAGGTGTGGTGGCAAAAGCTAGTATGCACAACTATGGCACAGTGTGGTACTCCTCAAAGCATATTTCTAAACAGAGTGACACACTGCACTGTTTACAAATATACCTTGTGCGACTCTTTTTGCACCAAACACAACGTGCCAACTTGCAAGGACCTGCAGTAATAAAATGGTTGCCCTTCAAAATGGGCCGCACCGTATTTGTTTTACGGGCCAGTTCCGTTTTCACGGTCTCCACGGTCAGAGGCCGTGCTATTATGGGAGGTTTAGATATAAGAATTAAGTTTTCAGCCACTTGCCGTCTAAACTCTCGCGGAGAGCACTGCTTGTGGCGAGTCTGAAATATTATGTGGGCATTCATAAGAGTAATGTTTAATAGTCGCCGAAATACCTTTTTATACCACACAATATTTCGGACTCGCTCCATGGGAAACGCCGATAGTAATTGATCTTTTCTATCGACGCCTCCCATCGTACGGTTGTAGTCCACTACAACCTGTGGCTTGTATTTAAACCTCCCATACTTTTCGGTCCCTCCAACGACGCCATTATGATAGGTGGACACAAGTGACACTATATTTGAATCGCGCCACATCACGATACTCAAATCTTGTGTATAACTCTGCAAAATCTCGCCTTCTCTCAGCTCATGCTTTTGAACAGATTTGATGGCTTCGGGCACAAACTCTCGGTTAACCCTCAGAGTTCCGTAGCAATCCGTCCCCTGTGACTTTAAAAACCGTGCGAGCAAAGGTGAATTATAAAAATTGTCCATGATCAAAGTATATCCCTGATTGTACAAGGGTTTTACTAGATCATGGACAATTTTCGACGTCACGTTGGTGGGCAGTGGGGGGATGTCTGTCGGTCCATCTTTCAGGTCTTCTGTCAGGTCTATTGTCACGTCTTCTGTCAGTCCATCTGTTTCGTCTGTCTGTTTGTCCGTCTTGCCAGTATAAATGAAAAATCTCCATAAATAGCCTGATTGCGATTCACACAGCTCATATGACTTCACGCCAACTTTGGCAGCCTTTGTTGCAATCTTCTGTGCGAATGACAACCTTCCTTGCCATTTAAGGAGAGATTCATCAATGGCTATGTCCTGTTGAGGAAGATAAAGCGAGCTGAATTTTTTCTGTAAATGTTGCAGCACAGGATTTATTTTGCTCAACTTCTTTTCGTCAGCCGTTAAGTCGTCAGTCTGAGAGTCATTTGAGTCACTGAAATGTAAAAGTCGTTTTAACAAAATGAATCTATTGTAAGTCATGATTTCTTTGAAATATTTAAGAGTGAGATAGCCATTTTCAAGCCAATAGTTTTTCTCAACAGGATTTGGGACCAAACCCTGCAGAATGAGAATTGCGAGGAAACTGGCTATCTCACCTCTGTCAACATTTACAAAGAAGTTAAGTCTGGAATGTGGTGTCAAATGTCGGTCAATTTGTCGAGTCGCATATCTGTTAGTCTGTGTTATAATTAAGTTCAAAAGTTCGTCATCAAAAAATTTCAAAAATACGTCTAACGGTGTTGTGTTGTCAGTAACTGGGAAGGTCGGTCCTGCCACTCCTCTAAAATTTTCCCGTTTCCCTTGGAAAGTGTTGTGGTCTTGTACCCAGTCAAAAGTCAAATGGTCAGTCTTTATCATTTCAGTGATCAGTTGGTCAGAGTCCTTGTCGTCTTTTGTCAGCCATGTGTTTAAGTCTTTGTCAACATCCTCGAAGATATGAGCTGGTGTCAGTCGATGGAAAAATAGCATGTCCGTCTGTTCATCCGTTTGTGAATTCTGCTTATCTACATCTACCACGTCGTCTGAGATCTGTTGCTCTTCAGTGTCCGACTCTTCCATATTCAGCCAGTTATCCAACAAATCGCGGTCTTTCTTCTTATCAGAACCTGAAATAAAAACGTTATTAATACCAAAATAACAAAGTCGATGTATATCTATACTAATATAATACACGCGAAAGTAACTGTCTTTCTCGCTTTCGCGCCAAAACCACTGAACCGATATAATATGAAATTTGGTACACAGACAGTCTTAAGCCTGAGAAAAAATGGGTTATATAATATCGTTCTACGATTATTAGGAGGGCACATAACGGAATACGCGCGCGCGATGCCGCGGGTTTCAACCCGCTAGTGATACTTTAGTCATTAACCATAAATATTTATACTATCTGTATCTACCTAAGTTTATTTTTATTGAGACAGCCGATGGTGCTTTACCGGCGTTTGCCTCCGAAGATTGAATTGGATCTAAAACAAAATATATTATAAAAATCTGCCCAGAAATAAATTAAATTTAAGCATTACGATAAACTAAAGCATTACCAGGTTGTTGTTGTATTTGTATCGGCTTATCGCAAAGAGGCACGTATGGCCAATTCCTTACTTCTGACTCTGAAAGTTATAGAAGAATATAAATATATATAATATGGATAAGACACGTAGTTGTTTTAAATTTTTTGGCTACGTCGCTTAATGCATACTTACTCAGTAGGCCACTAGTAAAATCTACTAAGAGTTCGCTCACAGGTGAACTGACAGGTATTGGGCTAAAACAAAATATTTTTTATGTTATAAATTATCAATATTAAAGTTAAGAAAGATCAGGGTATCGAAGTACAATGTACCTTAATGGAGTTTTATTTTGTAATTGTTCCGCTGGTTCATCGCAACCTGTGTCCATCGGATCTACCTCCTCTTTAGAAATACCTTCAGCCCTGTTACCTTTGACTTGCAATTTGCTGTAAAAAATAAAAAGAATAAAAATTGTTCATCGATTATTTATTACATATTATACTATATTTCTTAATATTACCTTATTTGCCAAGGCTGTAGCTTAGGTGCTGGAGGTGTTGCAGGAGTGCCAGCAGTCAGCCGGCATTCAACACGGTCGGGAGATGATTTCCTAAAATTAAGTGTTTTATTGTAAAACATTTTTAGTACAGTTTTTCTTATATTTAAAGCTTACATATTATACATACTTATTATTTCGTTTCCGTGGTGGTGCATCAGGCAAGAGTGACCGCGACAGTTGCTTCACTCTTTTACGGGCGGCCAGCTCTTTTTTTACTGCCGGGTCGAGTTGGTTGATACGCTTTTTTGTGAGGACCATCGACTTGCGCATCAAATTCAATTCTTTATCATAATTGCTACAAATATAAATTCTATAAATTTATAAAAATATTCTATAAATTTATAATAAACTTATAAAAATAATAATACCTTGAGCTGGGCCCTGCGATAGGTTCCAGGTTTTCTGGTTCTGGTCTCATCGCTTGCCCTTCCTTTCCTCTGCCCCTTCTTCCTCCCTTCCCCCTACCCCCCCTTTCACTTCCCTTCCCCCTACCCCCCCTTTCACTTCCATTCCCCATACCCTCCCTTTTACTTCCCGTTCCCCCTCTTCCACTTTCTCCCCCATACCCTTTTCCTCTACTAGAGCCACCACCACTTACAGAACAAACACACACCAATAAATTACTAATATTATACAAGCGAAAGTAAGTTTTTATGTTTGTTACGTCTTTACACCTAAATGGCAGAACCAGTTTTGATAGGTACAGAGATAATTGGGACCCTGGAGACTTTTTTCGGACACTTGGAGTTTTTATCCCAAGAATCTCACGGGACCGGGAACAACGCGGGTGAAACCGCGGGCGAAAGTAGTATTATATTAAATATGGTATGTAATATTATTAAGTAATTAATGAACCAAGTAATAAGTATTGCCCAAACCTCATTTTAATACAAAAATACAATTAATATTAACATAATACATGCTATGTAAAAAAAAAATGACCGTATGGCACAGTATAAAATTATCAAGTATTCAATTATTAAATTATCAACCAAACCGAAAAACCACTCAAACCCTTACATTTTATTTTGATCAAAAAAACAAGCGTTAAAGACACCGCGTGCCAACCCTAACACTAAAACTTACTTTGCTTCTTGGAAACGATTGTCGCCAGTGCAATAATTTGTTACTACGTTCTTACTTGGCGCCAAAATTTACGTAATCCAGCTGTTCTACAAGATATTAATATGATATTATAGTACTTATGATCAAAGCGGTGTCTTAATTTTACTATTTCACACATAATTCTCCGTAGTTTTAAGTAGTTTCACTATAAATTACCACTTTAAAACATGTAAACATACAACAAAAAAAAGCGTGTTCGATTCTTTGGATTTTATCACATTTCACTAAAAGTTTAGATAAATAAAAGATTAAAATATCAGAGTATACATCTTCTACATTAATTTGGTACTTTAAATTAAATAATAAACAATAAATTTGGATACTTACGGCATTTTTTCGTGGAGCACTCACTAACTACGATCACAGAAAGTTATAAAATGGTGACTTCAATTTCACTTAAACAGATTAAATATAATTTTGTCTATGGGTGTTGTGAATTTGCGTTCATTCGGTAAATCTGTTCCTAATCTATGATGTCAAGAGGTTTTGAAAGGACTCTAAGGTCATATTAATAGAGTTTTAAGTTGTTTAACAAAAATGAAGACTTGGAAACAATTGTTTCCACAAGCAAATTTCGGTTCTTTTGTTTGGAAACGATCGTTTCCAGAAGCAACACAGCGGTTATAAACATAAATGTTTGATGCCCGAGCTCTGCTCGGTGCTTTTTTTTTTTTTTTTTTGGTAGAAAGACATTTTCTAAAAATGAATCCTAGCTAGATCGATTTATCGCCCCCGAAACCCCCTGTATACTAAATTTCAAGAAAATCGTTGGAGCCGTTTCCGAGATTCAGATTATATACTGGATAAGTTTTTATCCAGTGTGCAAACTGTAACCATGAATTCAGCATATCATTCTAGACCCCCTTGCGCAGAAATTTTTCGTCGGTTTTACAAAAAAAAAAAAAACTGCTGTTTCATAGAAAAATGCAATACCTACAGGGTCAAATTGTATGTAACAGCTGATTTTTTTTTTAATATCCGACGAAAATTTTCTACCCTGGGGGGTCTAGAATGATATGCAGAATTCATGGTTACAATTTGCGCACTGGATAAAAACTTATCCTGTATATATATACAAGAATAGCTCGTTTAAAGGTATAAGATTAAATAGTCTTCATGTCTTGGTATGTAAATATGGTCACCCATCCACGGACCAACCGCGGGAAGCGTAGCTTAACCTGAACGATCAATCGGCTATTATTACTTAGACACAATCCCTTCAAACGTCAATATCTCAAAAGTAACTGGGTGTGGATTGGACGTCCATTTTAATGAAGAAATTTTGTAAGTACAGCAACAAGTAACACTGACTCTTTCCTGTCTCCCCAAAGAGCCAAATCTGTGATGTTTCCCGTTTTATGCATAGAAAGAAAAAAGAAAGACAATACGTTTATTTTCGGCAAATATGATGCATATGAATGTAAAAATCTCACTGTGATAACTTTGGTGAAGTGAGTTTGAAATGAGCTGTCATTAGTGACTATCCCTAGCATCAGATGGAATGACAGCTCACTCTTAGGTCACTTCACCTAAGTTCTCACGGTAAGATTTTAACAGAATAGATTGACTGAAACAGAAAAATTAAAAAAAAAGCTTTTTTTTTTAAAATCGTATGTTTCAGCCAAACCACGCAAAACGACCATCCCTCAGCATAATACTGTGACCCCAAGCGAGACAGAGCCCCAGCGCTGGTTTTCAGTGATATGTGTGTCGAGAGTGTGGGTTCCTAGTAGTGCGGCATGATTCACGTGTAGATTGTTGTGCAGGACGCCAACCGCGCCTGCAGCGAGCTGGAGCAGCAGCGCCAGTGCGCCGCGCTCGGCGAGCAGCGCGCCGCGCAGGAGCTGCGCCAGGCGCAGGACAGGCTCGCCGGTACGTACGCTATACTACTATATACTTGTACAGGCATCCGCGTTATGGTGGACGGCGTGCCACTAAGAAAATACTGAGGCATTATATCATCCCGGGTCGACGGCGGCGGGAGATGTCAGCAGAAATTGAAGGGGTCCGCGAGGTCCGATGCCTGCCAGGGTCGCGAGATTTGTCTGAAAGAGTTACCATGGCCCTGGCATAGGGAAATGAAGGAACACGGGTGGGCTTTAGACAGTAAAAGTGGATGTCGTCATAAAGAGAGGTCTGAGAGACTTCTGACTAAAAAGGGTGCCCTTCTGGCTTCGGGGCCGGCGGACATCCCCGAGTCCGCTGTGAGCGTTGCCTCTTGGGGGGGAGGGGTCTAGAGGCACACGCCGTAGGCTTTTAGACCCTCGTGGCATGTTTCTTGGGCATTTCCACGAGTTTTTCTATAGTGGACTCCTCTTTCCTTTGCCTGTTTGCCGCAAGCGATGGCCGGAGGTTGCCACGTCTCTATGTCCTCAAGTCGGCTCTCGCCATGCCCCAACATTACAGTTTGCAGATTCTTGCCACCCTCTATGTCGTGGTCTGACAGGGCATTTGCAGGTGGTGAAATTAACCTATCGCAATTTTTCAGCCATGGCAGAGCTTCAAAATGAAGTGCAGAGATTGGCGAGCCGTGCCCAGGTTGCAGAGAGCAATCTTGAGATACTGAAGGAGGAATCGGAAAAACAAAAAGAACAGGTAAATAAAAACCGAGCTAGCGGTATTAATTTCAAAACTTTGCCTGCATTTGCATACGGGTTGCCGTTTGATGTAAATTTCGATAATATTAATGAGAATGAGTGATGGTTTGAATTAGTTTTATTGTGATACAAAAGACGTTTTATCATACTTTATTTCTTATTACAAGTTGTTGTTTCAACGTGTATCTAATGTCTTCTCATGTTTGCTCAGTTGTCGAATGAAATCGCGTCGCTGCATGAACAGCTGGCCGCGCGAGAGACTGAATTAGCTGATATTAAACAATTGAAAGCAGCGCCTGCACAAAATGGATTGCCTTCTAACGAACAACTTAAGGTCAGTGGTCAAATGATTGTGAATTGTTACTATACATAGTAAAGCGTAATCGCTATCTTTGCTATTGTCATAGATTGGTCCCAATAGTAAAACAATGCCAAGTTTTTCTTAAATACTGACTAAGATTTTGTAAATTTTCGTCAGGACGTCCTGTATAAACATTTATAAGACATGGCAGTGACAATTGATCGAGAAATGGAATATCGTCGGCCTAATTCGTTAACCTGTTAAGTCCATTTTTTGAGTAAAATGTACTTTTTATGTCAGACAAAAAATTCAGAATATTATATACCGTATGGTAAATCATCATATCACAAAATCATCATTAAAAACGCAAGAAATGCACGCCCGAAAAACTCCTATCTGACCACCAGCCAATCTCCGTAACGAAATACTGCTAAATCCTAGGGGGGCCTTAGTTTTGAACTGAAAATGTGACAAATTTGTTGTGTTTGTGTCTGTTCAAATTTTTTTCTATTGGAAGGCGTAAATGTCGTGCCAGCAGACACATTGTAACTTCTGCTTAAGATGTTGACAATGCTTTCATCATAAACGAGAATTTTATGATAGTACTAACATAAACTGAAACAGAATCACATGAAATATTCATTGATCGTTGTTCATTTAAAAAAAAAAAAAGTTACAATTTTATTTAATTTTTTAATTAATGATAGTTACATATCGGTCTAATACAATATTAAATGGCTGTTATGATAATAATTATTGTTATATTACAAATGAATTATAAACTAGTAATGAGAAGAAAAACATGTGTAAACGTGTGTTATTTACTATTCAGGTATCTACAGATTATTTATAAAAACTCAATCTTAGATTGAATACTGTGTTGTTACTTATTATGAGACTAATTGATTAATTTTTGTTACTAAATATTTTCGTTTCATTATACAAATAACTATTCTAGATTCTATACTTTATTTAAGTCTATATTGGTACCGATTCCCTTGTTCACAAACTAAACTAAATTTAAGTTCAGTGCATCTTTTTCTCCGTATTTCATTAAGAAGAGGACAACAGATACATTTTAGTTTAGTCCTGTCAAATTAATCAGCGCCTGTCACTACAATACAAGTTTAGACGTGATTAAAAACTTGCCTACTAAAATTACGTCAATTTACGTCAAGCGCCGATTAATTTGACAGGACTAAACTTAAATTTATCTTCTGTCCTTTCCTTAATGAAATAGAAAGAAAAAGATGCACTGAACTTAAATTTAGTTTAGTTTGTGAATAAGGGAATCGGCACCATTTGCTACGTCCTCAACCAAAATGAATTCCACCTCGAAAAGCTGCTATATTTTTTTTTTACTTATTTTCTTAAAATTTATGTAGGATATGCTATTAGTTATGCTTTCAAAAAATCGAGGAATATTATAAGAACCAACGGGACTTTCAGAATTTGTATTGCTAAAGCGATAAATATGTTAGACAGTTTTTTCTTCGTCCTGTAAACTATGGAAAAATGAACTTGGCAGGTTAACGAATTAGACCGACGATATGTTATTATTTGCCTTTTGTCTCATCATCATTTCAGCTGAAAGACATCCACTGCTGGACATAGGCCTCACCCAGTTTCTTACTCGTCCCAAGTCTTCCCGTGGGTGTCGTAAGAGGCCTTTGTCCATTGCGTCGAATTTGTAAGTATGAAGTGTGATGTTTCCAGGCGGCGGAGCTGGCCAAGGTGGAGAGCATAGTGGAGTCCCTGCGCGACGAGCTGGCGGCAGCACAGCGCGGCTCTCGCGAGCAGCGCGACCAGCTGGCACATCTACACGACCAGCTGCGAGCCTACCAGGACAAGAACAATGTGAGCACACACTCTACATACCTCACCAACATTACACACAACTCAATCTACACCTCAATATTGCTATAACTTCGCGCCAGTAACACTGAACCAGTGATAAATCGGATATTTTATACAGTAATAATAACTATAGTTAAAAAAAAAAACGCTAACTATCATTTTTTTTTTTAAATAAAAATAATTTAATCTCAAGCAAAAATTCATAAACATTTTGGTCGCGATAAATTTTTAAATGTAGTGTTTCCATTATTCTTAATTTCAATTCTTTCTTTTAGTCTTAAAGTAACAATGCATGGTTTTATAGTAAAACATAACATTTGAATCTATTATCTTAATCTTTTAACCCAATTAATGAAGCTACTTGACTCGTCCCGCATAGGAATTGCGAACTAAAAACTGGAAAGTAATGGAGGCGTTACAATCTGCCGAAAAGTCTCTTCAGACGAAAGCGGCAAGTGCGATGCCGGCCCAAGACTCACTGCGCGTAAGTGCCCGCTTTATCTACTGTACGTACACCAGGCGAGAGGCGAGCTGCGAGCTATGTGCGATCATACCGAGCATACTCGCATGTACCATCTTCGGCCGGCTTCGCTTTGTTGTTTATATTTGTTGCTAACATATTTATGCACTCCCTAGAGTTTGTAAATATTAGATAATCTATGAATGTCAATGTTGTTTGCGTTTATATTAATTGTTATGATGTAGAATGAAAATATAGATATTACCGTGAGCACCAAATGATGTACAGTTTTGGTTTTAAATCAATTTCACATTTATCTTTATTTTGTTCTAACTGAACGATTTCAATAGTCGTGTATGCCGTAGAACTTAAATGTTGAATGGCTTCGATTAGCACATTTTCGAACAGTATGGTTGTTGTATTAGGAGGCCATTGAAAAAGCACAAGAGGCCCAGTACAACGAAGTGGCGAGCGTGTTGCGCCAGGCGTGTCCGGAGGTCGCGCCGGGCGGAGGCGCCGGCCGCGCCTGGCTGCAGGCCTTCGCCGACAACGTGGCCGCCCAGCTAGCACGTCCAGCTGAGCCGGCAGCCCCGCCCAGCCCGCCCGCCAACGACGAGCGGCTCCAGGACTTGATCCAGCAGAACGACCAGTCACAAAGTCTCGTCGAGAAGTACAAGAGGATCATTGACGATACTGTGAGTTTTGTTTTTAACACGCTTTTATTAACTTCATACGGGTGTTAATATGTCCCTGTGTAACGGAAATTTTGAACATGACTTCAAAACGTCGGATTAACTCAAAATTTGGCATACTTATCAATGACCGATGACAATAGAATAATTTTATAAATGTGTGCCATTAACCTTGCCGGGGTTACCAGAATAGCAAAAAAAAAAAAAACTGTCTTCGAAAACTACGCTGACATACGCCTCAAAATTCAAATCACCCCAAAAAAAATAGAAAATAAATTTGAGGTATTTTTTAAATTCTCATCTTAATCACGAGTAACATACCAAATGTAACGCCCCAAATTCACCACCTAGCTCTATCTGATCACGAAACAGGTCAATCGATATGTTTTGACGTTACAGTAGAAACCACAAATATTAAAAGACCATTTTATTTTGAACAAAGACGCGATTTTAATCAGGATAATATAGATAAGTTTGTAAACTGTTTATCCTCATTGTCTTTCTCAGATATTTACGAGAGTGAAGATACTGACATTGCATTTAATTATTTTCATGACATTCTACTATTATTTTATAATTTATGTTTCCCAAAAATCAAGTTTAAAATAACTATGAAGCCCTTAAAACATAATTGGATGACAAAAGGCATAAAAAAGTGTTGTATAAACAAACGACGTTTATATCTGAAATATCGTCTCTCAACAGCAAATAAAAAACGTCATAAAAACACCTACTGTAAATATACTGCTATACTAAAAAAATGCATGTTGCAGGCACAAAAAGGCGAGAACACGCGTTATTTGGCTCAATCCAGTAACAAATGTAAGGCTGCCTGGAAAGTAATAAAAAGTAATACCAGCGAAACACAAAATTCTCATGACATAAATAAAATTCAATTAGACAATCAAACTTACACTAAACCTGAAAAAATTGCTGACATTTTTAACAATTATTTTATTGATATAACAAATGACACCTCTAACCCATCTATTAACTACATACCACCCATACCTTATCAACCAAATACTATGTATTTGACTCCAACTGATGACACCAATGTATATAAAATAATAAACTCTTTAAAATCAACCAACTCTACAGGCTACGATGACATTAACACAAAAATTCTTAAATTATGCTCTACTTTTTTATCTACTCATATCAGTCATATTATTAATTTGTCATTTATGCAAGGTCTATTCCCTTCACGGTTAAAATTCTCAATTGTTAAACCAATCCATAAGAAAGGTGACAGAAGTGATATGAATAATTACCGCCCTATAACACTCATACCAATATTATCCAAGATATTTGAAAAGGTCATGCATGAGAAGCTCTCCGGTTTTTTATCCAAATACGAAATTCTAAGTGAAGATCAATTTGGTTTCAGAAAAAATAAATCGACCACAACAGCTTGTTTTGCTCTATTAAAATTAATAACGAAAAGCCTTAATGATAAACTACCAATTGTCTCTATTTTTCTGGATATGTCCAAGGCTTTTGATTTCGTGAACCACAGACTTTTAATTTATAAATTAGAACGATATGGCATAAGGGGTAACGCTTTGAAATGGCTCGAAAGCTATCTTACACATCGACAGCAATGTGTTGAGATTTCAGGACAAACAGGAAATCAAAAGCTCACATATAGGTCACAGTATCGTGAAAATAACTGTGGTGTTCCACAAGGGACCATAATAGGGCCGCTTTTATTCCTGCTATATGCTAACGACTTGCCTAGTGTAACTTCCCACAAATGTATCCTATATGCGGATGATACGACCCTTAGTATTATAAAAGAAAATCACGACATTATTGAGTACCAAAATGAAATAAACATGACATTAAATAAAATTATTACATGGCTAGAACACAATAATCTACATATTAACATTAAGAAAACACAAATGATACAATTCCAGACATATAACAGTACGCGTCCACGACTTAAAATACAATATGGAAATGAGACAGTTGAAGAGGTCGATTACGCAAAATTCTTGGGTATAATTATTGACAAAAACTGTAATTGGAAATCTCATATTGACAATCTATGTAAGAAGATAGATAGATTTGTATTTGTTTTATATAGACTAACACGTGTGGCTAGTGTTAACGCGGCACTATGTGCATACCATGGCTATGTGTCATCAATTCTGCGCTATGGCATTATAATATGGGGTAATTCAGTTGAACTTACAAGAGTTTTTAGAGCTCAGAAAAAATGCGTACGCTCAATTTGTGGAGCGCACCCACTGGACAGTTGTGTTCCACTATTTAAGAAACTTAAAATACTGCCAATTCCAGCACTATACATTTTTGAAATCTGTATCTTTATACACCGAAATAGACATGAATTTGATTTGTATAATGATGTTGTATCCAGACCCAGCCGCAAAGTGCATATGCTTCATGTTCCTAGGCGTAGAATTAAATTATTTTCTAATAATGTGTACTGCATGTCCATTACTGTTTATAACAAATTACCTGATGGCTTTAAAACTCTCAGTCTCAGAACATTTAAATGTAAATTATTTAACTTTCTCTTAAGCAAATGTTATTACTCGACTGAAGATTTTATGAATGAAAAATTTACCTAAAGATTTGACATTATTCTGTAAAAATCATATTTTATCTCATTGAATTCATGCAAATTTGAAATATAATTAATATCTTTTACATAAAAAATGTTTCGTCATTTAAATAAATTCTAATGATTAATAACTAAATCTTAATGTAATGATGACCCATAATTTTAATGATTAATAACTAAATTTCAATGTAATGATTACCCATAATTCCAAAACCATATTTGTACGCCGGAAACGGCAGAATATTTGGAACGTAATAATCCACATAACAACTTTGTACAATATTCTGACAAATAAATGCTTTCTTTCTTTCTTTCTTTCTTTCTAATTGATATCAAGCACCCCACGCTTCTTTCCATTATTTTCTACTTTTTAGTTTAGTTTTCTATGGTAGCGTGTTTTTTAGTTTTTTCTAACTATTATTTTTTGGACCATACGCCTATCGCTTCGCATTTATGTCTCGCAAGTTCACAACCTTGAAAATGATGCCAAACCGTCTTGAATGAAACAGGAAGGAGTATTAAGCCGCCTGCAGCAGAATGTAACGTTAGAGGAGCAGCGGTGGGCGCAACAGTTGGCTGAAAAACAACGCGAACTAGATGATCTCAGACAGCGCACCGTTCTGCAGGTATTGTGTGATTTATATTATGTGTACGAACTATTCATAATTATGTAATGCATCCCCGCCCTAGTGCTTAATTATTATATTATAAATAAGTAGTTTTGCATAATATGCGACTTTTCAATCGATTTGCGGGGTGGGCACATAATATGGTTTCATCTTGTTTTCTGTGTTCAAATATCTACCATTCTAAAGCATCATATCAGTATCTATACTAATATTATAAAAGCGAAATTAAATCTCAACTGACAGAGTTAATTTCGCAATACGTTCAGCTGTTAAGGCATGGTAACATGCCTTAACAGCTGAACATATCGCCGGGTTAAAGGCAAAACCAATTATTTAGTCCAAAAAAGTCAATATTAAATTTTCCGTGAGCGCATTTAGAAAGTTTGCTATTTGTTTTTTAAATCAGTCTAATAATTATATAATCGGTTTTTACATTCGGTAACTCGGAAACGGTAAGTCCTATGGTTTAGTTTGTTTTATCATTAGGTAAAGAATCAAATGGCGAATCGAATGGTATATTAAAGTGAAAAACTCTAGTCGGTTTTGCCTTTAACCCGGCGATATTTAGATGAGATTCGGCACACGGATATACCATAATGTGAGTTAGGACATAGAATTTTTATCCTCATCATTTTACTTATTCCCTTGGCATAATTTCCGACCTACATGCGGGTGAAGTCGAGAGTAAAAGCTAGTTCTTTACACTTATTCTAATAAAGTTCAGATGACGTAACATAATTTGATTGCAATTTACTATTTTACGTAGGAACCTCTGGCGTTCGCATACTCCTGCATAGAAAAGTCATTGCCTGCTATCGTAGAGGAGGTACTTACAGATAACAGTGATCGTTGTGTTTGCACTCTGTGTGCTTTTGTGTTCCTATGTCTAGGTCGCACAGACCTTAGCGTGATATGTTTTGTTTGTATGACTTTACTTTATGATCCGATCAATATATTTATATCTATGTCGAACAACTGCGTGAAACAACAGAACCGCGGATGTTAATAAGTCATTTGTATAAGACATGAAATGACTGGTTTTGGATACATCCACGATCTTCTTAATTAATATAATTATTTAAAATCGTAGAAAAATTAAAGACTTATTTCAATCTAAGAGATTATGGCTTGAAAAGCCAACGTGTTTACATGTGAAAATAAATATTCAGTTTAAATGCAAACTTTTCATCTATTGGCAGTGGGTCCTATCTTTTTCATTACTTGTTCAGATGAACATTTTGTTTTTCTCCTATTATGATTGTCGAACAATGTTACTGCGCATACTCTGGTGATGGTACGAATGTATTAGTAAAAGCATATTCACTATTTACTGCATTCCCCACAGATGCAAAATAAAATCGACTCGTTACAAGAAGAGCTGCATCAGGCAAAATCATCTATTCACAACCACACGTTTGCTGATGCAGAACGGAGTGCTGAGGTTTGTTGGGCCAATCTTATTTTTAAAATTTTGTTAAGTTTGATATACATATATTATTTTATAAAGTATCTAACTTATTTTATTTCCTTACAGGAAAGACTTATGGCTGGTTTGTCTGACAAACACAATTTAGATGTCAGCAACGGACCATTACAGGTAAATATAACATCTTTTGACAAACATAATTTAAAAAATAATTCCTCCTCTCTACCTTCTATATTTCTTTTCCACAAAATCCAATGTTTACCACCTAAGCATATACATTGTGGAATGCAATAAAGTATTGAGTATTGAAAATCGTCGTGTTAAACAAGTTACGAGTTATTATAATTTTGAACTGTGCTGTTTCTTACGCTGAGGACCTGAAGAGAGTACTATCGAACGACCCGTTATCATGTTGTAACTTACACAGGTGGGGCTCGAAGACAAATAACAAGAGGCAAGCGTTGGTGACGTAGTATCGAGGTGTCATTCCTGCCCAGTGCGTGCGCTCGCGCACAGGTAACATAGACGCGCAGACGCCACAGTCGCGCCGCCGCTCATATCGATGTTACTATTAATCGATATCGGTAATTATATAATAAGGGACTCGCAAACTAATGTTTGGAATGTAAAGTTACTGCGTTAATCATACTCGACAACATACAGTCGCAATGTCGTCCATTCAAGTAATTATGTAACTTGATATAAATTGCACCAGAGTAATGTTGACGTTTGTGTTTTAGTAGTGCGTACTTTACAATAAATAAGTATACTCTTCATGCACTTCCCAATGTTTATTAAAAATGCAATTATTTTTTTAGTTTAAATTTATTATTTAACATTTCACTTGATTATCATTGATTATTGATTAGTGTTGACCAGGCAGCAATGAACGTTCTAAAATGCATCTCAGATTCATTTATATTCATGCCATCTAGACTGCATAGCCCATTAGGAAATGGCAGCTTAGAAATGTAATAATAGATAATAATAATCATAATAGATGCGCTAATCGACACGTTAGAAACGAAAATGATATTTAATATTTAAATGAATTTTCAAATAGCTGCCATCTTAATTTTTTCTCATTTCACCACAGGATGCTGCCTCGCGTTGACACATTTGCTATAAAACACTGTGGCACATGAATGTTAAGAAATATGGTGCAACAACTATTATTATCATTGTAATCAGAGGATAAATGACACGTACAAAAACATTATACTGCGTAAATTATTTTCAAACTATTCCATTTCTTATTATTTTGCGAGACCTAGATTCCTAACAAATTGTATCAGTGATTTTTGGGACTGTATAGGCAATACGATAATTTTATAACTAGTACTATTTGAACTACTTTGTATCGAATTCAATCATCGATACAATCAATCTATTTATGTGTCTGATTAAAAGATATTATTTAAATATTATCAGTAAATATTTAATTGTGATGTGAAATAAAATCAAGTCTTTGTGGCGATCGATGGAGCAATATTGATGATCTTGAAAATTACTATTTTATTATATACAACTACCTAGTTAGCTTATAAATTATTTAAACATAAATTTTTAATTATGGCAACAAATATAATTATTTTGACATGCGATTGTATAATGGATAAAATTTCCATATACCTAATTCTGATAATGTGCCCTATTTCTAATTTGCCGAATTAACAATTTTCTATTCTTAATAATTTTAAGGAATGTTATTTACTCTTTAGAATTATATTATTATTTATATATATTTTTTTTTATCTAGCGCATAATCATTTTGTCAGTGCCTTAGGGTAAGATTTGAATTAAAAATGCTGACTGTTTTATTTCTAGTAATAAATAAATCAAATGCTTGTTAAAGATAAGATCTAGTTTGAGGTTATTTTTATGTTATTTTTTATTATTTCGATAGAGTACGACGCGTGTAGTGGTTAACTGTGTCAAATGTTCTGAATATACAGTAGAACGCCCGCATCCACGAATGGTTTGGTTCTGCGTTTTCGTTTTAACTATGAACCTCTTATTTGCTATATTCGTTGTGATGCTTCTTGATATAAAATCAATATTGACGTCTATGTAAAAATGTGTGTTTAAGCAAGCATCCAGAACCGCTTATATTTAACGAAATCGCAGCAACCGAATCTGTGGATGCGAAAGGTCACCTGTTATAGAAGTAGTAATAATATTATGAAATCTAATTGTATAATACGTAAGCCACTTTGTATGATAAATAGAAAGACATAAAATAAACTATTTCCTAATTTCTTGATTTTATTATTTTCAACCTCCCTGACCTACCCAAATCTCAATTTTTGACATTGTTGAGCTCCTTAAATTGAGTTAAGCTGCAAAATAACTGACATTGCGTGCATTGACTAGATATGTCCTCTCAATCTGTGTGGTTATTTCCTCAAAATACCATTTCAGACTTATGATTAGACTTAAAAGAGACTAAATTTGTTTCGGCTTTTTTTCTTAGAGTAGTCTGGAAACGCCAACCTTATCTATTTTTTAAAATGTGATATAGATTTTGAAATTAATGACGTGTAAAAGTGTTTGAATAGACCTACTTGGAGAAAAAATTGTAGTTACTTGCTGCTAACTTTTGAATACATATAAGAAATAGAGTATATATACAGGGTTATTTGTAAAACACCGGCAACCTCTCAGGTCTATGTTACTAACATCATAATCAACAACTTTTGTTCTATGACTTTTAAAAATTCATCATATTTTAGTGCATCAGATTTTCATACAAAAATCGGCTGCCTGTAAATAGGTCAAGTTCAAGCGCCCCCGCCGCCCTAACCCCGCTCCCCTTGCTATATACTATCGCTTTCTTTTGCTTCGCATAGACTCCGTAACATTTAGAGCGTTCAATTTAAATATTTTTATTTTTTTTGAAAATCTGATGAACTAAAATGTGATGAATTTTTAAAAGTCACAGAACAAAAGTTGTTGATTATGATGTTAGTAACATAGACCTGAGAGGTTGCCGGTGTTTTACAAATAACCCTGTATATATTGATATAGATGGTTATCTTAAGTACTCTGATACTACATACTAAATCCCTCTCGTCTTGGTTTTCAGTCTAGGGATCTGTAAAATATCGATCGGGCTTTTGCTGTTCAACTTTTATATTCGTTCCGGGTATCCGGTGGCAAATGCTGAGCCTTGAGCCGGATAAACGGACCCGAACCTACTGGTGAAAGCAGTGACTACGTCAAAGATCGATGCAATATTTCACAGTATTTTTTCAATATCATCAAATCGGGGCGCAACGGAACGAAAACACAACACAGGCACACTTTTCTGTTCCTTTATTTACGACGGAAGCCATGCAATGATGTAATCATCATCATTGCAGCCTAAAGACGTCCACTGCTCGACATGGCTTCCAAAACGGGGGGTTCGCCTTAATCGCCACGCTTGGCAGGTGTACTGGCAATCGCTGTGTGGTGGTACAAACTTAGAGAACGCTGCTGCCTATTCTCTAGTAAGTCGTAATGATGTAATACTTTAATATAATAAATTACTTTTGATTTTGGTTTTCCAGGATAATTCGTTTTTTTTTGTTTTCTAAAGATGTTAGTGTTCAAATAAAAAAAAGCACTGCAGGCAAATGGATTTAATACCATGGGCGTACCCAGGTTCAGGGCCAGGGGGGGGCAAATTAGATTTTTTATAAGCAAATAAATAAACATAAATTAAAAGAGGTTTTATTTAAATCTTTTTTTAAATTCGTTTTTTTATATTTATTTTGTTTTTTAATATACAATAGTCATTTTAAAAGTAACTTTTGAGGGTCTTCAGTAAAACGGTTTATAACGTCTTTCGTGAAAGAATCGCCCATAGGGTTAACAAATATTCTATATATACTGAGCATACAAAGCCCATTTAATGTACTTCGATCATGGTCGATCTTAGCTACGTTTGTACGCATCTGAGTGTACTGAATGACCGTTCAATTGTAGCGGTGGAATGAGGCATTGCCAGTAAAATTTCTAGGGCTCTCTTCACCTTCGGGTAAAAAGATTCTGCTACTCCGTTATTAACTCTGTTATTCCAATATTTTCAAAGTCCTGCTCCTGCTTCATCCGAAAAGTTTGGCTTCAGATGTGATCCCTTCTAATTCATAATAAAATGTAGAAACTTCCTCCATAATATTTTGGAATTTTGGAACTTTAATTTCAATTATCTGAGCAGGGTGTAACAATGAAAGAGTAAACGCTGATGAATGGTCTTTGCTGAATCTCGCCTCTAATGAAGAAAGTAACGATTCCAAATAGGGCATGCAAAACGAGCGACGAAAATAATCGCTAAGGGGCTGGCCACAGTAGGCAGCTGGTTGATTTGCCTTCTGTTATTGGCGGCTTGCTGTCTTAGGTAATCGCAGCTCAAGGTTCAAAGCCACAGCAATTTTTTCAGCAGATTTGATTAAATCTTCACTCTTTTCTTCCGCGGAATGCCTTTTTTTTGTGGGTGGGAAATCATCAAATGACGTGTGGAGGGCGTATCACACTTTTACTGACTAAATCCCACTCGTGTTCCTTCAGTTGCCTATATGCCAGGGTCACGATAACTCTTTCGAATAAATCTCGCAACTCTGGAGGCATCGCTCGTAGCCGACCCCTTCAATTATGCTGACATGTCTTTGAGGTGCGCGTGGAACGCAACGCGCCGTCGACACAGGCTTGGACGTTCGGGGCACAGAACATATATACTCTAGGGAGGTCCGGGGCGTCTCCTCCTGCAGCACCAAGGGGCGAGAGGGTGCAGAGACTGCCTCTCCCTCACGCGCTACGCCTCCTCCGTGAGCATTACTGCTTCGCATAAGGAGGTGACGGCTTCTCATGCCAGAGGGCATCTCCGTACCATGGCGTGTACCAGGGCCGCCACCGATCGCCTCCACGAGGTCACGGTGATGATCAGCTCCGGCAGGGCACTCCACCGTATGCTCCACAGTGTCCTCCAGACGATTCACGCAATGGAAACACCCGGGCGTTTCCTCCCGCCTTATCCGTATTGGTTATCCGACCGACCGACGAACCGAATTGTATTTGTTAACCGACTTCAAAAGAGGAGATGGTTCGATGTTCCAATGTATTTTTTTTTTCAAAACAATTTCTCCGTCGATTATGACCCATTTCTATAAAAATCTTTTTTTAACACGCTTTTATTAGCTTCAAACATATGTATGTGACTATGTAACGGAAAATTTGAACATGATTTAGACCCCCTTCAAAACGTTGAATTAACTCGAAATTTGGCGTACTTATCAAAGACCGATGACAATACAATAATTTTATAAATTTGTACTATTATCCTTACCAGGATAGCAAAAAAACTGTCTTCGAAAACTACGCTGTGCATACGTCTCAAAATTCGAAACACACTAAAAAACAAATAATAGTTTAAAAATGTCTCAAACTATTATTTTTATTCGATAGGTTATGCTTCAGGGGACCACCATATAATATTTATTGATTTAGATTTCGTATTTAATTCACTTTGTTCAGCGTGATGATATTCTAATACCTCCTGTCACTGCTATTGACTAGGCCAGTAATGGTATACGAATTAGTGCAGGGTAGATAAAAAAGTTTTTGCAAAAAATAAACAACGGACTTCCAAAAAAACACTACAAAGTGAAAAATTAGTTTAATTTCGGTAGTCAGCGTCAAAAAACTAAAATAAAGATCCAAAGACACCGACTACCGAAAATAAAGTTATTTTTGTATGCAGCGCTGCTTGCGAGTAGGTAGAACGGGCGCGTCGCATGATTTTCAAAATTTGTAAATTGTATTACAAATAGAATTTTTTTATTTTTACGAGTTTTTATCGACAAATGTAGATAGTTAGTAGGAACATTCACAAACTCCAGGGGGGGGCAGCTGCCCCCCTCTGCCCCCCCCCCTGGGTACGCCCATGTTTAATACGATATCAGTGGTTTGAAGTAAGGTAGGCTTGTACATACGTTTGTGTAGTGTAGGTAAATACAAAAACAAAAGGACACTTAAGTGTCGAAGTACTCGTCCACATCGCTATCATACAGAAACATGCCCAGAAATTGCTTCTGGGCATGTTTGCCACGTTGAATGGCATGCTAACTATTTAAGAGGCTGTATGCGAAATTTTACCGATTTCGCTGATTTACATCATTTCACAGCGCGTTCAACCAAACAAACTCTTCAGCTTTTCAAAATTATGTATATACTAGCTTTTGCCCGCGGCTTCGCCCGCGTGGATGTCGGAAATTAATGCAAGAGGACGTACTACCGCGATAAGAATGTGTTATTCCAGGTTATATAGGTAATATAGACTCTGTGTGCTATTTTCGATCCAAATCCATTCAGCCATTTTTGCGTGATTGAGAAACAAACACCCAATCATACATATTTTCACATTTATAATACTAGTAGTAGTAGGATTATAATTCATATTACTTAGGATTCATAGTTTAAGAGAACATCATGTGTGTTGGTGTTTTTAAGATAAAAGTAATAGTATTCAGAGTAAGAAGACTGTGACATAGGGCTTGGTTTAGTTGAATATAAGTCTTCCTGGTTTTTCTTAACGCTCCTATTTTACCTATACAGACACTCAATCATTTACCAGACACCGAACATAATTATAGGAATAGTACTTTTGCCAGTGGCTTGGCCCGTATAGCTGTCGGAAAATAACACTCGGGAACCTACTACCGGGATAAAGTAGGTATCCTATCTGTTACGTATCCATGATATAATATATCTTTGTGCCAAATTCGATCTAAATCCGTTTGGCCGTCTTTGCATCATTGAGAAACAAACATCCAAAAATCTAAACATCTAAGCCATTTCGCGGTCTCTTACTTGGAATAATACTATTAGGTTTATTTTGAGTATAATGAACACACATGATATTCGCAATTACTTTGAAGCCAAAGTAATATGAATTACAATCCTACTTATCCTGTACTACCCGGCCCCTGCCAACGCGCTCTGCGCCCAATTTTTAAATCTCTAATATCTTCTAAGATATTCATTTAAATTACATGCTGTAAAGGGCCATATTGATCTATATCAAATGCACAATGTATTTAAGGTACTTAATTGGATAAGGATTAATGCTGTATTGCTTAAAATCGCTTCGTAAATAAGCCCTTATTTCTCGTAAAAAGTAAAAGATAAAAAATGGTTATTGTGGGTTATCCCTAAGAGATGACATATACCATTGAGGACATTTTTGTAGGCCTTTTTAAGGTGTACAATACTGTAGTACATTATTTTGATCTATTTCGTAGGATTTTTTTTGAATTTTGAGACGTATGCCAGCGTAGTTTTCGAAGATAGTCATTTTTTTCTAAAATAAAAGAATCTTTCTAAAATAAAAATAGCCTAAGTTACTCCTTGTTACATCAGCTATCTGCCAGTGAAAGTCCCGTCAAAATCGGTCCAGCGATTTCAGAGATTAGCGGGAACGAACAGACAGACAGACAAAAATTGTAAAAAATGTTGTTTTGGTATATGTATCGTGTATACATCCATATACACTTAGTAAAAAGTGGTTATCTTAATATTAAAAACAGACACTCCAATTTTATTTATTTGTATAGATGTATAGATGTGGCGTTCCGCGCATAAAGGTACCAGATGTCGGCATTTAGTTTCTGAGTTATTTGCGTTTTGGTAAAATCGGGTGAAAATATGGCATTTTGCGATTTTTACTGATTATATTGTTCTATAACAAAATTGCTACAATTTGATACAATTAACATCTACAGACATTTCTAAGCACATTTTTTTTAAAGGAGATATTTAGTAAAGATGTACACACGATGTCGGTAGGTCTTATAAAATGTCGATATTTTGTTAATTATTATGTTGAGTTTTTGAATTTTAATACTATTTGTATATTGGCAGTACAGTATCGGTTATGTTAGTGATACACATGGACCTAAAAAAAAGAACGGACGCCGTCTCCTTTAACAAAAACTGAAGCACCCATAGTAAGTCAGTGCAATAATGTAGACAAGCCAGCACGCACACATTCACACCATAGTAAGTCAGAGTCAGCCGTCGGCCATTACGCTTCGAACGGTGCCCGCGTGTTATTCGGTGTTATTTTGTTTAATAAAAATTAAAGTATCCCATCGTGTGTTGTGAAAAGTTGTCGAAACCAAACTGGTTCAATTAAAAAAAGTCAGGGTCTCACTTTTCATAGGTAAGCTTGTCATTTTAAAGCTTATTTCTCGATTTTACGTCAATATATTTAATAAATCTTGAAATCAATCAGTGTTGCAACTATTTCAAGTTTCAAATTCCTTTAAAAGTGGGAGATTTTTTTTTAATGTTATTATTTATCGTTATTGTATTCTTCTATATCGATGCCTTAGTTCACAATTGCACTAATTACAAAATTGACAATTTTGAGGAGAGATTTTTAAAGTTTTTTAAAGTTTAGACCAGAACAGTACAAAAACAAAGTAATACAACAAATCAAATAAGCATCTATTCATAAGACTAGTCTTTTAACTACATCATAATATCTCAATATTGTAATGTATAAAAAGTGTGTTTGGCATTAAAAAGTGAAAATTGCACATTTTGTAGTTAGTGCAATTGTGAACTAAGGCATCGATATTTTAGATTTTCCTCAGCAAATGATGCATGGAAAAATGATTGGATAAAAATAGTAAGGGAGTGTAGAAATGAAAATAATTGGATTCCATCAAAATGTAGCGTAATCTGCAATATACATTTTCAGAAGAATTGTTTGTATACAACTAAAGGCGGACTTCTTCGCGTTGTTGCTTATGCCATACCAACAAAGGTAATTCAATTAATTAAAGGTCCTCTCCTTATAACCTAACCTGTCAATTTTAATTTTTAACAGTTTAACAATTGAACTTTTTTTTAAGTTTTTATTCAATACGTCAACAATTCAAGATCAACCGACTGAAGTAACTACTTCCAGCGTTTCTGACGAGGTGTGTTTTTCTGATTTTTACATTAATGTAACATTAACGTTGTTCTATGTGCAGGTCTACTAACCTGATATTATTATTTATTTTAGAGTTCACTAGTGATTGCAGCAGTAGCTTCAGATTCCGGGCAGCAAAAAAAAATAGAACAGCCTTTTTCACAAAATGTAATGACGCCTTTGACACAAGTGAATAGTCCTACAAACCTACTGTAAATCTAAACCTAACCTACTGTAATCTAATCTAACATTAAATGAGTTGTAAATATTTTTTAAATCCAATGTGTTTTATTTATTTTACCTTTATTTTAACAATATCCGTCACAAAAACTTGTAATAAAACCAAGTGCAAGGGAGATCTTATTGAAATATTATTTTAAAAGGGGTAATTTTCCTTCATCTGGCATCCCTTTATACACGCACACATAGTTACGCAGCCGCCATTGTGGTGCTTCAATTGTTTCTTAGTGAAGTTCCGTCCTTTCTTTTTTTTTAGGTCCATGGTGATACATTGATGCATATAATGTGTTGGGCGTTAGCCAGGAATTGCCGAGAATGGGGGAATCACCAATTGTTTTTTGTAACCTTAACTTTCAAACAACATTTTCTCGAAACTAGTTTTTTCAGAATTTTAACATTCAATGTCTGTAACAAAAAAAAAAATTAGGAAATATTTTTTTTTATAATCAGCATAATAAATGGACTCCTAGATTCTACATCCGGCCTTAACTCAATACCTCTCTACTGGTACCTTTATGCACGGAACGCCACATATTTATAGTTTAAAATGATACTTTTTAGGGTTCCGTTGCCAAATGGCAAAAAGCGGAACCCTTATAGATTCGTCATGTCTGTCTGTCTGTCTGTGTCTGTCTGTGTCTGTCCGAGTATGTCACAGCCACTTTTTTCCGAAACTACTTATAGTTTCGGAAAAAAGTAAAAAAGTAGATGTATTCTGTTGTATACTTGTATACTATACCAAGTTTCAACAGCATAGCTCTTAAGCTATGCTGTCGAAACTTGGTAAGTAGATGTATTCTGTGAACCGCATTGAGATTTTTACACAAAAATAGAAGAAAAAAAACAATAATATTTGGGGTTCCCCATACATAGAACTGAAACTCAAAAAAAATTTTTTCATTAAACCCATACGTGTGGGGTACACGTATGGATTTAATGAAAAAAATTTTTTTATCAAATCCATACGTGTGGGGTATCTATGGATAGGTCTTCAAAAATGATATTGAGGTTTGTAATATCATTTTTTTCTAAACTGAATGGTTTGCGCGAGAGACTTCCAAAGTGGTAAAATGTGTGTCGCCCCCCCCCCCCCCCGTAAGATCTAAAATAAGGGAATGATAAAACTAAAAAAAATATATGATGTACATTACCATGTAAACTTCCACCGAAAATTGGTTTGAACGAAATCTAATAAGTAGTTTTTTTTTAATACGTCATAAATCGTAAACCACAATTTACCTTACATTCAGTCAACTCAAATATAAAAATTAAAAAAAAAAAAACATTTAATTTCAGAAACATCAACCTTTAAATACATAAACCGTGAACACCTGCAGGTTTGTACGGATTACGGAACCCTCGGTGCGCGAGTCCGACTCGCACTTGGCCGGTTTTTTATTAGTACGACTCAGCTCTCTGATCACGTGAAGTTTTTATTACTAATCTGTGGATGTAAAGTGATGGAACGTCAACAAGCGTGTCATAATGTCAATGGCTGACAAGACAAGTGACAAATACAAACGTCACATGTCATCAAATTGTCATTTGATTTGCACATTGTTGTGAAATTTTATCACACTTTGTTTCCGTTTGTGTAGTTATTCATTTACCTGTACCCTGCGATTAATTGGAAATTTTAAGCAATTAAATCATGTCAGAGGCAGCCGTCAAGAACATTGATAATGCTTGCGAAACTGCTGAAGAATTTACCAAAATATTTTATAAGCAGGTAGATAATAACAGGCATTTATCATCGAAACTATACTTGGACACTGGCCTGCTGGTTTGGAACGGCAATGGAATAAACGGTAATGACAAGATCCAGAAGTTTCTAATGGATCTGCCTGCTAGTAATCATGTGCTCAAGACATTAGATGCACAGCCCATATCAGAGAGTCTGGTGTCAAACAAGTTGACATACCTCATTCAAGCGTGTGGAGACGTAACCTACCAAAATGACGATAGCAAGAAACCCTTTCAACAAACATTTGTGATAGTTGCTGTCGACGGGAAATGGAAAATTGCATCAGATTGTTTCAGATTGCAAGTTCCTTACAACAGTTAATCATTTGAATTTTACTGTAAAGGTATGTTCTAGGTATTTAGTACTGTTTTTCATAAATATATTTCTGCAAGCTAGATGTGATGTCATCTGTACTTTACCAAAACAATCATCAACAGAATGTGGTTTGTGTATAATGCATGGGAATGCAGTGTGGGTGTATTGTGATTTAAAGTATTATCAACCAATCATAATCTAGGTCCGAGACTATACTTGGTCCCCTGTGTAGTAGGATGGAATCTAGGGCATTATAATTTTACATAGTGCAAATTAAACTGTCTGACAAAATAAATAAATAAATATCTTAGGACAACCAACAGACCGTTATCTGATCCCAAACTAGGCAGTGCCTGTACTATGGCAACCAGACAACTGATAAACATACTTTGTTTATACTAAATACATACATATTATAGATAAATTACACCCAGACACAGAACAAATGATCGTGCTCATCACACAAAGATTTGTCCTGGGTGGGCCTCGAACCCACAACCTCAGTCTTAGCAGTCAGGGTCACTTACCACTAGACTAACAGGCCAGTAAATATAACATCTACTAAGGTACATTAATAAAATTCCAGGCCACATAAAAAACAAGCTGTACCGCATAATTTGTCATGTTATGATGGGTCTTTTTGCTCGGGATCTTTCATCATAGTGGTGTAAAATAGCCTTATACCTTCTCAAGAATTGGTCTATTAAATGAAAAAAGGACAATAAATGAGGGTGGTAGTTCTAGAGATTAGCATGTTTAAACGCAACATTAAATATACTCTTCAGCTTTAGTAAATTAGAATAGAAATGTTTATTTTGCTACACACTAGTGGCAACAATTTAACATAGTCATATAATAAAAAAATTGTGATGTTATTGTCAAAAGTAGGTATATAATGAAAATCTACACAATCCATTTGGACTTTTATCTAAACATTGATAACTGCACAAGGATGACAAATATGATAGGAGGTTTTCTTAATAATACAAAAATCATTATTTTAAGATATTTAATGTTGATTATTTACAAGTTTTTTTTTTTTACAAATGAATAGTAAGCATTGGATACACTAGGTTTGCTGTTGTAAGAAGTTAACAAATAGTATGGCATATATTCTGGAATTGCCTGAAATATTTGAAACCACCTAGCGACAACAATAGCTTTATATTCCTAAAACATGGGACACAGACATAACATAAAATGTTTTATTTTTATTTTGCTTGTAACATTTTATTTTACAGCTTTTAAATTGGTATAATTAATTTTCAGATGCTGGACAGAGATACATATTTGTAGATTCAAATATGATGAATCAGCTAAGTAACTGTAATGCACATAATTGTTGCTATCAAAAACACGAATAAATGATGTGGCAATAAAAGGCAGGTTGTGCAAACATTTTAATAAGCATCTCAAAGAACTTATGGAACCCTGGAAGTGATAAAACATAAAAGTAATCTTTATGGAGGAACAAGAAATTGTTTGTCAGACTGTACTTATCTACTGTACTACAATACGAAAGACTACATTTTTATACTGTTATAATTCTAAATTTAAATTTAGTATAAACAATACCTGAATAAATGTCATGATTAAAATAATTGATTAAACCTATGTTTGGAAGAGTTTAATTTTTGTTCCTGAAACTGAAATTAATTATACTTATAACACTTAGTTAAATGTGTATAATTGGAAAATCAGTTAGGTTTGGTATTTGGTTACAATTCGTGAGTATTACAGTTTAGAATTTAGAATAAGAACCTAAAACTGCCTTGCAGTTGGGACAGGTGTGCTGAGCTTCCTTGAACACTTTTGTGAGGTATGGTATTGCTGCCAAACAACAAAGACAACACCAACTGAAAAAGAAAAAAAAAATATGTAAACTAATTGCGTTTCAAATTTTTTAAGGCGTAAGAATTATAAAGTTCTTAAAAACAAATTGTGTGCTTGTAGGTACTGTCAACTTACCAAGTCATTCCACAAACAAAGCCAGCCAGCATGTGAGTTTTGTTCGTACTTGAATATGTAACATTAGTTACAATTCGTTCATCACATTTAGGACAGTTGAAGAGCGTCGGAGAATGCTTCAGCGGAAGGTGCACGATAACAGTTCGAGTTGTTGGCTGATTAATTACTGGTTGATGAGTAATTGGCGGATTACTCACTGGCGCAGGTGCCACAGCGGGCGGCACATAATTATATGACGCTTCGTATGCCGGAGGCGGTTCTCTGTGGTATATATCACCTTTTTCTTCCCTATCTCCTTGAAAATTTGATCTGACTATATCACTTTGAGCTGGATTCACACCACTGTACATATCCATGTTAGGAAAATGTAATGATACTAAAACATTTCACCTCGCATGAATACAGTATTGATTACGATTATACACTAAAAATTTACCTTGTTATCTTTAGTGATTGCTGCTATCTTATCTATCAGACCTGATATTATAGTAGGTACTATAGAATGGATTATGTGTGGTTTTCGTTTTCGACACCCAATTCACTAGCGAATCTTTTGTTTATTGTAATGGGTGATTCATTTAGAGGTACTTTTTCAAAAGTAAACAATTAATCAATTATATCGTTTTTAACCGCTTATCTTTATTATGATACAAAAGAAATATTCCTTACATTTAACATTTTAAAATTCAGGTTCAGCTACGCTTGTCGCGGTTGGTCCATGGATGCGTGACCACCTTCACATACCAAGACCCTTCCGTGCCTCGAAAAGCACGTTAAGCCGTTGGTCCCGGCTGTTTTTCGTAGATCTTAGATAGTCGTTACGGGTCATCAGAAGCCCGAAAGTCTGACAACCAATCTTACCAAGGGGTATCTTACGTACTGGGTAATACCCAGGACCTAGGTTGTGGAGGTCAAATAGGCAGTCACTCCATGTAAAATACTGGTACTCAGCTACATCCAGTTCGACTGGAAGCCGACCCCAACCCAATAGTTGGGAAAAGCCTAGGAAGATGATGATGATGACTTATTATTTTAAAATTATTTCTTTCAAGCCGTAACTGTGGTTAAAAATGGGCCATTCTGAAGTTCCAATTATCTATGATGAGTACGAGCATTTTGCGTGGTATATGGCAAATAAAAATGGTGGTCGCTCACAATGGGCCTTATTAGAAGGCTTAAAGTCACCCAAAGGGCGATGGAGAGGGCTATGCTTGGAGTTTCCCTACGCGATCGAATCAGAAATGAAGAGATCCGTAGGAGAACCAAGGTAACCGACATAGCCCGAAGAATTGCTAAACTGAAGTGGCAGTGGGCAGGGCAAATTGCTCGCAGTACAGATGACCGATGGGGCCGAAATGTTCTGGTGTGGCGACCACGTACCAGAAGACGTAGAGTTGGAAGGCCTCCAACGAGGTGGACCGATGACCTTGTGAAGGCCGCAGGAATCCGCTGAATGCGGGAAGTACAAAACCGGTCGAAGTGGCGGAGCTTAGGGGAGGCCTATGTCCAGCAGTGGACGTCTTTCGGCTGAAATGATGATGGCGAATAACGGGGGGAAATTTTGGCATCCAATTCCTTAATCCGGGTCATCATCATCATCATCATCATCATTTCAGCCGAAAGACGTCTACTGCTGGACATAGGCCTCCCCCAAGCACCGCCACTTCGACCTATTCTGTGCTTCTCGCATCCAACGCATTCCTGCGGCCTTCACCAGGTCATTGGTCCATCTTGTGGGAGGCCTTCCAACGCTCCGTCTTCCAGTACGCGGTCGCCACTCCAGAACCTTCCGACCCCATCGGCCATCCGTTCTGCGAGCAATGTGCCCTGCCCACTGCCACTTAAGTTTGGCAATTCTTCGGGCTATATCGGTTACCTTGGTTTTCCTACGGATCTCTTCATTTCTGATTCGATCGCGTAGGGAAACTCCAAGCATAGCCCTCTCCATTGCTCTTTGGGTGACTTTGAGCCTTCTTATGAGGCCCATTGTGAGCGACCACGTCTCAGTGCCATATGTCATCACTGGCAACACACACTGGTCAAAGACTTTTGTCTTGAGACACTGCGGTATTTGGGACGAGAAGATATTGCGTAGCTTCCCGAACGCTGCCCAGCCGAGTCGGATTCGACGATTGACCTCTTTCTCGAAGTTGGATCTACCTAACTGGACAGTCTGTCCTAAGTACACGTATTCGTCCACAACTTCGAGTGTAGCGCCTCCGATCTTCATTGGAGTGGGTATCTCACGAGCATTGGACATGACCTTTGTCTTGTCCATGTTCATCCTAAGACCCACTCTTTCGGAAGCTCTACTGAGGTCATCGAGCATTGTACTGAGGTCCTCCATAGTCTCAGCCATGACTACTATATCGTCGGCAAATCGAAGGTGAGTGATGTACTCGCCATTGATGTTGATGCCAGCCCCTTTCCAGTCCAGAACCTTGAAGACATCCTCCAGTGCAGCGGTGAACAGTTTCGGAGAGATTAGGTCTCCCTGTCTCACCCCTCGCTGCAGAAGGATAGGTTTCGAGGCTTTGTCCTGGAGCCGGACTGACATAGTGGCGTTTTCATACAAACACTTCAGCACCTCGATGTACCGATAGTCAATCTGGCACCGTTGAAGAGACTGCAGTACAGCCCAGGTCTCGATCGAATCGAAGGCTTTTTCGTAGTCCACAAACGCTAAGCAGAGAGGCAGGTTATACTCTTCGGTCTTCTGTATAACCTGCCGCAGCGTATGTATGTGGTCTACGGTGCTAAAGCCTTTACGGAATCCAGCTTGTTCGGGAGGCTAGAAGTCATCAAACCTGCGCGCGAGACGATTCGTGATGACTCTTGAAAACAGCTTGTAGACATGGCTCAGAAGTGAGATGGGCCTATAATTCTTAAGCAGGGTATTGTCACCCTTCTTAAAGAAAAGTACCACCACACCTCTGTTCCATGCCTGTGGCGTTTTGCCCTCGAGTATGACGGAATCAAACAGCTTCTGAAGGGCCTTTAGAACGGGTTTTCCGCCGGCCTTCAGGAGTTCGGCTGTAATTCCGTCATCACCCGGCGCCTTGTTGTTTTTGAGCTGCTTCAGAGCCATCCTAATCTCGTACAAGCTGACGTCCGGGATATCTTCAGTGTAGTGTCGAGTCAACCTAGCTCTCGGGTCGTTAGCTAGATTCATAACGGGGTTTCTGGTGGACGTGTATAACTATCCGTAGAACCTCTCAATCTCCTTAAACAGCTCAGGTTTGGCGGACACGATTCTGCCATCGTCGGTCTTCAGTTTCGCAAGCTGACTCTGCCCAATAGACAGATCTCTTGCAAAGACTTTGGAGCCCTTGTTTCGCTCTATCGCGTCTTTAATACGTTCCGTATTAAAGAGGCGAAGGTCGCTTTTCAAGGACTTAGAGATCCGTCTATTGAGTTGCCGGTACTCGAGTGCAGCTTCTGAAGACTGCAGGATCATTCCGCGCCTCTGTTCCATGAGCTGTAATGTTGGATCTGAGAGTTTCTTTTTTCTATTTGTACGGCGGGTCTTGAAGAACTTAGACCCGACCGTATGGACAGTTTCCACAAACCCATCGTTATAATCGTCCACGGAGCTCCCTAGGCACTCAAAACGATTCTGGAGTTCGAGCTGAAAGCTCTCGGGGTTCTGAAGTTGGATCGGTGCTGGTCGGAGCGTTGACTTCATCAGCCGAGATCTTTCCAGCTTGATATTGATATTCAATGTGCCTCTTACCATGCGGTGATCACTCCCGGTTTTCACCGCGTTGATCACAGAGACATCATTGAATATTTGCTTCTTCGTCGACATAATGAAGTCAATCTCATTCTTAGTTGCACCGTCAGGACTCTGCCAGGTCCACTTCCTATGCTCACGTCTCCTGAAGAAGGAATTCATCATAAAGAGGCCTTCCTTCTCCATAAAACTAGCCAGTAGGTGACCCCGGTGGTTCCGACGTCCAACTCCAAATTGCCCCACTCTCAACTCATCATCGCTTCGCTTGCCCAGTTTCGCGTTGAAGTCCCCCATAACAACTGTGAAGTGAGTTTTGGAACCATGCATGGCTCTAGAAATATCCTCATACATGGTCTCCACCTCATCGTCGGGGTGTGTCGAGGTCGGGGCGTACACCTGTATGACCTTCAGCGAATACCTTGCGGATATTCTGAGTATAAGGAACGCCACCCTGGTCGACACACTCTCAATCTTCACAACGTTGCTCACAAGGGACTTATGGACGATGAACCCGACACCACCTTGGGACTGCTGGTCGCCCTCCCGGAAATAGAGCAGGTTTCCGGAATTCAGGATTATCGAGTCCTCCCCCTCTCTTCGGACTTCAGATAAGCCTACTATACTCCATCGTAACCTGCTCAATTCTTCCTCGAGCTCGGCGATCTTCTCGTCGGTCCGGAGTGTACGAGTGTTGAATGTTGCCAGGTCTAGTTGTCGGTAATTGTGGTAGCTGGATCTCTTCCGGGGATTCTTAGCACCCCTTGCCTCACCGTGACCTTGCAACACACCATATAAAGGTCTAGACGGTAAAAAATGTCATCAATCAAAAAATCAAAATCAAAAGTCATTTATTCAAACTAGGCTGAGAGTCAGCACTTTTTGAACGTCAAAGTCACATAAGATAGTCCCCCCAAAACGCCCGCCCTTCGACACTTCCTAGTGCTTTGGCTGGGAAGAAGAAGTGGCGGAACAAACTCCCCAGCAGCACTGCTGTCTGTTAAGTTAGAAGAACTTGATTCTATACAATATTGTATAAGTTATTAATATAATAAAACAAAACATACATTATTCGCCATATGTCAGCTAGCACACGCCATTATACCAACAAAACATTGAAAACTAAACTCAAGCTGAAATGAATAATGAAACAAAATCGTAAACAGAACTTAAAACCTTACTAAAGCCTCCAGGCATAAAGGGCGTGCCCGCTTAGATATACAACGATGCAAATGATACATATACACAACAAATGAAATTAAAAGAAAATAAAAATAAATTAACAAAAGCAGTTAAATAAAAAAACAATTATATGAACTACCCATATAAACTGTCAGTGTGTGAGTTACAGTAATTACAGAATGTAAAACAGTGTCATAGAAGAAAAAATAAATATTATCTACACAATTAAGTGAGCAACTAGTTTGATAAACTCTAAGACTGTCCTATGGAGCGAGACCAGCATGTTTCCAAGCGTTCTTTTCTTGGATGTAGTCCTCTAATTTGTAATAAGCTCGTTTACAAAGTGTACTTTTAATATGACTTTTAATATGACATCCGGTATAATGTTCTGCAGAGACTGCTCAAACTGTCGATTTAGCGAGCTGTGTCCCGTGATGGTCCCCGTCACCAGGCGTTATACTTTAGCGCCTGGTCAGCCTGCTCTCCAAGGATGGTATAGCTTCTTTGGACTGCTTGCAGCGGCTGCATCCTGTGTCGTGGTCCACCATCAGTGTGTGGGCAAACACTCGGTTCCCTTCAAAATGGTTGAGCTAGATGTTGCTGTTCGCCGTCATGTTTGTGAACGGATGCCGTCAGATGGACCCGATACAACGGTTTATTTTATTTTAAAAATGTTTAGGTACGTAATTGTTTATTATGGACGCTTCACTTTCTACATCATTCTCACGTGTGTAATATCAACTTGAATGATTTAACCAATATTTTGTAGCACGAATATGAATTGAATATCCGTGGAGTTATTTGCCCGTTTTCTCCTTAGGTAGGTACCTACTACACTTTGGAATGGGCTACTAGGTTCATCTTATTGACTGACCGACTCCTTTACAGTGCGATTAGATATGTAATCTTTGAATTGATATAAATCTTCCAACCCAATGGAGGCGAAATTTGGACACTCACGGTTCGACTAGTCCATAAATTCTAATTCGCTCAGCGATCTATGCTTGGAGTTTCTTTGAAGGAAAGAATCCGGAAAGGGTGATCCGGCAGAGAACCAAAGTTTTTTTTTTTATATAGTTAGCAGAATAAGCAAGCTGAAGTGACAACGGGCGGGCCATATTAGCTGTACAACCGATGATCGTTGGTGTAGCCGTTCTTGAGTGAAGACCGCGTAGCGGCACCCTCAGGCTAGGTGGAGCGACGATCTTCGCAGGGTGGCTAGTAGCAGCTGGATGAGAGTTGCCGAGAATCGAGTTGAATGGCAATCAATTAAAGACGCCTATGCCCAGCCGCAGGTTGGATAGCTGTGAGCCGTTGATGATGCAATGCTTTTAGTTTGCATATAAAACTGTCGAATCAAAGAAACTGGTAAACAGTGGAAACCCCACGGGAAACCCAATGTGATGCAACTGTCTAATCCACAAAACTCAAATCAGCGAAACTGACTAACCAACGAAAGCGGCGAAATAAATAAACTGGACTTTAAAGGAAACTGCTCAGTGATATGTGGACTCCCTAATTCGAACCCAAGACCTACATATAAGTACCTAAGTCAGGACAATTATCACTGAGTCACCGGGAGGTACAGTAGGTGCTCTGTGGATGCAAAATCAAATTAACTTCACGACGACCTTGTACATCTGAGAGTAGTAAAAAGTATTTAGCAGTACGCTTATAATTCGTAATTGGCATCAGGGATGGTCTAATTTAAACTTTATTTAGGTACCGGTTGAATGCCGTACCTAATTACAGTAACAATTAAATTAATATGTTATTGTGTCTTGCGTGGATTCACGTTCGGCATACTGTAGGTTACTGGCATTTGTGGACATGATATTTGTTTAAATTTTTTATCCGACTACGGCGAAGAAAAGAGGGTTATGATTTTAAGCGGTATGTATGTAGATGATAAATGTACAGTGCTCAAATAATTTAAAAAAAAACTAAATTAGAAGAAATTTATGACGGTAGTATCTAAATTTAATGAATTAGAAGGGATCACAGCATCCCAGAAGCCGAACTGTAGCGCAGTTTTTGGAAAAATAAACAGCACGGCGTTAAAACTCTGAAGATAGCAGAATTAGTCCAACAAGCAGTATTTTTATCCAAAGGTGAAAATAGCTCTAAAGAAATTTTACTGACCTCATTCAGTACACTAAGTGTACCTACATAAGTTTACAATATATCTAATTGAACAATTTAAATTAAATAAATGCATATTTGTTTAGTTTATTTGACTACTAATAAAACAGGATCTCCTGCAGGTGTTTGCCCTTCAAACTACATACACCTAATGTTTTGTGTAGGCCATTTCATGTTTGAATATGATTCCAACTTTGGGATGCAGTAAAACTAATAGAAACACGAGATTGGGCATGTACATGCACAATCTGGGAATATTGGGAATGGGTACTTTTCCCATACAATATACTGGATAAGTTTTTATCCAGTGCGTAAATGGATTCAACATATCATCTAGACGTAGCGTAGAAAATTTTCGTCGATTATACAAAAAAAAAAATCTGCTGTTCCATATATTTTGACCCCGTAGGTACTGCATTTTTCTATGAAACAGCAGTTTTTTTTTTTTTTGTAAAACCGACGAAAATTTTCTACGCTGGGGGGGTCTAGAATGATATGCTCAATCCATGGTTACAGTTTGCGCACTGGATAAAAACTGATCTTGTATTGTTTTTATTGCATTACCCTTATAATTTAAATACGTGGAAGAAAAACAAAATAAGTTTACAGTATAAATACCTTATTATATATTTTGTAAACAGTGAATGAAGAACATATACAATAGGTTTTCATAACATTACCCCTTAAAAAAATGGATTACGTTTATTTACTAAAATTATTTTGCATTTAAAACTAAGTAGACAGTGATAACATACATCCAATAAAAAATATTACGAATTTATTATTACGTTGTTGCAGCAACTATTTATTTATTATGTTGTTATATTTCACAGTTTTTACAATCTTAGTAATTCAGTCTAATTTCAGTCACAATGTTAACTGTTAATGTGTAGCATAAATTGCTGTTTACTGTTCCTTTCTTCTTTATGTATATTTTCATGAAATCAAAAAAACTAAATAATTTTTTCAGCAAAACTTGTTTAAAAAAAAAAGTAGGTAAGTACTAAAATATAACATATTATTTTAAATGGATGGAATGCATTTATAACTTGCAGAACAAAATCGATTTGATGGTATTTTAATGGTACTTATAATTTTGTGAGGATTTTATAGTATTCATAAAGACGTGAACAATGATTTGTGTTAATATTTTGTTCAGTAGGTAGTTTTTCAGGTGCATATTAGAGGATTGTCTATAATGTTGGCTTTCCAGAAATATGTACATGAGTAAAACAATTGAACAGTCATAAACATCAGGTGAAACACACTTTACATTATTATGCAGTAAGCACCCACAAACAATTGTATCATAGTGATAAAAACCAATTTATGCTATACTTCCGTTAATGTTAACGTCTGGGGCAAACAGCGCAAAAACAACGCGTTTAACAATTAGCTACATTGATGTGATTCAGCTCCAAAATAGTTATCAATTTATTTCATCAACCACATTTAAAATGGTGGTAGACACATAAAAGAGAGGTCATAATTTAATGATTTGTAAATTATTTCAATATTGATTCCTTTGTTATTTTATCTACGTCCTCCACAGCATCAGGCAGACATTGGGCATCCCCAATGGCCAGAGAAGGCCCACTTGCGGATTTGTTTCTGGTATATAATGAAAGCAAGAGCATGGAAGATATTAACGAAAACCTTGGTTGCATCGGGAACTAGTCCCGGATGACCGCTACCGCAGTGGACTACCTAAGACATCAGAACATTAAAACATAATTTTTAAAAGAGCCTTATTTCTCTTTAATTTGACGCAAATTCATAAGAGTTTATGAGTTAATTTATAGCCTTATGCACAACTTCACCTGCATTCTAAACCATTAAGTGTACTGAGAATAAATAGTTGAATTGCAATTCATTATATGCTGATAACACTGCAGGCGAAGTACCTTGTGTAATATTGTGAATCAACATTTATATATTTAAATATTAGTCATACATAGTTGTGAATTCACGTTTTAAGAATCGAAAAGACAAATAATATACAACTAGCAATTAGGGACACATGGCTTTTTATAGTGGAGTTGATGGCACCATAATTGCTTCTTACAATTTTATATATATTTTTTTACTTTTTCGTTTTCAATATTTACGAAGCTGCAATCTTCATAGCACAGCATGTTGTAGTGCCTTCACCCAATTAACACTTGGTACTTTTACCAATGAAAGTATTGCAATTGGGGCAGTAGTGCTCTGCATCTTTGAAGGTATCGAAGCAGTATGGGACGAGGCCAAGACAGCAAAGAGAGCAAACCCTGGAAACACATAAGAAGAATTGTTAGCAGATTAAAGTGGATAGCAGATTTGGTGAGTTGGACAATCTGCCTTGATGTGTAATGACCCACCATAGAAAAATAATAGGTAATATGGGCTGGTGTCTGCAACTACATGTCAATGCGCATAGTTTGCTTACAGGTGTAGGCAGGTATTATTATTTATTTGGGTTAGAGGTCACATTTTGTACTTAAAAATGGCAAACATACATATAATTACATGATTCATCGAGGGAGGTGGACCATACAACAATGGTAACAAAAACCAGTCTAAGCTGGTCTTTTATTTTATTAACACTCCTAAGAAAAGAAAAACTGTGACCTTGCAGCCTATTGTATAATACTAGCACATGATCAGCTGCTGTGTTGAAGCTGTACTTTCATAACACAACCACTGCAGAACATGATCCAGCACTAGTTGTTTTAGTTGAATCATGATTATGAACAAGGTAGTGTACTTACATAGTAATAACACATATGGATCCAGCCACTAAATGAGTATGCCAGGCCGTTGTGTATGTAACTCTTGTTGTGACAATTTTTCCACAATTGAAGCAATTAATTGTTGTTGGTTCAGTTCCGACTGCGGGCGGTAGAACGATTCCCATGGGCACAGCAGGCTGTGGGGGCACCATGTCACCCGCCTGAGGCTGAGTGTTCGTCACTGTGATGGTGGGGTGCGGGTACACCCCCGGCGCTGTGAATTGCTTAGGCTGCGGGTACGGCCCTGCTGCGGCCGTAAACGGCTCGCCTCCTGGCGGCACGAAGCCGTATTGTGGATTACCCACTACAGCTGAATAAGGAGGCGGAAGATCTTCAGGCGCTGAAGCCACTGCACCTGGTCCTGGGATATTCGCCATGGTTTCGTTTTCTATTTTCCCAAGTGGAAGATATTTATGTGCCAGACGTGAAGGTTAAATTAATCAATAAGTTAAATCCACTTAATTACTCGTAAACTAAAATTTGTTAAAATTCTTTACGAAATAGGCAGATAAAACATAACATGACGTCATATGTCAATGTCATCCAGCCATCAGGTGCTTGCCGTACATGAAAAACAAAGCAAACAAAGCACTCATTCGATGTCTCGATCGTTCGGATATTTCTACTATCAGTCAAGTTCTAAAATTCATGATATTTTGCATATTGCTCAAATCAAATAAAATTTAAAATATTCTTGAAATTAATTAATTTGTGCCTATGTGCTAAATAGATTATCACTTTCGACTTCTCGTAGTGTCTCATTGCTGAGCAAATGCCTCAATTTAAGTCATACATTATTCAAGATAAGAAACAAAACAAAAGTGAAATTGAAAAAGTGAGAAACTGGAAAATTGCCACACTAATACGTTGGCTTAAAAATACGCCTGTCTTTTGGTCACGCGAAGAATCGACCAACCGCTTGCAACAAGCATCAGCAAAAATATAGATTATTGGGCTACCGAAGTATCTTGTACAAACGTAGCAACTCATAGCGGTCACCAGGCACTTTCGTTTTTTTTTCGAGTGCTAAAGGGATCTTTTGGTGAAATAAAATATAACCTCTCTGACTCCTAGGAGCTTCTAAGTTCCCTATAGCCTATCCACTAGAGACCTATGACCACGGGATATTTTTGTTTTTGCTTCGGGGAAGCTTTTTGTAGGGCAGGGGTGGGAGGGACAGCACTCGGGCTGGAAAGGAAGGCTGGAAAAAACATTGCCATTTTACGTGTGGCAGACACCATAAAAAAAATCATTTTCTAGATTATACACGCTTTATATTAGCTTCACTTGTTTGTTTTTTTGTAACCGACTCCTTATAGCGCGATTTTGACCCACTTTACACGACCAGATTTCATTTAAACTCTGTAAAGGTCCTTGACCTCTGTAGACTTATCGAGGACCGATGGCAATACTATAATTTCATAAAGAACAATGATCACTTTCCATACATGCGTGCCAGGGTTACCAGGACAGCAAAAAAACTGTCTTCGAAAACTACGCTGACATACGCCACAAACTACGCTGACATACGTCTCAAAATTCGAAACACCCTAAAAAATAGAAAATAAATAATAGTTTAATAAACTAAAATAACACGCTTCCATAGAAAACCAAACTAAAAAGTAGAAAATAATGAAAAAAAAGCGTGGGGTGCCTGATATCAATAAAAAAATACCTAAAAAAAAAAGCATGGGGTGCTTCCCACGCTTTTTTTCCATTATTTTCTACTTTTTAGTTTGGTTTTCTATGAAAGCGTGTTTTTTTAGTTTTTAAACTATTATTTTTATTTTATCACTTTGTCACTGTGACTAATATGTAGGGTACCTATATTCATATCAAATTACAGCTTTCTAGTACCTATTAAGATTCTTTGAGTTAAGCTGCGGTCAGACGGACGGACATTGCAAAACTAGATGGGTTGTTGACTACGAAACCCCCAAAACGGGTCTAGTTTTCTTGGTATGGACTAATTTCTCAGTCTCTAGATATAATATTGGGCTTCCAAAATTTTTGTTCGGATCGCTTTATCTCATAATTTTCGTGTTTTAACATATGTATTTGGGCAACTATATGGGACCCCATATTTGAGCAGTCAACAGCTGCGCAATGGGGAATATTAAATAATTAAATGTATAAAAAATTATGGGTGGTCATAAATAAGAAAAAAAAAAATGCGCGTCGAATTGAGAACCTCCTCCGTTTTTTTTCGTCGGTTAAAAAGTCACTTGTTACTTCATCGTAGCTAAATGCATCATTGTATATGTAAGCGGACACCGGGGCACGCCCTTTATGCCTAAAAGCTTTTATTTAGGTTTTAAGTTCTGTTTACGTTTTTGTTTTTTATTCAAACTTGAGTATAGTTTTAATTTTTTTGTTGGTATACTGGCGTGTGCTAGCTGACATATGGCAAATAATTTAATTTGTGTTTTGTTTTTCGTAATATTAATTACTTTCATACTATTGTATAGAATCAAGCGCTTCTTACTTAACAGATAGCTGTGCTGCTGGGGGGTTTCTTGCGCCACTTCTTCTTCCCAGCTAAAGTTCTAAGAAATGGTGAAGGGTTGGTGTTTAGTGGACTGTCTTATGTAACTTTGACGTTCAAAAAGTCCTGACTGATTTTTCAAGGTCGCTCAGCGCGCTGCACAGCGGGCTATGCTCGGAGTTTCTTTGAAAAATAAGATCGGAAATAAAATTATCCGGAAAATAACCAGAGCAATCGACATAGCAAGTAGAGTAAACAAATTGAAGTAACAGTGGGCTGGCCATGTCTGTCGAAGAACCGATGGCCGATGGAGCAGACGAGTCTTGGAGACCGTATATCGGCAAGCGTAGCATGGAGGGGTGCTTGGACAGGAAACCTCCTCGTGTGCCCGTGGGTTGGAGTTCCCTTATGGATACGTCCGGGGAGGAAGGCCAATCTCCGGGACGGTGCACCCTGGGGTGCGGGCAAGGACTCCTCATTAGGTACTGTGTGCCTAAGGGGTTTCGTTGCCCGTACGCTAATATCCTGTCGGAGGAACGCTCCACCGTGTGTCCTTCTGAACTCTTAGCAGAGACGCACAGAGGTGGAGTTAGAGCGGGCTCGATGTGCACTAACCTGCCGCCGGGCAGGCAAGAAGGAGTCTTCTCCTTCTGCCACAGTTAGTCTCGTAGCCCCGAAGATAGTCACGGTCATGTCATGCACTTTAAGAGATGGCAAACCTAGTTGTATCTTACGCTAAAATAATTATCATACGCCCCATAATTATCATACGAGTTGGCAACACTAAGGCGCCTGAATGACAGGGGAGCGTTGTTGACTTTTGTCAAATATTGAGAAAACAAGATGGCGGCGTTAGTTCCAATTTTGGCGAATGGCGATGCGCCAAAGGCACCCTAATAAAATGTAAATGACTCAATACTTTGTAGTATATTTACTTTAGGTAAAATAAGTATAGACCAAATACCCAGTAATCGATACGAGCAACGGACATTTCAATGGATTCCGTTGTAAGGAATAATTCTACCTAAATTATAACTTCCAAATCTTGAGGTGCATCGGACCTATAGGGAAGCGAAATCCGTATCCATTACATTTCCTCAAAACTTGGCACGAATATTGAGCTAAAGAAATCATAAAGTTTGTCATCAAAAGTTTTTCAAAACTACCTTCTAGTTGAAAAAAAGGAGGTGGGGTAAAAGATTGACCAGTCTTTCACAAACTTAGCTCCTTTTACGTGCACTACTATATACCTAAGTTTAGCTTTACAGTCAAAACTTTTGTAGAGAAAATGAACGTTTTATATTATTATTGTATGAAAACTTCTGAACGCGCGATTCGATTTACTCGAAACACAAAAAGCGCAGCTCAGCGAGTTACCGTATAAAACGGGGCTACTTTGAACAGGTTTTGGAGGTTTTTGGTTTGTAACTTTTTTTTTACGGCTCGAATTTCACTTTTTTTTACGCCAACAGAACACTGTGTCCTTTGGTTATCAGATCGATGGCAAATTTAAAACCTACCACCCCCCTAACTCCCTACTTTTTTTAATTTTTTAAATGTCAAAGTAGGTAACCTCAGAAGTGGGGTTTCTTTAACAGGGCATTATAATAATAATATAATAATAATAAAAGTTTATTTATTTCTCTCACAATGGTTTGTAGCATAACAGTTTTGACTATAGATAATAATTCACATTGTGAGAGCTGGTGCCTGATGTAGGTTTCAGAATAACCTGTATTACAGGTCACCAGACCCCATTTTGTGGCATGATACTAGTAGACAGGTGGGTAAGATGTGTTTTGAAATGCAACTGACGTCAAAGATAGTAAAAGCATGGGTTACTTTGACATCATTTTGACCTAAAAAACTATTATTTTATTGAAAACTACATGGATATAAATGAAAACAATGACAACAAACTATGACGCGTTCCCCACACCCTGCGCCTCGCGCAATATTACTAGAGGACACGCACACTTGCTGAGCACACGTGAAAACCGATTTTGGCGCTCTGTCAAAGTAGCCCCAAAATCTGTCAATGTAACCCTGGAAGTCAAAGTAGCCCCGTTTTACGGTATCCACTGATAAGCACGAGACACCTACTAACAATGAGTAGGTAAGCTTTTCCTAATTTGCATGTTGATAACACAAATTCTAAAGTAGTAACAGCTGATCCATTACGCCTCTTATTTCGAACTTACTTTTGCCCAATGTCTACAATACTATTTTTAGTATTTTCTGCAAGAAGCACTGCCTACTTGGCCTGATTCTTGAATGACTCATGCATGGTACCATAGTAGCTCCTTGTTAACCGTCGTGTAACTAAAGGTATCTTCATACAGGCCCGTCGCTACTTTTGTAGAACAATTTCCATGAAGTTTTCATATAATTATTCTACGAGAGTCACCTGTCGCGTCTGTTAGCTAGCCTTAAGGTGAAAGGTCCATGGTAAATTCAAATTGTTTATTTGCAAGAAAATACATAGTTTATACATAGTTTTTTTTAAGGGAAGATCTTACAGCCTAAAAGTCATTGTATTCTGCCTGCAAGCAAGCGTGCAAATTATTATTGTTTAAATGTCATACCTAATTATCATGCAAAATTATTACCCTAATATTACTATTCTATTATGACATTGTTATTACATTATTATTACATTAATTATCACAAATTATTATTATATACAAACATACATCAAATTACTTCAATAAATTAATTAATTAATACTGTAATCAAATATTTTTATGTTCTAAAAATTCCTTAATACTTACTATATACTAATTACTTACTATATACTATACTAATTACGTAATACTTAATATAAAAACACTTTTTTTGTAACCACTCTGACAATTTTGTTTTAAAAACATTACCCTGCAACAATTTAAAATCATTTGGTATGGTATTATAAATAAGGATACACATATTGAACACATTTTTCTTATAAATATCTTTATGTCCAGCTGGATGATATAAGAGGTTGCGAAATATAGCCCTTTTCTGACGTGGTATAACCTCGGTATGTTGCTTAAAATAATGCATGTGTCTCTTTGTAAAAGTGCAGATGTCTCTAATATACATACAGGGCAATGGAAGAGTAGACATTTTTTGAAATAGTGGTTTACAGCTATCTAAGAACCATGCCCTGTTTATTACCCGGATGCAGCGTTTTTGGAGCTTAAAAACTCTGTCGATATCGGTCGAGTCGGTGTGGGGTAACCCACATGATTAGTCCATAGCTCAGAACAGATGACACGTAACCATGGTAAGCTGCAAGAGCAGCGTCTACAGATACATTTTATCTCAGCTTTTTTAAAGCAAACACGAACCGATCTAATTTCTGACCTACATGCTCTACATGGCTTTTCCAATTCAGGTTTTTATCTACATTAATTCCTAAAAATTTTAATTGATCAACTTGTTGTACCTTTTCACCATTATACAGAATATCCAAAACTAATGGTTTGCTGTTATAGGAGTTAAATTCAACTAATTTTGTCTTGCTAATATTTATATTTAAGTCATTATTTTGCATCCAACTTATTATATCTTTTAGCGTATTTTCCAGAGCTGCTTTGTAGTCGCTTTTATTCTGACATTTTAGGACCACTGTAGTGTCATCTGCAAAAAGTATACATTTATGCAAAGTGGCCTCTGGAAGATCATTTATATAAAGTAAGAAAAGTAAAGGACCGAGAATGCTGCCCTGAGGCACGCCACACTTATTTAGTAGGTAGTCAGCAAAATTAAAATTTTCTTACGTTTTTCGCAATTTGCAGCTCAATGCTAAGTTGTATGTTGATTTGTGACCATAACATGTATCGACGGTCTCTACGTACATAAAGACATGTCAAAAATGGCATTTTTTTTTATTGCTCAATTGCGTTTAGGTTTTCCATATGCACAAACCTGTATATTTTTTTTAACAATATTACTTATTTAATGCCATTTACGAATCGTATATGAGAACAATGATAACATGTCTGACATGCTTTTATTTTAACATCAGCGCAGAAAGAGTCATAGTCTATCAGTTTTTCCAAAAAAATATAAAAACAGAAAATGTGTGTTAAATACCATTATAAAGTTCCTAAAGCTAATAAAACATTATAGAAAAACATAATTAAATTGTACATAGAATGATTTCTAGAGCGGTTTGAACATAAATGACGCTCTCCTGTAAACCTCTGTTTTTGACATGTCTTTATGTACGTAGGGACCGTCGGTATATTTATTTTATTCATTAGGGAAAACAAACAGTGACACATACATAACATATAACAGGAAGAAATACAAATAAATACAGCCAAATGTGTAACCATCAACATTCCAAAGTTCCACGGAATAAATATAAAAATAATTATCTTTACAAACCATGTTATTAAAACCTACATATAAACCACAATCATAATCAGTCTATATTGTTCTCACTGCTGGGACACAGGCCTCGTCTGAGTGAGAGGGAGTGGGCCGTAATCTACGTTGGTAGATGTCACATGTCTTCGAATTTTTGTTTCTAGGACATTATCATTTTTTTTTTCATGTTTCCTCACGATGTTTTCTTTCACCGGTATGAGAGCAGTGGTGATGAAATTATTTACACGAAGTAAAGCGCCTGCCTGGGTTCGAACCCACAACTTACAACTCGTAAATCGGGTCCAATACAACTGGGCCACCACTTCTTCGGGAGAGGCGCCCAGAATCCTCTTTTGAAACCCCCATCATGCAAGATTGTAAACTAATTTAGAATTAGAAAAAAAAGTTCTATTTTCAGGGTTCTAAAGTCAGTCAAGGGTCATTGGTACGAAATTTTCCAACCCCTGATCATTCTAATTAATTTTACGTAATTCCTCATTCCTCTCGTATTGAGCAAATCTTAATGATTAATGAATCATCAAAACAACCCTCTAATTTAATTCCATTGAATGACTATGCTATTACCTGGGAGGCTATATCCTGGAACTTTCACCTTAATGCGGATGGCTCGACTGATCGGGCGTCGCGACCGCGCTGGCATATCTATACTTACATCAGATACCTAATACTTCTTGTAGAAAGTAACTACGGTCAGTCTCACAAGTTAGAGAAATATATGTCCATACTCAATTTCTAAAACGGTCATGTGGGATTATTTGTAACTATGATCTAAATCTCATTTAATCTACCAATTACCGATGCTTACCTACTAAGGTATTTCAGCAAGTTACCTACTCTTTATCACAGGTTCAATTAAATTAACTTTTAACTCAACTCTTGTAAAACTTAAATAAGTTCTTTCATCCCTTAGACTTTTCAGCTGTACAACACTTTAATGTTTCCGCGACAGCGCAACGTGACTCTTGTAGAACAATTTCTATAAATTTCATGGAAATTGTTTTACAAGAGTCGCGTTGCGCTGTCGCGTCGCGCGTGTCTGAAGAAGTCTTTAATTACATATGATGAAACTTCAGACTCAGAACCCTGAAGCTCTGACAACCGCTCAAACCAAAGGGGTATCGTGTTACTCAATAACAAGGCTATGGAGGTCATACGCAGTTGCTTTAGGTAAAATACTGGTAAGTACTCAGCTGTATCCCGTTTGACTCGCAGCGGAACCCCAACATAATTGGGTAAAAACGCTGATTGATGATATGTTGAAACATGAAAGCATAACATCAAGCAATATTTCTCCTGAAGGGTTGGGCAGAGGTGTACCTATAGTATACCCACATTTCCCCAGTTCCATGCAATAGGGGGCGAGACTATTGCCATCAACCGGGTACAAATCCGGACTCCGGGCTGCTATTGAGAAAATCCAGAAAGAAAAACCGATTTTGCATTTGGGAGTCGAACCCAGGACCTGATGCTCAGCAGCAGCGCTTGCGACCACTAAACTAACTCTAAACACTAGAAACTTGAAAAAGCTCTGTAAATCATTCGAATATTGCTAAAAACTTCACATGTAAAGAAACCTCATTTGATACATTGCCTACTTGCAAGAACAGTGCCCAAAAATGTGTATTGGATAATATAGATCCTCGGATATGTAGCGATGGTGGTGGCAGGTGTTGGGTAATAGCTCTCGGGCCTGTTACGACGGCACTGAGCGGCGGCGGCGCAACCAGTGAAGTGAACGCACCGGAGCCCCGCGCGCGCATTCACCGCTATCGAATCTGTTGACGAAATTTTAACAGCACACTGTAGCCTACTATTTCGTATAAACAAAGTTTTGTAAAGCAATCGACCCTGTTATTATAGTAGTCCAGTTGTAATAAGTGCTGTGTCTGAGTGCGACTGTTTGGGCGAAATTACTGCTTTTAAGTAAGCATATTTGGGTAATTACAATATTATTGAGTAATCATACTAATCATATTGTGTCATTAATTACCTGCCTGTGGTAAAAATGTATTAGGGATTGTTAATTTGTATAAAAACATACTTAGATACCTACTCTACCAGACTGACGAACATTAATAGGTAGCTAAAGAGTATCTATAGGTACTCCTATAGGTGTACTTTCAAGCCAGCAAGTAGCGGGAACATCCTTTCTTTTAGTTGTAATATCTTTACAAAATCTGGTCAGAGAGGACCAAACGGATCGAAAACCAAGTATAGAGTTAAGGGAATTAAACCATGTCATAAGAGTCATGACAACAAAAAAGTTGTAAAAATCGCAAAGTAAATGCTGTAATGCTAAATTCTATAAAAGATAGGAAATGTAAAAGTTCTGCTTTTGGATATCCAGTGTTATAAAAACCGGCCTAGTACGACGCGTAGGGTTCTGAACCGTAAGGTAAAAAACACGTTACTCTTTTGGGGGTTATTAATTTTTGAGTTTATTTAATTTTTTGTTTTTTTTTTTTATCTGCTATACACAGAATTTGACATTTGCAACTTTTAACTTATTACGGTTCATGATATAGGTACAGACCACTAATAGACAGACGGACGGACGATTAACTTAGAAATAAGGTCTCGTTGACATCCTGAAAACCACCCTAAAAATCCAGTTAAATCATTTAATATTTTGATGCATTAGGTGTAGTCGTCCACGTAATAACTTAATCACCCTAAGGCTAAGGCTGCATGTCAATTGCAATGCACGACATAAACAAATCATAAAATCCGCCAAACCATAACGTTGATAACAAAATGTCAGTTATTGTTTAATGTTTTTTTTTTTAAAGGTTTTTATATGGAAATGAACTATTTGTTATCTGCAGCAATAGCTAGCCGTAGTTGCAAATGTACCGTACATAAAAATATAAAACTTTGTTTTTGGCCAAGCTGTCTGAATATTATTGAAGAGCAGAGCAAGTAGGCAAACATCTATTTGTTTAAAGCTGGATTTATTAAGTATTATTTACACATGAATTTATCAGTGAGATTCCGAATGTTTTATTAACGATTTTAGTTAGGGGAGTTGAGTTTTTATTAATTATATTTAAATTAATTTAATTAGTTTCGGAATTCTGTTGCAGGGATGTGAATCGTAGCTATTAATTCATTAACTATTTGCACCCCTGCAGTTTCACCCATATATACGTCTCAATCCCGTTGGATTATCAGAATAGAAACCTATACATATATGTCCTTATCCAGATCATGGTCTACCCATGTGCAAAATTGCAGCCAAATCCGTTCAGGACTTTTAGAGTGTAAGCGTTACAAACAAACATACTTACATAAAATCAAATATCAATTTTTTTTAAATCAGTCTCCATATACCTAATACTAGCTTCTGCCCGCGACTTCGTCCGCGTTAAAATTCTTGTTCTCCTGACCCTCTGCGTCACATAGAATCGTCTCCCCGTGCGATTTCTTCGTATTAGTGAAGCTTGCTTTTTTTCTTTTTACTCGGCTCTTAAGGGTCCTAGCGTGATGTTATATAGCCTATAGCCTTCCTCAATAAATGGGCTACCGAACACTAAAAGATTTTTTCAACTCCAATCAGGAGTTCCTGAGATCATAGCGTTCAAACAAACTCTTCAGCTGTATAATCTAGACAAATAAATAAAATTGGAGTGTCTGTTTGCAATATTAAGATAACCACTTTTTACTAAGTGTATATGAATGTATACACGGTACATATACCAAAACAACATTTTTAACAATATTTGTTTATCTGTCTGTCTGTTTGTTCCGGCTAATCTCTGAAATGACTGGATCGATTTTGATGGGACTTTTACTGGCAGATAGCTGATATAACAAGGAGTAACTTATACTAGGTTTACTTTAGAAAAAAAATAGGATCTCACGAAAAAAAATAAAACGAATGAAAATTTTTTTTCGTTAAATACCACGCGGACGAAGTCGCGGGTAACAGCTAGTATTAAGTATAGATTAGTTTGTATAGGTAACTAGTCTAGTAGCATCTAGTTTGCGTACTATCTGATTAATCCTACTAATATTATAAATGCGAAAGTTTGTGAGGATGGATGTATGTGTATGTTTGTTACCCTTTCACGAAAAAACTACTGAACGGATTTGAATGAAATTTGGTACACAGATAGTTCATAACCTGGATTAACATATAGGGTACTTTTTATCCCGGTAGTACGTTCCCGCGGGATATTTTCCGACCTCCACGCGGGCGAAGCCGCTGGCAAAAGCTAGTATGACATAACAAACATAACTGATTATGTCTGTCTCGTTGGTCTAGTGGTAGCACTACTTACTTACGCTACGGCTGAGTATGAGGTCCTGGGTTCCATCCCCAGGTCGAACAAAGTGTTATTGAATTGGCAATAGGCTCGCCCCCTATTACATGGGACTTAAACATGACTGGCGAAATGTAGGTGTACTATAGGTACCTACAGCTCTGCCCAACCCTAAGGTGAAACACGGCGAAATAATAATATTTTGTTTGTTATGTAACAAACATAATACCACGCTTATAATCGACTGGCCTGTTAGTCGAGTGGTTAGTAACCCTGGCTGCTAAGACCGAGTTCGTGGGTTCTATTCCCACCCAGGACAAATCTTTGTGTCATGAGCACAATCATTTGTGTCTGAGTGTAATTTGTTTTTAACTAGCTTTTGCCAGCGGCTTCAGTATTATACGTATAATCCTTCCTCTTGAATCATTCTATCTATTAAAAAAAACTGCATCAAAATCCGTTGCGAAGTTTTAAAGATCTAAGCATACATAGGCACAGACAGAGGGAAGCGACTTTGTTTTATACTATGTAGTGATATGTATATATTTAGAAATATATGTTTATCAGTTGTATGGTTGCCATAGTACAGGCTCTGCCTAGTTTGGGATCAGATAACGTTGTGTTGGTTGTCCTAAGATATTATTATAATCCTAGAAGGGTACAATAGCAGATGAGTACCTTAAATACACAGACGAATACGATATCTACACACGTATTCTATTACGTTGCATCGTTGCATCTCATACTTACGAGTGCATCAAGTGCTACAATATCTGAAGCGTAACGTGATTAGTTTATTAACCAGGAACTATGTGATGATGTCAGATAGTGTGGGAGGTGCCATGATACTATCACACCACTGTTATGCACGCTTATCTCAGGGAAGCTAAGCCTCGACTGCGGAACGATCTAGCTGCCAACACGCACGTAGTCTCAAGCGCATTCGATTTATGATCATGATAGGTGCTAGGAGACCTTAACTCTTTAGGTAAATTAGAGCTAAAGCTAAAAACTTATAGCTAAAGTTACAATGTTGATGTTAGCTTTTGTTAGAGCGATACAAAATATTTGGCTGCGCATTAGATTACAGGTAACGTGGCAGATGGCGATCCTGTAGTTTCTACCTAGTCCTATGAGAAAAGGCGTTATTTTATCTACAAATGTTAGTTGACTTGAATATATAAAAACCCCTTTTCCCCATAGATAAGAAATGAATTTATTTACATAGTTGGCAGTATCTACTTATTACCTAGTTAGTTTAGACATAATTAACACTACCTCCACGGTTAGCCTTTCACAAAAAATTCACCAAAAGAAAGACCAAATTTGAATCCTGTTACGATAGTGGTAATTTTGAAAATTAATATTGTTGCATCTTTAACCCTTTCTTCGAGCTATGTAAAGTTCGTTTCTAAATCCGAGATACTAATCTGACATTTCAAATCCTTTGTCTTTCCTTTTTAGGGTTCCGTTGCCAAATGGCAAAAAACGGAACCCTTATAGATTCGTCATGTCTGTCTGTCTGTCTGTCTGTCCGAGTATGTCACACACAGCCAATTTTTTCCGAAACTAATATATAAGAGCTATGCTGTTGAAACTTGGTAAGTACGTTTTACATTTTACATTTTACATTACGATTTTCACACAAAAATAGAAAAAAAAGCACTAATAATATTTGGGGTTCCCCATACATAGAACTGAAACTCAAAAAAAAAAAAACATCAAACCCATGCGTGTGGGGTATCTATGGATAGGTCTTCAAAAATGATATTGAGGTTTCTAATATCATTTTTTTCTAAATTGAATAGTTTGCGCGAGAGACACTTCCAAAATGGTAAAATGTGTCCCCCTCCCCCCCGTAACTTCTAAAATAAGGGAATGATAAAACTAAAATAAATATATGATGTACATTACCATGTAAACTTCCACCGAAAATTGGTTTGAACGAGATCTAGTAAGTAGTTTTTTTAATACGTCATAAATCGTAAACCACAATTTACCTTTCATTCAGTCAACTCAAATTTAAAAATTAAAAAAAAAACATTTAATTTCATAAACATAAACCTTATGCATAAACCGTGAATACCTGCAGGTTTGTACGGAACCCTCGGTGCGCGAGTCCGACTCGCACTTGGACGGTTTTTTAGTATAGGAGTTTGACATAACACCTTTCAAACCAGTATGTTGGTTTAAAAAACGAACTTTAGACGGTATCAAACGGTCCCGCCTTCACTAGTAATAGTAACATAGTCTACTTCCTACATTTAGGGATGTTATTCTCTAGTGATGTAACTGCTTCTGAAATAACTATATACTCTCAAACGTTGTGTAACTCTGTTCCGGGGTTCTGATCTTATTTATATGCATTACCGCCTTGTTGTGTTACGAGTTTGTTAAGTGCTTGAATGTTGTACATTCTGTTAGGACCTCAATTATTTTTAATTAAGTACCTACTTAGATACATGTTGTTTTGTCGTTAAAAGCAACTGTTTGGGTTGGATGAGTACTGAGTAGTATTGTTATCAGTTTACTTTTATTTTATATGGGGAAACTGTAATTTAAAATACTTTGATAGCTCGTACATGTATTGCGGGTAAAAGAAAACTACACCATTCGTGATAAGAATGTGCTAGGAATCCCCCAAACTCAATATAAATGCTCATAAATAAGACACGATGTAAAGATAAACTGAAATAGTACGATAAGCACTTCTGCCATTAATTGAGCTTGTCGGTCTTACAGAAATATAAAACTATCTCCAACTTGTAATTGTATCACTTTATTTCGATCCAGCCCATCTCTAGCTGCCCCCCACGATAGATGCCCTAAGCCGGGTCGAGTCCGTATCGTACCCCACAGTGGGTGCCCTTAGCGAGTAGTCGCTCTAGTTTTAAGTTATCTTAAGCCCTGGTTGGAGGCCTTAATTTATTAAGGTAGCCACAGGGCAGTCGACAAACTCATAGGTTGACCAGAGAGATGTCATTAAAAAAAAAAATGAGTCGCCATAGAGATAAGTTCACTTAGCTGCGGATGCCACGTACGTGATCCGAAACAATCCGTGCTGCCATTTATATGTGCTTCAAATAAAAATAAAATTCTAAATAAATTCAGTACTTTATGTGCAAAAGTATGTGAAAAAAAATACACAGCAAATATTAGATTTACAATAGACATACTGCCTTGTAAGCGCGCTGTACGTAGGTGTAAAAACGTGTCAAACGTGCCTACAATTAGGCCCCTAACCTTAAGTAAAATACTTTTTGTTATACATATACCGTACGTAGGATGTACCGCGTATGTAGTGAAAATGATTTATTTAAAAAAACATCTTTAGTGGCACTCGTTGTCGTTGATGTCTTTTCTATGGCGAATAGTTTTTCGACAAATCAATTTTTTTTCCTGACAGTAGTAGTATGTTACCTCATATCGCACCCCTACATCTATAGGGAACTAACTCAAAATTCTTAATTTTTCAGTTATGCACACCTTCGAGTCTGTCATTTCAATACTTATCGACCAATAAACCAGATTCAAAACTATTTCCAATATTGGGAGTCGAATGTAGGAAATAGTTTTGAATCTGGTTTATTGGTCGATAGGTATTGAAATGACAGACTCCAAGGTGTGCATAACTGTAAAATTAAGAATTTTGAGTTAGTTCCCTTTAGATCTAGGGGTGCGATATATTAATTGTATTTGCTTGCTAGTGGATAGTTGATAGCTCGATCCATAAACGTCTCCTTCATCCAAATCGAAATTTCAAGGATTTGGCTTTGTTTTGAATTATTAAATGACTTACCCAATCTTCTTTACTTTACATAGTCTAAAACAAAGTCGCTTCTCGCGTTGTACGCTTAGGTCTTTTAATCTCTCAACGGATTTTAATGCGGTTTTCATTAATAGACAGAGTGATTCAAGAGGACGGTTTATATGTATAAAACGCGGGCAAAGCCTCTGGCAAAAGCTAGTATAGAATTAAACTTATTTTTCGTAGTATATCTTTGTTTATTATTTATCTGTCACCATCAAGGTGTGCATGGTTCAAACGTAGGTTGTGACTTGTGAGTGAAAGTGTAAGTTGAATAATATCGAGAGCGTCGCGCTCGGCTCGGTGCGGGTGCATGCCGCAAACGAGGCTCGAGTGAGTCGCCGCTCGATACCGGCGCGCGGCGGCGCAAGTAGTGAAGCGTGCAACTCGAATTAGAGATAGAGATAACATGTTTTTTTCTTTTAAATGACTTCTTGCATGTCAGCCTAGTAGGTTGCCGGCTGCTTAACCGGACTTGCCTGTTGCTGCTTCAATAAATCCCGGGCTTAAAGTATTTTTTTCCTCAGAATAGTCGGCTAGAAAAACACCCTCATCAAGTTTAAAAAAAGAACGTATTATTATTATAATTTTTAAACCAATTTTCAAAAATTCAAAATACAATTTATCATTATCGTTTCATTCTAATGCTCTTAAGTTCAATGTCCACAGTAAACCTCAAAAGTTCTACAGAGCCTAGATACAGCATTAGATTGGGTCATAGACACCCCAGCTGTACATCGTGGTCTAGTATTAACATCATCAGTCAGCGGTAGCAAACTAGCAACAAAATAAAATGATAAGATTTCTTTCGTTCACATCTTTAAACTAGGTGATCAACTAATCAGTCAGCAATTTAACAAAACTTGCCTCATCTGAATCACATCTATTGAAGCAAATCATTATCATTTCACGCTTCACTTCTTGAACTTGCATAAGACATTAAATAGTCTTAGATGAACTATAGATTTGTTTTAGTTAGGACTGTCGACGACCAAATCACAAGCTAAGATAGATCTGCTAGGGTCGCGAGATTTGTATGAAAGAGTGACCGTGGCCCTGGCATATAAGCAAGTGAAGGAACACGGGTCAGTCAGTAAAAGTCTGACACGCCCTTCCGCTTCACCCAGAGCGGGAGACGTCATTTGATAATTTCCCAACCACAAAAAAAAAGCTAAGATAGATGTGTACAATATACTAGATAAATTGAATATCTACTGCCTAATTAACCTAAGTATATAATTACCACCTCGAAAATTACGTAGTGTGCCCACTTATGTACCTAAAGTGTAGCAAGTTACATGACTTAACATATTCCTTATTCTTATACTAATATGAATCACATTTGAGTCTTGGTATAATGGTATCCGTTAGGCTTATTATTAAATGGTGTAACTGGAAAACCTACAGAAACCGCGGACTCAGTCTAGGAGACTACAACCAAAATATAAGCTATAAAAAAGTGATTATTTAAGACGAACAATGCCTCGATAGGCAGTGGACGGAGTGAGTGTCAGTATCAAGTGTCGGTGACAATAGTGCTAAGTGAACCGGTAGGGCATCAGGACTGTGACGATGCGCGTGCGGTGGTGGCGCGCCGTGCTGCTGTGCGCGTGCGCGCTCGTGCTGCGCAGCGACGCCCTACCACCCGCCACCCTGGGAGATGTCGTCGCCAACGCCGCCACCAGCCTCAACTCCATGAAGGTATTTCTTACGTTATACACTAAATAATTATATTGATTATTTTCAAAAGCTCACTTTATTGGAGCAAAATTCAATGGTATCACTGAGACTTCATCAAAACCATATAAAAACGTTGAGTTTAGACTAAAGGTGTTAAACTTCTAATGCATGGTCTTTTTGCTAAATATTTTGTGGTAGTTTTATTTGTCATATGTGTAGCAACATTTTTTCAGTTATTTGACGTTTTATCTTACTTTTCAAGTTGTCAAAACTATCAAGTTGTCAAAGTTTTTCGGTTTAGAACTTTTTGTATTCGGTAAGTCTTTACCAAAACCACACTTTTCCAAAAATGTTTAATCAAAACCTCACATTTCCAAATTTAATTTCAAAATATTAGCTAAGATTCTTATCATTTTTATCAGTCATTTGGTACATCAGATTGACTGAAACACTACTTTAACTGACACAACTAAAACAAAATGCAGGTGTTGTAGTCATTTAGTTATTTACATTTTACTGTTTTCTCAAAAATTAGAAAAAGTGGAAAAGTGAGGATTTGTTCTTCACCTCCTCAATTGTATTCCCAAGTTATAGATTTAATACACCAACACTCATTTACCAAAATTAGGCCATTTGCTTTTAAAAGGACAGGAGCTGGACATGAAGTTTCACATAATGTATAGATACAAATGTGATGGAGAATCACGTGAGGCGTTGGCACCTTTTACCACCTTACATCATGGGAGGCTGTTAAAATGGTGACAGACGTAGATTTGAAGAATGTCCAAAGAGGTGTGTCATTTGCTCAACCTATCGAACCCCTAGTAAAATTTATCGTACACAGTTGATTTAGTCTATATTTTAGTCAAAAGGAACAACGTACAAAGTATGGCAAATAATATCTACAACTAGCACTTTGGCCGTGACTTCGTCCGCGGGACATTTATAGTTCATGTTACTCCGGAATAATGCAGCTTCTCATAGGTGAAAGAATTTTCAAAATCGGTTGAGCAGGTTTTGTGTTCATCCATTACAAACGATTTTACAAACAATCAAATCTTTCCTGTTTATAATATTAGTGTAGGTACATGGTACGCCGAAATTTGTATTGAACACACTCAATCCTTTCAACGTAGTTTTTGTGGTATGGACTGCACTACATCGCTATTTTATAGATGGACACGGCATACTCCAGTTGAGACCATACTAGAGACTAATACAAGCATGCCCAGGTATTAGGTTTCAGTTGATAGGCTTAGGACAGTAACAAAGATAGTGGTAGTTGTAGTGTCGGGAGTTTCCACATTATTGTGAAGAGAATCTGTTCTGTTTTTGTAGCGTTTACTGATAGTTGCTGTTTAGTGCAACAGTCCCGTAGTATTTTGAAGGCTTGGCACATGAGGTTGCGTAGGGTATACTCATGGGTGGTATTTATTATTATGGTTGCATATTTTTTATTTATTTTTATCAGCAGCGGAAGATTTATTTAGATTGAACCGCGGGTCCCAAACTAGGCATAGCCTGTATCTTGGTGACCCAAACAATACACCGAGTTAATAATTTAAAAATTTCTGCTAGCGCAAAATTGTAATTGATAATTTCATAGTAACATTCATAAAGAAAATTAAATTAAATTCATAATCATAAAAAAAAAACAAAAACCTGAGAAAAAAGAAGCTACATAGAATAGGCATTACAAAAAATAGTTAAGGTGAGTGAAATGTGTGTGTATTTGTGTGTGTTGAGAGTGTCGCGAGATTTAGCGTAAGATACAAAGTAGATTCTCAGTTTCGTCATATGTGCGGCTCAGCAACCAAGGTTTAAGTTTAGTTTTGCCCTCAGTGTAGTTTTTCGGTATGGTTAAATTTTTGCTTATAGCATTGAACCACAGTATTTCGATTTCTGTGCATTGAACACTCGAATGGGTAATCATCGGCGTAGCCTACGGTATTAAAACGTTTGTCATTGAGTGTTATGACAAAACACTGGTTGTCTACAACCAGGTTCCATAGAGGTGGCGAGAGGTCGCCGCCTTGCGGGCAGCTCTTCGTCTCTAGGTAGGTACTACCCTGGCCTTATAGTGTCCTACACTGTGACTCGTACAGCTCTAAATTTGAGCATATTGGTGATCCACCCGCTCAGAGGCGAGTCTATGCTATGTCTATCGCGGGCCATGTTGATGATATTGAACATGGTTTTGTCAAAGGCGCCCTTGATGTCGATGCAAGCGGCCAGTGCTGAGCATTTGTGATTCACTGGGCATTCAATTTTGGATACCTACGCATACTGTTGTTTGTGCAGTGGTTCTGAGAGGGCCGTATTGCAAAAGCATTGGCTGGTTTCATTTACAGAATAAACAAAAAGAGACAAAGTATAGAGCCACTTTTTTCTTTAACTTTATCTAACTTTAAAATAAAACTCAAAAACATTTAAATGCATGCAATGTGCAATATGTAATTTTAGACTGTTGTACAATATTTTGACCGCGTGTGATGTAATTGACCAGAAAGGTTTTTGTAATACTGCATGTGTTACAATTCACTTAAAAACAATTAGATGAAGTAGGTTAGAGATTGGTCTATGAAATATCAATATAATAAATTGATGACTAGTTTTGTTTTATTTTAGTTTGTTCTAGTTATGTTACGTGGCGACTCTTTTTAGGGTTCCGTTGCCAAATGGCAAAAAACGGAACCCATATAGATTCGCCGTGTCTGTCTGTCTGTCTGTCCGAGTATGTCACAGCCATTTTTTTCCGAAAGTATAAGAACTATGCTATTGAAACTTGGTAAGTAGATGTATTCTGTGAACCGCATTAAGATTTTCACACAAAAATCGAAAAAAAAAAACAATAAATTTTAGGGTTCCCAATACATAGAACTGAAACTCAAAATAAATATTATTCATCAAACCTATACGTGTGGGGTATCTATGGATAGGTCTTCAAAAATGATATTGAGGTTTCTAAAATCATTTTTTTCTAAACTGAATAGTTTGCGCGAGAGACACTTCCAAAATGGTAAAATGTGTCCCCCCCCCCCCCCCGTAACTTCTAAAATAAGGGAATGATAAAACTAAAATAAATATATGATGTACATTACCATGTAAACTTCCACCGAAAATTGGTTTGAACGAGATCTAGTAAGTAGTTTTTTTTTTAATACGTCATAAATCGTAAACCACAATTTACCTTTCATTCAGTCAACTCAAATATAAAATTAAAAACAAAAACATTTAATTTCATAAACATAAACCTTATGCATAAACCGTGAATACCTGCAGGTTTGTACGGAACCCTCGGTGCGCGAGTCCGACTCGCACTTGGCCGGTTTTTTTTCTTGGTGTGAAATTATCAAATGACTTCTTCCGCTCTGGACGGAGTGGGAGGGCGTGTAAGACTTTTACTAACTAAAAAAACTCACCGGTGTTTCTTCAGTTGCCCGTACCAGAGGCACAATAACTCTTTCGAACTAAACCGTGACCCTGGCAGGTACGACGCGACGCTGACTTTGTATTCCTGTGGGTTCGGACAGCAGGCATTCCGTGATGAGTTTGATAGCCGTCAGTATCGGTCAAAATATTCGTCGGGAAAGGCCTATTTACCAGCAGATGGTGTTTGAGCAATAGCAGTTCATTTGGAAGGAACAAACAAAATTATACCCAATTGTCTCAATTGTGAAAAGAAAAATCGACCGTGATAGTGTTAATTTTTAAATAGCCCTTAAATTGCAATAGTTAGAACAGCATGTTAAGTGTTAATACATGTTAATCCAGATTAAGGTGCTGCCCAAACGTAGGACACTGTTATACGCTCAATTTTTGTTATTTGTGCATATTACAAGCCAGAAAAAAAATTGTGCACTTATTGTGCAAGTTCAAAGTAAAGTCTTACCTATACAAAAAATTGGATGAAATAAACTAAAAAAAATATAATTACCGGGTTTCATATTCTTTATAGCTTTATTGTGTTTATTAGCAGAACCAATCAACAAATAATTACTAACAGTGGTCCTTTTTAATTACCAAAAAGAGGGCCATAAATATAAAATGACGGTAACAGAAGTGATGCTATAGAATAGAATGCAGTCCAGTCGGTATGCATTTAAGCGGAAATTGCAGAGTTATTTTCGAAGCAAATAGTGTAGAGTCGTCTCATCTCCTGTCTCAGTTTAATTTGTATATATATATATTATAAGTATATATATTTATTTATTATAGTATATATTATAGTAAATATGTATGTGTATTATTAATTTTGGTCTATTTATATACTACTATTCCCTTATTATTTATAATTCAATATGATTATTGTAGTTTTAAAAGTATTTCAATAATTGTTCCTCTCAACCAAAGCACCTGCCATCTAATCTCTTCACCACCCTTGGTAGACTGGTAGAGAATGCCTAAGGCATTAAGTCCGCCTTTGTACCTTTTTTTTGTGTGCGAGAAGTTTAAATAAATAAATGACCCAAAAATAAAATACTGTCATAATAAAACAACCGTAAAACGGAGCTCAAAATGTCAGTTTACCGCAATTCTTGTCAAATACCTGAAAAAAAAAAGTGCGTAGTACTCGCAACCGGGCGTGCGTGTATGACTAGAAGTATGAAGTAAACCAGGTAAAAATAATACGTAAGGATCGTAGTAGGTGGCGTCCCGTAGTTTCTGCCTACCCCCATAGGAAAAGAACGTGGGTGTATGTATTTAAGTACCTAAAAAAAATAATTATGGGACTAAGTCCACAGTTTATGGGACTGTGTATGTTACGAAATAAAAGTGCCATCTTATGAATCTCCCACGATGGTCTTGCGTTGCTTACGTGTTCAACCTTGCTCTGCAATAGAAAAGTAGCGTTTTCCAAACTGTGCACGTGAAGTTACAACAGTGCGTTGCGCTATCATCCAGGGAATGTCCTAAACAGTCAAATCAGAAGTGAAGCAAGGAGGAGTGTGCCGCATTCATACCGTCCACATTATACTCTACACATGTGATGTAATACGGGCGTCTTCACCTTTGAAATGATAACATTTTGGTTGAAAATTGCATATATTGCATGATTTGAGCTTGTGATAAATGCATAATTTTGAATGAGTTTATCAGCATCGACAGCCTCTTTCTATTAATTTCGCAGTTATTTTTCCCGGGCATTTTTAGGGTAAAGTAGAAAAATGCAAGACCGGAACCCTTATAATTTCGTTTCGTCGCAATCCCGGCGCTGTGACATGGGATTTTTCAGTTGCAATCCCAAAAATATTTCTATTTTCCTTTACTTTCATAGTTTTTTTGTTAAATAATATAAAATACAAACATTTTTGCATCGTCCCGACTATGGATTTTTTTTTTTGTTGTGGGTGGGAAATCATCAAATGACGTCTCCCGCTCTGGGCGGAGCGGGAGGGCGTGTCAGACTTTAACTGACTAAAACCCACCCGTGTTCCCTTCAGTTGCCTATATGCCAGGGCCACGGTTACTCTTTCAAACAGATCTCGCGACCCTGGCAGGCATCGGTCCTAGCAGACCCATTCAGTATTGTTGACATCTCTTTGAAGCACTATGGAACCCTTCATTGTGAATCGCTGCAAAATGGACTAGTGATATCTTAACTTCATTCGCTTTCTGAAATTCACAAATATTGACTAGTAAACTTTCTGAGAGAGAGTATTATATGATTTATCGAAGGCTGCAGGCGGCAGCGATTAGTTTCTTACTGGATACCATTAGCTTCAAGGCATTATTTAAGTTTTGTCAGGCAATTTCAAAATACATAGATTAACCGCAATACACCTAGCACATATTTCCTTGTGTTTTCTATAATTTTTGTAATACTTTAATGTGCATTCCACGCAGGTGGTTGCAATATATTTTAGGTTAATCTGTGTGCTGCATATACTAACTCAGATGTCGTTTTATTTCAAGTAATGTAGTCTAATGACTTCCTATCGATTACGTCGAATTTAGTCCAAGTATGACTGTAACAGTTTGCTTTATGGTAACAAAAAAAGCATATAAGCTGTCGCTAAACTTAATGCTGCCTTTCTCAACAATTGAGTGAATTGTCGTAGCGTTCTATACCTTTCAAATCTGAGTTTATAAGTAAAGTTTACTTTTCCTTTATCACGTCAATGACCTGTGATTAAAAGCCAGCTACCTCGTTGGATTAGTGGTCGCAAGCGCTACTGTTGTGCATGAAGACTACGGTTCAATTTCCAGATTGGGCAAAGTCTTATTTTGGGTCTTTCTATCAGAAAGTAGCCTTGTATCTGGATTTTGCCCGGAGAATAATAGGTTCACCCTTATTACTTGGACGAAAAATGGGTGAACTTACCAAGGTACACCTCTGGGTACATCCTTCGGGGAATTACTGGCGTCATGTCTTGTATATGTCGACTCTTGCCACACCTACATTGGACAATTAAGAATCCTCGGTGACTCATACAGCTGCACGTCCATTCCACTTTTATTATAGCGTAGATGCTATAATAAATAACATTATTTATGAATTAAATTACACGAAGGACTTCAATCATTACCATACAATCAGTCATGTCGTTAAGAATCACTTTATGGCTGACATTTTCGCAACAGTGCGCCCGCGCGCCCTGGCCGACATCCACGATGCTTTATTGGATTATTATACGAAAGTCAATGCTCTTCGTCTCACTCAGCTTGTGAGCAACCGATACCGAATTATATAACTCGGGTAACCAGTACACACGTTATGTAATTATTGTCTTCCATTAGATACTTAGCGAACTAAGTATTATTAATTGGTATGTATTTTTGATTATATAGTTCCACGATGAGGAATCCTTTTTTTTGCCCCGACGACAAAGCATAAAACCGGCCAAGTGCGAGTCAGACTCGCGCACCGAGGGTTCCGTACAAACCTGCAGGTATTCACGGCCTATGCATAAGGTTTATGTTTATGAAATTAAATGTTTTTTTTTTTAATTTTTATATTTGAGTTGACTGAATGAAAGATAAATTGTGGTTTACGATTTAAGACGTATTAAAAAAAAAACTACTTACTAGATCTCGTTCAAACCAATTTTCGGTGGAAGTTTACATGGTAATGTACATCATATATTTTTTTAGTTTTATCATTCCCTTATTTTAGAAGTTACGGGGGAGGGGGGGGGACATTTTACCACTTTAGAAGTGTCTCTCGCGCAAACTATTCGGTTTAGAAAAAAATGATATTAGAAACCTCAATGTCATTTTTGAGACCTATCCATAGATACCCCACACGTATGGGTGTGATATTTTTTTTTTTTTGAGTTTCAGTTCTATGTACCCCCCGTAGGGAACCCCAAATATTATTGTTTGTTTTCTATTTTTGTGTGAAAATCTTAATGCGGTTTACAGAATACATCTACTTACCGAATTTCAACAGCATAGCTCTTATAGTTTCGGAAAAAAGTGGCTGTGACATACTCGGACAGACAGACAGACATGACGAATCTATAAGGGTTCCGTTTTTTGCCATTTGGCAACGGAACCCTAAAAAGGGTTATGATTTTGTATGTCTGTTCATCTGTTCCCTTATAACTTCTAAACTAGTTATCTTAATTTGACACAAGAAGTATTGTAGGAAGTGTCTCGATCGTCCGTTGCCTATAGGTTATGGGCTATCTGGCTTCGCATAAAAAATGAATATGATCGTAATCCACCTACCCTATCATAATATTTAGGGCATAGTTGCATACGACCACGGCTTTCACATGTCATTATTTTCTCGTTTCGTAATTTTTAGCACTTGATTTTTCAGTTGTCAGGATTTAGTTTTTGAACTTACTTTTTTCACTTCGTTTTACCAATAATGAATCAACAAGTAGAGATAAGCACGTAGGTTTCGCTACGAGATGATTTATCTGGGATTGATACCTATAAGAAGATCAAAGGACCACGTGTTTTATTTTAAAAATGATATCAAGTACCTACAGTCAGCAACAAACCGGGTAGACTGGACGTCGACCCCAACATACATGTGAATAGGCTAGGCAGATGATGACATTGTACAACTTGAAGTAGCTGTCGAAAAAAATGAATGATGGAATTTATTTATAACCGTGTAAATTATGTATATTGCTTCTTGTCCGAAAGTATGATATTATTTTTATAGTACGTACACCTTGACATTTTCACAATTTACGTACCTACTTAGGAGGCGTCCATTAATTACGTGAGGCATTTTTGAGAATTTTTCGACCTTCCCCCTTGGTGAGATATCGTAAGATTTTCCCCAACTCCCTCCCCCCTCCCCTAATCTCACGCGAGATTCTTCAATACTTCTATTTGGGCTGTAAGCGTGTTGGATTATTGAGAAAAAAAAACAACAAATTTTCTGAAACCGAGAATAATTTCTTAACTCAAGAATTTATTCTCTTGACTCAAGAAAATCATTTTCTTCAAAATGGTAGTAGCATATTTTATTGTAGAAATAATTTTTCACGCAATTTTACCCCGTTTTCTGCGAGAAATATAATTACGTGATATTTGCCAAGACTCCTCCTCCCCCGTAAGTGAGATTTGGAAAGATTTAGCTTAATCCCCTCCCCCCCTAGAACAGCTCACGTAATTAATGGACGCCCCCTTACTTGATTGTAACGGGCTGTGGTAGGCAGCGAAAAGAAACGCGCGGTGGTTGCCCAACACTATTTATTGTTCGTTTAAAGGCCAGGCCATACTTCGATTATGAATATGGCGCAAGTCTTCCAGATCTTCAATGAAGTGTCCATTCAATTTTAACATTCGCAGATTGAGCAACAGTGACGCTGTGCTGCTTAATGTTACATGTTGCAAAACATCAATAAGCATCGTCTCGGCTATCTTTGTCCGAATCGGAGAGCGTATTGGCAGATTATTTTTTCTCTTTTTTTAAATCTACTTATTGCTCTTACCCATTTATAGTACTACTTAGCTTTTGCCAGCGGCCTCGCCCGCGTGGATGTCGGAAATTATCCCTCGTGACCGTACTACCGGGATGAAAAGTATTGACTAGCTTTTGCACGCGACTTCCTCCTCGTCAAATTTTTGCTCCCCTGACCCTTCCCGTCGCATCGAATTGTCTGCCAGTTTTTGTCCATTTTTTTTTGCTGCTCCGCTCCTTTTAATCGTAGCGTGATGTTATATGTATAGTGATGTTACATATAAAAATAATTTTTCAATTCGGACCAGTAGTTCCTGAGATTACCGCGTTCAACCAAACAAACAAACAAACTCTTCAGCTTTATAATATTAAGTATAGATTCAGGTGAACCTATCTGTGTGCCAAGTTTTATCCGAATTAAAAAACAAACAAAAAAACATACAAACTTTCACGTTTATAATATCAGTAGGAAGTAGGATTGATAGTAGATAAATACCCCTATTGAAGTATATAATTCAGCAAATATAATCTTTCTTTCCAATACAACATTATTTATCGGAATTTAAAATATAAATATGGTCATTTCTTAGACATGTTAAATTGTTGATTCCATTACCTATGAAATACCCACATATTTAATGTAGTATTTGGAGCATGGTTAGAGGCCGCCGCGGTCCCTGGGCCGCCATGTCAGTCCTGCCATCTACTAGTACATTTTATGGCAAAATGTTACATTCTAATAGATCATTAACAATAACAATGTTTTTTAATTGGCAGATTCAAATGAAGTTACTGTTCAAACATAATGTACCGAACCAAAGTTTATACTTTAAAAATTAAAACATTTTATTTCACATGAACCTACATAGACACTTATGAAATGGCAGAAGTTAGGTGCATGGTTTCAATTTTGATATTTTTTTCGTTTTTGTCTTGGGTGGGAAATCATCAAATGGCGGGGCGAGACAACGTGCAAGAGTTTTACTGACTACAACCCACCCGTGTTCCTTCAGTTGTCTGTGCCATGGCCACGGTAACTCGTTCGAACAAGTCTGCCAACCTAGCAGGAGGGCAGTGTAGGCCTGTCAACACACTTTGGTTCGGTACCTACATTACCTATTGATTTGGGTAGGAACCGAAACTATATTATGACTTTGATACTAACTTTATAATGACTATGGAAACTAACTATATACTGAACTATATTATGACCTAAGTTACATGAAACGAAACGTAAATTAGTGTGTCGCAATAGTGAAATATGTATATTAATATTATAAGTATTTGATTTATGTAACACTATAATGATAGAAATGACAAGACCACCAGTTATACATATAGTACATATAACAAATACTGGTCGACCACGTTTGTCCGATCCGAAGGGAAAGTAGGAAGATATGGAAATTACTTGCCACTTCCTTACCTAAGAACGGGTCCGCGATTACCGCTAAAAACCACCTCCTCTTTCCGTGGTCGTCATCGTCTATTCGTGACCAGGGAGAAAGGCAAACAAGAAATTTCCCAGATTTGGCTACCGGCAGCAAAGCATCGTATTTACTTCTCAAATCTAACACAGCTGCACTGAACATGCATTAGCAGGGGAGGTTATCAGAATTTATATATTAATACGAGAAGCAAAAATTTTGCACCCGTTTTTACGGAAATTACGCGGATGGACGAGTACGAAATTTGGCACAGTTAAAGTTCACATGGAGAAGGAGTGCAGAAAGTTAACAATACATTACATAAAATGCTATGACGCCTTATTTTCCCGAGGTTCGGGCAGAGGTGTAACTATAGTACACCCACATTTCGCCAGTTATATTTAACTCCAACTGGGAGCGAGCTTATGGCCATTAATGGGCACAAATCGATACTCCAGGCTGTTACTGAGATATTGCAGATAGAACAACCCGATAACACTTTGCCCACCTAGGCAGAAACCAAATATTTTATATAATAATGTATTTCTATTTAAATTAATAATGATCCAATTCCAACAGCTGGGTGGGACCCCTACTAATAATTATACCGTGATGTGACGGACATCACGCAGAATCTACGATCGTTTGGTTAGTCAGTGATTGCTTATGTCAATAGCATCATTTCAATGACATTATAAATGCGGTGACGATTAGGGCAAATGATTCCCCATCTGCATGAATATAAAATATTACGCGGCGTTGAAGTTGTTATATTACCTGAAACAAAATGCAATTTATATCACTGCTAAACCATTAATTAAATAGCGAGCTATGGAACGAGCTATGCTTGGAGTATCTCTGAGGGTCAGAATGAAATGAGGTGATCCGTCAGAGAACCAAAGTTGTCAACATAGCTCATAGGATTAGCAAGCTGAAGTGGCAATGGGCCGGGCACATCAGCCGTCGAACCGATGACCGTTGGGGTAGACGTGTTCTTGAGTGGAGACCGCGAATCGGCAAACGTAAGGTAGGACACCCTCAGGCTAGGTGGAGCGACGATCTTCGCAGGGTGGCTGGTAGAAGCTGGATGACAGTTGCCGAAAATCGAGCTAGATGGCGTGCAACTGGGGGGCCTATGTCCAGCAGTGGACTGCTATAGGCTGATGATGATAATGAATATCTACAGTTACATAATTTAAATAAGAATTAGATGAAGCGGCTCTATTCAATGTACCCTAAGTATGATAGAGCTTATGTGTACAAGTAGGTGTATTATTATTTTATACCAAGTCCACCATTTCATGATTTTTGGAACGAAGTTCCTTATCGCGCGTTGTGAAAGGGGGCTAGACAGAAAAAAATCTTACGAAAAGTTGTCACGACACTTTTTAACCAACTTCAAAAAAAGGACGAGGTTTCTCAATGCGACTGTATATATTTTGTTGTTTGTATTTGTTTGTATATTGTTGTTTTTTTTTGTTGTGAGTAGAGAGAGAGAGAGACAGGGAGAGAGGGAGAGAGAGAGACAGAGAGAGTTAGAGAGAGAGGGAGAGAGACAGGGAGATAGGGAGAGAGACAGGGAGATAGGGAGAGAGACAGGGAGATAGGGAGAGAGAGAGGGAGAGAGGGAGAGAGAGGGCGAGAGAGAGGGAGAGAGAGGGAGAGAGAGAGAGAGAGAGACAGAGAGAGAGAATATTTTTGTTGAGTGTATACAGGTTTTTTGTACATAATAAATAATAAAAAAAAATATAAAATTATGAATCTTGGAAAGGAACTTCGTTCCATCCGGGTGTCCCTTGACACCTATAATTTTTTTTTTGGTTACTAGTTACCCGCTCGACCTTCCGCGTGACTTACGCCACTGTTAAAAATGTTATAATACACATATACGCCACGTTAGCCCACATTTTACCATGTTCAACACAGTTATTAAAAACTCTCGGAAGTTCGTGTTAATATTTATCACTTACTCAGTTGCATAACATAACTGACATGATATTAATTGCCTATACATTACGTTACGTACTGTTACGACGCTGGTTAGACAGGCGCGGGGCTTGCGTGCGGTCTGTAAGGTGCAGCATATGGGGTGTGAATGATCACAACAAGCATTTAAACTTTACTAAAATTGGTATAATGACTTAACGGCTATGTTTAAACACACGCAATGGTGTGAACATTATTAAAATTATAGTTATTATGCAGGTAGGACTTTTGACATCTGCTGCACGTTCTCTGAAAGTCATTAAATTGGTTTTCAGTTATGGTCAGGGGCACGACCGTCACTTTTTGTCACTTTTGGGGCAGTAGTCTCGTTGTGTCCTGTTTATCTGGGGTTCGTTTTCTAGCAAAAGGCGAGCTTAAATTCCAACAATAACCATGGCATAGCAACAAACATTAATCAATATTGCATGCAGGCTGTTGTTACTGCGCTACTGCAGTGCCTCCGGGAAGTTCATAAAATGCCTTTCACCCCATCATGCTCAACCAATGAGCCTCCATCATGTGCAGAATACGTGGCACCCTACAACAGCATCCTGAAAATCATAGAAGATAGGTGGGACAGCCTCATACTAGGACTTTGTATGGATAAGCCTATTAGGCGCGCCACTTTGGCGTAGTAATAAATTCTCTGGTAGGTGTAGATGTAAGAGCTAATATCAGGGTCTAAGGCGTGTGCGTCTCAAATAAAAGATTTTCACTTGTTCATAGCCGTTAGTAAAACACGTGTGGGATGTAATATTTGAAAAAGGAACATTTTATCAGGTGACAGGGGCATGGCGTCGCCTGTCGAGCACGGTCAGCGAGTCCGTGGGTCTAAAGCACGCGCTGCGGCGGCTGCAGGCGGTACCGGCGCGCGCGGCGCGGCTGGTGCACGCGCTGGTGGACCGCATGCGCGTCGGCGGCGGCCCGCTCGTGGCCACGCAGCTCGGATCGCTACGCGGCCGCAAGCTCCTCACCAGGACTACTGCGCAGACGCCCTATTACAGCTTTAAGGGTATAAGGTAGGAAATTAAAAACGTTTGAAAACAGAAAAAAAAAATGCTTTTGGATTAAAATATAGATATGCCCGCCCACATTTGATCTCTCTGATAGTAATTGAGTAATAATTACCTTAAAGATACGCCCAACCTCCACGCGGATCGCTTCGGTTCCGGCCGCCAGCGCCCCTGGAGCCCTGGTCTGGAGTACGAGACGCGCTGGAGGAGGGCGCCGTGTGCCCACATCGGTTCATGCTCTTCGACACCTACAAGGGAGACGAGGATTGCCTCTTCCTCAACGTGTACACTCCGGCACTCCCTGATAAAATGACTGGGTAAGGAAACATCGCATGCAGAGTTATGATGTTTCTGCGAAGGATCGGCGAGTTGTACGAATGCTTCAATTTTACTATAGGCTGAAATTAAGCAAGTTTAAAACGACTGATGGTAGATAATTTAATAACATACATATGACATACATACACACATACATACTTACACTTACTTACACACATATTTTAATCAAATAATTTGGTGCCATAAGTCACTGCTTTAGGTAAAAAGTCCTTAGGATAGGATAAATACCGCAATTTCATGATAATCCAACGATATAACGTAATTTATTAAAACCCTTTGGTACCACGATAACAATTCTATTCGATAAAGGAAATTGAGCATAATGAGACGGGAACCCCAAACGTGCAGTTCGCCATCTAACACTTTCGCTGACTAATGAGACCCGGATGGAAGACGTTGGTTGAATCATCTATCTGGCGAAGCCAAAGGAAAAACTGACACCAAAAATGGAGGCTGCTGCGTAACGTCACTGGTAGAATGTTTGTGGTTACCAATTACGGCGAAAATGTACGTGTTTACTTAGGCTTTTCCCAAAAGGTGTGGCCCTCTGGGAAAATCCAGATTGGCAAACTTAGATATGCGTCTTCATTACACTCTCACAAAAGCTTTAATTTACTTTCGTCCTCTAGGAGCTTAAGATTAACATTTTTTTTTTGTCAGGTACAATCCCAAGTTAGCAGTTATGGTCTGGATCCACGGCGGGGCATTTGCCATGGGTTCTGGCAATGCGTTCCTGTATGGTCCTGACCACCTCGTCAGCGCAGGAGTGGTGCTGGTCACGCTCAACTACAGGCTCGGCGCGCTGGGCTTCTTGAGCCTCGAAAATGATGAAGTTTCAGGGAATATGGGTCTCAAGGTAGCATTTCTGAAGATTTTTTTTGACTTATTTTCAGTAAACTAGAACAAATATTTTATTGAGTTAATGAAATACACGTTTACCAACGTGTTACTGTAGAATTACAGGTTGCTGGCTAGAAAATAGTAGTTTATAGTTTCATTATTTTTCACAATGTCTTTACTAACACCTTCAAAGTTCGTGCTAGAATTTTTGCGCAAGCGTATTCACGGACTTGTATTGATAGTGATATTTACATGTTTTATAATCGTAGCAGTGAAAACATGAAATATAAGAATGTAATCTAATAAAGTAATAACTAATAATGGACAGCCATAAAAGAGGTTTCGTGCGTCTCGGTCATGGTTTACACATTCCGGTCAAGTTCGAAGTCTTCTGACGCAAGATACAACATACATATATTAAGGAAATAAAACAATTACTACGCATAATTTAGAGCATAAAAACATATTATTATTGTTCATATAAATTCGTCATTACAATATTGCAGTAACCAGCACAATTACTGTGCGCTTAAAAAAATCTCTAATCGATAAGTACCCACTCTATTATTTAACACAGGTTCGGTATGTTCAGCGCTTCTTAGCGCTGAACATACCGACTGAGGTACATTTGGATAAAAAAATATGTATATTGCAATTACGTGGTTGAAGTCTCGTATAAATAATAAATATAATAATCATCATATTTCATGAAAAGTCATAAAAAGTTACGATTATATGCATAATAAAATATTAATTAGAGCAGGAAGAACATCGAAATGGGTCAAATTTGAGACGCCCGCACTTCTAGTGTTAAAGCAAAAACACAATGATAAGGATAAACTTATATGATGAATATATTAGAATAAGATTAATATATGTCAATTATTAGTTTGCTAATTGTTTACGACACAAAAGATTGTTGTTAGGTAACATTAATTCAAGCGATTCGGCTCCTATTGCACAGTTTTTCGGGCGATGACGTGCACTGCACGTGTTCGGAGCTCATCCTCGAATCACGCACACGTGGCCTGCACGTAAGTTTGTGTGATAGTGGCCTAATGGAGAAATGTCACAGTATGAATATGGACAGTATGGAATCTAATCTTTTTTCTTGAAATAATTATCTACGCTCCGGAGCATCTCATCAGCATCGGGTTGTCACTCTTAGTGTTTGTAACATAAAAAAGTGTTTCATTGGAATTAAGTTCTTTTAACGCAGCTGCAAGAATGGGGCATTGTTGAATTTTGCATTTATTTGAAATTATACGAAGGAAGGAACTTCTTTGCTGACAGGGGTTTCTGACAAATTAATTAAACTCGAACGTTTCTTGTTCCGAACATTTGTTGGAAGTTTTTGTACTGTCCATATTAATATTGTGGTATTGTTGTGTAAAGGATCAGGTGATAGCTCTGAAGTGGGTGCGAGACAACATCGAGGCGTTCGGCGGCGACCCCGGACGAGTTACTATCTTTGGCGAGTCGGCTGGCGCTGCCTCCGTACATTTGCACATGCTGTCACCTGCCTCCCAGGTTGGTATATTCCGAATGTGTTCACTACCGCTACCGTTACATTCGCGGGCCGAACGTTTGCGTCATCTTTAGCCAACATCCATGACATACTGCGTTGTCCTGCAAATTAAAGTAATGGAGGATTTCGTAGGAAGGCGTCTACGAAATTTTGGAATTATGAAAGCGCATAGAGCATCCACGAATCACATTTATCGATTTTTCGAACCACACGCAGGGAATCCGCTGGTAAGAATAAAAATGGTAGGTAAGTTGCCAGACATTGTAATAAAACAAGAAAGTATGACGAAAAATGGGCCCCCAATTAGCCAATTTAGCCAATAAATATTATTCTATTCTATTCTATCTCAACGGAGACTAAGCATCGGCGCGGGAGATATTACTTATATTACACAAGTGTGTGCAGACACAGGGGCACTCGCTCTCCTCTCACTCTCGTAGTCCATCAGGCATAGGACCAACGGCTTAACGTGCTTTCCGAGGCACGGGGGTATCACACTGACAACTTCCAAACTTCGGGCTGATACTAAGAAATTACCAATGGTCAAACCCAATAACACTTTGCCCGACCTGGGAATCGATCATTGCGCTTACGACCACGAGACGACATTACCTTGGTAATTGGCACATGCCCATGTAAAAGCGGATGACAAACATTACTTTAATTTCCGGATGACGCTTCTGGCTGCAGGTGGCATCCCTGACACACTTTTGTCAATTATGTGACGACGATATCATAAAATACTATAAGTTGTAAGCAAGAGATGACAAATTCATTTTCTCGTTGTAAATAAGCACTTTATGGTATTATTTATCCTGTTACGTTTACGTAGGTAGAAGTAAGGATACGTCAGTGTCTTAACCCCGGTGTATAAATTATTGAATGTTGTACGTATAAGGATATATACAATAATCTAATGACACAGTCGCCAAGAACCATAAAAAAAAAAAACGAATAAGCCATTTAGGAAAACTGTGCGGAAATGCTAGAAAATAGAGCCTTTTTATTCCTATTCCAATTGTGCTGTTTGACTGAACAACCTGGGGGTTTTGCTTATATTAAGTAGGGTAACAGAATTTCCTCCCTCGTTGATCTATTGCTCACAAGCGTTGTTGATGAGCATGAGGAGCTGAGTTCCATTCTCAAGTCACCACCACGTCAGCCCCCCTAGCCAAGTTACAACCGTTTCGTGTCGAATTCCGTTCTCCAATCGGTAACGCCTCGGTGTCAGCAATTGTAGAAAACGATAACTTGGTAGCCATGTTGACGCGCCCGAGTCGGCCGCTCGTTCTACAATGTCTTTAGAAAAACGACACATTATAACAAAGGATGTAGCGTTGAACATTGTAGAAACGATAAAAAATCATTCTATCATTTTGAACGATGTGCACTTGGCTACGAGTTTTCTATTCGTTTGTTCTAACCACGTGACTTAACGTTGAGCGACTAACTTTAACGATTGCAGATATTATCAGTTTGGCTAGGGGTGCAGGTTCGCACAGGCAATTATTTTACGCGACGATTCTAAATCGCACACTGAATTTTCGACTCTCGGTGCCGAGCCGAACTTTGAGAATTCAACAGAGTGCATTCCAGCACGTGAAAAAAAAAACACTGTTAGATTTTAAACTCTCAGCGCTAAGCAGTACGTTGAAGATCATTTGTATGAGGTCTAAAACTGTGTATGTGGCAGGGTTTGTTCCACGCTGCCATTGCGCAGAGCGGCGTGGCGGTGGCCCCGTGGGCGCTGGCGCAGGAGCCTCGCGCACGCGCCTTCGAGCTCGGCAAGGAGCTCGGCATCGACACCAACAGCACTGCTGAACTGTTGGGCAAGTATTGTCTATTATTAAGCTCGCTTGGGGTGACATTAGTTCAAAATTTAATTAAATAAGCTTAATTTAATCCATTAATAATACCCGACTACGGCTAAGCAAAAAGGAGGGTTATAATTTTGACCGGGATGTTCATCTGTTCCCTAATAACTTCTAAACTGCTTATCATAATTTGACAAAAATACGGTATCATTAGAATTGTCTTGATCGTCTGCTGATGGCTCCCTTTAGAGCAGCGTTTTCCAAAGTGGGCGATAACGCCCCCCTTGTGGGCGCTGCAAGCCTAAAGGGGGGTGGTAAGAGACCCAGAAAAGACTGTGTGGGGTGTGTAGACTCTACACAACGCCCCCATTTTTTTTCTGCGTCTCTTACCACCCCCCTTTAGGCCTGCAGCGCCCACAAGGGGGGCGTGATCGCCCACTTTGGGAAAGGCTGCTTTAGAGGCATAAAGTGAAAGCCGTGTCATATGCCATATAAACAATACATTTTAACAGTAGTAAGCGAACTTTAAGGCAAAGTGGCATACGAGCACGGCTTTCAGATGAGAATATTTTTTAGTGTATCACTTATTGTGCTCTAGTGGGCGCCACACGATCAAAATACTTTTAATGGTACATACCACATTTGTCAGTTTGTTCAGATGAGAAAATTTTCTTGTTTCGTACTTTTTAGAGCGTAATTTTTCAGTAGTCGGTTTCAAATTTTGAACATACTTTTCGTTTTAATCTATTTATCTTATTAGTGAGCTACTGGTAAGTGATAAAGTGTAATATTGTCTACGGCGGCAGGTTACCTCCGCGCGACTCCGAGCGAGCTACTAGTGAAGGCGGGCGCCCGCCTGTCCAGCGCTCCAGGCCGTACCGCCGACCTGCAAAGCACCGTGGCGCTGCCCTTCCTGCCCACGCTGGAGCCCGACGCCGCAGACGCCTTTCTGACTCGTCCCCCCGCAGAAACCCTGCCCGGCGCCGACGTGCCCTTCCTCACTGGGTACAACGCGCAGGAAGGCATTATTCTGTTCCGACGTGAGTTTTGTTCATTACTTCTTGTGTCAAAAATCTGTGTAGGTTCCGTACAAATGTGGTTGAGAGTTATCATCATCTGCCTAACCTTTTCCCAACTATGTTGAGGTCGGCTTCCAGTCAAACCAGATGCAGCTGAATACCAATATTTTACTAATGTGTTTGTGTAAAGGACAATATTAGAACCTGTTGTAAAAATACATAGGCAAATAAAATAGCTGCTTTGAAGGCAAAATACCTGAAAATATCCACAAAGTGACCAATGTTGTGACAAGTGACAAATGTTGGCGGTCACAGTAAGGCGGTAAAAAGCATGAGAACACTTCACAATCCATTGCAAGGTCAAAACTGCATAGAGTGAGGCAAAGCCAATATTCAAAGCTGAGAAGTTCTAGCTACGCCAGCAACTACAATGCTCAGCTGGTGGTATACAAAGTGGCGATTAGGTGGTTATCTCTATATAGTATAAAATACAGTCGCTACCCAGTCTGTACGCTTAGATCTTTTAAATTTCGTAAAGGTTTTTAATGAGATTTTCATCAATACACCTGATTTAAGAGGGAGGTTTACCTATATGTACAGTAAGCGGGCGAAACCAAGAAGTTAGAAAAGTAAGCAGTAAAATAGACAATTTAATTCCTAAAACAAAATTAATAGCATTGGTATGAAATATATCACCCTTGATAAAGCCCTAACCACTCGTGACACTCGTGGGGCGATGGTATATGCAATTCGACACGAACTTTATGGTATTGTTATCAAATAATCAGAAAAATTAAGTTTAATGTTGTTATATACTAAAACGAAAAATATTGTCACACGTATAGAATGTTTTAATTGTGTATATTCAATACGTAATGTAGAATACTTGGTTTCAATGAATAAGATAACCTAATGGCCACCCTGTAGAAGTCAATATGGCAGCAAACCATAAAGTAGGGTATTCAGAAACAAGAGTGCTGCAGTGGATACTATTCGAGACCTAACTATGTATGTATATGTTGCCCAATTTCATACGGGACATTCACACTTGTGACGGAAAGCAATTTTATGCTCTAAGAGGCTAATAACTATGAAGGTGACTTAATAAATCCTTGGTCACATGTTGCAATCCGGGTGAACGGAACTTATCGCACGCTCGGGCCCTTCACAAAGACTTTCGCTTTGGAAAGACACTTAAAACTATTATAACATTACAGTTTAAATTATTAATCTTTATGAAATTTGTTAATTTGAAATCGACACGCTTGTGAACTTTAATATATCTAGCTAGTTTTGGAAATATCAACGGTGGTGCCATGCTGTTTAGTAATTGCAATAAAATATGCAAAAGATGAAGGTGGCCTTCAGCTTTCATCTACTCGACCATACTAAACGCATTTGCAAAATAAAAAAAAACACTAGTGGTTATAATTTTCCCCCTTTATTTCTAAAATACAGTACAAAAAGCTTTTTCGTTTCGTTTGTATTTGTGACTAGCTTTTGCCCGCGGCTTCGCCCGCATGAATGTCGGAAATTAACGCAGCAGGACGTACTACCGCGGTAAGATGGGTTAATTCAGGTTATATTATAGGTAATAGCTGTTACCCGCGACTTCGTCCGCGTGGTATTTAACAAAAAGTTTTTCATAAAAACTGTCTTTCAAAACTACGCTGACATACGTCTCAAAATTCAGCGTGTTTTTAGTTTTTTAAACTATTATTTATTTTTTCTAAAATAAAAGTAGCCTAAGTTACTCCTTGTTACATCAGCTATCTGCCAGTGAAAGTTCCGTCAAAATCGGTCCAGCCATTTCAGAGATTAGCCGGAACAAACAGACAGACAGACAGACAGACAAAAATTGTAAAAAATGTTGTTTTGGTATATGTACCGTGTATACATCCATATACACTTAATAAAAAGTGGTTATCTTAATATTAAAAACAGACACTCCAATTTTATTCATTTGTATGTATGTATAGATTGGCATGATAATAATAATAATGTAGTGTCGTAGACTGTAAAAAGCTGGCAAAGTTCGTATCAAAACACGCACAATGAAGGGTTTCGTAGTTTGGGATGAATTCATTTCAAGGACAAGCAGTTAAAAAACTGTTGAAATACATGTTGCACATATTGTACCTAACTGCAAATGTGAACTGGCCGACTACAAAGCTTACTTAGCTATGATAGTTTCCTTTTAAGTTCATTATAGGTGGATGTACTACCTGACCTGCGCCGTGAAGTTATCACATAACCAAAGACAACTACCTATTTAGCCTGCCTTGGGGGACAGTTGAATCTAATTAATTTCACAAGTGGGTACCCGAATCACACAATCGCAATTATTGAACGGCCTATCGAACGATATGCGGCGGAGCCACACAATGGGATTGACGAGAAAAAAAATCATCTAACAGTCGCTCATTACATGTAGGGAGCTACCCTTTATTTCTTTTTTCAAGATTTTATTATATCAACTTGTCCGTGATCCTAAAATGGGTTCTTGTTGACTACGACTCCTAAAAAGTTATTGGGTGCCAAATTTATATTTAAGAAATAGGCGGGATTTGAGACGGGTGAAAGAAACAGATGACGATAATAATTCGAAAGTTCAAATAAACAGGTAGTTAAAATAAAATAAGTTCGAATAATAGTACTACTGATTGTTTGGATATTTATGATTTTTCGCGTTATTTAATCGAAATTTGATGACAAAATTGACAGGCATAAACTGTGTCTAATTTCGAAGATACTGAGGATTCACGTTACTTAGAATAATGAAAAATACAATAGTACAATGCAATACAGTATTTGGTAAAGTTACCGTTTTTGTGCAAGTTCTACTAATCGCACTAATATTATAAATATAGAAGTTCGTAGTTTTGGATTTTTGTTATTTAATTACGCAAAAAAGTCAGACCACATTTGGATGAAAGGCACACAGATAGTTTATAATGTAGATACTAGATAGGATAATTTTCATCCTGCACCCTAATTGCGAAAAGCACAATTTATCAGAATCTGAATGGTATTGAAGATTATTTATAAACCATTGCGTCATTTGTTCGAATAAATTATCGGCTCAGCAACGTAAATAACGCAATGAATGTTGTTTAACTATGAATATTAAACCAATTCCTACCGATAAAAAGTTCCGCCATTAGGTACCCCTCTGCAGTCTGATATTACGTTCCTGTGTGGGATAATTTCCGACCTCTACGCAGGCGAAACCGCTGGTAAGAGCTGAAGACCATGGCCAGAACCAGCACATTGACGTAAATTATATTACTCTGAGACAATCTTTGTGTCGTCATGAATGTGTCACTGCAATCTCAAAAAGAAATAAACATTTCAAACTGTTTGTCCAAGCTGTAGGTATTATATCATCTTTGAACGAATACCCGTCTCTAGTTTTCTACGATTTCAACGAACCTTATTTCACTGTGACTCACACATTGGCGACGTTTCTGTTTCACAATAAATGGTTACTAACGACAGAAAAAATTCTAGAAAATTCAAGA